>JARQOD010000004.1:143396750-143431768 GCA_033576555.1 Oophaga sylvatica
CCTATGGGAATTTTAAAACATTTGTGGATCTAAAAACCTGCTCTTGAAAAACCACATTTGCATGGACTTACGGTAACAGGAAAAGTCAAACCCTGTTGTGGGAGTGATTGCTGGTTAAGTTACCTGGCTGCTGTGTCTCTCTTCTGTATCTGCAAACTGGTGACTATTTTTGCCATTTGTATAAGAATACAAGACCTTCAAATTTCAAACCGTGTCTCTGTATTTTCACGCCCCCAAGCACAAGACGCTATATGAACTGCTCATCTTTAACAAAGTCTACCGGTTTAATTTCCTGGATTCGTAAAAAAATCGGGGAAAATCTGTATAAATGGGGGTGTAAAGAACCGATGCACCCCCCTTTTGGGGTCGTGATTTCCCCGTTTTGGGTTTTTGGGGGAAAAAGGGTTCTCCCGGAAAAAAAATTTGGGGAAAAACCCCTACGGGGGTTCGCGGTCCTGGGGCGGAACACAATGTAGTGTTTTGTTGAAGTAGGGAGATAATGATAATGAGATGAAATGATAATGAAAATGAAAAATTTCCCATTTAAAGCGATGTTGGGGGAGGGGGTAATGGTTCTCTGGAACAGAATGTCCCTGCCTACTATGCCCCGTGGCAATTTTGGGAGACAATTGCAGACCCCACTTTAAACATGCCAGAGAAAATAAAACGTTCTAAATGAGATCCCACAAGAGCCCCCCCCTTTGAAAAAAAGTTTTCCCCCATTTTCCCCATAAACATTGACCTGCTTTAGGGTTCTAAGGTAAAGGGAGAGGCCGTGAGTCAGCTCCTGGTACCTAAGCCATATAGAAGTATGGTGCTAGGTTTGTCACATAACCACGTGCTTGGTGGGCACCTGGGGATGGACAAGACCCAGGAAAGAATCCTCAGAGGTTTTACTGGCCAGGGGTTTATCGAGATGTGGAGGATTATTGCAAAAACCTGCCCCACGTGTCAGATAAATGCTCGGTTTCTCACTTCCGCAGTCCATTAGTCCCGCTGCCGGTTATAGAGATACCATTTGAAAGGGTGCGATGACTTGGTAGGTCCTATTGTGAAATCAGCCAGGGGGCACCAATACATATAGTGGTACTTGATTATGCAACCCGGTACCCCGAGGCTGTCCCTTTAAGAAATATGGCGTCCAAAAATATTGCACGGGAACTCTTCATATGTTTTCCAGGACAGGAATCCCTTAAAGAGATCCTCACGGACCAAGGCACACCTTTTATGTCCAAGGTGATGAAGGAACTGTGTAAGTTGCTAAAATCTCGCACATTCAAACATCCGTGTATCACCCACAGAGGATTGGGCTGTGTTGAACGTTTTAATAAAACGTTTAAAACATATGTTAAAGAAAAGCAGTGGAGAAAGTGGTCGGACGGGATACCTGTTACCTATCTAATGTTTTCGGTCAGAGAGGTGCCCAACCTCTACGGGGTTTTCTCCCTTTGGTTGGTATATGGTCGGCACCCGCGGGGCTTGCTAGACATAGCCAAGGAGGTATGGGAGACCGAGGCAACCCCATACAAGAGTGTTATAGAGCATATTGCCCAGATGCAAGATAGAATTGCTAAGATTATGCCATTGGTTAAGGATCATCTGCAGAGAGCCCAAGAAGCTCAAAGCAGGATATATAATCGGTCAGCAAAATTAGGACTTTCACCCCGGGGATCGAGTCCTAATCCTAATTCCATGGTGGAAAGTAAGTTTTTGGCCAAGAGGCATGGCCCATACGAGATAGTACAGAAATGAGCAAGGTCACCTACAAAGTACACCAACCCGGGAGACGGAACCCTACCAGGTCTATCATATCAACTTGATCAAGCCCTAGAGGGACAGAGAGTCATTATTGGCCTCGGGTGAAGTAAGAAAGGGCTAAAACCACCTCTACCTCCTGTGACAATTGGTGAGACATTGTCGTACACCAAAAACAGGAAGTACGGGAGTTTTTTGCAGAAAAATCAGCAGAGGTTTTCAGACTTGCCCGGCCGGACTTCTCTCGTGAAACACCATATCGAGACCGAGCCCGGGTACTAAGGTCAAGCTGAAGCCGTACAGGATACCGGAAGCCCGAAGAGAGATAGTCTCTACTGAGAATCAAACGGATGCTAGACCTCGGGGTCATTGAGGAGGCCCAAAGCGAGTGGGTGTAGCCCTATTGTCCTGATCCCAAAACCTAATGGAACATGGAGGTTTTGTAATGATTTTAGAAAAGTTTGAACGATGTGTCAAAGTTGATGCATACCCGATGCCACGGGTAGACGAGCTAATCAAGAGGTTAGGATGTGCTGTTATATTACAACCCTCGATCTGACAAAGGGTACTGGCAGATACCCCTGTCTGATGAGGCAAAAGAAAAAAAGGCCTTTGAACCCTGAAACTTGTTTCAGTACCTTGTGATGCCATTCGGGATGCATGGAGCCCGGTACCTTTCAGAGGCTTATGGACCTGATCCTGTTCCCGCATCAAGCTATGCACTGCCTACCTGGATGATGTGGTAATTTTCAGTTCGATTGGGAGCCACCTCGCTAAGGTACAAAGCCGTCTAGACTCGATAGGCGGAGTGGGCTGACATAAACCAGAGAAATGTGCAATTGGCCTAGAAGAGGCCAAGTACCTGGGCTAACGTCATTTTGCAGGGGGCTGATTAACCCCTCTCTGACATTAGACGTACTATCCCTCCATAAAACCCCTGCCATTCTGACCATGGACGGGATAGTACGTCTAGGCGATTAGCTGCGCTCCCGGAGGGAGCGCAGCTAATCGCGCCGGGTGTCAGCTGATTATCACAGCTGACACCCGTGACTGTGTGTCAGGAGCGGTCACGGACCGCTCCCGGCACATTAACCCTTGCACAACCGCGATCAAACAAGATCGCGGTGTACTGGGGGCACAGGGGAGGATCGCGCAGGGTGGGGCTCCCTGCGCGCCCCCCTGAGACCCCAACCAGCGCGATGTGATCGCGCTGCTCTGAGGGCTTCCTCCCTCCCAGGACCCGGATCCAAGATGGCGCTGGGGTCCTGGGGGAGACGGCTTCCTCAGTGCCTGCCGAGAGCAGGCATGAGGAAGCGTCCTGCATGCCTGTCACATCGCTGGTGTGACAGAGTGCTGTGCACACTGTCACCCAGCGATCTTATGAAATACAGTGATGTCCCACCCTGGGACAAAGTAAAAAAGTAAAAATAAACATGTGTAAAAAAAAATCCAAATAAAAAAAAAAAAAAAATATTCCCCAATAAATTCATTACTTATTGTAAATAAAAAAAATAAAACAATAAAAAGTACCATATTGGTATCGCCGCGTCCGTAACGACCCCCCTAAAAAACTGTCCTACTAGTTAACCCCTTTTGTGAACCCCCTTTAAAAAATAAAAAATAAAAACGAAGCAAAAAATCAGTGCTTTATCATCATACCGCTGAAAAAAAGTGGAATAACACGCGATCAAAAGACAGATATAAAGAAAACATTGGTACCGCTGAAAACGTCATCTTGTCCCGCAAAAAACGAGCCATCACACAGCATCATCAGCAAAAAATAAAAAAGTTATAGCTCGCAGAATAAAGCGATGCAAAAATAATTATTTTTTATATAAAATTGTTTTTATTCTATAAAAGCGCCAAAACATAAAAAAATTATATACATGAGGTATCGCCATAATCGTACTGACCCGAAGAATTAAAACTGCTTTATCGATTTTAATCACACGCGGAACATAAAAACGCCTCACCCAAAAGAAATTCATTGAATTGCTGATTTTTGTTCATTCTAACCCCCCCAAAAATCGAAATAAAAAACGATCAAAAAATGTCAATGCTCAAAAATGGTACCATAAAAGCGTCACCTCGTCCCGCAAAAATTAAGACCTCACATGACATTGTGGGCCAAAATATGCAAAAATTATAGCTCTCAAATGTGGCGATGCAAAAAACTACTTTTTGCAATAAAAAGGTCTTTTAGCGTGACAGCTGCCAATCATAAAAAACGCTATAAATAGTAAATCAAACCCCCCTTTATCCCCCTTAGTTAGGGAAAAAATAATAAAATAAAAAAATGTATTTATTTCCATTTTTCCCATTAGGGTTAGGGTTAGGGTTTCGGCTAAAGTTAGGGTTAGGGTTGGCGCTAAAGTTAGGATTAGGGTTAGAGTTAGGATTAGGGTTAGGGTTGGGATTAGGGTTGGGACTAGGGTTAGGGGTGTGTTGGGGTTAGGGTTGGAGTTAGAATTGGGGGATTTCCGTGTTTAGGCACATCAGGGGCTCTCCAAATGTGACATGGCGTCTGATCTCCATTCCAGCCAATTCTGCGTTGAAAAAGATCAAACGGTGTTCCTTCACTTCTGAGCTCTGCCATGCGTCCAAACAGTAGTTTATCCCCACATATGGGGTATCAGCGTACTCTGGACCCCAAGAGTTATTGTGAAATTTGTCCTATTTCTTCTGTTACCCTTGGGAAAATAAAAAACTGGGGGCGAAAATATCATTTTTGTAAAAAAAATAAGATTTTTTTGTTTTTACGGCTGTACATTATAAACTTCTGTGAAGCACTTGGGGCTTCATAGCGCTCACCACACATCTAAATAAGTTCCTTGTGGGGTCTATTTTCCAAAATGGGGTCACTTGTTGGGGATTTCCACTGTTTAGGCGCATCAGGGGCTCTCCAAATGCGACATGACGCCCCAGACCATTCCATCAAAGTCTGCAATCCAAAACGTCACTACTTCCCTTTCCGAGCCCTGACATGCGCCCATACAGTAGTTTTCTCCCACATATTGGGTATCAGCGTACTCAGGACAAATTGGAAAACAACTTTTGGGGTCCAATTTCTCTGTTACCCTTGTGAAAATAAAATATTGGGGCGAAAAAATCATTTTTGTAAAAAAAAAAAAGGATTTTTTATTTTTACGGCTGTGCGTTATAAACTTCTGTGAAGCACTTCGGGGTTCAAAGTGCTCACCACACATCTAGATAAGTTCCTTGTGGGGTCTATTTCCAAAATGGGGTCACTTGTGGGGGGTTTCCACTTTTTAGGCGTATCAGGGGCTCTCCAAATGCGACATGACGCCCCCAGACCATTCCATCAAAGTCTGCAATCCAAAACGTCACTACTTCCCTTCCGAGCCCTGACGTGCACCCATACAGTAGTTTTCTCCTACATATTGGGTATCAGCGTACTCAGGACAAATTGGAAAACAACTTTTGGGTTCCAATTTCTTCTGTTACCCTTGTGAAAATAAAATATTGTGGGCGAAAAAATCATTTTTGTAAAAAAAAAAAAAGGATTTTTTATTTTAAGGCTGTACGTTATAAACTTTAGTGAAACACCTGGGGGTTCAAAGTTCTCACCACACATCTAGATAAGTTCCTTGAGGGGTCTAGTTTCCAAAATGGTGTCATTTGTGGGGGGTTTCCACTGTTTAGGCAGATCAGGAGCTCTCCAAACACGATATGGCGTCCAGCCAATTCTGCGTTGAAAAAGTGAGACGGCGCTCCTTCCCTTCCAAACTCTGCCATGCACCCAAACAGTGGTATACCCCCACATATGGGGTATCAGTGTACTCAGGACAAATTGCACAATAACTTTTGGAGTCTTGTTACCCTTGGAAAAATAAAAATTCGGGTGAAAAGATCATTTTTGTGGAAAAAATATGATTTTTAAATTTTACGGCTCTACGTTATAAACTTGTGTGAAGCACTTGAGGGTTCAAATTGCTCACCAAAGATCTAGATAAGTTCCTTAGGGGGTCTAGTTTCCAAAATGGGGTCATTTGTGGGGGGTTTCCACTGTTTAGGCACATCAGGGGCTCTCCAAATGCAACATGGCATCCAATCTCAATTCCAGCCAATTTTGGTTGGAAAAAGTCAAATGGTGCTCCTTCCCTTCCGAGCTCTGCCGTGCGCCCAAACAGTGGTTCCCCCCCACATATGGGGCATCCGCGTACTCAGGACAAATTGGACAACAACTTATGTGGTCCAATTTCTCCTGTTACCCTTGTGAAAATAAAATATTGGGGGCGAAAAAAATCATTTTTGTAAAAAAAAAAAGGATTTTTTATTTTTACGGCTGTGCGTTATAAACTTCTGTGAAGCACTTCGGGGTTCAAAGTGCTCACCACACATCTAGATAAGTTCCTTGTGGGTCTATTTTCCAAAATGGGTCACTTGTGGGGGTTTCCACTTTTTAGGCGTATCAGGGGCTCTCAAATGCGACATGACGCCCCCAGACCATTCCATCAAGTCTGCAATCCAAAACGTCACTACTTCCCTTCCGAGCCCTGACGTGCACCCATACAGTAGTTTTCTCTACATATTGGGTATCAGCGTACTCAGGACAAATTGGAAAACAACTTTTGGGTTCCAATTTCTTCTGTTACCCTTGTGAAAATAAAATATTGTGGGCGAAAAAATCATTTTTGTAAAAAAAAAAAAAAGGATTTTTTATTTTAAGGCTGTACGTTATAAACTTTAGTGAAACACCTGGGGGTTCAAAGTTCTCACCACACATCTAGATAAGTTCCTTGAGGGGTCTAGTTTCCAAAATGGTGTAATTTGTGGGGGGTTTCCACTGTTTAGGCAGATCAGGAGCTCTCCAAACACGATATGGCGTCCAGCCAATTCTGCGTTGAAAAAGTGAGACGGCGCTCCTTCCCTTCCAAACTCTGCCATGCACCCAAACAGTGGTATACCCCCACATATGGGGTATCAGTGTACTCAGGACAAATTGCACAATAACTTTTGGAGTCTTGTTACCCTTGGAAAAATAAAAATTCGGGTGAAAAGATCATTTTTGTGGAAAAAATATGATTTTTAAATTTTACGGCTCTACGTTATAAACTTGTGTGAAGCACTTGAGGGTTCAAATTGCTCACCAAAGATCTAGATAAGTTCCTTAGGGGGTCTAGTTTCCAAAATGGGGTCATTTGTGGGGGGTTTCCACTGTTTAGGCACATCAGGGGCTCTCCAAATGCAACATGGCATCCAATCTCAATTCCAGCCAATTTTGGTTGGAAAAAGTCAAATGGTGCTCCTTCCCTTCCGAGCTCTGCCGTGCGCCCAAACAGTGGTTCCCCCCCACATATGGGGCATCCGCGTACTCAGGACAAATTGGACAACAACTTATGTGGTCCAATTTCTCCTGATACCCTTGGGAAAATAAAAAATTAGTGACTAAAAGATAATTTTTGTGGGAAAAAAATAGGATTTTTTATTTTCATGCCCGGGCATTATAAACTTGTGTGAAGCACTTGGGGGTTCAAAGTGCTCACCAAAGATCTAGATAAGTTCCTTAGGGGGTCTAGTTTCCAAAATGGGTCACTTGTGGGGGATTTCCACTGTTTAGGCTCATCTGGGGCACTGCAAACGGAACATGACCCCCATCAACGTCTGCATTCCAAAACGTTACTACTTCCTTTCCAAGCCCTGCCGTGCGCCCAAACAGTTTTCCACCCCCACATATGGGGTATCAGCGTACTCAGGACAAATTGGACAACAACTTTTGGGGTCCAATTTCCTGGGAAAATTCAAAAATTTAGGACTAAAAAATCATTTTTGTGGAATTTTTTTTTTTTTCACACCCAGGCATTATAAACTTTTGTGAAACACTTGGGGGTTCAAAGTGCTCACAACAGATCTAGATAAGTACCTTAGGGGGTCTAGTTTCCAAAATGGTGTCACTTGTGGGGGGTTTCCACTGTTTAGGCGCATCAGAGGTTCTCCAAGCGCGACATGGCGTCCAATCTCAACTCCAGCCAATTTTAGTTTGAAAAAGTCAAACGGCGCTCCTTCCCTTACGAGCTCTGCCGTGTGCCCAAACAGTGGTTTTCCCCCACATATGGGGTATTGGCGTACTCAGGAGAAATTGCATAACAACCTTATCTGTCCATTTTCTCCTTTTACCCTTGTGAAAATAAAAAAAAGTTTGTAAAAGATCATTTTTGTGGCTAAAAAGTTAAATATTCATTTTTTCCTTCCACGTTGCTTTAGTTCCTGTGAAGCACCTGAAGGGTTAATAAACTTCTTGAATGTGGTTTTGAGTACCTTGAGGGTGCAGTTTTTAGAATGGTGTCACTTTTGGGTATTTTCTGTCATGTAGACCCCTCAAAGTGACTTCAAATGTGAGGTGGTCCCTAAAAAAAATGGCTTTGTAAATTTTGTTGTAAAAATGAGAAATCGCTGGTCAACTTTTAACCCTTATAACTTCCTAACAAAAAAAAATTTTGATTCCAAAATTGTGCTGATGTAAAGTAGACATGTGGGAAATGTTATTTCTTAACTATTTTGTGTTACATATTTCTCTGTTTTAAGGGAATAAAAATTCAAAGTTTGAAAATTGCTAAATTTTTAAAATTTTCGCCATATTTGCGTTTTTTTCAAAAATAAACGCAAGTTATATGGAAGAAATTTTACCACTAACATGAAGTACAATATGTCACGAGAAAACAATCTCAGAATCGTGAAGATCCGTTGAAGCGTTCCGGAGTTATAACCTCATAAAGAGACAGTTCAGAATTGTAAAAATTGGCCCGGTCATTAACGTGCAAACCACCCTTGGGGGTGAAGGGGTTAAGCCAGAAATCGATAAGGTAGAGGCGATTCAGAACTGGCCTACACCCCTCACAAAATGACAGGTAAAGCATTTCTTGGCATCACTGGGTACTATCGCAGATTTGTACAAAGTTGTGCCTCAATTGCTGCCCCGTTGACCGACCTGACAAAAGGTGGGAAGTCAAAAATGGTAGAATGGAGTCCAGAGGCAGAAAAAGCATTTCAGTCTTTGAAAATGGCTTTATGTCAAAGACCAGTTCTGGTCACCCCTAATTTCAGGGACGAATTTCTTGTTCAAACTGATGCCTCTACTGTGGGGTTAGGGGCGGTGTTGTCGCAGGTCGTGAAGGGTGAGGAGCACCCGGTCATGTATCTAAGTCGAAAACTGACACCGGCTGTACAAAATTATGCCATTCTGGAGCGAGAGTGCCTCGCAATCAAATGGGCGCTGGACTCGCTGCGTTATTACCTCTTGGGCAGGAAATTTAAATTGCAGTCAGACCATGCTCCTCTGGCATGGATGAAGCAGAACAAGGAAAGGAATGCCTGGGTGACAAGGTGATTCCTTTCGCTTCAAGAATTCAATTTCTCGGTAGAGCATAGACCTGGGAAGTTACAGGGTAATGCCGATGCCTTGTCTAGAGTTCACTGTCTCTTTGGAGTTGTTGACCAGCCCTCCGGTCTGGAGAAGAGGGGGGGATATGTGAGACAGTGAAGGGGTGCGTACTGGACGGGGTGTATATCTTTCCCAGGTTTCTTAGCTGGGTCGCATAAGGAATATGTAGTACGTTCAATCCACTCCCCATCCAGTACAGGATTGCAGCTCAACCCTGAGTACACACAGCTGCCTAATTAAGCAGCCAGAAATAGGTGGTAGAGTTACACAGACAGAGCTCTCAGTCTGAATCTGGCTTCAGACGCTGCTGGAGTCTCCTGCAAGCCCATCCCTGGTAATTATAAATTTGTGTTGTTGTGGCCAGGCTGCTAGAGCCTAGTTCACGGTAGTGAGGTAACTGACTGTGTTTAGCTAGCAGCCTGGCAGGCTTAGGATTTTATTTTATGGTTTGATTTATGTGTATTGCTGTGGACTTTCAATAAAAATGGCTGCGGCCAGTTTACACCAGTGCTGCTGTCTGTGATTGGACTCTTTATGCCACTCCGTCTACCCGAGATGGCGATCCCGGAGCTAAACCCCCTGAACAGTCTACAATGTACATTTTACTTAGCGGCTTAAACCATTTCGTCTTGCCATGCCACACGTCCAATATCCGAAACAAAGTAGGCAACAAATTTATCCCTCATTTGGGAACTTCCACTGTAGTCCTCAGAGGGTGATCTTGGTAATCCCACATTGTGGTAGTAACAGGTTCGTCAAGTCAAATTGTTGTCGCTCTTTCACCAGGATGTAATTGTGCAGAACAATACACGCTTTCACAAACTCAACAATTGTCTCAATTTTTAGATTGATGGCTGTTCCCAAAATGCGCCATTTCGATGCCAGCAATCCAAAGGCTCACTCCACAATTCTTCGTGCCCTTGTCAGTCGATAGTTGAAAATCCTTTTGGTGTGATTCAAGTCCTGACTTGAATATGGTTTTATGAGGTTGGCACTCATTTGAAATGCCTCATCCCCAACCACAACAAACAGCTTTGGCAGTCCTTCAGTGTTCAGAAGAGGTCATGGCTGTGGAAAATTGAAATCATTACCATACAAACGTTGGCCCATGTCAGAGTTTTTGAAAGTATGTGAGTTATTTCCTCGTCCAAATGAGCCAACGTCCACGGCGACAAATCGACAGTCAGCATCTGCAATTGCCATGAGAACAATGGAAAAGTATTTTTTGTAACTGAAATACTCAGATCCACTTCCAGCAGGTTTCATGAACCAAATGTGTTTGCCGTCCACAGCCCCAAGCTGTTAGGAAAATTACAAATGTCCTGGAATTTTGCAGCATTTTCCAGCCACAGTTCAGTTGTGGGTTGGGGAGGAATTCCTCATGCAGAATGTCACATAAAGCACGCTAGGTGTCTCCAACAATCCCAGAGAGCATGGACATGCCAATCCGGAATTGAAAATGTAGAGATAAGGTCTCTCCGGTAGCCAGAAATCTGCAGAACAGAAAATGGAAAAAAATTAAGTACATGGCTTTTATAACAATAATACTAACGACATGTGTTTGTTTTTCAAAATTACGTACCTCAGGGTCACCAACAGACGTTCCTCAGCAGAAATTGCTCGACGTAGCTGTGTGCCCTGCATGGTGATCAGGAGCGGACATATCATTTGTGCAACCTGTGCAGCCACACAGGGGCCCAAGAGGTGAGGGTGCCCATTTATAACTCCAAAGCAGGTGCAATTTTGCATTTTTAGGAGGTCTTGGACTGCAAAGGGCCCATGTATTGTTCTTGCACAGGGGTCCTTTTCTGTCTTTGCCCACCAGTGCTGGTGATGGATCCTCGGACTTGTAGCAGCAAGTAAGCTCTGTTTTGACATTCTCATGTACTCGAAAAACTTCTCCGGGTTTTCACGCAGCTCAGAGTACAAGGAGTGGTAGGCTCCACGGCTCTCTCGGACTTCAATGATGGGTGTTGCCAATGGCGATGACAACATCTTTTCCGTCTTTCTCTTCTTCTTTCTTCTTCACAAGCAAAAGCGAATGCAAGAGCCTATTTCAATGACAAATCAAGATGAAGAAGGTAGCTCTCCACGCTAAGATCCATCTTAAAGCTGGATACAGCAGCAAAAGACAAGGATTTCATCTGTGCAGTGCGTCTATATATAGAAATCGCATAAACAACGCAAACGCATGCAAAAACGCATACAAACGCATGCACACGCAGTGATTTTTCGACATGCGTAAGATGATGCGGATAAAAAACGCAGCATAAACATGCTTTTTGCATGCGTTTGTGCATGCGGATGATACGCTAATGTGAACCTAGCCTTACAGAGCAGCTCTGTCTATTGTTAGTGGCCCGCCGGGTGCTGCACATCTGCCCACAATTCAAATCAATAGGGGGCGAATGTGCAGTTCCCAGCCGTGGCCATTATGTAACTGAGCTGTTCCGGCCACCACCCTAAAAAACACTGAGTAAAAACCAGATCCAGCGACCACTGCACCCCCATCGATCAGACATTGTTGACCCATTCTACGGATAGGTCATCAGTTTTGAAGTAGTGGACAACCTGTTGAGGTATTTGCAGCAAAAATGTCTCCACCAAAAATGCATTTCTTGGCAGGAAAAAAACTGCATAAAATGCGCACTTTTTTTATGCGTTTTTGACGTCTTTTTTGCATGCATTTTTGATGGTTTTTTACCTATTCACTTGAATGGATGAAAAATGTTGAAAGAATTGAAATGCTGAATTTGAAACGGCTTCAAATCTGCAAGGAAGACGTAAGACGCATGTGCATGAGATTTTAGAAATTTAATTTGTTCTGATTACTGTAAACTGCAGTTTTTCTGGATAAAATTTCTGCTGCAAATACATAACGTTGGCACATATTTTAAAATGCAGCAGATTTTCTACACAAGAAAACACAGTGGGAAAAAAAACGCTACATAGGAACATGGCCTAATAACTCTAAAATAGCTTGGATTTTTTTTTATAACAAAAAATTGAATGCCTATAAAACCCTGAATAATATTGTATCTCCTGGGCAATTATCATATAGGGCAGCACTGTAGCTTCGCAGTACGGGTGTCCTCCTGGGTTCAAATCCCATCAAGGACAACATCTGCAAGGAGTTTGTACAGTCATGGCCAAAAGTTTTGAGAATGACACAAATATTATATTTTCACATGATCTGCTGCCCTCTGGTTTTTATGTGTGTTTGACAGATGTTTTTATCACAGACAGAAATATAATAATTGCAAACATATGAGTAACAAAAGCTTATATTGACAGTTAGAATGAGTTAATGCAGCAAGTCAATATTTGCAGTGTTGACCCTTCTTCTTCAGGACCTCTGCAATTCTCCCTGGCATGCTCTCAATCAACTTCTGGACCAAATCCTGACTGATAGCAGTCCATTCTTGCACAATCAATGCTTTCATTTTGTCAGAATTTTTAGGTTTTTGTTTGTCCACCCGTCTCTTGATGATTGACCACAAGTTCTCAATGGGATTAAGATCTGGGGAGTTTCCAGGCCATGGACCCAAAATCTCTGTTTTGTTCCCTGAGCCATTTAGTTATCACCTTTGCTTTATGGCAAGGTGCTCCATCATGCTGGAAAAGGCATTGTTGATCGCCAAACTGCTCTTGGAGGGTTGGGAGAAGTTGCTCTTGGAGGACATTCTGGTACCATTCTTTATTCATGGCTGTGTTTTTAGGCAAGACTGTGAGAGAGCCGATTCCCTTGGCTGAGAAGCAACCCCACACATGAATGATTTCAGGATGCTTAACAGTTGGCATGAGACAAGACTGGTGGTAGCGCTCACCTTGTCTTCTCCGAATGAGGCGTTTTCCTAATGTCCCAAACAATCGAAAAGGGGATTCATCAGAGAAAATAACTTTACCCCAGTCCTCAGCAGTCCACTGCCTGTACCTTTTGCAGAATATCAGTCTGTCCATGATGTTTTTTCTGGAGAGAAGTGGCTTCTTTGCTGCCCTCCTTGAGACCAGGCCTTGCTCCAAGAGTCTCCACCTCACAGTGCATGCAGATGCACTCACACCTGCCTGCTGCCATTCCTGAGCAAGCTCTGCACTGCTGGTAGCCCGATCCCACAGCTGAAACACTTTTAAGAGACAGTCCTGGCGCTTGCTGGTCTTTCTTGGGCACCCTGAAGCCTTTTTGGCAACAATGGAACCTCTCTCCTTGAAGTTTTTGATGATGCGATAGATTGTTGACTGAGGTGCAATCTTTCTAGCTGCGATACTCTTCCCTGTTAGGCCATTTTTGTGCATTGCAATGATGACTGCACGTGTTTCTTTAGAGATAACCATGGTTAACAGAAGAGAAACAATGATGCCAAGCACCAGCCTCCTTTTAAAGTGTCCAGTGTGTCATTCTTACTTAATCATGACAGATTGATCTCCAGCCATGTCCTCATCAACACCCACACCTGTGTTAATGGAGCAATCACTGAAAAGAGGTTAGCTGGTCCTTTTAAGGCAGGGCTGCAATGATGTTGAAATGTGTTTTGGGGGATAAAGTTCATTTTCTAGCCAAATATTGACTTTGCAAGTAATTGCTGTTAAGCTGATCACTCTTTATAACATTCTGGAGTATATGCAAATTGCCATTAGAAAAAGTGAAGCAGTAGACTTTGTAAAAATTAATATTTGTGTCATTCTCAAAACTTTTGGCCATGACTGTATGTTCTCCCCGTGTTTGCATGGGTTTCCTCCAGGTACTCTGGTTTCTTCCTGCATTCCAAAGATATACTGATAGGGAATTTAGATTGTGAGACCCAATGGGGACAGGCACGATGTCTGAACAGTGCTGTGGAATCAATGGCGCTATATGAGCGAGTAAAATAAAACTATTTACCCCAGTAATTGTCCCAGTGCTTTGTAGACATCACAGTCTCCCTGCTTTACCTTTTTGTTGCAACCTTTTTTTTTACTTATTAGGGTGCAGTATAGTTAATGTCTTTTACACAACACTATACATCCAATTTATTTAATCATTTCTCTTCAACCTGTGCAATAACACTTTATTAATATTAGATTTTGTACACTTTCCTCAAAAATAAAATTAAACTGTGAATATGGAAGTTTTTAGTACAATCTAGAAAACAGTCCTGCTCTGAGATTGAGGAGTCGGTAAATAGTCCCTACAGTTCTCTAGGGTTTACTAGCTAAAAAGTTGTTACTAATTGATTGCATTTTTCTCTTTCCAGCATGATTGTTCTTCAAACATCCTGGATAATGTATGTTTAATTAGTACAGAAGGACATAATGCCATGGGACTGTTCAATATCAGTTACTCATGTAACAAACAGTATTATTAATCATTTACTAGAAGTGAATAAAATGGTAAAATATACACTTGATTTTGAAATTTCTTAAAACGCTTTTTTAGAGAGAGTGCCACTATTGTCCATGGCCAATGTGGGATATTGCAGTTCATTGATATTTGACTGATACAGGTCATGTATAAAAGATGTGTTGCTACCGGATAAAAATCAAACTTTTTTTTAAATTAAAGAAGCACTCCTCCTCCCATCAAAGTTTTTATCCCCTTCATATATTACAATCATCATATTATATAGCACTGTGTACTTACAATTGCTCATTTTGCCTTTCTACCCATTTAATTTGCTTTTCTCCACTCTATGTAGAAACAGGAAGTCTCTATTCCCTGCATAAAGCATTCCTCTCTTCAACCCCTGACCCAGCTGTTGCCTCCTCCCTGCCAAGGAATTTTGCTGTGACTCATGCAGGAAAAATTGACCTCCTGTTTCTATATAGAGCTTAGAAGGATTCAGCTAGTCAGTTTATAATCACATGATGTCATAGACCTAATTGAAAAAAGAGGAATTAACTGGTTAGATGATTACAATATATTAACCCCTTCACCCTCAAGGGTGGTTTGCATGTTAATGACCAGGCCAATTTTTACAATTCTGACCGCTGTCCCTTTATGTGGTAATAACTCTGGAACGCTTCCATAAATCCCAGTGATTCTGACAATACTTTCTCATGACATATTATACTTCATGTTAGTGGTAACATTTCTTTGTATGACTTGCATTTATTTGTAAAAAAAAAACGGAAATTTGGCAAAAATTTTGAAAATTACGCAATTTTCCAACTTTGAATTTTAATGCCCTTAAATCACAGAGATATGCCACATAATATACTTAATAAGTAACATTTCCCACATGTTTACTTTACATCAGCACAATTTTGGAACCAATTTTTTTTTGTTATGAAGTTATAAGGGTTAAAAATTAAACAGAGATTTCTAATTTTTTACAACACCATTTTTTTTTAGGGACCACATCACATTTGAAGTCACTTTGAGGGGTCTATATGATAGAAAATACCCAAAAGTGAAAGCATTCTAAAAACAGCACCCCTCAAGGTGCTCAAAACCACATTCAAGAAGTTAATTAACCCTTCAGGTAATTCACAGGAAGTTTTGGAATGTTTTAAAAAATGAACATTTAACTTTTTTTTCGCAAAAAATTTACTTCAGATGCAATTTGTTTTATTTTACCAAGGGTAACAAGAGAAATTGGACCCCAAAAGTTGTGCAATTTGTCCTGAGTACGCCGATACCCCCATATATGCAGGTATACCACTATTTTGGTGCATGGCAGAGCTCGGAAGGGAAGGAGCGCTGTTTGACTTTTCAATGCAAAATTGACTGGAATTGAGATCGGACGCCATGTCGAGTTTGGAGAGCCCGTGATGTGCCTAAACAGTGGAAACCCCAAACAAGTGAACCTATTTTGGAAATTAGACCCCCTAAGGAACTTAACTAGATGTGTGATGAGCACTTTGAACCCCCAAATACTTCACAGAAGTTTACAACGTAGAGCAGAAAAAATAAAAAATCATATTTTTTTCACAAACATGATATTTTCGCCCCCATTTTTTTATTTTACCAAGGGTAACAATAGAAATTGGACCCCAAAAGTTGTTGTGCAATTTGTCCTGAGTATGCTGATACCCCATATGGTAGGGTAAATCACTATTTGGGCGCATGGCAGAGCTCGGAAGGGAAGGAGCGCTGTTTAACTTTTTCAACACAGAATTGGCTGCAATTGAGATCAGATGCCATGTCACATTTGGAGAGCCCCTGATGTGCCTAAACAGCGGAAACGACTCAATTCTAACTCCAGCCCTAACCCCAAGACACCCTTAACCTAATCCCAACCATAACCATAACCCTAACCACAAACCTAACCCTAACACACTCCTAACCCTAATCCCAACCATAACCCTAATCCCAACTGTAACCATAATCCAAACCCTAACCCCAACTCTAGCCCAAACCTTAACCCTAACTTTAGCCCCAACCCTAACCCTAACTTTAGCCCAAACCTAACCCTAACTTTAGCTTAACTCACTTTAGCCCAACTCTAACACTAATGGGAAAATGGAAATAAATACATTTTTTTATTTTATTATTTTTCTCAAACTAAGGGGGGGTGATAAAAGGGGGGTTTGCTTTACTATTTTCTTATTTTGATAACTGTGATAGGGTCTATCACAGTGCTCAAAACCTGTTATAGTGGGTTTTTATGTTTGGCAGCTGTCACACACTAAAAGACGCTTTTTATTGAAAAAAATAGTTTTTGCATCACCACATTTTTAGAGGTATAATTTTCCCATATTTTGGCCCACAGAGTCATGTGAGGTCTTGTTTTTTGCGGGACGAGTTGACAGTTTTATTGGTACCATTTTTGGGCACATGACATTTTTTTTCACTTTCTATTCCGATTTTTGTGAGATAAAATGAGCAAAAACCAGCAATTCGTGAATTTCTTTTGGGGGGGGTGTTTATACCATTCCACGTGTGGTAAAATTGTTAAGGCAGTTTTATTCTCCAGGTCAGTACGATTACAGCGATACCATATTAATATCTTTTTTATGTTTTGATGCTTTTGCATAATAATAACTATTTTATAGAAAAAATAATTGTTTTTGCATCACTTTATTCTGACAACTATAACTTTTTTATTTTTTCGCTGATGTTGCTGTATGGTGGCTCATTTTTTGCAGGACAAGATGACATTTTCAACGGTACTATGGTTATTTATATCCGTCTTTTTGATCGCGTGTTATTCCACTTTTTGTTTGGCGGTATGATGATAAAGCATTATTTTTTGCATTGTTTTCTTTCTACGGTGTTCACTAAAGGGGTTAACTAATGGGATAGTTTTATAGGTCGGGTCGTTATGGACACGTCGATACCAAATATGTGTACTTTTATTGTTTAGATTATTTTTTTCATTCATATATTTAGTGATAGAATAAATATTGATTTTTTTATTAGTATTTTTTTAAAAATATTTTTACAATTATTTAATTTTTTTTATTTCATTCTAAGTTTTACACATTCAAAATACTGCAGGAGAGAAGAGCGCAAGTAGGGTCTTATCCAAGGTTAAAATAATCTTTTGAGCAGTTTGCACTCACCTGATTTTTATGATACCAAGGCATATAGATACATCCGAGTCACAAGATGCATCGGATCCACAGGTCAAATCGATGACCGAATCATAGTATAATAGGGAAAAATTGTGGTTATCATCCTCACTGCTATCCAAATAACGGTGCAGTCATGTAGATAATGAAGAAATGGTGTTTTATTATCTCAACGCGTTTCGAACTCTACAGGACTTCTTCCTCAGGAGATGCTAGAGTCCAGGACTCTAGACTCTAGCATCTCCTGAGGAAGAAGTCCTGTAGGCTTCGAAACGCGTTGAGAGAATAAAACACCAGTTCTTCATTATCTACATGACTGGACCATTATTTGGATAGTAGCGCGGATGATAACCACAATTTTTCCCTATTATACTAAGTTTTACACTTTGTCCCACTATGGCACAATCATTTTGTGCAGGCTGATCAGTTCTATAGCATGCAGATGAAGCAGCATCTGCATGCTACAGAAGCTGTCAGCGCTGCATGTTGTGCACACTGACCTGAGAGACTTCCTGACATGCACTGCACATGACAGGAAGTTTCTCAGCTCTGGAGACCCGGATGTCATCATGACGACATAGGGTCTCCATGGCAGTGATCAGGACCAACGGCAGAGGGACTGTCAGCCCCTGTGCTGGTTCCAGAACACTGCGGTCTTGTTTGATTGCAGCGTTCTGGGGGTTAAAGTGACGGGAGCGGTCTGTGACGTGCTATTACATCCATGGGAATTAAGTCCCAGGTCACATGGACGGAATAGTACTTCTGATGGCAGAAAGGGGTTAAGAGGATACAAACTTTGATTGATGTAATTCTTTAAATTCTGAATCTCCTTAAAGCGACCCTAAGGTAGAAATTGAAAATTTGGCTATATACAGGTGCATCTCACAAAATTAGAATATCATCAAAAAAGGTAATTTATTTCAGTTCTCCAATACAAAAAGTGAATCTCATATACAGTCATGGCCAAAAGTTTTGAGAATGACACAAATATTATATTTTCACATGATCTGCTGCCCTCTGGTTTTTATGTGTGTTTGACAGATGTTTTTATCACAGACAGAAATATAATTGCAAACATATGAGTAACAAAGCTTATATTGACAGTTAGGCCGGGATCACACATGCGAGTAAATCGGCCGACACTCGCATGTGAAATCCCAGCTCTGGCGCCGGCACTCAGGAGTGGAGCGAGCGGCTGCATGTATTTATATGCAGCCGTGCGCTCCACTCCTAAGTGCCGGTGCCAGAGCTGGGATTTCACATGCGAGTGTCGGCCGATTTACTCGCATGTGTGATCCCGGCCTTAGAATGAGTTAATGCAGCAAGTCAATATTTGCAGTGTTGACCCTTCTTCTTCAGGACCTCTGCAATTCTCCCTGGCATGCTCTCAATCAACTTCTGGACCAAATCCTGACTGATAGCAGTCCATTCTTGCACAATCAATGCTTTCATTTTGTCAGAATTTTTAGGTTTTTGTTTGTCCACCCGTCTCTTGATGATTGACCACAAGTTCTCAATGGGATTAAGATCTGGGGAGTTTCCAGGCCATGGACCCAAAATCTCTATGTTTTGTTCCCTGAGCCATTTAGTTATCACCTTTGCTTTATGGCAAGGTGCTCCATCATGCTGGAAAAGGCATTGTTGATCGCCAAACTGCTCTTGGAGGGTTGGGAGAAGTTGCTCTTGGAGGACATTCTGGTACCATTCTTTATTCATGGATGTGTTTTTAGGCAAGACTGTGAGAGAGCCGATTCCCTTGGCTGAGAAGCAACCCCACACATGAATGGTTTCAGGATGCTTAACAGTTGGCATGAGACAAGACTGGTGGTAGCGCTCACCTTGTCTTCTCCGAATGAGGCGTTTTCCTGATGTCCCAAACAATCGAAAAGGGGATTCATCAGAGAAAATAACTTTACCCCAGTCCTCAGCAGTCCACTGCCTGTACCTTTTGCAGAATATCAGTCTGTCCATGATGTTTTTTCTGGAGAGAAGTGGCTTCTTTGCTGCCCTCCTTGAGACCAGGCCTTGCTCCAAGAGTCTCCGCCTCACAGTGCGTGCAGATGCACTCACACCTGCCTGCTGCCATTCCTGAGCAAGCTCTGCACTGCTGGTAGCCTGTTCCCGAAGCTGAAACACTTTAAGAGACAGTCCTGGCGCTTGCTGGTCTTTCTTGGGCGCCCTGGAGCCTTTTTGGCAACAATGGAACCTCTCTCCTTGAAGTTCTTGATGATGCGATAGATTGTTGACTGAGGTGCAATCTTTCTAGCTGCGATACTCTTCCCTGTTAGGCCATTTTTGTGCATTGCAATGATGACTGCATGTGTTTCTTTAGAGATAACCATGGTTAACAGAAGTGAAACAATGATGCCAAGCACCAGATTCCTTTTAAAGTGTCCAATGGTGTCATTCTTACTTAATCATGACAGATTGATCTCCAGCCATGTCCTCATCAACACCCACACCTGTGTTAATGGAGCAATCACTGAAAAGAGGTTAGCTGGTCCTTTTAAGGCAGGGCTGCAATGATGTTGAAATGTGTTTTGGGGGATAAAGTTCATTTTCTAGCCAAATATTGACTTTGGAAGTAATTGCTGTTAAGCTGATCACTCTCTATAACATTCTGGAGTATATGCAAATTGCCATTAGAAAAAGTGAAGCAGTAGACTTTTTAAAAATTAATATTTGTGTCATTCTCAAAACTTTTGGCCATGACTGTACACTGCTCAAAAAAATAAACGGAACACTCAAATAACACATCCTAGATCTAAATGAATGAAATATTCTTATTGAATACTTTGTTGTGTACAAAGTTGAATGTGCTGTTAACATAATCACACAAAAATAATCAATGGAAATCAAATTTTTGAACCAATAGAGGCCTGGATTTGGAGAGACCCCCAAAATGAAAGTGGAAACAAGTCAGAATGAAAATCAAAACAAGACAAAATTAAAGTGGAAACAAGTAAAAATGATGCTCAGTATTGTGTGTGGCCTCCAAGTGCCTGTATGACCTCTCTACAATGCCTGGGCATGCTCCTGATGAGGTTGCGGATATTCTCCTGAGGGATCTCCCCCCAGACATGGACTAAAGCATTCGTCAACTCCTGGACAGTCTGTGGTGCAACGTAATGTTGGTGGATGGAGCGAGACATGCTGTCCCAGATGTGCTCAATCAGATTCAGGTCTGGGGAACGGGCGGGGGAGGAATACCCCGATCATCCGCTCCTGCTGTCACTTTTATTAGCGGTTCTGACTTTAATATAACTCTTATCATTCTCTTCTGCTTGTGCCGATTGCCAGCAAAGCAGGGGAGAATGATGAGAGCCGCCTTCAGCACCCGCCGCCGGGAACAGCGCTTACTGTAGCACTTCTTCCCCCACGGCTGTCCGTGTGGTACTGATGCGGAACATAGTTGCCACACATGTGCCGCAAGTAGACACATGGAAATGGATATCTTCGGTACAGGTTTTTCCGGTACTGGAAATAAATGGAAGTGTGAAATCGGCCTAAAATTGTGGTTTGTCCATCACACGGATCACATATAAGTGCGCTCAAAATTCTGCCATTTCAGGCCTCCATTAAAATTTTGTTGCATTGTGTTAGCGAAGTTATTGACACCAGTTTGCTGTTAAAAATAGTCATCTACAGGCCAGCTATTTAAAACTGTGGTTTGTCCATCACACGGATCACACATAAGTGTGATTAAAATTCTGCCATTTCTGGCCTCCATTTAAATTTTGTTGCAGTGTGTTAGCAAAGTTATTGATACCAGTTTGCTGTTAAAATTAGTTTCCTACTAGTGATGAGCGAGCATGCTCACCACTACTTGGTGCTTACCCGAGCATCTCACTGCTTGAGATGCTTGGCGCTCGCCGAGTACTTCCGGGGTTGCTCTGCGGGAGATTGGGTCCCCGCCCTGCATGTTTGGCACTCTTTAGAGAGCCAATGAACATGCATCGATTGTCTACCACACACTGTAATGCTACAGCCATGTTGCTTGTGGCATTACAGTGATTGGTTGGCTGCACAGCGTCATCAGGTCTATATCAGACCTGGCACCACCATGCTCGTCACAGTCTGCTCCAAAATCAGGCAGTGTACGGAGAGTTGCGGCTGAGCTAGGGAGACATTTGCTTGGTTCTTACATAGTGTGGGTATACCATATATAATACACATATCCATCTGCATAGATATCAGTGCTAGGCAGGCAGGCAATGTATGTGGCAGAGTGCAGTGCATATAGCAAGAGGGTCCTTTCCAGTTCTGTCTGCTGCTGCTATTACAGATATTTCTAGACATAGCCCAGGTATCATTTGGTCTGACATGCACTGTGAGCTGTGAGGTCTTATATAGACAGGTGTGTGCCTTTACAAATCAAGTCCTATCATTTTAATTAAACACAGATGGACTCCAATGAAGGAGTACCATCTCAAGGAGGATCACAAGGAAATGGACAGCATGTGGTGTAAATTTGAGTGTCTGAGCAAAGGGTCTGAATACTTACGACCATGTGATATTTCAGTTTTTCTTTTTTAATAAATTTGCAAAAATTTCTACATTTCTGTATTTTATCAGTCGAGATGGGGTGCAGAGTGTACATTGAGAAAAAAATGAACCTTTTGCATTTACCTAAAGGCTGCAATGAAACAAAGAGTGAAAAATTTAAAGGGGTCTGAATACTTTCCGAAGCTACTGTATTCTATCTCTAAATAAATATCTGAAAAAAATATAATCAATAAAAGTACACATATTTGGTATCGACGCATCCGCAATGACCTGACCAATAAAACTGTCTGTTAGGGTTCGATTTCCCGCTGCTGCCCAAGGGGAGTCTCGAACCCGTCACGCTGCGGTCTCCCATTCATCTCCGGCCGCAGTGGAGCCTGCTCAGCAGAGACGTCGGTCCAGGCGTCTTGCCCACTCCTCTACTGTGCAGTGACTTGCTGCTGCCTTTCCTGGATCTGCTATTATAGCCAGTGCTGGAGCAGTCGTCTTTGGGACAAAGTCCTGTGTTTTCCCATCTGAGCATGCCCAGAGTGAGATCTCTCATTGGAGATCAGGGGTCACATGTTCAGGTGCTGCAGCGGCTCCTATTGGTCCGCCAGGAAGGTCATGTAGCTACGTGTGTTTGTAACAGCTTCTCATTGGTCCTTGTTCCTGGAAGGTCCTGTAGCTGTTGCTATAAAAGGGTGGCATGGCTGGGCCGCCATGCGCTAATATCAATCATTGTATGCTATGCGCCAGTGTGATCATGCGTATGTGTGGTTAGGGACCCGGCTGAAATAAGCCACTAGAATACCGACTTAATCGGTGAGGAGTTTGGTATGCTAGCTGGTCAGGGTCGGTGTCCTAGATGCCCTAGATTACCGGCATAACCGGTGAGGAGTTTGATTGCCGTATTCAGGGTCTGGCGTTCAGACGCCATAGATTGCGGGTGACTCCCGCGAGGACATTAGCACATGATCACGCTTTATGTACGCTTAGCACTTAACTGTGTATCTGAGAGCCTTACAGGACACAGTGCTTTTTCTCAGCGGCCCTGTGACGTAACAGGGTTCGCTTTCAATGCTAGTCAGCGCCCTAGCGTGTTTTCTTTGCCACTCAGTTGTGTCTAGTGAGTGCGCACACATCGCCATATAGCGTTGCGGCTCCTCTTCTAGCGGCTCTGTGGAGTAACAGAGTTTGCACTCATTGCCACAGCGCATTGCGGCGTTTGTGTTGGCGACTCTGCGGGATAACAGAGTTTGCTTCTTGCGCCTTTTTGCCAGCAGCGTGCTTCGCCTGCACGGTGGACCCCGGGCTGCGAACGCACTTATTATTTATATTATTTTGTGCGTTCCGCCAGCCTTAACACTGTCCCACTAGTAAACCCCATTAGTGAACACCATAAAAAATATGGCAAAAAATGCTTTATCAACATACAGCCGAACAAAAGTGGAATAGAGTTGGATGAAACCCGGTCAGCAGGAGCGCAAAAACAGGGGCTAAATTAATAAACAATCTTCTTTTATTAAAACCACAATGCGTTTCAACAGGTGATTCTGTCTTCCTCAGGAGGCAATAATAAAGTGCACAGGGGGGGGAGGATATTAAAAGGAGCAGTGGCCAATGATAAAAGACAAACAATTAATTACATCATAGACAATTACACACTTAAGGGTATGCCACACTAAGCGAGATCGCTAATGAGATCGCTAACGACATCGCTAAAATGTCACTATTTAGCGATCTCGTTAGCGACCTCGTTGTGTGTGGCATGTAGCAGCGATGTGGCCCCTGCTGTGATGTCGCTGATCGTTCACTAGCGTTCTGGACCGTTTTTTTGATCGTTGGCGTCCCGCTGGTGAGCCTATATCGCTGTGTTTGACACCTTTTGCGAATCGACGAGCGACTTCGTTTGTGACGCATATGACAGCGGCGCAGGCGGGACTAGATTTTTTTAGCATCACGGAGTGGATCGCAATAGCTGTAGAAGCAGGCAGGCGGGACTAGGTTTTCTTTTGTGTCACAGAGAGGATCGCAGTAGCTGCAAAGCAGGCTAGCAGGACGCAGAGAGCAGGAGCGATGCTGGAAATTCCTATGAATGAGAAGCGCTCGAGAACAATGAAAGGGAGCGCTAATACACCTTCTTTCATGACGCGGTCAAAACATAAATTATAGCACATATATAAGATATATCTGTGCTGAGGGGCATGGAAAAGGTTGCGCTCAGTACATGCTAATGACAGATCCTAACGACCGCCAAAGTCGTTAAAGAGATCGCTGACCGCTGATGTGTCGTTTATGAGATCTCCTGTTTGGCAGCTACTAGCGACCTAAAAGCGATCACACCAACGATCTCGTTAGCTTGCGTCGTTATCGTGATCGCTAACGAGATCACTTAGTGTGGCAGTACCTTTAAGCAAAATACTAGAAGATAAAAAAAATTAAAAAAAAACACCTATATAAAAAAACACTCAGGATAAGAGATGCAGGAATAAAAAGTAAAAAAATTGTTCACGATAAAAATTGCAGAATAAAAATATTAAAATAATTAGAAACATCAGTAGCCAGCAGATCTCAGTTAGTTTTCTCAATTGTAAGGTTTAACCCCTCTGGTGCCAGGGTGCCGAGTTTAAAAATCCAGAAGCTCTCTCTCCTAATTAAATTGTCATAGCGATTTATTACGTCATCACGAATGTGATCTATGATAGTGAGTTTCAGCAAATTTTGATTTTTGTTATGTACAAGCAAAAAATATTTTGAGAGGCTATGCAACAAAAATCCGTTCCTGATGTTCTGGAGATGTTTATTCAGACTATTGTGCATATTTTGTATAGTCCTACCCACATACTGTAGCCCACAGTCACATTCGATTAAATAAATGACATAACTTGACTGACAGGTGACATGGCAGTTAATTTTGAATGTTGTACCAGTAGTTCGAGATTTGAAATGTTGCACCCCATTCATAATAGACGGGCAACATAGGCACTTAGGAGCCCTGCATGCAAAACACCCTGTATTGGACAAACCCTGGGTGGGTGGTAAAGATGAATGCCTAACAGAGGTGTTACTAGAAGCCACCAAGTTCCGAAGGGGACGATTTTTTCTAAAGATGGTAATAGGCTGTGTCGGTAAATGTGCCGACAAAACAGGATCACCCTTTAAAATGAACCAGTATTTCCTAAGTAGGTTACGTATGGATGTATGAGACTGGTTAAAAGTGGTGATGATGCTCCATTTCACTCGATCAGAGGATTCATCATTCCTTTGTGGGTCAATCCTACTTCTATCTTTTATTTTCGCAATACAGCTTCTTTGTGATAGTCCACTGGCTCTAGTCAAGGCATCCTGTAATAATTTCTTGGGGTAACCCTTATTTATGAATCTATCTTTCAAGATTTTAGCCTCTTTATGAAAATCAGTGTCATAGGTACAATTCTTGCGGACCCTCCAATACTGCCCATAGGGGATGTTTAAAATCCATTTTGGTAGATGGCCGCTAGAAAAGCTAAGGTAGCTGTTAACATCTACTTCCTTAAAGTGAGTCGAAGTTGAGATTCGACCATGATGGTCCATATTAACCATAAGGTCCAAAAATTGAATACTTGTATTAGAGATGTTGGAGGTAAATTTAAGACCCCAAGTATTCACATTTAAGGATTGGGTAAATTCACGCGCTTCTAACTCTGAACCAGTACATATTATGAAAAGATCATCAATGAAGTGTCGATACAGGGCTATCTTGCCAACCGCCAGTGGGGACTGCGCGATGAAGGCTGACTCGAAAGCCCCCATATAGAGATTAGCATAACTGGGGGCAAATCTCGTCCCCATCGCGCAGCCCCTCACTTGGCAGTAGCAGGTGTCCTCAAAGGAAAAGATGTTATTGTTAAGAACAAAGAGTATGGCTTTTTAAAAAAAATCTTTCTGTAGGGAGGGTAAGAGATCATCAGTTGAAAGAAATTGTTGAACCGCCTTCAAACCCAAATCATGGGGGATATTGGTGTACAAGGCCTGAACGTCAAGGGTGAGTAAGAGGCAGTTACCCATGGTGGGGAGTGAAAGAAGGAGATCGATCAGGTGAGATGAATCCTTAAGGTGGGAGGGTAAATTTAGGACAAATTTTTGTAAAAACAAATCTATATAATGGGAGAGATTACAGTTAATGGATTTAATCCCCGAGATGATAGGGCGACCGGGAGAGTTTATGGGGTCTTTATGAATCTTCGGAAGAAATAAAAGAAGGGTAATTTAAACTTAGAAATATTAAGGAATTTAAATTCCTTCAGATTTAAGATTCCACATGACCTCGCATCTTTGATAAGTGAGATATATTCAGAGAAGATAAAGGAAGATGGGTGTTGTGAATGTGTTAGAAATGAGTTCTGAGCAGAAGCTCCCTCTGGTGGTTGCAGACAGTGCTGAACCATTTAGTGAAGATTGGCAATCAGGAGTTACAGACTGGTCCTATATAAGGGAGGTTCCCTCCCATCAGGGTTGCCGGTGATCAATTGTTCTTGTCTCAACTGTGGTTCCTGGTTCACTTGGATGCTTGCTGAATCTTGCCTCTTCTCCTGCTCTCAGATAAGACATTTTCTGTTTTTATTTTTGTGCTTGCTTTTTGCATTGTTTCCTGCACTTTTGTGGAGGTCAGCCAGGTCCCCTCCGGGGGCTTGTGCTCCTCTCAGTTTGTCTGAGCCACTGTTGTTTGTTCATTTGCCTTTTCCAGTTTTTTCAGTGGCTGCAGCTTAGTTTTGTTACACCAGAGAACTAATTTAGGTGGTAGAGGTCGTGTGATCTCAGGTGTTTTTGCAATTAGTAGAGCTGGTACTTTTTAGGGTTTTTTGGGATTGCAGTAAGTGTCCTTCCTATCCTTTTCTGTCTAGGAAGATTGGGCCCCAACGTTTGCTCATATTATTTTCTGTCTGTGTCTGTATTTCCTCTTGTCTAACCGCCATTACATGTTTGGGGGCTTCCTATGTTCTTTGGGGATCTGCTCCGGGGCAGATAGCTTTTCCTCTTTCTATCTTTAGGTGTAGTTAACCTCTCAGGCTGTGACGAGGCGTCTAGGACCAACGTAGGTACGCTCCACTGCTGCCTTTAGTTGTGGTGGTTAGTCAGGGTACTGCAATCCAGTAGATTCCAACCTCTCTGGTGTATTGCCGTTTTTGCTTGCTCTCCTCAGCTACCAAATCATAACAGTATCACCGGCCAAACTGAAAATTATATGGTACTCAACAGAAGGGAAAAATAGTAAAAGAAAAAAGGAAGTTGTCAGAAAAATTTTTTTTTCTCTGTTTGTTGCATTTCCCTCTTTTTCTCTGGGTGCTGAGGAGGATTTTTTTTTCTCTCAATGGAGTTTGCACAGTTGTCTGGCCGTATGGATCAGCTTGCCACTGAAGTTCGGAGTATTGCTATCTATCTTGCTAGGTTGCCGGTTGTGGAACCCAGGATCCCCATGCCAGATTTATTTTTGGGGGATCGAGCTAAATGTCTGAATTTCAAAAATAACTGTAAGTTGTTTTTTGCCTTAAAACCTAAGTCCTCAGGGAACGCAGCACAGCAGGTTCAAATTGTCATCTCTCTCCTGTGCGGCGATCCTCAGGATGGGCTTTTTCCCTGACACCTGGGGACCCTGTTTTGAGTAATGTTGATGCATTTTTTCTGGCTCTGGGGTTATTGTACAATGAACCTAATGTCACTGATCAAGCTGAAAAAGTCTTGTTGGCATTAAATCAGAGGCTTGTGGACGCTGAGTTGTACTGTCAGAGGTTCCGAAAGTGGGCAGTCCTGACCAAATGGAATGATGATGCTTTGGCAGCCCTTTTTCGGAAGGGTCTGTCAGAGAAAGTAAAAGATGTTATGGTGGGTTTCCCTGCTCCCTCTGGTCTCAATGATTCTATGTCATTAGCGATTCAAATTGACAGACGTTTGCGTGAGCGTAGAGGTATGCGTGGAATGGTGTTGCCTTGTGAACCAGCTTCTGAGTCCATGCAGTGTGATAGAGTGGCTTCTGGGGCACAGCGTCATGAGTTTCGAAAAACGCAATGGGTTATGTTTCTACTGTGGTGACGCCTCTCATGCTATTTCAGTCTGCCCTAAGCAGGGAAGACGTTTTGCACGCTCAGTTGTCTTGGGTAGTGTTCAGACTAAATTTCTGTTGACTGTTACCCTGATTTGCTCCCTGTCCACATTTTCTGCTCAGGTTTTTGTTGATTCGGGAGCAGCTATTAACCTGATGGATTTTGATTTTGCTAAACGTTGTGGGTTTCCCTTGATACCCCTACGGAAGTCTATTCCCCTACTGGGGATTGATTCTACCCCTTTGGCTGAGAATAAACCCCAGTTCTCTACTCAGGTGATAATGAGGGTTGAACCTGATCATCAGGAGAGTTGCAAATTTTTGGTGCTGTATAATCTGCATGACATTATTGTACTGGGTTTCCCTTGGTTACAGTCTCATAATCCTGTTTTGGATTGGAAATCTGTGTCTGTGACCAGTTGGGGCTGCCAATGTGTTAATGCCAACACTCCTGTTTTTTCTGCCTCTCCCCAGGCTCAGGATGTTCCTGACTTTTTGACTGATTTTTCTGATGTGTTTAGCGAAAGTAAATCTGCATTCTTGCCTCCCATAAGGGCTATGACTGCGCTATTGAATTAGTGCCTGGTAGTAAATTCCCTAAAGGTCGCCTTTTTAACTTGTCTGTACCTGAACATGACGCTATGCGGTCTTATATCAAGGAGTCATTGGAGAAGGGTCATATTAGACCATCCTCTTCACCCTTGAGTGCCGGTTTTTTCTTTGTGGCCAAAAAGGATGGTTCATTAAGGCCGTGTATTGATTATCGTCTCTTGAACAATATCACTGTGAAATATCAATATCCGTTACCCTTGATTTCTGACCTGTTTTCCAGGGTGAAAAGTGCTACTTGGTTTACCAAGCTTGACCTCAGGGGGGCATATAACCTTATTCGCATTAAGCACGGGGATGAATGGAAGACGGCGTTTAATACCCAGAGGGGCATTTTGAGTACCTAGTGATGCCCTTTGGGCTCACTAATGCTCCTTCCCTCTTCCAGTCCTTCATGAATGACATTTTAAGGGATTTTGTGGATAAATTACTGATTGTTTATTTGGATGATATCTTGATTTTTTCCAATGACTGGGACTCTCATGTGAAACATGTTCGGACTGTGTTCCAGATTTTGAGAGAGAATGCTCTGTATGTGAAGGGATCAAAGTGTCTTTTTGGCGTACAGAGGATCTCATTTCTGGGATTCATTTTGTCCCCATCTGTTATTGAAATGGACCCGGTCAAGGTTCAGGCCATCTGTGATTGGGTCCAACCTACTTCATTAAAGGCTCTTCAGAGATTCTTGGGTTTTGCCAATTTTTATCGTAAATTTATTGGTAATTTCTCTGTTATTGTTAAACCATTGACTGATTTGACCAAAAAGGGTTCTGATGTGGTGAATTGGCCTCCTGAGGCAGTCTCTGCATTTCAGGAACTTAAGCAGAGATTCACTTCTGCTCCTGTTCTGCGGCAGCCTGATGTTTCTCTGCCATTTCAGGTGGAGGTTGATGCCTCTGAAATTGGGGCAGGTGCTGTTTTGTCCCAAAGAGATCCGGAGACCTCTAAAAGTAACCCTTGTGCCTTTTTCTATCGAAAATTTTCTCCAACTGAACGTAATTATGACGTGGGTAATCGGGAGTTATTGGCCATGAAGTGGGCTTTTGAAGAATGGAGACATTGGCTAGAGGGAGCCAAACATCAGGTGGTGGTCTTCACGGACCATAAGAATCTGGTTTATCTGGAGTCAGCCAAGCGACTTAATCCTAGACAGGCCAGGTGGGCCTTGCTTTTCACACGTTTTAATTTTGTGGTTTCCTTTCTTCCTGGCACTAAGAATGTTAAGGCGGATGCCCTCTCGAGGAGTTTCCTTGCGGACTCTCCTGAGTTATCTGATCCTGCTGTTATTTTGAAAGAGGGTGTAGTTCTTTCAGCCATCTCGCCCAATTTGAGGCTGGCTCTGGAAGGGTGTCAGGATAGTAAACCCGAGCGCTGCCCTATTGGGAAATTGTTTGTCCCAGACCGGTGGAAAAAGAGTGTGATGTCTGAGATTCATTGTTCCGCGTTGGCCGGTCATCCCGGAATTTTTGGTACCAGAGACTTGGTTAGTCGGTCCTTTTGGTGGCCTACCTTGTCTCGTGACGTCAGGGAATTTGTGCAGTCCTGTGGGACTTGCTCTCTCTCCAAGACTTGCTCTCGCTCTAGTGGTTTGTTGATGCCATTGCCTGTGCCCAAGAGACCATGGACCCATATCTCTATGGATTTCATTTCCGACCTCCCTGTTTCTCAGAGAATGACCGTTATCTGGGTGATTTGTGATAGGTTTTCCAAAATGATACATCTTGTGCCATTACCTAAGTTGCCTTCCTCCTCCGAATTGGTGCCTTTGTTCCTTCAGCACGTGGTTCGGTTACATGGCATTCCTGAGAACATTGTATCTGACAGAGGAGTCCAGTTTGTGTCCAGATTTTGGAGGACTTTTTGTTCTAAACTTGGTGTTCAATTGTCTTTCTCCTCGGCTTTTCATCCTCAGACCAATGGACAAACTGAGAGAACAAACCAGACATTGGAGACTTATCTGAGATGCTTTGTGTCTGCTGATCAAGATGACTGGGTCTCTTTTTTGCCTTTGGCTGAGTTTGCTCTTAATAATAGGGCTAGCTCTGCCACTTTGATGTCTCCATTTTTCTGCAATTTTGGGTTTCACCCTCGATTTTCTTCGGGACAGATGGAGGCTTCTGTCTGTCCAGGTGTTGACTCTGTTGTGGAGCGTATGCAGCAGATTTGGGACCAGGTAGTGGAGAGGTTGTCCCTCTCTCAGGAGAGGGCCCAGCGGTTTGCCAACCGGCATAGGACTGATGGTCCTCGGTTTGAAGTGGGGGACTTGGTCTGGTTGTCCTCAAGAAATATCCCTATGAGAGTTGCATCTCCTAAGTTTAAGCCTAGATTCATTGGACCTTATAAGATCATGGAGATTCTTAATCCTGTTTCCTTTCGTTTACTTCTTCCAGGGACATTTAAGATCCATAACGTGTTCACAAGTCCTTATTGAAGAGGTTTGTCGAGCCAGTGGTTCCTATGGCTGCGCCTCCTGACCCTGTTTTGGTTGAGGGCAATCTGGAGTATGTGGTTGAGAAAATATTGGATTCTCGTTTTTCTAGACGGAAACTCCAGTATTTTGTTAAGTGGAGAGGTTATGGTCAGGAGGACAATTCTTGGGTGTTTGCTTCGGACATCCATGCTAGGAGACTGATCCGTGCGTATCACAGAGCTCATCCTGACTGACCTGGTTGCCCAAGTGAGGGTTCGGTGACCCCTCCTCAAGGGGGGGGTACTGTTGTGAATGTGTTAGAAATGAGTTCTGAGCAGAAGCTCCCTCTGGTGGTTACAGACAGTGCTGAACCATTTAGTGAAGATTGGCAATCAGGAGTTACAGACTGGTCCTATATAAGGGAGGTTCCCTCCCATCAGGGTTGCCGGTGATCAATTATTCTTGTCTCAACTGTGGTCCCTGGTTCACTTGGAAGCTTGCTGAATCTTGCCTCTTCTCCTGCTCTCAGATAAGACATTTTCTGTTTTTATTTTTGTGCTTGCTTTTTGCATTGTTTCCTGCACTTTTGTGGAGGTCAGCCAGGTCCCCTCCGGGGGCTTGTGCTCCTCTCAGTTTGTCTGAGCCACTGTTGTTTGTTCATTTGCCTTTTCCAGTTTTTTCAGTGGCTGCAGCTTAGTTTTGTTACACCAGAGAACTAATTTAGGTGGTAGATGTCGTGTGATCTCAGGTGTTTTTGCAATTAGTAGAGTTGGTACTTTTTAGGGTTTTTTGGGATTGCAGTAAGTGTCCTTCCTATCCTTTTCTGTCTAGGAAGATTGGGCCCCAACGTTTGCTCATACTATTTTCTGTCTGTGTCTGTATTTCCTCTTGTCTAACCGCCATTACATGTTTGGGGGCTTCCTATGTTCTTTGGGGATCTGCTCCGGGGCAGATAGCTTTTCCTCTTTCTATCTTTAGGTGTAGTTAACCTCTCAGGCTGTGACGAGGCGTCTAGGACCAACGTAGGTACGCTCCACGGCTGCCTTTAGTTGTGGTGGTTAGTCAGGGTACTGCAATCCAGTAGATTCCAACCTCTCTGGTGTATTGCCGTTTTTGCTTGCTCTCCTCAGCTACCAAATCATAACAGATGGGTCATGGGCAAGTTTCTTATAGTAGTCCGAGTCACTGAGTAATCTAAACCCATCCTGATTGTACCGGTTTCTATCCATGATAACCACCCCACCTCCTTTGTCTGCATTTCTTATAATAATATCCTTATTGGTTTTAAGTGAATGGAGCACTAATTTCTCAGCAGGGCACAAATTAGAAAAAATTTTAAAAACAGGGGAAAGAGATCGCAGTTCCTTAAGTATAAGTTGTTGAAAGGTCTCAACATGTGGGCCCTTGTGGTGGACAGGGTAAAAATTACTTGAGCTAGTTTTGGGGTTGACATGTGCATATGGGTCAGGGTCAACCACAGGGGTTTCCGGGGACGATTTCTTGTTAGCTTCAATCAGAAAGTGCCCTTGAACCGTTATTTTTCTAAAAAACTCATTTAGATCAAGGTAAAGGTTAAAGGTATTTAAAGGTGCATCAGGGCAGAATGATAACCCCGTTCAAGGAGTGATATTTCAGAGTCAGAGAGTATGTGATCTGATAGGTTAAAGATATTGGATTTTTCTTTTCCGCCTCCTAGATCGATATTGATTTTTTTTTTTAATTTTTGGGTTTGGTATTTAGTTTTTCCACTCCCTCTACATCCTCTCCTTCTATTTTCCTTTTTATTTTTGATGAGTGGCCTGGAGCCAACTAAAAAAATGGGTGATCTTATTTTTATTTATATTCTTCCCCAATGTAATCGATGAGGTAGATGGATCCTGAGTTAATACAGGGGATTTCAGTGGAAGGGAGACTGTATTGATACAGGGAAGATCCACCAGATTGTTAACCAGTGGGCCAGTAACTTCTACTGTCTCGACAATCGGCAGTGGGGGAACAGATGTGCTTAAAGATGATGGAAGGGCAAAAAAGGATAAAGAATTGGTGCATAATTGGGAATTCTTTATCCTTTTTTGCCCTTCCATCAACTTTAAGCACATCTATTCCCCCACTGCCGATTTTCGAGACAGTAGAGGTTACTGGCCCACTGGTTAACAATCTGGTGGATCTTCCCTGTATCAATACAGTCTCCCTTCCACTGAAATCCCCTCTATTAACTCAGGATCCATCTACCTCATCGGTTACATTGGGGAAGAATATAAATAAAAATAAAAATAAGATCACCCATTTTTTTCAGGTGGCTCCAGGCCACTCATCAAAAATAAAAAGGAAAATAGAAGGAGAGGATGTAGAGGGAGTGGAAAAACTAAATACCAAACCCAAAAATTAAAAAAAAAATCAATATCGATCTAGGAGGCGGAAAAGAAAAATCCAATATCTTTAACCTATCAGATCACATACTCTCTGACTCTGAAATATCACTCCTTGAACGGGGTTATCATTCTGCCCTGATGCACCTTTAAATACCTTTAACCTTTACCTTGATCTAAATGAGTTTTTTAGAAAAATAACGGTTCAAGGGCACTTTCTGATTGAAGCTAACAAGAAATCGTCCCCGGAAACCCCTGTGGTTGACCCTGACCCATATGCACATGTCAACCCCAAAACTAGCTCAAGTAATTTTTACCATGTCCACCACAAGGGCCCACATGTTGAGACCTTTCAACAACTTATACTTAAGGAACTGCGATCTCTTTCCCGTTTTTAAAAAATTTTCTAATTTGTGCCCTGCTGAGAAATTAGCGCTCCATTCAATTAAAACCAATAAGGAGGACATTATTATAAGAAATGCAGACAAAGGAGGTGGGATGGTTATCATGGATAGACACCGGTACAATCAGGATGGGTTTAGATTACTCAGTGACTCGGACTACTATGAGAAACTTGCCCATGACCCATCTTCCTTTATCTTCTCTGAATATATCTCACTTATCAAAGATGCGAGATCACGTGGAATCTTAAATCTGAAGGAATTTAAATTCCTTAATATTTCTAAGTTTAAATTACCCTTCTTTTATTTTCTTCCGAAGATTCATAAAGACCCCATAAACCCTCCCGGTCGCCCTATCATCTCGGTTTGTACAAAAATATGTCCTAAAATTACCCTCCCACCTTAGTACAGTAAAGATGTATATCTTTGTACCGTGTTAGCCAGTAGATAGAAAAATATTTAGAGTTGAGAGTCCTCAGTGGTTGATACCTTTTAATGGCTAACTGAAAAGATGGTAACAAATTGCAAGCTTTCGAGACTACTCAGGTCTCTTCATCAGGCTAGGACTAATACAAAATCTGAAGAATCACATATTTATATACAAAGCAGCACAGAAAAAATGCAATAGGTAAGACAAGTGACGTGAAGCAGAATAGTCATTATGGCAGAGGGATGAGCATAAATATTGGAACAGTTCATAGATAAGGAGTGTCTATCTATGAACTGTTCCAATATTTATGCTCATCCCTCTGCCATAATGACTATTCTGCTTCACGTCACTTGTCTTACCTATTGCATTTTTTCTGTGCTGCTTTGTGTATAAATATGTGATTCTTCAGATTTTGTATTAGTCTACGCCTGATGAAGAGACCTGAGTAGTCTCGAAAGCTTGCAATTTGTTACCATCTTTTCAGTTAGCCATTAAAAGGTATCAACCACTGAGGACTCTCAACTCTAAATATTTTTCCTCCCACCTTAAGGATTCATCTCACCTGATCGACCTCCTTCTTTCCCT
>JARQOD010000004.1:143431868-143471439 GCA_033576555.1 Oophaga sylvatica
TTTTTTTATCTTTTTGTTTTTGTTTTTGTGCGTAATTGTCTATGATGTAATTATTTTTTTTTCTTTTATCATTGGCCCCCTGCCCTTTAAAATTTCCCTCCCCTGTGTTTTTATCATTACCACCGAGGAAGACAGAATCATATTTTGAAATGCGTTGTGGTTTTAAATAAAAGAAGATTGTTTATTAATTTAGCCCCTGTTTTTGCGCTCGCTGCCCGGGGTTTCATCCCTGTACCTCCTTTCCTATCTGAGGCACCGGCTGGATGCATTACATCACCCAAACTACGCTTGCGGGCGTCCTCTGTGCCCGCTCCTTGTTAAACAAGTGGAATAAAATGGATCAAAAGACAAATATAAATAAACATTGTCCACGGAAAATTTTTTCTTGCCCCGCAAAAAGTGAGAAACCATCAGCTCCTCGCAGAAAAAAAAAAAAAGTTATAGCCTCAGAAAAAGTGATGCAAAAAAAATTTATTTTTTCTAAAAAATAGTTTTTATTTTTTAAAAGCTCAAAAACATAAAAAAATAGAAATTTGAGGTATCGCTGAAATCATACTGACCCGAAGATAAAAAACGCCTTATAAATTTTTTCCCAAACAGGGAAACGGTATAAAACTCCAGCAAAATGAAATTATGAATTGCAGGTTTTGCTCATTTGTCTCTCAAAAATCAGAATAAAAAGCGAAAAAAAAATGTCTAAAAGCGTCTTTTAGCTTGTGACAGTCCCAAACAAAAAACCCCGTATAAGGCTTTTTTCACAGCCCTCATTTTTCCCGGTAAGGAGATTCAGGTCCGTGTTTATAATATGTGTTGGACACGAGTGGCATGGTGTGTGCTCAGTCCCACACAGACGGGCCCCGGGGAAAGAAGCGTTGCAGTAGTGCTGTTTCCCGGCGCGGGGTTTCTAACAGGCTTCATCTTCTCCCCTGCTTAGGCGTTTGGCGTGAGCGGGGAAAATGATGAGAGTTACATTTCAGTGAAAAAAAGGGACAGCAGGCGGCGCTAATGGGACTTTACTCCCATCAGACTCCCCCCGCTGCTTTCCAATAACGTGACGTAGAAGAGCTGATGGGGGTTTTATCAGTGCCTCCTGCGTATAATAAAAAAAAAAAAAAAAACAGCGTGGGTTCCCTGTTTTTCTATAGCCGTTAACAAAAAATCAAAGCTGGGGGCTGCAATCCTCAGTGTCAGCTTTAGCAAAGGGTTTGGGTTTTCGGGGAAAAGAGGGGTCCCCCCCTGTTTTTTTAAATTAGTTTAAAAAAAATAATTTAAAAAAAAAATGGGGGGCCCCTCTATTTTTTTAAACCAGCCTTTTAAAAGCTCATAGCTGGGGGTTGTATTCTCAGGATGGTACATTGTATAGGCTCCCCAGCCTAAAAATAGCAGCCCCCAGATCCCCAGAAAAGGCGCATCTATTAGATGCCCCCAATTCTGGCACTTTGCCCGGCTCTTCCCACTTCCCCTGTAGCGATGGCAAATAGGGTAATATTTGTTGGGTTGTGTCACCTTTCGTCGTCAGGTGACAACAAGCCCACAGCTTAGCAATAGAAAAGTGTCTATAAGACATCTATCCATTACTAATCCTATAGTTTATTTGTAAATAAACACACAGCCAGAATGAAGTCCTTAAATTGAGAAAATGACACAGACTCCTTTAATATTCTCAATTAAACCATACGTACAACCTCGCCTATTCCACCGAAGCCCTCGATCTCCTGTAATAAAAGTAAAATAAAAAAGCAACAATATACCATACCTGTCTGTCTTTCTGTCCCACGTTGTAATCCATGTCTGGGGGATAATTTGTTTTCAACCTGGATGTGCCAAGATGCGACTGGCAACGCTGAGAACCACTGGTGAATGAGCTGCTGGAACCGCAGCGTCAGTAACCGGGGGTCACTGGGCTCAATTCCCAGCTGGGCTGAGCTGCTGTGAGATCCAGTAAGATCCCGCAAACACCATGAGCATTAATGGCTCACGGTGCTAGCGGGGATCTCACCGAAATCATCGTAGTTACATCCGGTTACTGGGCTCTGTTCCCAGCAGGGCTGAGCTGCAGTGAGATCGGGGTCACTTTTAAAATTCACAAACCAGGAAACTAGATTAGTTCCAAAAAGGGGACACTTGTTGGGCATTACCACTGTTTAGGCACATCAGGAGCTCTGCAAACACGACATGATGCCCGCAGATCATTCCATTAAAGTCTGCATTCTAAAACGTCACTACTTCCCTTTCGATCCCCGAAGTGTGCCCAAACCGTAGTTTTCTCCATATTTGGGGTATCAGCATACTCAGGACAAATTGGACAAAAACTTTTGGGGCCCCATTTCTCTGTTACCTTTGAGAAAATTAAAAATTGGGGACTAAAAGATCATTTTTGTGGGAAAAAAATCTGATTTTTTATTTTCACAGCCGGGCGTTATAAACTTTAATGAAACACCTGGGGGTTCAAAGTTCTCACCACACATCTAGATAAGTTCCTTAGGTGGTCTAGTTTCTAAAATGGGGTCACTTTTGGCGGGGTTTCCACTGTTTAGGCACATCACGGGCTCTCCAAACGCGACATGACGCCCGGAGACAATTCCATCAAAGTCTGCATTCCAAAACGTCACTACTTTCCTTCCGAGCCCCGACATGTGCCCATACAGTAGTTTTCTCCCACATGTTGGGTATCAGAGTACTAGTCAGGACAAATTGTACAACAACTTTTGGGGTCCAATTTCTCTGGTTACTCTTGGGAAAATTAAAAATTGGGGACTAAAAGATCATTTTTTGTGGGAAAAAAATATTCACGGCCGGGTGTTATAAACTTTAGTGAAACACCTGGTTTTCAAAGTTCTCATCACACATCTAGATAAGTTCCTTGGGGGATCTAGTTTACAAAATGGCTGTACTGTTACATACTTTGGCTGTTAACTGGTTCATGCAGCATTACAGGAACACCCGATTCGTACACTGTGACTGGTCCGAACAATGAAAGCAATTGTTACCATCTACCTTTCGTGTCTCCCCTTTTCCCTCATAGGTTGTAAGCTTGCAAGCAGGGCCCTCATTCCTCTTGGTATCTATTTTTGACCTGTGTTTATTGTTATGCTGTAATGTCTATTGTCTGTATAAGTCCCCTCTATAATGTAAAGTGCTGCGGAATACGTTGGCGCTATAGAAATAAAATTATTATTATTATTTATGGCCGGCACACCTGGTGTCCTCTGCCCCTCGGTATGCCACCATTTAGCTGTTCGGGACTTCTCTCCATGTATAAATCATAAGTTTACTTTATTGACCTCCATTACACACTCATTATTTTCTTTTTTTAAATATGTAATAAAAAATCATGCAAAAATGAGTGTTAAGATGCTCTATGTAAAGCCTTAGGACTCATTCAGATGTGAGGGTTTTTTTTACTTACCGTATATGAAAAACTCTGAAAGACTGAGTTTCATTTGTGAGTGTCATCAGAATGTCATCAGTGTCATCAGGTTTTTGGAGAGAAAAAAAGTTTCTTTAGCTTCTGATATGTATCAGTCAGTGAAAAACTGACAGCACATGGATGGCATCGAATAATGTCAATGACCCACATACTTGCAGTGCTGATTTTGATCTGACACTCGGATCAATATCAGTCTTGTCTCTGTGTTTTTGCATGGACCACTAGGTCCGAGGAAAAAGAATCGGACATGTGAACAGCACTTTTCTGCACTAACAAAACAGAGTGCTATCAGGAAAAAGTTGATTACAATATGCGTGTTTTTGTCATATTTACATGTTTTTGCAGCATTTTTCATCTTTTCAATGGGATAAAAGCACTGAAAAATGTAGAAAGAGTTGGCAAAAGCATAGCATGGCTGAAAATACAAGTAGAAAAAAATGCAGCTTGTGCGCGAGATTTCAGAAATCTCATTAAATATACTGATATTGTAATATTCGGTGTATTTTACAAACCAAATAGGTTGCATAAAATACACTTCAAAAAATACTGCAAAAGCGTCATGCGTAAACATATATCCTATAAGTCATGCATTTCCGATATCCCCCATTTGCTGATCATGCACTGATCCCTTCAGATTGATGTCCAGATTAATGATTGACTGATGTGAGCTCTGTTTACTCACCTAGAGACATCCTTGTGTTCCCATCCTACAAAAAACTTTTTAAGCAATATGGTCACCTTGATGCCAAATGAATATGTAGATCAGATAATGACAGCAGACATATGGCCACCCAGCCTTGTTTTCTGTATTGAAATGAAGTCATTTCCATGCACAGTACCCCCAGCAAGGTTCATTCTGACTATCTTATACTTGCCTCAGACTTTCTCATTCCAATCAGAAGATCAAAGGTGGAGTACAGAAATAAGGGCCCCGCATAAATCACCCCCTCACTGGTTTTGTCACTGCCTATCTTGCAGTACTGCCCTTTCAGGATGAAGTCTTCCTAATGTGATATCATAGTCCAGAACTGATAGGAAATGTTTACATGTTCAACAGTCTTATCTGCGTCTGACATAACACTGGAGCAAGAGGACAAAGAGAGTACACAGGGCCAGATACATATTACAATCCGCGGGCCGAAGCCTACGAAACATTACAACTGGACATTGTGATTTCCCCCTCAAATAAAATGATGAATGATCACATTAAGGCCGGGATCACACGTGCGAGGAATACGGCCGAGTCTCGCATGTTAATTCCCGGCACTGTCGCTGGCCTCGGAAGAGGAGAGTGCGGCCGCTTAGCAATACATGGAGCCGCATGCTCCGCTCCGAGGCCGGCGGCAGTGCCGGGAATAAACATGCGAGACTCGGCCGTATTCCTCCATGTGTGATCCCGGCATAACACCAACACGTAAAGAGTCTCTATCACAATTTTTATTGTTAATAATAATTTTTAATTAAAAATGTGATTTATTTAAACTATTGTTTATTTTTATTAATTTTTTTCTTCAGTCTGATACTTTTATTTCATGGTGTGAAATGTTCCAGAGCACAAGAGAAACACACAGCAAATATATCACACACAGGCCATAGGAGAGTAGAGTCAGTTTCCAACCCCATCTTCTATGCTGTGAGCTGGACATACCCCGACATGGGCAGTTCACAGTTTTATGCCCCTTTCACAAGTCAATGTCTCCAGTACGTGTGGTGCCAGTTTTCTGACATTCCGGAGACACTGACACACATAGACCCATTGAAATGAATGGGTCTATGTAGATGTCAGTGTGTTTTCACGGACCGTGTGTCCATGTGCAAAACACGCAGACATGTCCGTTTTCACACAGACCGCAAAACGTGACGCACACGTGCACATGGAGAACATCGCACACTGTCCTCCGTGTGCACGGACGGCCGCCGGGGAAGAAGCGGCTACTGTAAGCTGCTGTGCACCGAAGGCTGGTGCTGAAGCCGGCTGTAATTCCCCCTGCTATGCCTGCGAGCAGAGGAGAACGATGAGCGGTATATTAAAGTCCGAACAACAGCAGGTGGGGGTTTTTGGACTGTTACCCCATCCTCCGACACCTGCTGTCGCTAATAACAGTGACAGTAGGTGCGGATGATCGGGGTATTCCACAGCCCCCACCTGCTGTCATTCGGACTTTAAAATACCGTTCATCGTTCTCCTCTGCTCGCAGACAGAACAGGGAAAATGACAGCCGGCTTCAGCACCAGCCACACGGGGACAGCGGTTAACAGTAGCGCCACTTCCCCGGCGACCGTCCATGTGGTACTGATGCGGCATACGGGTGGCACACGTGTGCCGCACGTAGTACACAACACGGACACATGGACACTGATATCTCCGGTGTTATGGAAATTTGGTTAGGATAAATCTATCCTTGTGCGTGCTGCCGCTGTTCATAATCAGACTAAGTATTTTTGAGTGCTCAAAGAAATGAAAAACTGTCCACACAAAGTGACAGAATAACATTCCATCAATAGTGTCTGTTTAACCCCTCTCTGACATTAGACGTACTATCCTGTCCATAAAACCCGTGCCATTCTGCCCATGGACGGGATAGTACGTCATAGGCGATCAGCTGCGCTCCTGAGGGGAGCGCAGCTAATCGCCGCGGGTGTCAGCTGATTATCACAGCTGACACCCGTGACTGTGTGTCAGGAGCGGTCACGGACCGCTCCCGGCACATTAACCCCTAGCACACCGCGATCAAACATGATCGCGGTGTACTGGGGGCACAGGGGAGATGCGCAGGGTGGGGGCTCCCTGCGCGCCCCCCTGAGACCCTCAGACCAGCGCGATGTGATCGCGCTGTTCTGAGGGCTTCCTCCCTCCCAGGACCCGGATCCAAGATGGCGCCGGGGTCCTGGAGGGAGGTGGCTTCCTCAGTGCCTGCTGAGAGCAGGCACTGAGAAGCCTGCTGCACTGCCTGAGCGATCGCTGGTGTGACAGAGTGCTGTGCACACTGTCACACCAGCGATTTGATAAAATACAGTGATGTCCCACCCTGGGACAAAGTAAAAAAGTTAAAAAAATAAAAATAAACATGTTATAAAAAAAAATCTAAAATAAAAAAAAAAAAAAAAAAATATTCCCCAATAAATTCATTTCTTCCTGTAAATAAAAAAAACAAAACAATAAAAGTACACATATTTGGTATCGCCGCGTCCGTAACGACCCCCCTATAAAACTGTCCCACTAGTTAACCCCTTTAGTAAACCCTTAAAAAAAAAAAAAAAAAAACGAAGCAAAAAATCAATGCTTTATCATCATACCGCCGTACAAAAAGTGGAATAACGCGCGATCAAAAAGACCGATATAAATAAACATGATACCGCTGAAAACGTCATCTTGTCCCGCAAAAAACGAGCCGCCATACAGCATCATCAGCAAAAAAATAAAAAAGTTATAGCTCGCAGAATAAAGCGATGCAAAAATAATTATTTTTTATATAAAATTGTTTTTATTCTATAAAAGCGCCAAAACATAAAAAAATGATATAAATGAGGTATCGCCATAATCGTACTGACCCGAAGAATAAAACTGCTTTATCAATTTTACCACACGCGGAACAATAAAAACGCCTCCCCCAAAAGAAATTCATGAATTGCTGATTTTTGTTCATTCTAACCTCCCAAAAATCGAAATAAAAAGCGATCAAAAAATGTCACCTGCTCAAAAATGGTACAAATAAAAACGTCAACTCGTACCGCAAAAAATAAGACCTCACATGACTCTGTGGGCCAAAATATGCAAAAATTATAGCTCTCAAAATGTGGCGATGCAAAAAACTATTTTTGCAATAAAAAGCGTCTTTTAGCGTGACAGCTGCCAATCATAAAAACCCACTATAAATAGTAAATCAAACCCCCCTTTATCACCCCCTTAGTTAGGGAAAAATAATAAAATTAAAAAAATGTATTTATTTCCATTTTCCCATTAGGGTTAGGGTTAGGGTTGCGGCTAAAGTTAGGGTTAGGGTTGGCGCTAAAGTTAGGATTAGGGTTAGGGTTGGGATTAGGGGTGTGTTAGGGTTAGGTTTGTGGTTAGGGTTGGGACTAGGGTTAGGGGTGTGTTGGGGTTAGGGTTGGAGTTAGAATTGGGGGGTTTCCGCTGTTTAGGCACATCAGGGGCTCTCCAAATGTGACATGGCGTCTGATCTCAATTCCAGCCAATTCTGCGTTGAAAAAGTCAAACGGTGCTCCTTCACTTCTGAGCTCTGCCATGCGTCCAAACAGTAGTTTATCCCCACATATGGGGTATCAGCTACTCTGGACCCCAAGAGTTATTGTGCAATTTGTCCTATTTCTTCTGTTACCCTTGGGAAAATAAAAAACTGGGGGCGAAAATATCATTTTTGTACAAAAAAAAATTATTTTTTTTGTTTTTATACGGCTGTACATTATAAACTTCTGTGAAGCACTTGGGGCTTCATAGCGCTCACCACACACTAGATAAGTTCCTTGTGGGGTCTATTTTCCAAAATGGGGTCACTTGTTGGGGATTTCCACTGTTTAGGCGCATCAGGGGCTCTCCAAATGCGACATGACGCCCCCAGACCATTCCATCAAAGTCTGCAATCCAAACGTCACTACTTCCCTTCCGAGCCCCAACGTGTACCCATACAGTAGTTTTCTCCCACATATTGGGTATCAGCGTACTCAGGACAAATTGGACAACAACTTTTGGGGTCCAATTTCTCCTGTTACACTTGTAAAAATAAAATATTGGGGCAAAAAATCATTTTTGCAAAAAAAAAAAAGATTTTTTATTTTTACGGCTGTGCGTTATAAACTTCTGTGAAGCACTTCGGGGTTCAAAGTGCTCACCACACATCTAGATAAGTTCCTTGTGGGGTCTATTTTCCAAAATGGGGTCACTTGTGGGGGTTTCCAAATGTTTAGGCGCATCAGGGGCTCTCCAAATGCGACATGACGCCCCCAGACCATTCCATCAAAGTCTGCAATCCAAAACGTCACTACTTCCCTTCCGAGCCCTGACGTGCCCCATACAGTAGTTTTCTCCCACATATTGGGTATCAGCGTACTCAGGACAAATTGGACAACAACTTTTGGGGTCCAATTTCTCCTGTTACCCTTGAAAATAAAATATTGGGGGCGAAAAAATCATTTTTGTAAAAAAAAAAAAGATTTTTTATTTTTACGGCTGTACGTTATAAACTTCTGTGAAGCACTTGGGGTTCAAAGTGCTCACCACACATCTAGATAAGTTCCTTGTGGGGTCTATTTCCAAAATGGGTCACTTGTGGGGGGTTTCCACTGTTTAGGGCATCAGGGCTCTCCAAATGCGACATGACGCCCCAGACCATTCCATCAAAGTCTGCAATCCAAAACGTCACGTACTTCCCTTCTCGAGCCCCGACGTGGCCCATACAGTAGTTTCCCCCACATATGGGTATCAGCGTACTCAGGACAAATTGGACAACAACTTTTGGGTTCAATTTCTCTGTTACCCTTGTGAAAATAAAATATTGGGGGGAAAAAATCATTTTTGTAAAAAAAAAAAAAGATTTTTTATTTTACGGCTGTACGTTATAAACTTTAGTGAAACACTGGGGGTTCAAAGTTCTCACCACACATCTAGATAAGTTCCTTGAGGGGTCTAGTTTCCAAAATGGTGTCATTTATGGGGGTTTCCACTGTTTAGGCAGATCAGGAGCTCTCCAAAACACGACATGGCGTCCAGCCAATTCTGCGTTGAAAAAGTCAACGGGCTCCTTCCCTTCCAAACTCTGCCATGCACCCAAACAGTGGTTTACCCCCACATATGGGTATCAGCGCACTCAGGACAAATTGCACAATAACTTTTGGAGTCTTGTTACCCTTGGAAAAATAAAAATTGGGGTGAAAAGATCATTTTTGTGGAAAAAATATGATTTTTAAATTTTACGGCTCTAGTTATAAACTTGTGTGAAGCACTTGGGGTTCAAATTGCTCACCAAAGATCTAGATAAGTTCCTTAGGGGTCTAGTTTCCCAAATGGGGTCATTTGTGGGGGTTTCCACTGTTTAGGCACATCAGGGGCTCTCCAAATGCAACATGGCATCCAACTCAATTCCAGCCAATTTTGGTTGGAAAAAGTCAAATGGTGCTCCTTCCATTCCGAGCTCTGCCGTGCGCCCAAACAGTGGTTCCCCCCACATATGGGGTATCAGCGTACTCAGGACAAATTGTACAACAACTGATGTGGTCCAATTTCTCCTGTTACCCTTGGGAAAATAAAAAATTAGTGACTAAAAGATAATTTTTGTGGGAAAAAAATAGGATTTTTTATTTTCATGCCGGGCATTATAAACTTGTGTGAAGCACTTGGGGTTTCAAAGTGCTCACCAAAGATCTAGATAAGTTCCTTAGGGGGTCTAGTTTCCAAAATGGGGTCACTTGTGGGGGGTTTCCACTGTTTAGGCTCATCTGGGGCACTGCAAACGGAACATGACCCCCATTAACGTCTGCATTCCAAAACGTTACTACTTCCTTTCCAAGCCCTGCCGTGCGCCCAAACAGTTTCCCCCCCCCACATATGGGGTATCAGGTACTCAGGACAAATTGCACAACAACTTTTGGGGTACAATTTCCTTGGGAAAATTCAAAAATTTGGGACTAAAAAATCATTTTTGTGGAAAATTTATTTATTTTTTTTTCACACCCAGGCTTTATAAACTTTTGTGAAACACTTGAGGGTTCAAAGTGCTCACAACAGATCTAGATAAGTACCTTAGGGGGTCTAGTTTCCAAAATGGTGTCACTTGTGGGGGGTTTCCACTGTTTAGGCGCATCAGGGGCTCTCCAAACGCGACATGGCATCCAATCTAAATTCCAGCCAATTTTAGTTTGAAAAAGTCAAACGTCGCTCTTTCCCTTACGAGCTCTGCCGTGTGCCCAAACAGTGGTTTTTCCCCACATATGGGGTATTGGCGTATTCAGAGAAATTGCATAACAACCTTATCTGTCCATTTTCTCCTTTTACCCTTGTGAAAATAAAAAAAAAGTTTTAAAAGATAATATTTGTGGCTAAAAAGTAAAATATTCATTTTTTCCTTCCACGTTGCTTTAGTTACTGTGAAGCACCTGAAGGGTTAATAAACTTCTTGAATGTGGTTTTGAGTACCTTGAGGGGTGCAGTTTTTAGAATGGTGTCACTTTTGGGTATTTTCTGCCATATAGACCCCTCAAAGTGACTTCAAATGTGAGGTGGTCCCTAAAAAAAATGGCTTTGTAAATTTTGCTGTAAAAATGAGAAATCGCTGGTCAACTTTTAACCCTTATAACTTCCTAACAAAAAAAATTTTGGTTCCAAAATTGTGCTGATGTAAAGTAGACATGTGTGAAATGTTATTTCTTAACTATTTTGTGTGATATATTTCTCTGCTTTAAGGGAATAAAAATTCAAAGTTTGAAAATTGCAAAATTTTAAAAATTTTCGCCATATTTGCGTTTTTTTCAAAAATAAACGCAAGTTATATCGAAGAAATGTTACTACTAACATGAAGTACAATATGTCACGAGAAAACAATCTCAGAATCGCCAAGATTCGTTGAAGCGTTCCAGAGTTATAACCTCATAAAGAGACAGTGGTCAGAATTGTAAAAATTGGCCCGGTCATTAACGTGCAAACCACCCTTGGGGGTGAAGGGGTTAATGTTAATACATGGTCTTATAGCTGCTTACAGAAAGGGGTGGTTAGTTAATTACCGTTTTTTCCGGTACCGGAAATATCAGGACATGTGAAACCGGCCTTAGCTGGAGCTATGCGCTGAGCTGCAATTTCCCTCTGTCACAGCTCACTACTACTAATGTTAGGCTGCCCAATTTGTTCGCATTGCTGGAAGAAGTCACTGCTGTGCCAAACCTGCTCTCACCGCTGCTTATAAGGCCGGAGTCACACACAACCACAAAAAATCGGTCCGTTTTAGACGGTCGACAATCGGATCAAAATAAAAACATCACACATCCTTCTGGCATCCGATTTTCCTTCAAAGATGCGATTTAATCGCATGTGTGTGTACCTTGTAACATCCGATTTTCATCCGACTTGCGAGATTTTCTCGCAGGCTTGCAAAACTGACATATAATGGATCCAAAAGAATAGTATTTAAATGCCAAAAGAAAGAATAGATATATACACATAGAGCACTTATATATATATATATGTCATTGTGACATATATATATACAAATATTTATAGTTCCTAGACTTCTACATACTGTTATAGCCGCTAATTCAATTGCCGGGTTTTGTGAAATCACAGAAGCCGACATGAAATGAAACATTGTTTCCACACATTTAACCATGTAATTTCATGTATTTTTATATATGTTTGAAACATACAATTACATGAGTATATGTGTGCTAAATTTCAGACATGTAGGGGTTAATTAAAGGTGTAAATTCGTTGAAAAAAAATGCGTGTGCTCCCGCTGTATTTTCTCCACCAGACAGACAAAGCAAGCGAGTGGGGGCAGATAATAATAGCCTAGGGAGGGTACATTTTGTTTGTGCCCCCCTGGCTACTAACATCTGCCCCCAGACACCCCAGAAAGGGCAAATCTCTAATTAGATTCGCCCTTTCTGGCACTTTGCCCGTCTATTCCCATTGCCCTGTAGCGGTGGCGAATGGGTTAATAATCTGGCATTAATGTCACCTTAGTATTGAAAGGTGACCTTAAGGCAGGTTAATAATTGATAGCTGTCAATTAGACAACTATCAATTATTAATCCTATTGTATGAAAGAAAAATCAAACACACACAGTTTAATAAAAAATAAGTTTAATGAAATAATCACACAGTTTTTGACCATATTTTATTTTCCTGCTAAAACCATTTCCTGTAATAAAAATAAAATAAAAAAGCAAAATTATACTTACCAATCCGATGTACAGTCAGGTCCCACGGTGTAATCCATCAGAAAGGGTTAACAGGTTACAGGTCGCAGAGAGCTAATAATGCTGTCTCAGACCTGTATTCCCCTGAATGAATAAGTTCCTCTCCCAGCGAAAGTAGAGGAATAGATTCATGAATGGAGCTTAATTGATTTATTGGCAATTTAACTTTAGTGACCTGACCTAAAGGGAAAGTGGACACAATCAATTAAGCTTCATTCATGAAACACATCCTCTCCTGTCGCCAGGAGAGGAACTTATTCATTCAGGAGCTTTGAGCTGAGCATGCAGGATTACTTGCACTGCTTGGCTCAAAGCTAGTTAACCCTTTGTGAAGGATTACAGCGTGGGACGTGACAGATCAGCGGAATAGGTAAGAATAATGTTGTTTTATTTTTTTTTCTTTATTTTAGGAGATCAATGGCTTCGCACGGATTAAGTGTAAAATAAAATATGGTCAAAAACTGTGTGATTATTTCATTAAACTTATTTTTTATTAAACTGTGTGTGTTTGATTTTTCTTTCATACAATAGGATTAATAATTGATAGTTGTCTAATTGACAGCTATCAATTATTAACCTGCCTTAAGGTCACCTTTCAATACTAAGGTGACATTAACGCAAGATTATTAACCCATTCGCCACCGCTACAGGGCAATGGGAATAGACGGGCAAAGTGCCAGAAAGGGCGAATCTAATTATAGATTTGCCCTTTCTGGGGTGTCTGGGGGCAGATGTTAGTAGCCAGGGGGGCACAAAAAAAATGTACCCTCCCTAGGCTATTATTATCTGCCCCCACTCGCTTGCTTTGTCTGTCTGGTGGAGAAAATACAGCGGGAGCCCACGCATTTTTTTTCAACGAATTTACACCTTTAATTAACCCCTACATGTCTGAAATTTAGCACACATATACTCATGTAATTGTATGTTTCAAACATATATAAAAATACATGAAATTACATGGTTAAATGTGTGGAAACAATGTTTCATTTCATGTCGGCTTCCGTGATTTCACAAAACCCGGCAATTGAATTAGCGGCTATAACAGTATGTAGAAGTCTAGGAACTATAAATATATGTATATATACATGTCACAATGACATGTATATATATATATATATGTATTCTATGTGTGTATATCTATTCTTTCTATTCTTTATTAAAGCTGTCAGTGTGATTTTACAGTATAGACGGGGATGAATTGCCGACTTTTCTAAAGGACACCGATGCGATTTCATCGCAAGTCACACAGTGTGGTCCGTTTGTAATCCGATTTTTCATCGCTCCCATAGACTTGCATTGGCGATTGTCGACCGACAATCGGTGACAATCGCAGCATGCTGCGATTGTACACGGACGTTTAAAACGGACCACAAAAAATCGGATACTGGGAGCTGGTCCATAGATTAACATAGGGCAGACTGCAATGCGATATTTCATCGCATTGCAGTCGTCCGATTCTGTCGCCAGTGTGACGCCGGCCTAACTTTCAGAGCGCAGCAGCCAAATCACCACCGGCTGCTACGCTCTGAACAATTTAACTAACAGTGAGCAATGAGAGCAGGTCGGGTACCAAACCTGTGGTGGTGACAGGTTGGGCAGCCTAGCTTTATTAGTACAATGCCAGGCTGCCCGACCTCTTTCTCACTGCTACTGCACTAGTATCTGGACTTGCTATCACCACTACAGTGTTCAGAGCAAAGCAGTCAAATCATTATGGCTACTATTCTCTCAGCACTGACTGAGTGCTGCTTGTCAGTGAAAATGCTGTCATTGCAAAGTACAACAGACAAGATGATTTTGTCACTTGCTCACTGGCTACTTTTCTACTTCAGTTTACAGAGTGCAGTAGACAATGAGTCGTCTCATCTGCTGTCCTTTGCAGACACCTACAAAGCAGACCTCAGTCAGTGGTCAGTGTGTAGAGTGTAGTCAGTGATTTGACTGCTGCACTCTGCATAGACAGTAAAAAAATATATGAAAAGTGTAAATCACTCCTTCTTTCCCCATTAAAAATATGGAAATTAAAAAAACAAACAAACATGGTATAACCACATTAATTAAAAGCTTCTTCCTGGGTGGGAACAAGTTCTGCAGCTTGGCATTAGTAGTATAATGACTGACAGGCTGCGTGACCTGTTCTCACTGCTGGATGATGTCAAGTAAAGTTACTGCATTGCACCGTGCTGCCCACCTGCGCCCACTATGGAGTAGGAGAACACTGCCATGGGAGCAAGGACAAGTGAGAAGAATCCATTTTTTTATATATCCTTGTGAAAAGCAATAGGAGAGGGGACATTATTACAGTATTGTTGGTACGACAAGGGACATAATTTCTGTAGGAGTACAGAATGGGGAGCATTATTAGTGTATGGATACAGTGAGAGAATATTAACACTGTACAGGACCAAATAGGGACAATTGGGGGACATTATTGTATCGGATCAGTTGGGGAACATTATTACTGTGGGATATTATTACTATATGGGGCCAGTTATGGGACAATATTACTACATGGGGCCAGAATGAATTACATTAATGCTATTCCCCATTACAGCCAATACATTACTAATTATTTAATTATTTAAAGATCCACAATTAGGGATGTTCCAACTGTATTGAGGCATAAATGGTTGACACTATTACTGTATGGGGGCAAAAATTGTATGCTTTACTACTGTATGAACTCCACTGGACAAGGGGCATTTTCTACTGTATTTGAGCATGAAGACGGACATTACTATTGTATGAGTGCACTAAAGGGCATTTTACTATTGTACAGTGGTCAAAAAAGGGGATATATGCATTAATACTATATTGGGGTCACAGAGCGGGAGCATTTCTACTGTGAACTACTACATCCCTACTGTAAAATAATTTATTTTGGGGGACACAAAAGGGAGAAATTGTTACTGCGTAGGGCACATTTTTGCACTTTCCTTCTGCATCTGATGAAGTGTAGAATTGGGGGAAAAAGTGAGGAAGGTGCTCAAGAATCGATCATCCTCAGATGTCTGTGTGTTACATAGGTTGAAAAAAGACCTAGTTCCATCAAGTTCAACCTTTCAACCTTTTTCCATTTTGTCACTTTCTGCATAGAGGAATCATTGGTGGATGAAGTCATTGCAGTCTCCTCTGGAGAAGAGAAGAAAAGCGAAACTTAATTACTTCACTTGGAGATGCCACCAGTGAATCTCTGGATTACCTGTACTGTCTGTACAACATATATATTTACAGAGCTCTTGTGTATAACTATCACGTGTGATAGAACTGTGGTTATTAATAATGATCAGAATGGTAGTATTATTCTATTCTCATGTGGTGGTAATATGTGGTCTGGTCATGGTGTAGAGGTATTTGTTCCTTGTAAGTGGCATTACTCAGTCACTGTGGTGGTAATATGTTGTCTAGTCATGGTGTGATGGTATTTATCCAACGTATGTGGTATTATTCGGTTATGTGGTCTGGTCATGGTAAGGCAGTATTTATCTCCTGTATGTTGAATTATTTGGTCACTATGTGGTGGTAATATGTGGTCTGGTCATGGTAAGGCAGTATTTATCTCCTGTATGTGGAATTATTTGGTCACTATATGGTGGTAATATGTGGTCTGGTCATGGTAAGGCAGTATTTATCCCTGTAAGTGGTATTATTTAGTCACTATGTGGTGGTAATATGTGGTCTGGTCATGGTTAAGGCAGTATTTATCCCCTGTATGTGGATTATTTGGTCACTATGTCGTGGTAATATGTGATCTGTTCATGGTGTGACGGTATTTATCCCCTGTATATGGTATTATTCGGTCACTATGTGGTGGTAATATGTGATCTGGTCATGGTATATCAGTATTTGTCCCTTGTATGAGGTATTACATACTGTGTCACTGTGTTGGTAATATGTGGTCCATCTTGTGGCAGTGTATATCTCTTGTATGTGGTATTATTGGTATATTTGTCACGGTACAGCAGATTTTGTTCAGTATCAGGATGGTGGTTATATTCAGGCACTACATGGTGATAAAATATGGTCTTTGTTCGGTAACAATGTATTGATGTTTCTTATTGGTAACGTTATGACTACTATTTAGAAGTATTTAATTGAAAATGTCTTTTTTTGCAGTGTTTTCTGTGAGATTTATATATTTTACCTATATTTTTTTAATCTTTTAAGGAGTAGGGGGGTTTGCACAAAAGTCTTAAAGAATCTCGAATACTACAGGGCCCATGCATCTGACTAAACTGTTAGTGTGTTGTTGGGGGGATTTTATAATCTTTTCCCACACTCCATGCATTCAGTAGCACTAAATATATATGTACATCTACAAATACTGGCTGGTGACTGGCTCATGCAACTTTACATGATAGCTGGACCATAAAATTCAAGCTCTTTTCCTTTTGTGTCTTCCTGTTTTTGCACAGATTGCATGCTTTCGAGCAGGGCCCTAGCTCCTCTAATTTAAATACCGTAGTTGAAAAATGTATTACTTTGTGCTGCAGAACATATTGGTGCTAAATAAATACCATTATTAGTATCATTACTTTTATTATTAGGGTTTGCTGGACAGTGATGGTAATGTCTGTAAAGCGCTGTGAATAAAGGCCCCGTTATACTAAGCGAGATCGCTGAAACGTGATGTAGCAGCGACCTAGCCAGCGATCTCGCTTAGTGTGACATTCAGCGACGATCAGTCCCCCTGCTGGGTGTCGCTGATCGCCGCTGAATGTCCTGGACCATTTTTTGATCGCTAGATCAGCACGCCAGGAAGGCGTGGTAACACAAGGAGATTAAAAAACATCGGGCTTCCAGGCACCGGGTGGCGCCTAGAAACCCGATGTGTACGTTAGATACCAGCGCGCTGGTGCAGGAGAGCTGGTAACCAAGGTACACAGTGGGTTTCTAAGCTCCGAGCAGCGCCTGGAAACCCGATGTGTACCTTGGTTACCAGCTCCCCTGCACCAGCGACTGGTATCTAAGGTACACTGCCAGTACCTAAACGACGTGCGTCGCTTGTTACCCGCATAGTCGCTGTCCTGATCGCTGCCTGTTTGGCAGCTCACAGCGATCATGTAGCGACTCACCAGCGATCCTGACAAGTGCATATGGTTGTCAGGATCGCTGGTGAGTCGCTATGTGTAACGGGACCCTAAGATGGCGCTGTATAAGAAAAGCATAATAAACTAATAAATGCTCAGCAACATGCAGTTTGCCTTTGATCTGAAGCCACATTCTGTGAGGAGGGGAAGGAGAACTAGTTGCATTTCTTAAATATCTGTATAGCAGTGTACATCTCTATAAGAATTACCTGTCTGGACACACCATTAATATTAACAATGGCTCAGGTCTTTATATCTATCCTTTAGTTCAGACTAGACATAAAAAAGCAGGTCTTAAAACACACATCTCTTCACACTCATAAAAGCACCATATTAGCATGTCTGTGTTTGTTTTCTCTACAGGGAAAGGATACAAGCCCCATATATACCTCTTTCTCTATGGAGCACCAATTTCCTAATGTACATGCACTTTCAGATAACATTGATCACACACAACTTTATTTGATGCAGCCCAGCAAGTGTGCTTCAATCTGCAGTTACAAGTCAAACAATTTGTAGCCCAAGCGGCAACATTTCTTTAACAAAATAAGATTAGTTATCCTAAGCCCCCGTCTCACACAGCGATCTCGCTAGCGAGATCTCTGCTGAGTCACTAGTTTTGTGACGCAGCAGCGATCTCCCCAGCGATATGCTGTGTGTGACATTCAGCGACGATCAGCCCCCTTGCTGGGTATCGCTGATCGTCGCTGAATGTCCTGGACATTTTTTGATTGCTGGTCTCCCACTGGCCAGTACGCATCGCTGCGTGTGACAGGCGGGAGACCAGCGGTCTGCTGGTAACCAAGGTGCACAGCGGGTTTCCAGGCACGGGGCTGTGCCTGGAAACCCGCTGTGTACCTTGGATACCAGCGCCCTGATGCAGGGAGCTGGTAATCAAGGTACACAGTGGGTTTCCAGGCACCGCGCAGCGCCTGGAAACCCGATGTGTACCTTGGTTACCAACTCCCTGCATCAGGGCGCTGGTATCTAACGTACACTTCGGGTAACTAAGCGATGTTACCCGCAGTGTCGCTGTGCTGATCGCTGCCTGAGCTGCCAGTTTGGCGATCATGTAGCGACACACCAGCGATCCTGATCGTTGTCGGGATCGCTGGTGTGTCGCTAGGTGAGACGGGGCCCCTAGTGTAAGGAAGTGACAGAGACTGTCATATACCTTACCTGCCACTGAAGACAATAATTGGAGTGTGAATACTAACATGCGTTTTTATTGTGTTTTTATGGTATAATTTAAAATGCATAGAATCTTATAAGTAGTGATGCTGCTGTGAGGGTATTGTGTTGGTAATGCCTAAGGGCCCCGTCACACATAGCGACACACCAGCGATCCCGACAACGATATGCACTTGTCAGGATTGCTGGTGTGTCGCTACATGATCGCTGCTGAGCTGCCAAACAGGCAGCTCTTAGCAGCGATCAGTACAGCGACTATGCGGGTAACAAGCGATGCACATCGCTTAGTTACCCGCAGTGTACTTTAGATACCAGCGCTCTGGTGCAGGAGAGCTGGTAACCAAGGTACACATCGGGTTTCTAGGCACCGCGCGGCGCTTAGAAACCCGCTGTGTACCTTGGTTACCAGCTCCCCTGCACCAGCGCGCTGGTATCTAACGTACACATCGGGTTTCTAGGCACCGCCCGGTGCCTAGAAACCCGATGTGTACCTTGGTTACCAGCTGATCGCTGGTCTCACTCCTGCCACACGCAGCGATGCGTGCTGGCCAGCGGGAGACCACCAATCAAAATAATGTCCAGGACATTGAGCAACGATCAGCGACACCCAGCAGGGGGGCTGATCGTCGCTGAATGTCACACACAGCGATATCGCTGGGGAGATCACTGTTGCGCCACAAAACTTGTGACTCAGCAACAATCTCGCTAGCCATCTCGCTATGTGAGACGGGGGCTTAAGGTTACCTGGTATAATCAGGTCAGGGGTAGAGATAGCATATAACATAGCTAAGTGCTTAGTTAGTGATAGGAACATTAGGGCTGATAGGCAGTGGTAGGCCTATTAGTGTACAATAATAGGAAAAGTATAGGACAGTGATCCCCAACCTTTCTGCCTTGAGAGCAACATTAAGCTTTGAGAGAGGGTCGCGAGCCACATTTAGATCCAAGAGAGTCACAAACCACATCCAGCTCCCACACACCTCACAATAGTGGGACACATTGCCCCCATTACTGGTATAACGACAGCCAAAGATTTTTCACTGAAATTGCACAATGGGTACCAAGAGCCAGGGGTTCCCACAATATCCCCACTCAGTATTCTCGCATCAAACACCCCCACCACACTGTCGCATCCAGCTTTAAGCATCTCCTCTTGACACTTCACATCATTAGGTCTCCACCTTACCATACTTAATTTCCCAACCCCCAAGGCCAGAATATGCACATTCAGATCTGCTCTTCTGTACAGGGCTACTTACAAAATTCACCATCTGGAAAACTGCTCTTCATAGTTGTTTGCTAGACCTGATGCTAAATGCACCAAGCTGGCAGCCAGTCACGAGGCACATATCATGGGCCCAAGAGCCACATCTGGCTCCCGAGCCACAGGTTGGGGACCCCCGGTATAGGATATAATTAAATGTTTGGTACCAGCCTAACATGGGAGGGGGTTGACAAGCAAAAAGGGGAAGCATTTCCTGGTTTAGTTAGTTAAAGTGTGGGGTTCATGTGAAGTTAAGGTTCAAGCTGCAGTAGGCTGGAGGCATGTGGCGTACATAACATTCTGGCAGTATGAGGTTGTACCAAATTTCCTGCTGAAATTCCTGTAACATCTGGGGCCTATGGTGCGAACTAGGCACTAGGAAGTGTGCCTTAGTCCCTTGCATCTTGAGGAAGCCGGATGGGGAAACATGTGAGGGAAATGCAACGGATCTTGGGAGTGCTGTGGAGCTGGACAGCAAATCCCTGGGGCTGGCAGGAGGATCAAGCTTAGGGATAGTCCGAGCTGAAAGTAGGCAGAGGCTTGAAATGTCCTGTGTTCATGGAATTGGAGGGTGTTGGATCCGATACAGCGTGTTAAATACGGACTGTATACTGATGCCATCCGTGTGCTGTACATGTTTTTCACAGACCCATAGACTTATATTGGCTCTTATCAACCGTGATACCAGAAAAAAAAATGGACGTCTCCGTGAGTTTTGCATGGACACACAAACAGTGAATAGTATCAAAGATTATAATGGGTGCATCTTCTATCCATGAGAAATACAGGTCGAACATGTATGTCCAATACGGACATCTAAATTAGACCTAAGGCCTCATTCAGACGTTCAAGACCTTGAAAATCACTGACACTACACAAATGTCCTCAGTGTACAGTCCACGTGCTATCTGTGATTAACATTGCATTACGTACTATCCACTTTTTTCACTGGTACAGCACATACTGATTATAATCTTGGGTGCTATTCACATATCTGTGCTTTTTCATAGACCATGTATTCGTGTAAAACACATGGACACATCCATTTTTTTCCGGTTCCATGGATTAAAAGTGCCAACACAAGTCTACTGGTCCATGAAAAACACGTACAGCACACGGATTGTTCATCTGCCCTGCCCCTTGAATAACATTGGTCTGAGTAGATCCATTTTTTTAACGGACAGCAATTGGACTGAAAATATGATTGTGTCTTCACGAGACTTAAGAGAGGCTTTCCATTTTCACGACCACTTTTAAACACTGTCCAGTAGTGATGAGCGAGTATGCTTGTTGCTCGGGTTTTCCCGAGCATGCTCGGGTGATCTCCGAGCATTTGGAAGTGCTGGGAGATTTAGTTTTTGTCCCCGCAGCTGCATGATTTGCTGTTTGTTAGGAAATCCCCACATGTATTCAGACTGTCTAGCAGTCGCAAATCATGCAGCTGTGGCAACAAAAACTAAAATTCCGAGCACTACCAAATACTTGAAGATCACCCAAGCATGCTCGGGAAAACCCGAGCAACGAGCATACTCGCTCATCACTACTGTCCAGCTCTCCTATATCCTTTTTACAATGTGGAACCCAAAACTAAATCCCAAATTCAAGATGAGATCTTACAAGGGGTTTATAAAGAGCTAATATTACATTGGGACAATGAGATGGGTCAGGATGGATTTCTACCCACTGAAAACGGGATGGGTCTTGGAAACTGTAATTAACCCAGACAAAAAGGATATATTTTTGTCAAATGATTTTGATTTATAAAAACAAACAAACATATTGGCGTGATCTAGGACATCCCTCTAATTACTCTTCTGAATGATAGCTAAAAAAAAGCTTGGAGCTCCTGGCACATGTTTGTATCGACAGGAGGAAGTTTTGGATGAAGTGAAGGAAAAGGACACATCTGCCAGTGAAAGTTTCAGTTCACCTGATTGAAGTAAATGAAGCATGATATTATCTCCCAAACAATCCACCAGGTGCAGCTGTCTTCAAGAGATTTTCTGTGTGAGAATGGAGGAGGGGCTGCGAATTCCCTCTGTAGGGGTCCACACAGGGAATTTATTCCAGGCAGAGCACTGGTGCGGTGAAAAGTGCCTTTTTCTCATAAATACTGCTGCTGTTGTTATTGCAAATTTGATATAGCCAGCAGAAATCAGTAGATAGTCTAATGATGTGAACACACAGGACAGGAGACAGACAGGGGGGGCTGAGGACAGACACCAGTCATCTCCAATGGTCCTTTGTTTGAAATATGGCATGAACTGTTTTATAATTTTTTTTGTTGTTTCTGGTTGGAAAACCAATTATAGCTGCAATTGCACTGCAAGATAATCATGAAAAAGAGTTGTTAAAAATGCTTGTTTCACAATTATCTTCTGTGTAGTGCAAAAAATCATCGTTCTTGGCGGTATATTGTCAGGTGTAAACAGGACATAGGCTGCCAAGAACAATGGCAACCTGTGAGCAATGACCAATATAATATAGATCGCTCAGTGCACATCAATGAATTTGGTCTGCCTCTGTAAACAAGCATTTAAACAACCGCCGATCAGTAAAAGCTTACCGGTTGGTGTTTGTATCATGCCGACCAAGGGTTGGTCCATGCAAATGGACCTTAACTTAATGCTTTAGAATAGTTCCCATGATGAGTAGTTGGGTAGCGTTTGATGTTGCAGATTTTATGCACCTATTTAGAAAATTATGTTACTTATGTTTTTTTTATTGTGTTTTTATCATATTTTTGATGCTGCGTTTTTTGTCTCTTTGTGTGTCACGCAATAAACAAAGCTGCTCCATTTTGATAATTCCTATTAGTTGGCTTGGATAAAACTTTATAGTCATGTGCAGATTACATGAGTTTTCAGTGCGTTTCTGCTGTTGAAAATAAGCATGTGCGTTTTTCACCTGCAGATTTTCCGCATTTGATGCAAGTCTATGGGGAAATCCGCACATAAATCTTGTCGTACCCGCAAGTGAAATTGACATATTGCGGATTTCAAACAAGCACCGCAGGTCAGTTTACGTAGAAAAAAGCACAATGGGAATGAGATTTCTATAACTCCCATCCATCCTGTGCTGGAACTATAAGACACCGCGTTTTAAACACAGTAAATATGTGCAGTGTCAAAAAATCACCAAATACTTATTGTCGGAACTTTAACCTTATAGGATTTCATAGTGCTGCTTCTGGCCTGAGTCTATGAGGATCATTCAGGATTGCCAACTGTCCAGAATTTTCAGGACAGTCCATAAAAATAAGGCAAATTTTTGGGCTGTCCGTAAAAAAAAAAAAATCAAGACGTCCGTGATGTTTTGAAGCTGAAGAAACTTATACAGATTATTTTTACAGTAATTATCATTTACAGTGAATGCAGCTAATGTCTTCATATCAGAATTATGAGCTATAGACATGTATCACTTATAATCATAATGATTTAGTATGGTTTTTCAGTGTGTCCATAAAAAGCATTGTCAGTCTGAGACAAAATAGGAAAAGAAGTTGGCAACCCTGTTCCATCCTTGATGCCTTTTCATATAAAACAACCAAAAATAAACTTCCTTACAATAAAAAAAAAACCTGAATAAAAGACATAATGGACATGACTTCCAACATAAAAGTATCTGATGAAGCAATCACATCCCAAGATGGACTTAACCTTCAGTCATGAAGAGGACACGTAAATTAGTATCTATTGTGTATTCCACCACTATGCTGATAAGAAGAATTACATGCTATCATGTTATTCTGGTTGATATTTATGCATTATAATGAGGTGACTAACTTCAACGTCACATTGTAGATAAAGCAGGTTACCATAAAACTCTACCTTGCGCAGCATTTGTCTCTTATTACATGGCTTCCACACAGACAACACTACTTCACTACACTACTTTTAACCTCCCAGCCCTTACAATCATGATTCTCATTTTCCAGCGTGTCATCATGACCACATGCGTTCGTTAATCCACATCTGAAGTTTCTCCATGCTGGTTCACTGCAGTAATGTGATGTAATGTGCCAAAAAGATGGAAATTTGAGGCCGACAACTACAAATATGGAACATTAGCTATTTTAGACATTTTTATAAACTGTGTTTTAAGAACTTAGGAGAACAGCATTATAGTTCAGAAATGTCATTGCTGACTCTTCATTCAGAAAGTAAAATTCACTCTACAATTATTCATAGAAGAATGGTTTGTTCTTTTATTTTGGGGGAAGAAGACAGACTTTTAGTTGTGAATTAAAAGGGGTGAAAAAACTGAAGTATTTAGTAATATAACACATTTTAAAGACTCCTTTTACTCACTAGATATAATGCCGCATTCACATATCAATGTATCACGGTCCAAGCACGGATTCTTATGCACAGACTGTCCGTGGGTCTTCTGATCTGAACTTGACAGCCTTATAAAATCTCTGAGGTGGCCAAGTTTGGGTCAGGAGAGCCATGGATGGTTCGTGTATCACAGTCTGTAACACACGGATGTGTGAAGGCGGCATAACAGAGGTATCCTTGTTTCATGTACAGTACATGTTCTTCCCATGTTTTTCTTGGATAGACACATCTACCTAAACGGCTCACAGAAGGACAGAAATTCAAAAATCATCACAGAAAAAGAAACAGCCTTACCAACACTGGGTCAGATTACCAATTCACTAGAAGGATGCAGGAGACCTCATTGGTAAAGGTCGGGGAAGCACAGGTGCAAAATACTGATGAAACAGATTACCAATTCATAGCGGGAGAAGTTGTCTAGTACCAGTGTCTGGATTATGTAACAGGCTGAGTGGTGGAGCCACTGTGCCGGTGCCAAAGGAAAGCCTGGAGGGGTGTAACTAGGAGCCTCACCTAATCCAACCTCAGATACACAGCAGCATACAATACTGTCATCCAAGGAGAGACAAAGGAGGTGGGCCAGGTGTTACACCATTACTGACCTTGGGTAGATGGCAGCTGACCCTGTTAGGACGGGTAGCTGGGACGGCCAGAAGGAAGGTACAGTAGATGCAGGCAGAAGGGACCTACTGATGTCCAGATGAGCGACTGGACCGGCTGGCGTAGAGATGAACACTGGCAGGTGCAGCTGGACCTGCCAACGTAGAGATGAGAACTGGCAGATGCAGGCTGGACTGGCTGATAGCAGGCATGGCTGATAAACTGGCAGGCATGGCTGATAGACAGGCTTGTGGGCATGGCTGATAGACAGGCTGGTGGGCATGTCTGATAGACAGGCAGGTATACAGGAATACGAGCACTGAGACCTGAGAACTAACAAGGGTGTTTAGGAACAAACTTACAATGTTGAACAGGCACCTCCATGTTGAAGAAGGTGCCTTAAAAAGTAATTGTCCTCCAGCAATTGGCTGGGGACACTTTTAGGAGGATGCGTACTGCCCTTTGAGAGAGGGGAAGTGTGTGTGCACACTAAGCACAGTGCCCGGGGACCTACGCGTGATGCACACACCCTGGGCAGCTGCAGACCCGAAAGGAGGATACAGAGCAGGACGGCAGCCGTGGTGGTGAGTACGCCGGCATCACTGTCATGGGTGAGTAGCAGAGATGCTGGCATTACAGATTACAGCCTATTGATGATCCCTTACCATATTATCAGGTGGGATGACTAGCATTATATAAGTGCACCCCACAAGACAGAGACCCCAATTCACCCAACCAACACTAAAGGGCCTGGCTGCATCCTGCATAAAAATGGAAAAATGTGCAATAAAAAGATGAAAAAATGTTTTTTAAACTTATGTCCTTTTATGTACTTTCTTTGAATTTAGTGTAGGGACTCGCATGTATGAGGACCCTTGACATGGGTTTCAAGCATGTGTATTTTGGCAAAAATATCGACCAACACCTCATATAGCTTAGACATCATTTTTCATCTTTTTAATTTGTATGCAGGATGCAGCAAGGTCCTTTAGTGTTGGTTGGGTGAATTGGGTTGTCTGAACTTTGTGGTGCACTTATAAAGTGCTGGGCAGACCACCTGATCAAATGGTATAGACATTATTAATAGGCTGTAAGCCAGACACTGTGCATCACACGTACCTGTGTAAGAAAATGTAAAGCTGCACTCTGGATTGTTTAGAATGGTACATCTAGAAAATTGGAACTGTATTACTGCCATTGAACATTAGTTAAGTGCTATATTATGTACATGTGGAATTTTGGAAAATTTTATAAATGAAATATTGCTATAGGAAAATTTACAGTAAAAATTCTCAATTTTCTTAGAATTGTTAAGTTAGCTCACACCTCTTCACACTAGTTGGGATGTGCTGGTCAGTTTTTTCTGTTTGTAGCAAACTCATGTGACGTGCTGTGCCCAATTCCATGTTGCTACTGTTTTTTTTACCTATTTTTAATAACTAAAGGAGGTAAACTATCTGAACTATTATTTATCCAATGACTCTTAGCAATTGATCAATTATAGACAAATGAAACATGAATGTACCAATAAAATGCAAAGTATGTCTTCAGTTTTTCATCTTTTTTTATCAGAGCCCCATAGACTTAAATGGCCAAATTTGATAATGGATGCGAATAGAACATGCTCTGAATATCACGGACCAGGCACATGGATCCATGAAGCCCTCACATACACTAAGGTGCTACCACATTGCCCCCAGCACATATTATGATGCTTCTATTTTGCCCACTAACACACGGTGTGATGTCTCCAGTGCTCCCTCTACACATTATGGTACTCACAGCCCTCCACACTTTAATGTTGACACGGTCGCCCCTCTCGTTCATGGCAGAGTGCGATGTACCAACAGACAACCCTGGCACAATAACACCACTAAAAAGCTCCGGCAAGTGTCCAGGATTACAGAGCGGCGTTGGAAGAAAACAAATTTGCAAGACGACTTCACTGCATTCACACAAGCAACACTCTCTTTGAAATCTGCCCTCACCTCTGCTAAACAGGCCTACTTCACAACCCTCGTATCTTCCCTATCCTACAACCCCAAACAGTTATTCAAAACTTTTAACTCCCTCCTCCGCCAACCACTGCCCCCTCCTACCTCCCTCATCTCTGCTGAGGACTTTGCCACACACTTCAAAAATAAGATCGACCAAACAAGGCAAGTCTTCATTGTTCAACCACCACAACCCCTTTGTATACCAGACCAATGCCCTAACCCCATAACCTCCCTCTCCAACATAACCGAAGGGGAGCTTAATTGTCTCCTCTCCAAATCACACCTCACAACCTGTGCACTTGACCCCATCCCAACTCACCTCCTCCCCAACCTCACCACTATTATTATCCCATCCCTAACCCACCTCTTCAACCTATCATTAACTTCCGGTACCTTCCCTTCTGCTTTCAAGCATGCCACAATCACGCCTATCCTTAAAAAAGCCAACCCTCGACCCAACCGCTATGTCCAGCTATCGCCCAATATCGCTGCTCCCATTCGCTTCCAAACTCCTGGAGCTGCATGTCCACGCTGACCTTTCCTACCACCTCTCTTCTAGCTTGCTCTTTGACACTCTACAATCTGGTTTCCGCCCCCATCACTCCACTGAGACAGCTCTGACCAAAATTACTAATGACCTACTTACAGCCAAAGCGAACGGACAATACTCTATACTCCTGCTTCTTGACCTGTCCTCTGCTTTTGACACAGTTGACCACTGCCTTCTACTATTATTATTATTATTATTATTATAGATTTATATAGCGCCATTTATTCCATGGCGCTTTACATATGAAAAGGGAAAAATATAGACAGGTACAATAAACATGTGGTAGACAAGGGACACACAAATACAGGTCCTTCTCAAAAAATTAGCATATAGTGCTAAATTTCATTATTTTCCATAATGTAATGATTACAATTAAACTTTCATATATTTTAGATTCATTACACACCAACTGAAATTTGTCAGGTCTTTTATTGTTTTAATACTGATGATTTTGGCATACAACTCCTGATAACCCAAAAAACCTGTCTCAAAAAATCAACATATTTCAACCGTCTAATAAAATAAAAGTGTTTTTTTAAAAACAAACAAAAAAAACATCAAATAATAATGTTCAGTTATGCACTCAATACTTGGTCGGGAATCCGTTTGCAGAAATGACTGCTTCAATGCGGCGTGGCATGGAGGCAATCAGCCTGTGACACTGCTGAGGTGTTATGGAGGCCCAGGATGCTTCGATAGCGGCCTTAAGCTCATCCAGAGTGTTGGGTCTTGCTTCTCTCAACTTTCTCTTCACAATATCCACAGATTCTCTATGGGGTTCAGGTCAGGAGAGTTGGCAGGCCAATTGAGCACAGTAATACCATGGTCAGTAAACCATTTACCAGTGGTTTTGGCATGAGAGCAGGTGCCAGGTCGTGCTGAAAAATTAAATCTTCATCTCCATAAAGCATTTCAGCCGATGGAAGCATGAAGTGCTCCAAAATCTCCTGATAGCTAGCTGCATTGACCTGCCCTTGATGAAGCACATTGGACCAACACCAGCAGCTGACATGGCACCCCACACCATCACTGACTGTGGGTACTTGACACTGGACTTCAGGCATTTTGGCATTTCCTTCTCCCCAGTCTTCCTCCAGACTCTGGCACTTTGATTTCCGAATGACATGCAAAATTTGCTTTCATCAGAAAAAAGTACTTGGGACTACTTAGCAACAGTCCAGTGCTGCTTCTCTGTAGCCCAGGTCAGGCGCTTCTGCCGCTGTTTATGGTTCAAAAGTGGCTTTACCTGGGGAATGCGGCAACTGTAGCCCATTTCCTGCACACGCCTGTGCACGGTGGCTCTGGATGTTCTACACCAGACTCAGTCCACTGCTTCTCAGGTCCCCCAAGGTCTGGAATCGGTCCTTCTCCACAATCTTCCTCAGGGTCCGGTCACCTCTTCTCGTTGTACAGCGTTTTCTGCCACATTGTTTCCTTCCAACAGACTTCCCATTGAGGTGCCTTGATACAGCACTCTGGGAACAGCCTATTTGTTGAGAAATTTCTTTCTGGGTCCTACCCTCTTGCTTGAGGGTGTCAATGATGGCCTTCTTGACATCAGTTAGGTCGCTAGTCTTACCCATGATGGGGTTTTGAGTAATGAACCAGGCTGGGAGTTTTTAAAAGCCTCAGGAATCTTTTGCATGTGTTTAGAGTTAATTAGTTGATTCAGAAGATTAGGGTAATAGGTCTTTTAGAGAACCTTTTCTTGATATGCTAATTTTTTGAGACAGGTTTTTTGGGTTATCAGGAGTTGTATGCCAAAATCATCAGTATTAAAACATAAAAGACCTGACAAATTTCAGTTGGTGTGTAATGAATCTAAAATATATGAAAGTTTAATTGTAATCATTACATTATGGAAAATAATGAAATTTAGCACTATATGCTAATTTTTGAGAAGGACCTGTACAGAAGGAGAGAGGACCCTGCCTCGAGGGCTCACAGTCTGCGGGGATGGGTGAGAATACACTAGGAAAGGGTAGAGCTGGTCGTGCGTTGGTTCTACAGATTCTTTCCTCCTTTGGCGTCAAGGACCTAGCCCTATCCTGGATCTCCTCATACCTTTCCAACCGCACATTCAGCGTCTCCCACTCCCACACTACCTACTCGTCCCACCCTCTCTCTGTTGGAGTCCCCAAGGCTCTGTTCTAGGACCCCTACTCTTCTCAATCTATACACTTGGCCTGGGGCAACTCATAAAGTCCCACGGATTCCAGTACCACCTTTACGCTGATGACACTCAGATCTACCTCTCTGGCCCAGACGTCACCTCTCTGCTGTCCAGAATCCCGGAGTGTCTATCAGCCATATCCTCCTTCTTCTCCTCCCGCTTCCTCAAACTCAATGTGGACAAATCTGAACTTATAATCTTTCCCCCATCCCACAGATCTTCCTTACCTGACCTATCTATCACAATTAATGACATCACGCTTTCCCCGTACCAGAAGTCCGCTGCCTCGGAGTAACCCTTGACTCTGCCCTGTCCTTCGAACTGCACATCCAAGCTCTTTCTACCTCCTGTCGCCTTCAGCTCAAAAATATTTCCAGAATCCGTCCTCTCCTCAACCCTCAATCTACTAAATTGATTGTGCACGCCTTCATCATCTCCCGCCTCGACTACTGCAACACCCTTTTCTCTGGCCTCCCTGCTAACACCCTCGCACCTCTCCAGTCCATCCTTAACTCTGCTGCCAGACTAATTCACCTCTCTCCTCGCTACTCCTCAGCTTCTCCCCTCTGCAAATCTCTTCACTGGCTCCCATTCCCTCAGCGTATCCAGTTCAAATTACTAATACTGACCTACAAGTCCATCTATAACCTGTCTCCTCCATATATCTCTGAACTAATCTCCCGATATCTTCCCTCACGTAATCTCCGATCCTCCCAAGACCTCCTTCTCTCCTCCACACTTATTCGCTCCTCACCCAACCGCCTCCAAGACTTCTCCCGAATATCCCCCATCCTCTGGAATTCTTTTCCCCAACAAGTCCGACTATCAAACACATTCGGATACTTCAGACGGAACCTGAAAACCCACCTCTTCAGGAAAGCTTACAGCCTGCAAGGACCCTGCGACCTCCTCACCACTACCGGAGATATCGCCTCAACCAACACTGGAACTGCTGCAACCCCCCGACCTACTGTCTCCTGCCCCACAATCCTGTAGAATGTAAGCCCGAAATGGCAGGGTCCTCTCCTCTCTGTTTCAGTCTGTCATTGTTAGTTTGTTTACTGTAAGTGATACCTGTAATCTGTATGTAACCCCTTCTCATGTACAGCACCATGGAATCAATGGTGCTATAGAAATAAATAATAATAATAATAATGTTCACATATTGCCATATAAACACATAGTATGATGCCCTCACAACACAAAGTATGATGCCAATGGAGTGCCCCCAGGGCCGTGGGGTACTCGGTACCAGGCCAGCGGTTCTTAAAAGGAAAGTGTTACGGCAGCAGTGACCCGGTCCGTGGCCCTGGGCATCCAATACAAATGAAAATAAAAGAAAAAGGGGATAGTTTAGGGGATTTAGTTTGTGACGCCACCCGTCGTATTTGGCAATAAGATGACCGACACTGCAGTTCAGTTCCACTGGGGCAGTTGGTGATGCAGCAAAGTTGTTACGGCTCCACAGGTAGAGCTAAGCCCCAGGGCAGTTATGGTGTTAAGATGATGGTGGTGGTTGTGGTGCAGGGCAGATGACGCAGTAAATAATTCTGAGGACACAACAGGGTGTAGTATTTTCAGTTTACTCACAGTTCTTGGTTACAATCCCCAGCCGGGGTGCTGTGTCCTCTGGGTAGGTGGTCCACACAGCTCTCTGGTAGTTTGAGGTACACTTTGCCAGGACCCCCTTCTTGTGTTCCTTTCAAAGGCCATCTCCCTGTCCTGGCTCCTGCCTCTACTGCCCTGCGCCTCACGCACAGTGTCCCAAGCCAGCAGCCTCGGATCTTGTTGGGTGATGTGCTCTAGGTCTCCTTGGTCCTATCTGACTGCCTTTTCAGCGAATGTGTGCAAATGTGACTGTAGTACACGCAGTTACTACAGCCTCCGGTTTGCGAGCTGAGTCCTTAGTTTCTCCACTAGACTGGGGCCGGTCCCCTACTGCGACCTGGTCCCTCCACGCGACTACGTTCAGCATGTATTAGGGCGCCACGGGTGGATCCCTCACTTCTCCACTTTTCTCCACCCACACCTTCTACCTGAGAGGTCTGGTGTTGGATGTAAGTTTGGATGTAAGTGTGTGGGTTCTGGGTGATGCCCCCTCCCTACCCAAGAGCGGAGCACCACATCTCTGACTGAGGTGCAGTACCTCTGTGGCAATTGGACCTCAGGGGCGCCACACCAACAATGTCCCACACACATTATAATGCTCACAATTCCCCTCAGTATAACGCCATCTCATTGTCACCCCATTACCCGGTATGGCGCACCTACACACCTAAAGTGCAACATTCAGTATAATTCCCTACTGTCCTCCATGTAATATGATGTTCACAGTCACCCCTAATATAGTTTGATGCCAGCACAATTCTACCGACACAGTATAATGCCCTTCACAGTTTCTTTCACACAGAATGTTGCGCCCCTGCACACAGTATGATACCCACAGTAACACTTTAATATGATGCCCTCACAATGCCCCAACACAAAATAAGATATCCTCACAGTCTTCCACTCAGTATAATGCTCACAGTCAACCACATACAGTATTATATCAATACAGTTCCACCCACACAGTATAATGTACCCCACAGTTCCTCCTACATATTATGATGCCCACAATAAATGGCTCCATCATTTCCCCTAACACAGTCTGATGCCCTCATAGCTCTCCACACAGTATGATGCCCACAGTTCCCCCCATGCAGTATGATGTACCCATAGTCCCCACCACATAGTTTGATGCCCTCAATAGTCCGCTTCACATAAAGTGATACACCCACATCTCACCAAATATTTTAAAGCTCTTAGGGGTGCCACAGCAAGTGGGAAACCACAGTCCACCTAAACAGTATAATTTCCCCACAGACCCCCACATACAATATGAGATCAAAATGCTCCCATACAGTATCATTCACCACATTGCCCCACAACACACAGTATGATGACTGCATACGTTATGATGCCCTCACATAGCCCTCAACAAACACTATGATGCCCCAGTGTATCCCACATGTTACGATGCCCATAGTATGATGTCTACATATTGCTCCCAACACAGAATATGATGCCCTCGCTGTAGCACAAACCCAACCCATGGTATAAAGCCCACACAGTCCCAACACACATTAGTATGTCCCCACGGCCTCAAAAACTGTATAATGCTTCCACAGTATGATGTCTCAACAGTCTAACTCTCACAGTATAATAATCCACTGTCACCTCTAAACAGTATGATGCACCCTACACATCATACAATTTTGCTGCAGCCCTATGCAGTATAATGCCTGCCCACACTGCTATAGTCCCTCTCTGAGCAGGTTGCCCCATAGTCCCCCAACACTGTATAATTCCCCTGTCCCTCTCTGAGCAGGTTGCCCCATAGTCCCCCAACACTGTATAATTCCCCTGAAGCCACAGTCCACAGAGTATGATGCCCCTCCCCACATAGTATGATGCCCCCATAGTTTCCACCACATGCAGTATGATACCCACACCAACTCCCACACACACAGTATAAAGCCTCCAGAAAGTACAATACCCCCACAGTCCCCACTCACATTATGATTCCCCCAGAGTGCTCACCACACCCTGCATAATACCCTCACATTCCCCCACACATAGTATAATGCCGCACAATCCCCACCCACACTAAAATGTCCCATAGCTCCTTATACAATATTTTGTCCCTTTAAGAACCCAAATACAGTATAATTCCCCTTAAATGGAATCTGTCACTACATATAAGGTGTGGCCACCGCCGTTAGGGGCTTATCTACAGCATTCTGGAATGCTGTATATAAGACCCTGATGTACCCTGAAAGAGAAGAAAAACAAGTTAGATTATACTCACCCGGGGGGCAGTCCGGTCAGATAGGCATCGCAGGTCCAGGTCTGGTGAATCACATCTTCATGCGATGACGTCCTCTTCCTTGCTTCTGTCGCGGCTCCTCCGCAGGCGTCTTGAGGGCGGAGTAAAGTACTGCAGTGCGCAGGCGCCAGGCCTCTCTGACCTTTCCCGGTGCCTGAGCACTGCAGTCCTTTGGTCTGCCCTCAACAAGGCAGATCAGTACACCTGCGCCATAGCCGCGACAGAAGCAAGGAAGAGGACGTCATTGCATCAAGATGAGAGGCGCCGGATCCAGACTTGCGACACCCATTGGACCAGACTGCCCCCGGGGTGAGTATAATCTAACTTGTTTCTCTTATCTTTCAGGTTACATCAGGGGCTTATCTACAGCATTACAAAATGCTGTAGATAAGCCCCTAATGGCAGTGGCCGCATCTTATATCCCAAAAATGAGGTGACAGATTCCCTTTAAGATCTAAATTTCCCATAGTGGTCTCCACATAAGTATGCCATGTGTCTGTGTGTCCTTTCACATCCCAGCACCTGTGCCTCTGAGCTGCTGTAGCCTGTAACCTAAGAATGTAACTGTAAGGCCGGCGTCACACACAACCACAAAAAATCGGTCCGTTTTAGACGGTCGACAATCGGAACAAAATCAAAACATCACACATCCTTCTGGCATCCGATTTTCCTTCAAAGATGCGATTTAATCGCATGTGTGTGTACCTTGTAACATCCGATTTTCATCCGACTTGCGAGATTTTCTCGCAGGCTTGCAAAACTGACATATAATGGATCCAAAAGAATAGTATTAAAATCACAAAAGAAAGAATAGATATATACACATAGAACACATATATATATATATATATATATATACAGGGGCGGAACTATCGTGGAAGCAGGGGAAGCAGCTGCCATAGGGCCCGGGCTAGCAGGGGGCCCGTCCCTGCTGCAGCTGTCTCCCCTGCGGCTGTGTTCCGCCGCCCATGGCCTGAGAGTCGGCGGTTCCCTGTGCTGGCTGTCATGCTGACAGCCGGCGCAGAGAAGCTGCTGCGTGCCGTCTCCCAGGAATCAATTGCACTGGTGTCTATACAGACGCCAGTACAATTGAAGCTCTGACCGCCGGGTCAGAGCGACGTCTGCAGCGTGATCATGTCATGTGATCACGCTGCTGACGTCACTCGTCGGCGGCGCCCAGAAGGGTGAACACTGGTGGTGAGTGTGCTCCACTGTGGAGCTGAAGATACCACCGAAGATTAACGGGGGCACATACTGTGTGAGTGATAACTCTGCATTCTTGGCTGCATTACTACTTGAGGGGCACATTACTACTGATGGGACTGGGAGAATAAGAGGGCTTATTACTAGTTATGGGGGCATAATGTGCCTGCATTAATAGTTATGCGGGACATGGTTACTAGTAATGGTAGCATAAGGGGGCTGCATTGCTACCAGTCCATTATATTATATTGTGTTTCCATAATGTCTGCTTTAAATACAGCTCTGATTTGGGCAAAAAGCTGGCCGTTATGAGACTGAAGAGTATTTTTTGGGCCTAGAGAATTGCTGTGATTTGCTCCGCCCACTGCTATTGGCTCCGCCCACTATCAGAACCCCGCCCCCCCCGCAGCCCGTTTGGGAGAGGGGGCCCCGTTCAAAATTTTGCTGTGGGGCCCCGCCATTTCTAGTTACGCCACTGTATATATATATATATATACATGTCATTGTGACATGTATATATATATATATATTTATAGTTCTTACACTTCTACATACTGTATTAGCCGCTCATTCAATTGCCGGCTTCTGTGAAATCACAGAAGCCGACATGAAATGATACATTGTTTCCACACAGTTAACCATATAATTTCTTTTTTTTTTATATATGGTATTAAGTTAATATTACATAAGTATATGTGTGCAAAATTTTAGACATGTAGGGGTTAATTAAAGGTGTAAATTCGTTGTAAAAAATAATTAATTTTTAACAACGAATTTACACTTTTAATTAACCCCTACATGTCTGAAATTTTGCACACATATACTTATGTAATATTAACTTAATACCATATATCAAAAAAAAAGAAATTATATGGTTAACTGTGTGGAAACAATGTATCATTTCATGTCGGCTTCTGTGATTTCACAGAAGCCGGCAATTGAATGAGCGGCTAATACAGTATGTAGAAGTTTAGAAACTATAAATAGATATATATATATATACATGTCACAATGACATATATATATATATATATATGTATTCTATGTGTGTATATCTATTGATTCGATTCTTTATTAAAGCTGTCAGTGTGCTTTTACAGTATAGGCAGGGATGAATTGCCGGCTTTTCTAAAGGACACCGATGCGATTTCATCGCAAGTCACACAGTGTGGTCCGTTTGTAATCCGATTTTTCATCGCTCCCATAGACTTGCATTGGCGATTGTCGACAGACAATCGGTGACAATCGCAGCATGCTGCGATTGTACACGGACGTGTAAAACGGACCACAAAATAACGGATACTGGGAGCTGCTCCATAGATTAACATAGGTCCGACTGCAATACGATTTTTCATCGCATTGCAGTCGTCCGATTATGTCGCCAGTGTGACGCCGGCCTAAGGTTCTTTGTCTCTGTTGACATGTTCCTTGAAACTCAGTTTTCCGTCGGCCATTTTGCTTTCTGTCTTTCTGCAGCTCTTGCCCTCAGTTAATATGGAGTTTCCAGTTTTCATGTTCCCGCCCTGATTCTTCCCTCTTGCTTCTTAAGCAGCCTCAGCTGAACAATCAGTGCTCCTGAATCAAGCCTCAGTCAGTCTGTGACCTGACTTCTGGAAACCTTGGACTTGTACTCCAGCTATTCCCTACTGAGGAGCCTTGGAACACTTTTGGACTCTGGAAACCTGCTGTTTGGTGAATCCATGTTTGCAGAGGAATTACGGTACAGAGAAGAGATCCTGAACCTGCTTTGGAGATTTATTGTAGTGCTTGAAGTTACTCTGGCCTGCTGTGTCTCCTGTCGCTGTTCCTGCAAACTGTGTGAACTTTTCAGCATGCTTGTATGAAGTAATACAAGTCATTTCATATCAACCTGTGTCTCCTGTGTTTTCCTCGCACCCAAGCACAAGACGCTATAGGAACTGTACACTATACATGACAAGATTCAGGAGCCAATGTTTAGTGTCTGCTGGGTCTGGGAAAGCCGTGTCTGCTGTGACTGTGGATATCAGATGTCCGTTTAATACCTTATGTGATGACAGTGGTTGTGACTTCTCACAACCATTCCAGGTGAGCGCATTCCTTAAAATTTTACTCTGGAGTGTTACCACAGGTAAACACTATTGTTTTTTTTTGTTTTCCTTTCCTCTTCTCCTTCCAGCACTTCTGCCTTAAAAGATCTGGAAGATGGAGGCCCGCATAAAGGAACTTTGCGGAGTGACTGATACAATCCTTTCAGATGTACAGACTTAAAAACCCGTTTTGCAAGCCTACAGGACCTCACTAATCATAATTTGCAAGTGTTTGAACAGACTACCCAGGAATTGCGAGCCAGGATTGAGGCTCTAGAGGAACGAGCCCAGGCTCCTGCCATAACCCCGAGTTCTGGGATCCCCAAATTACCTCCTTTTCGTTTTGGCGGTGAACGTGAGAAATTCAGGGGATTTTTTAATCAATGCAATTTATTTTTCTCTGCACATGCTTCACAATTTCCCACTGAACGATCCAAAGTGCTTACTATAATCATGTTGCTTACCAATAAGGCTTTGATGTGGGCAAACCCTCTGATTGAGACTGAGGATGATTGTTTGAATCACCTTGATGCTTTTATTTCAGCCATGGGGCAGGTGTTTGATGACCCCAATCGAGGTGCAACAGCTGAAGCAGCCATGTTAACTTTGCGCCAAGGTAAGCGTTCAGTAGCCGAATATGCCCTGGATTTCAGGAGATTGGCTCTTGATTACCACTTGGGACACTTCCGCTAAAAAATCTATTTTTCGGAAAGGGTTGTCTCCACTGATTAAGGATGAACTTGCTCGTGCCGACCCTCCCACTGCGTTAGGTGACTTTATTAACTATTGTATCCGTATTGATGCTCGTCTGACTGAACGCAGACAAGAGAGATGGTTCGAAAATAATCGCACTAACCTTTTACTACCTCCCTCCTCAGCTAAGGAACCTTTGAGTAGGATCACAAGGGAACCAGAACCTGAACCCATGCAGGTGGACTCTTTACAAAGACGGGTTAGTGATGCACGCAAAGAACATCGTATAAAGGAAAATCTATGTTTCTACTGTGGTAAGTCAGGGCACTTCATTATAAACTGCCCCAGCCGTTCTCGTAAGACTACTGCAGCAGTCATTCACTGTGAGTGTTGCGAGAGGAGCTCTGTCATGTCCGAGCCTCAGGCTCCAGAGAGATCTGCTGCAAGAGATCTTGATTTCTCGGACTTAAACTCTGTTAGTTCTGGGGACGATGACGGTATAAACGCTGCAATTTTTCAAGTTTCCTCAGCGGTGTCCCAGCTGAGTTGTAAAAGAAACAGTTCTCATTGCTTCCTTTCCATCAAACTCTGGGTTGACTCAGTCTGGGTGTCTAGCTCTGCTATGATCGACTCAGGAGCAAGTGGAAATTTTATGGATATCTCCTTTGCTCTGAAACAGGGGATACGTTCAGTGAAGAAGGCTACTCCAGTACAGATGGAGACTGTGGATGGCTCTCTACTGACTTCTGGACCAGTGGATCAAGAAACAGAGCCTTGAGGGTCCTTATGGGTAAAGATCATCAGGAGAAAATGTCTTTTTTGCTTATCTCTTCTCCCCACTTTCCCATTATTCTAGGGCTACCATGGCTGCAGGCGCAGAATCCTACGATTAACTGGGAGACCAAGGAATTACACTTTCTGGAGAAACAGATGAGTCAAGGAGTTTCAGCTTGCTCTGTTCCTAAAGGAACCATGTCAGTCCCTGAACTACCAGCTGTATACCAGGACTATGTGGATTTATGTGACAAGAAGAGCGCTGATCAGCTTCCTCCTCACCGTCCATATGATTGTCCAATTGAATTATTGCCTGGAGCCGAGATACCTTTTGGTAAGATCTACCCCCTAGCGGGGCCCGAGCTAAAAGCTTTGAAGGATTATATAGACGAAAATTTAGCCAAGGGCTTCATACGCCCCTCTTCATCTCCCGCAGGTGCACCCATCATCTTTGTGAAGAAGAAAGATGGATCTCTGAGACCCTGCATAGACTATAGGGAACTCAATAAGGTTACTATTAGAAACCGTTATCCATTGCCTTTAATCCCTGAGTTGTTGGAGAGAGTGCGGCATGCCAAAATTTTCTCTAAACTGGATCTCCGTGGGGCCTATAACTTGGTCCGTATTAGACCTGGGGATGAATGGAAGACTGCTTTCAGGTCACGCTATGGACACTTTGAATATCTAGTTATGCCTTTTGGTCTGAGTACCGCCCCAGCCACTTTCCAACACTTCGTGAATGATATCTTCAGGAATCTCCTAGATACATTTGTGGTGATTTATCTGGATGATATTCTAATTTTTTCTAACTCCACAGAGGAACATCATGGACATGTGAGAATGGTCTTAGAACGCCTAAGACAAAACCATCTCTACATCAAACTTGAAAAATGTGAATTCCATAGGACCGAAATTCAATTTCTGGGGTATGTACTATCTACGCAAGGGATTAGTATGGATGGAAGCAAGACCCAAGCCATCAAGGATTGGCCAATTCCTAGAAATGTGAAGGAGGTGCAGCGTTTCATCGGGTTTGCCAACTTCTATAGACGTTTCATTAAGAATTTTTCTGAGGTAGTGTCACCTATCACCCAACTTACCCGGAAACAGTCTAGGTTCTCCTGGACCCCGCAAGCTCAGGAAGCATTTTCCTGTTTAAAGGATAAATTTACCACCGCACCTATCTTAGTACATCCCAACCCCGAACTTGCCTTCATAATAGAGGTGGATGCTTCAGACTGTGCCGTTGGAGCTATACTCTCTCAGAGAACAGGTGAGAAGAATGTCTTGCATCCCTGTGCCTTCTTTTCCCAGCAGTTGTCTTCGGCTGAGAGGAACTACGATGTGGGCAATAGAGAATTGTTGGCCATTATTGCCGCCTTCAAAGAATGGAGACACCTTCTT
>JARQOD010000004.1:143471539-143537423 GCA_033576555.1 Oophaga sylvatica
AACGCTCCACGGCTGCCTCTAGTTGTGGTGGTTAGTCAGGGTACTGCAATCTCATAGATTCCAACTGCTCTGGTGTATTTCCTTTTTTACCTGCACTCCTCAGCTACCGTAACATAACACACATGTCAGTGTGTTTTCACGGACCGTGTCCGTGGGCAAAACACGCTGACATGTCCGTTTTTTGCCTTCATCACGGACGGCAAAACGTCCCGCACACGTGCACACGGAGAACACACTTTGATGTCCTCCGTGTGACACGGATGGCTGCTGGGGAAGAAGCGCTACTGTAAGCGCTATGCCCCAGCAGCTGGTGCTAAACCCGGCTGTCATCATTCTCCTGTGCTCTGCCGACAAGCAGCGGAGAATGATGAGCATTATATTAAAGTTCGAACGACAGCAGATGGGGGCTTTTAAGATTGTTACCCCCATCATCCGACACCTGCTGTCGCTAAGAACAGTGACAGTAGGTGCGGATGATCGGGCTATTCCACAGCCCCCACCAGCTGTCGTTCGGACTTTAATATAACGCTCAATAATTATCCTCTGCTCGCCGGCAGACCAGGGGAGAATGATGACAGCCGGCTTCAGCACCAGCCGCCGGGGAACAGCACTTACAGTAGCACTTCCCCGGAGGCCATCTGTGTGGTACTGATGCAGCACATGGTTGCCACACGTGTGCCCAGGGCTGCCACTAGGAATTTTGGGGCCCCATACTGGCAAAATTTTCGTTGCCCATTGAGACTCCGCCCAGGCTCCACCTCAGCCCCGCCTCCACCCATTGAACTGCCCACAGTCCCACCTCTCTCTTGGAAAAACTCTACTTCTCACTAATCACACATTAGCAATTCCCAACACCCGATCACACATATAGCCAGCAGCTTTCGCTTTGGCCGAAAGACTTTTTAAGCCGCCACCAGGACAAGTTAGACTTTTTTTGCTGGGCCCTACTCTACTCTAACCTATTAAACATTTGTTAAAATATCCAATACAATTTAGGTATATTTTTATTATTCAATTTTTAAAATGACCAATAATATCACATGCAAGGGACAAATACCACCGGACCATGACCAGACACCATAAATGTGGTGCCCAGAGGGTCCAGTCACCACAGAGGTACTGCACCTCACCCAGAGGTGTGGTATCCAACTCTCAGGTAAGGAAGGAGCACCACCCAGGACTCTAACATTTGCACCCAACACACACACACTAGTTCAGTCAGGGCACCTGGGCGTACCACAAGGGAGGAGGGCTCATCTCAGGCTGGGTAGGAAAGGGTGTTGGGGTGTGGGTGGAGAACGTAGAGATAAGGGGAAGATCTTAGAGAGCAGGAAGAATAGTGAACTGTGAGGATGAAGTGAAAGGGAGCAGACATGCTGACAAGGAGCTCCCTGTCAGAGGGAGCTAGGACAGAGTGAGGGGAACTCAAGCAGTAAGGAGCTTGTCCCCAGACAACAGAGGGAGAGACTGAAGGAAGCTCCCAGAAGGACAGAAGGTGTCCTAGGGGAACGGATAGTGAGAGATCCATCTGTGGGGCCCGATCCAGTATTGGAGGGACCAGGTCGCAGCAGAGGAACTGGCCCCCAAGCCTAGTGGAGGACTTCAAGACTCAGCTAGCAAGTCGGAGGCGAAGGTATCTTTACGTGCCTCTGCCACATCCACAATTATTCGCCGAAAAGGCAGCCATATAGGAGCAAGGGGACTTAGAAAATGTCGCCCAACAAGGTCCACGGCTGCTGGCTTAGGACACTGTGTTGGCGCTGGGCAGAAGCGAGTGCTGTAATGTATGTGATACAGTTCATATAGCGTCTTGTGCTTGGGTGCGATGAAAATACTTGAGACACAGGTTGAAAAAGAAAGTCTTGTATTGCTTCATACAAATTGGCAAAAATAAACACACAGGTTGCAAACACAGAAGCAGGAGACACAGCAGGCCAAAGTAATCTAAGTTCATCAATAACTCTCCACAACAGATTCAGATCTTCTTCTATGTTACCGCAAGTCCATGCAACCGTGAGGCTTTCAAGAGCAGAGTTCAGAGTCCACAAGAGCTCCAGAGTTTCTCAGTAGAAATGGCTGGAGTACAAAGTCCAAGGCTTCAGGAGTCAGAACACAGGTTCACTGCAGGCCAGATTCTGAAGCACTGATTGCTCAGGTGTGGCTGTTTAAGAAGCAAACGGAGAGAATCAGGGCGGGAACATGCAAGCTGGAAAACTCCATTTTAACTGAGGGCAAGATAGCTGCAGCAAAACAGAAAGCAAAATGGCCGACGAACAAACTGAGTTTCAGAAACAGATATACAGAACCTTACATTACTCCCCCCTTAGGGGCAACCTCCGGATGACCTCAGACCAGGCTTATGTGGGTACCTCTGATGAAACTGACGGAGCAAGCGAGGAGCATTAACGTTATTGACTGGCTCCCATGAGTTGTCCTCCACTGGGTAGCCCTGCCATTTGATCAGATATTGTAACTGATTTCTATACAACCTGGAATCTAAAATCCTTTCCACCACAAATTCTTCCTGACCATCGACTAGCACTGGGTCAGGGCAAGGAGAAGAACGTCCAGGAAACGTATTGGGTGTTGCAGCCTTTAGTAGGGATACATGAAAGACAGGGTGGATTCTCATAGTTCTAGGCAGTTGAAGACGACAAGCAACGGCACTTATAATCTTACTGATTTTATAGGGTCCAATGTACTTATGTCCCAACTTAGATGATGGAATCCTTAACTTAAGATTTCTGGTTGACAGCCAGACCAGGTCTCCTACCTTAAAAACTGGTGCAGGTTTACGAAATTTATCTGCTGCCTTCTTGTACCTTTCCTGAGCCGATTCCAGATTCTCCTTTAGAAGATCCATATTCTTCTGTAAGGTCGTGACTCTTTCAGCCACTGCTGGCAAAGGCGTCTCTATGGGAAATCGTGGTAGAATATTAGGATGATAACCTAAATTAGAGAAAAAAGGAGACTGTTTAGTGGAGGCACTCTGAGAGTTGTTGTAAGAGAACTCAGCCAATGGAAGTAGATCCACCCAATCATCCTGTAGGTGGCAGATAAAACAGCGGAGATACTGCTCCAGGGTTTGATTGGTTCGTTCGGTTTGTCCATTAGTCTGGGGATGAAAAGCAGAAGAAAGGTTTACTTTAATGTCCAATGCTGCACAGAAATTTTGCCAAAACCTAGAAGTGAATTGCACCCCTCGATCCGAAATAACCTCATCCGGTACTCCATGTAAACGAAACACATCTTTAATCATCAAATCTGATGTCTGTTTTGCAGTGGGTAAGCCGACACAAGGGATAAAATGAGCAGCCTTTGTTAAACGATCAACCACCACTAGAATAGTGTTCTTCCCTTGAGAGGTTGGTAATTCGACAATGAAGTCCATAGAAATGGATCCCCACGGGCGGGACGGGGTGGAAGAGGCTGTAACAGACCAGTTGGTGAAGAGCGAGGTGTTTTGCATCTTGCACAAACCTCACACGAAGTGACATAATCCAAAACATCCTTCCTACAAGTGGGCCACCAAAAGAAACGAGAAAGAAATTCCTGTGTCTTTAGAATTCCTCTATGCCCGGCTATTTTGGAATCATGAATGAGTTGCAATACTCTCAATCTGACTGTTTCAGGTATATACAGACGTTGTCCCAGAATCCACACACCATTCTTAAAGACAAGACTTACGTCCCTTGGGGGTTGAGCCAAAAAAGAATCCGCATGGTATGCTTCCTTGATGTCTTTAATTAGGTCTTGATGATGAATCACTCCTAGGAATCTAGAGTCAGGAAGAATAGTCTTAGGAGGAGTAATTGGACGTGTCTCTGCTGAGTAAATCCTAGAGAGTGCATCAGCCTTTCCATTGCGCGATCCTGGTCTATAAGAAATAATAAAATTAAATTGGTTTAAGAAAAGATTCCAGCGAGCCTGGCGAGGAGTCAGGCACTTAGCCGACCTGATAAACTCAAGATTACGATGATCTGTCAGAACGACTATTTGCTGTGCAGCTCCTTGCAGAAGGTGTCTCCATTCTTTGAAGGCGGCAATAATGGCCAACAACTCTCTATTGCCCACATCGTAGTTCTTCTCAGCCGAAGACAACTGCTGGGAAAAGAAGGCACAGGGATGCAAGACATTCTTCTCACCTGTTCTCTGAGAGAGTATAGCTCCCACGGCACAGTCTGAAGCATCCACCTCTATTATGAAGGCAAGCTCTGGGTTGGGATGTACTAGAATAGGTGCAGTGGTAAATTTATCTTTTAGACGGGAAAATGCTTCCTGGGCTTGGGGAGTCCAGGAGAACTTAGACTCTTTCCGGGTAAGTTGGGTGATAGGTGACACTACCTCAGAGAAATTTCTAATGAAACGTCTATAGAAGTTTGCAAACCCGATGAAGCGCTGTACCTCCTTCACATTTCTAGGACTTGGCCAATCATTGATGGCTTGGGTTTTACTTCCATCCATACTAATTCCTTGTGTAGACAGTACATACCCCAGAAATTGAATTTCGGTCTTATGGAATTCACATTTTTCAAGCTTGATGTAAAGATGATTTTGTCTTAGACGTTCCAAGACCATTCTCACATGTCCATGATGTTCCTCTGTGGAGTTAGAAAAAATTAAAATATCATCCAAATAAATTACCACGAATGTATCTAGGAGATCCCTGAAGATGTCATTCACCAAGTGTTGGAAAGTGGCTGGGGCGGTACTCAGACCAAAAGGCATAACCAGATATTCAAAGTGTCCATAGCGTGACCTGAATGCAGTCTTCCATTCATCCCCAGGTCTAATACGGACTAAGTTATAGGCCCCACGAAGATCTAGTTTAGAAAAAATTTTAGCATGTCGCACTCTCTCCAATAACTCAGGGATTAAAGGCAATGGATAACGGTTTCTAATAGTAACCTTATTAAGTTCCCTATAGTCTACGCATGGTCTCAGGGATCCATCTTTCTTCTTTACAAAGAATATGGGTGCCCCTGCAGGAGATGAAGAGGGGCGTATGAAGCCCTTGGCTAAATTTTCGTCTATGTACTCTTTTAAAGCCTTCAGCTCGGGCCCCGCCAGGGGTAGATCTTACCAAAAGGTATCTCTGCTCCAGGCAATAATTCAATTGGACAATCATATGGACGGTGAGGAGGAAGCTGGTCAGCGTTCTTCTTGTCACATAAATCCACATAGTCCTGGTATACAGCTGGTAATTCAGGACTGACATGGTTCCTTTAGGAACAGAGCAAGCTGAAATTTTTTGACTCATCTGTTTCTCTGGGAAGTGTAATTCCTTGGTCTCCCAGTTAATGGTAGGATTCTGAGCCTGCAGCCATGGTAGCCCTAGAATAATGGGAAAGTGAGGAGAAGAGATAAGCATAAAGGACAGTTTCTCTTGATGATCTTTACCCATAAGAACCTTTAAAGGCTCTGTTTCCTGATCCACTGGTCCAGAGGTCAGCAGGGAGCCATCCACAGTTTCCATCTGTACGGGAGCAGCCTTCTTCACTGAACGTATTCCCTGTTTTAGAGCAAAGGAGACATCCATAAAATTTCCACTTGCACCTGAGTCGATCATGGCAGAGCTAGACACCCAGGCTGAGTCAACCCAGAGTTTGATGGAAAGAAAACAGTGAGAATTGTTTTTCTTACAACTCAGCTGGGACACCGCTGAGGAAACTTGAAAGATGGCAGCATTTACACAGTCAACGTCCTCAGAGGTAACGGAGTTTAAGTCCGAGAAATCAAGATCTGCTGCGGCAGCTATCTCTGGAGCCTGAGGCTCGGACCTGACAGATCCCCTCTCGCAACACTCACAATGAATGAGTGCTGCAGTAGTCTTGCGAGAACGGCTGGGACAGTTAATAATAAAGTGCCCTGACTTACCACAGTAAAAACATAGATTCTCCTTAAAACGATGTTCCTTGCGTGCATCACTAACCCGTCGTAGCAAAGAGTCTACCTGCATGGGTTCAGGTTCAGGTTCCCGTGTAATCCTATTCAAAGGTTCCTTAGCTGGAGAGGAAGGTAGGAAAAGGTTAGTACGATTGCTTTCGAACCATCTCTCTTGCCTGCGTTCAGTTAAACGAGTATCAATACGGATGCAGTAGTTAATAAAGTCACCTAACGCAGTGGGAGGGTCGGCACGAGCAAGTTCATCCTTAATTAGTGGGGATAACCCCTTTCGAAAAATAGATTTTTTGGCGGAATTGTCCCAGGTGGTATCAAGGGCCCATCTCCTGAAATCCAAGGCATATTCAGCTACTGAGTGCTTACCTTGGCGCAAAACTAACATGGCTGCTTCAGCTGTTGCACCTCGATTGGGTCATCAAACACCTGCCCCATGGCTGAAATAAAGTCATCAAGGTGATTCAAACAATCATCCTCAGTCTCAATCAGAGGGTTTGCCCATATCAAAGCCTTGTTGGTAAGCAACATAATTATAGTAAGCACCTTAGATCGTTCAGTAGGAAATTGTGAAGCATGTGCAGAAAAAAAAAGATTACATTGATTAACAAATCCCCTGAATTTTTCACGTTCACCACCAAAACGAAAAGGGGGCAACTTGGGAATCCCAGAACTCGGGGCCATGGCAGGAGCCTGGACTCGCCCCTCTAGAACCTCAATCCTGGCTCGCAAATCCTGAGTAGTCTGTCCAACCACTTGCAAATTGTGATTATTTAGGTCCTGAAGATTTGTAAGACGGGTCTTTATATTCTGCAAATCTGCAAGGATATTATCAGTCACTCCACAAAGTTCCTTTATGCGGGCCTCCATTCTCCAGATCTTTTAAGACAGGATACTGGAAGAAGAGGAGAGAAAAAAAAAAAAACAATAGTGTTCACCTGTGGCAACACTGAAGAAAGAAAAAACTTTAAGGGAACTGCTCACCTGGAATGGTTGTGAGAAGTCACAACCACTATCATCACAGAAAGCTTTCAACCAGACATCTGATATCCAGAGTTTCAGCAGACAAAAGAGAAGAGAAAAAAAAAAAAAACAATAGTGTTTACCTGTGATAACTCTGCAGAAAAAAAAACTTAAGGAATTGCTCACCTGGAATGGTTGTGAGAAGTCACAACCACTGTTATCACAGAAAGTACAACCGGACATCCGATATCCACAGTACAGCAGACAAGCCTTTCCAGACCCAGCAGACACTAACGTTTGGCTTCAGAATCTTGTAATGTATGTGATACAGTTCATATAGCGTCTTGTGCTTGGGTGCGATGAAAATACTTGAGACACAGGTTGAAAAAGAAAGTCTTGTATTGCTTCATACAAATTGGCAAAAATAAACACACAGGTTGCAAACACAGAAGCAGGAGACACAGCAGGCCAAAGTAATCTAAGTTCATCAATAACTCTCCACAACAGATTCAGATCTTCTTCTATGTTACCGCAAGTCCATGCAACCGTGAGGCTTTCAAGAGCAGAGTTCAGAGTCCACAAGAGCTCCAGAGTTTCTCAGTAGAAATGGCTGGAGTACAAAGTCCAAGGCTTCAGGAGTCAGAACACAGGTTCACTGCAGGCCAGATTCTGAAGCACTGATTGCTCAGGTGTGGCTGTTTAAGAAGCAAACGGAGAGAATCAGGCGGGAACATGCAAGCTGGAAAACTCCATTTTAACTGAGGGCAAGATAGCTGCAGCAAAACAGAAAGCAAAATGGCCGACGAACAAACTGAGTTTCAGAAACAGATATACAGAACCTTACAAGTGCAGTGAGACAGCCAGGAAAGGAACATACTGAAGGAAGTCCTGGAAAGGCGTATCGTGATCTACCTGGGAGTTTTCTGAATCCCTCACCTGGAGGACACGGCACCAAGCGGACATCTGTGCACAAGTGAACTGTGAGTAAAGCATTGGAAACTGCACCCCACTGTGTCCTCTGAATTATTCCTGCGTCACCTGCCCTGCACCACACTCACCACCAGCATCACCTTTAACATCCTAACTGCCCTGGGACACAGCTCTACCCGTGGAAAGCTTAACCATCTCTGCTGCCCTATCATCATCCCAGAGGATCTGCATTGCAGCGTCGGTCCCCTGACCGAATACCACGGGTGGCATCACAAACACTTTATTACAAACTCTATTATCCCTTTTTCACTATCCCTTTTATTGGATGCCCAGGGCCACGGACCGGGTCACTGCTGCCGTGACAACGCCCCTTTAAGAAGCGGCCCAGTAACGAGTATTCCCACTGCCCTGGCGGGCGATTCATTACCACCACATAGTGACCTATAATGCCACATACAACGAACAAATACCACCACGCCATGTCTAGACCACATATTACCACCACAGTGACCGAATAATATCACATACAAGGGACAAATATCACTGCACCATTTCCAGACCACATATTACCACCACATGGTGACCAATAATACCACATACAAGGAACAAATACCACCACACCATGACCAGACCACATATTATCACCACACAGTGATGAAATAATAGCACATACAAGGAACAAATACCGCCATACCATGGCCAGACAACATATTACCACCACATAGTGACTGAATACTACAATACTGATCAGTAATAAAAAAAACAATACTAATATCATCATAAGTGCCATTATACACAGGAGATCTGTACTTAGTATGCAGTGTCTGTGTACAGGTAATACAGTGATCACCGGTGACATTATACACAGGAGCTCTGTATATAGTGTCAATGTACAGGTAATACAGTGATCACTGGTGACATTGTACACAGGACCGCTGTATATAGTATAAAGTGTATATCGTCAGTGTACAGGTAACACACTGACTCAACAGTGACGTCTCTAGGTGAAGTCCTTTATCTTCACTTTTCATCTTCATCCAGCACAGACTGCCATCATTTCTTCCAGCCAGGGCTCTAGAGCACCACTTGCAGAACACATTACTTATTTTTTTCAAAAATTCTAAACTACACCAGATGAAGAAAAAAAGGCTACAGTGTTGCTCTGCAGAGTAACAGAACCGACTCCCCCATTTAAAACAGTATCCTCAAAAAATAAAATAAATACATCACTGCAGTAATAATATCCCTTAATTAGCCCCTATGGTAATAATATCCCCCATCCTGGCCCCTGTGTGTCTCATTCCTGGCTCCAGCCTTGTTCTCCCATCCTTGCCCCATATGTTCTCCCATCCCGCCCCCATGTGATGTCCCATCCTGCCCCATATGATCTCCCCATCCTGCCCCATCTGTCCCATGATCCTGCCCAATGTGTCCCATGATCCTGCCCCATCTTCCCCATGATCCTGATCATCTGTCTCCATCCAGCCCCATGATCCTGCACCATGTGTCTCCATCCTGCCCCATATTCCTGCACCATCTGTCTCCATTCTGCACCATGTCTCCATCCTGCCCCCTGTGTCTCCATTACTGCCCACATGTCTCCAATCTGCCCCGTCTCCATTCTGCCCCGTTTCCATCCTGCCAACATGTCTCCCATCCTGCCCCGTGTCTCTCATCCTGCCCCCGTGTGTTGTGAATGGGTTTGAGATGAGTTCTGAGCAGAGGCTCCCTCTGGTGGTTACAAGCGGTACTAGTGAGGATTGTGAGGACTGGGAATCAGGTGTTACTGATTGGTCTTATATAAGGGAGTCATTTTCCCCATCAGGTTGCCGGTGATCAATTGTTCTGGTCTGAATCCTTCTTTCCAGTTTCCCTTGTAGCCTGCTGTGTCGTGTCTGCATCTCCTGCTATCAGATAAGACAATTTCTTATTTTGTGTTTTTGCTATATTTTTGCATTTTGTCCTGCACTTCTGTGGGGGCCTTCAGGGTCCCCTCCGGGGCTTTTGCCTTCTCAGTTTAGTCCAGCCACTGTGTTTTGTACTTTTGCTTTTTCCAGTTTTTTTTCAGTGGCTGCTGTTTTGTTTTTGTTACACCAGAGAACTAATTTAGGTGGTAGAGGTCGTGTGATCTCAGGTGATTTTGAAATTAGTAGAGTTGGTGTTTTTTCAGGGTTTTCTGAGATTGCAGTAAGTACCCTTCCTATCCTTTTCTATTTAGATAGTTTGGGCCCCAGCGTTTGCTCATACTATTTTCTTTCTGTGTCTGTATTTCCTCTTGTCTAACCGCCATTACATGTTTGGGGCTTTCTATTATCTTTGGGGTTCTGCTCCGGGGCAGATAGCTTTCCTGTTTCTATCTTTAGGTGTAGTTAGTTTCTCAGGCTGTGACGAGGCGTCTAGGACCAACGTAGGAACGCTCCACGGCTGCCTCTAGTTGCGGTGGTTAGTCAGGGTACTGCAATCTCATAGATTCCAACTGCTCTGGTGTGTTTCCTTTTTTGCCTGCACTCCTCAGCTACCGTAACATAACAGTATCACCGGCCATAAAAATTGTATGGTACTCACAGAAGGGAAAAAATATTTTGAAGGAAGAAAAGTTGTCAGAGATATTTTTCTGTTTGTTGCATTTTTTTTTTTCCCTCTGTATCTCTGGGTGCTGGGGAGGATCTTTCTCCCAATGGAGTTTGCACAGTTGTCTGGCCGTGTGGATCAGCTTGCCACTGAGGTTCGGAGTATTGCTGCATATCTTGCTAGGTTGCCTGTTGTGGAACCTAGGATCCCCATGCCAGATTTGTTTTTAGGGGATCGAGCTAAGTTTCAGAATTTCAAAAATAATTGTAAATTGTTTCTTGCCTTAAAATCTAAGTCCTCAGGAAACGCAGCGCAGCAGGTTCAAATTATCATCTCTCTCCTGCGCGGCGATCCTCAGGATTGGGCTTTTTCCCTGATACCTGGGGATCCTGTTTTGAGTGATGTTGATGCATTTTTTCAGGCTTTGGGGTTATTGTACGATGAGCCTAATGTCACTGATCAAGCTGAAAAAGCCTTGTTGGCATTAAATCAGGGGCTTGATGACGCTGAGTTATACTGTCAGAGATTCCGTAGGTGGGCAGTCCTGACCAAGTGGAATGACGACGCTTTGGCGGCCCTTTTCCGGAAGGGTCTGTCGGATAATGTAAAGGATGTTATGGTGGGATTCCCTGTCCCCTCTGGTCTCAATGATTCTATGTCATTAGCGATTCAAATTGACAGACGTTTGCGTGAGCGGAGAAGTATGCGTGGAGTGGTGTTGCCTTGTGAGCCAGCTGCTGAGCCCATGCAGTGTGATGGAGTGGTGTCTGGGGCACAGCGTCATGAGTTTCGAAAGCGCAATGGGTTATGTTTCTACTGTGGTGATGCCTCTCATGCTATTTCAGTCTGCCCTAAGCGGGGAAGACATTTTGCACGCTCAGTTGTCTTGGGTAGTGTTCAGACTAAGTTTTTATTAACTGTCACTCTGATATGCTCTCTGTCCTCATTTTCTGCTCAGGCTTTCGTTATTCTGGAGCAGCTATTAACCTGATGGATTATGATTTTGCTAAACGTTGTGGGTTTCCCTTGATACCCTACAGAAGTCTATTCCTTTACTGGGGATCGATTCTACCCCTTTGGCTGAGAATAAACCCCAGTTTTCTACTCAGGTGATAATGAGGGTTGAACCTGATCACCAGGAGTGCTGCAAATTTTTGGTTCTATATAATCTGCATGACATTATAGTGCTGGGTTTCCCATGGTTACAGTCTCATAATCCTGTTTTGGATTGGAAATCTGTGTCTGTAACCAGTTGGGGCTGCCAATGTGTTAATACCAACAATCCTGTTTTTTCTGCCTCCCCCAGGCTGAGGATGTTCCTGACTTTTTGTTTGATTTTTCTGATGTGTTTAGCGAAAGTAAATCTGCATCCTTACCTCCCCATAGGAGCTATGACTGCGCTATTGAATTAGTGCCAGGTAGTAAATTCCCTAAAGGTCGCCTTTTTAACTTGTCTGTACCTGAACATGACGCTATGCGGTCTTATATCAAGGAATCATTGGAGAAGGGTCATATCAGACCATCCTCTTCACCCTTAGGTGCCGGTTTTTTCTTTGTGGCCAAAAAAGATGGTTCATTAAGACCGTGTATTGATTATCGTCTCTTGAACAATATTACTGTGAAATATCAATACCCGTTACCCTTGATTTCTGACCTGTTTTCCAGGGTGAAAAACGCTACTTGGTTTACCAAGCTTGACCTCAGGGGGGCGTATAACCTTATTCGCATTAAGCACGGGGATGAATGGAAGACGGCATTTAAACCCCTGAAGGGCATTTTGAGTACCTTGTGATGCCCTTTGGGCTCACTAATGCTCCTTCTGTCTTCCAGTCCTTCATGAATGACATTTTCAGGGATTTTGTGGACAAGTTTCTGATTGTTTATTTGGATGATATCTTGATTTTTTCTAATGACTGGGACTCTCATGTGAAACATGTTCGAACTGTATTCCAGATTTTGAGAGAGAATGCTCTGTATGTGAAGGGATCAAAGTGTCTTTTTGGCGTACAGAAGATCTCATTTCTGGGATTCATTTTGTCCCCATCTGTTATTGAAATGGACCCGGTCAAGGTTCAGGCCATCTGTGATTGGGTCCAACCTACTTCATTAAAGGCTCTTCAGAGATTTTTGGGTTTTGCCAATTTTTATCATAAATTTATTGGTAATTTCTCGGTTATTGTTAAACCATTAACTGATTTGACCAGAAAGGGTTCTGATGTGGTGAATTGGCCTCCTGAGGCAGTCTCTGCGTTTCAGGAACTTAAGCAGAGATTCACTTCTGCTCCTGTTCTACGGCAGCCTGATGTTTCTCTGCCATTTCAGGTGGAGGTTGATGCCTCTGAAATTGGGGCAGGTGCCGTTTTGTCCCAAAAAGATCCAGAGACCTCTAAAAGTAACCCTTGTGCCTTTTTCTCTCGAAAATTTTCTCCTACTGAACGTAATTATGACGTGGGTAATCGGGAGTTATTGGCCATGAAGTGGGCTTTTGAAGAGTGGAGACATTGGCTGGAGGGAGCCAAACATCAGGTGGTGGTCCTTACGGACCATAAGAATCTGGTCTATCTGGAATCTGCCAAGCGACTCAATCCTAGACAGGCCAGGTGGGCCTTGTTTTTCACACGTTTTAATTTTGTGGTTTCCTTTCTTCCTGGCACTAAGAATGTTAAGGCGGATGCCCTCTCGAGGAGTTTCCTTGCGGACTCTCCTGAGCTATCTGATCCCTCTGTTATTTTGAAGGAGGGTGTAGTTCTTTCCGCCATCTCGCCTAATTTGAGACTTGCTCTGGAGGGGTGTCAGGAGGATAGGCCCGAGCGCTGCCCTGTTGGAAAATTGTTTGTCCCGGACCAATGGAAAAAGAGTGTGATGTCTGAGATTCATTGTTCCGCATTGGCTGGGCATCCCGGAATTTTTGGTACCAGAGACTTGGTTAGACGGTCCTTTTGGTGGCCTACCTTGTCTCGCGATGTCAGGGAATTTGTGCAGTCCTGTGGGACTTGCTCTCGCTCCAAGCCTTGCTCTCGCTCTAGTGGTTTGTTGATGCCATTGCCCGTGCCCAAGAGACCATGGACCCATATCTCTATGGATTTCATTTCCGATCTTCCTGTTTCTCAGAGAATGACCACCATCTGGGTAATTTGTGATAGGTTTTCCAAAATGATACATCTTGTGCCATTACCTAAGTTGCCTTCCTCCTCTGAATTGGTGCCGTTGTTCCTTCAGCACGTGGTTCGTTTACACGGCATTCCTGAGAACATTGTGTCTGACAGAGGAGTCCAGTTTGTTTCCAGATTTTGGAGGACTTTTTGTTCTAAACTGGGTGTTCAATTGTCTTTCTCCTCGGCATTTCATCCTCAGACCAATGGTCAAACTGAGAGAACAAACCAGACATTGGAGACTTATCTAAGATGCTTTGTGTCTGCTGATCAGGATGACTGGGTCTCTTTTTTGCCTTTGGCTGAGTTTGCTCTTAATAATAGGGCTAGCTCTGCCACTTTGATGTCTCCGTTTTTCTGTAATTCTGGGTTTCACCCTCGATTTTCTTCAGGACAGACGGAGGCTTCTGTCTGTCCAGGTGTTGACTCTGTTGTTGAGCGTATGCAGCAGATTTGGGACCAGGTAGTGGAGAGGTTGTCCCTCTCTCAGGAGAAGGCCCAGCGGTTTGCTAACCGGCATAGGACTGATGGTCCTCGGTTTAAAGTGGGGGACTTGGTCTGGTTGTCCTCAAAGAATATTCCTATGAGAGTAGCATCTCCTAAATTTAAGCCTAGGTTCGTTGGACCTTATAAGATCATGGAGATTATTAATCCTGTTTCTTTTCGTTTGCTTCTTCCAGGGACATTTAAGATCCATAACGTGTTCCACAAGTCCTTGTTGAAGAGGTTTGTTGAGCCAGTGGTTCCTGCTGCTGTGCCTCCTGACCCTGTTTTGGTTGAGGGCAATCTGGAGTATGTGGTTGAGAAAATATTGGATTCTCGTTTTTCTAGACGAAGACTCCAGTATTTGGTTAAATGGAGAGGTTTATGGTCAGGAAGACAATTCTTGGGTGTTTGCTTCGGACATCCATGCTAGGAGACTTATCCGTGCGTATCATAGAACTCATCCTGACCGACCTGGTTGCTCAAATGAGGGTTCGGTGACCCCTCCTCAAGGGGGGGTACTGTTGTGAATGGGTTTGAGATGAGTTCTGAGCAGAGGCTCCCTCTGGTGGTTACAAGTGGTACTAGTGAGGATTGTGAGGACTGGGAATCAGGTGTTACTGATTGGTCTTATATAAGGGAGTCATTTTCCCATCAGGGTTGCCGGTGACCAATTGTTCTGGTCTGAATCCTTCTTTCCAGTTTCCCTTGTAGCCTGCTGTGTCGTGTCTGCATCTCCTGCTATCAGATAAGACAATTTCTTATTTTGTGTTTTTGCTATATTTTTGCATTTTGTCCTGCACTTCTGTGGGGGCCTTCAGGGTCCCCTCCGGGGGCTTTTGCCCTCTCAGTTTAGTCCAGCCACTGTGTTTTGTACTTTTGCTTTTTCCAGTTTTTTTTCAGTGGCTGCTGTTTTGTTTTTGTTACACCAGAGAACTAATTTAGGTGGTAGAGGTCGTGTGATCTCAGGTGATTTTGAAATTAGTAGAGTTGGTGTTTTTTCAGGGTTTTCTGAGATTGCAGTAAGTACCCTTCCTATCCTTTTCTATTTAGATAGTTTGGGCCCCAGCGTTTGCTCATACTATTTTCTTTCTGTGTCTGTATTTCCTCTTGTCTAACCGCCATTACATGTTTGGGGCTTTCTATTATCTTTGGGGTTCTGCTCCGGGGCAGATAGCTTTCCTGTTTCTATCTTTAGGTGTAGTTAGTTTCTCAGGCTGTGACGAGGCGTCTAGGACCAACGTAGGAACGCTCCACGGCTGCCTCTAGTTGCGGTGGTTAGTCAGGGTACTGCAATCTCATAGATTCCAACTGCTCTGGTGTGTTTCCTTTTTTGCCTGCACTCCTCAGCTACCGTAACATAAACACCCGTGTCTCCCATCCTGCCCCATGTCTCCATCCTACCCCCGTGTCTCCCATCCTGCCACAGTGTTTCCCATCCTGCCCCATGTCACCCATCCTGCCCCGTGTCTTCCATCCTGACCCCATGTTTCCATTCTGCCCCGTGTCTCCATCCTGCCCCATGTCTTGATTCCTGCCCCGTGTCTCCAATCCTGCCCCGTGTCTCCATCTTGCCCCCATATCTCCAATCCTGCCCCATGTCTCCAATCATGCCCCCGTGTCTCCATCTGCCTCCGTGTCTCCAATCCTTCCCCGTGTCTCCAATCCTGCCCTGTGTCTCCAATTCTGCCCCATGTCTCCAATCCTGCCCGCGTGTCTTCATTCTGCCCCATGTCTCCATTCTGCTCTTGTGTCTCTATTCTGTCCCGTGTCTCCAATCCTGCCCCCTTGTCTCCAATCTTGCCCTGTGTCTCCATTCTGCCCCGTCTCCATTCTGCCCCCTGTATCTCTATCCTGCCCCGTGTCTCCATTCTTCCCCTGTGTCTCTATTCTGCCCCTGTATCTCTATTCTGCCCCGAGTCTCCATTCTGCCTCCGTGTCTCCATCCTGCCTTGTGTCTCCCATCCTGCCCCTTTATCTCCATCCTGCTCCCGTGTCTCCATCTGCCCCCGTGTCTCCATTCTGCCCCCATGTCTCCATTCTACCCCGGGCACGAAGGAGACACATGGTCCATGTGTCTCCATCCTGCCGGTGAAACATATTGCGGTTTGCTGCTTTCAATCAGAAAAATAAAACCCTTTCTTCTCACCTGGCCCCGCCCCTGCGCAGATGATCCCTCCATCCGTTTCAAGCGCCCACATGCCAGCGAATGACAATGACGTCATACGCCGGTGATGTGCGCTCTGACGTCATCTGCCAGCCTTCTATTGACTGGAGGCTTTAACTATTGCCGTGTGGGCCCGCACGGCAAAAGAGTAACTGAACCTCCATCTCGGACGCAGGTTCAGTTACTGCACCGGCAGAACCCTGCCGCTGGGGCCCGATCAGCAGAAGATATGGGGCCCGGTGCGGGCCCCCTCTGCTGACCAGGCCCCATAAGTCAGTCATGGCCGTAATGCCCTGATGGCGGCCTTGCATGTGCCACAAGTAGAACACACGGACACATGAACACATATATATCCAGTACCGGGTTTTCCGGTATCGGAAATATACAGATGTGTGAATGGGGCCTAAAGATGAAAAGCGCAGTGCAGTTTTATGATTTTTATAACCTTTGTAATTCTGTGTGACAGGATCTGCTCGTCACTGCCTGACCCCTTCTGGAATATTACACCATGCACTAGAGTGCTGCTCCCCTCTGGAAGGAGCAGCCAGTCTGAGAAGTGTTGCACAGCTTCTGAATCCACACCTTTGCAGTAGAAAACTTCATAGAGCAGGCTGCATGGGATAACAAGCTTTTACTTGTAACAACATGAGGTAAAGGAAGAATGCACAGTCATTTCAGCATTGCATCAGGAACAGGAACAAAACGAAAGTGAAACTGCAAGTGAGACTATTTCTTATACAATACATTAAACAGAAGGAAACGTTACACAACATCGCCATATATTGTCAGGTCAGCATAAAGTCCTCCTTTTACTTATAATAAGTCCTAATCTGTTGCATATGCCAACACCCTTTCTCAACAGTAAGGACTTATACAATCAAACCCAACTTTTTTATTAGTCTCTGATGTTTATCAGCATTCAACGCTTTTGTGAAAATGTCTGCTGTCATTTGTTCAGTAGGGCAATACTCCAACTTCAAGACTCCTTGATCCTGATGATCTCTCAAGAAATGATATTTCACATCAATATGCTTGGTTCTTGGATTGACTCTTTCCATCTGAGCAAGAACAAGACATCCTTGATTGTCCTCTTTTAGTTTTCTTGGTTCCAACTGTGGTTGTCCTAGGTCTGTCAACAATTGTCTTAACCCCAGTACTTCTTGACTCGCATGTGCTGCTGCAACATATTCTGCTTCTGTTGAAGATAGTGTCACAATTGACTGTTTCTTACTTGTTCATCTTATTGGTCTACCTGGGAGAAAAAAAATATGTCCACTGGTAGATCTTCTGTCAGTTGGATCTCCAGCCCAATCTGCATCAACATATCCTGTTAAATATGCAATTATCACCTGTGGGTAGTGTTGAGCGATACGATACCGCAAGTATCGGGTATCGGCCGATATTAGCTCTATCGGCCTTTCGATAATTAGTTCCGATATTTTCGTCTTATCGGATACCGGAATCGGGATTGTCACTGTCACTGTCAGTGTCCGTCGGTCGGGTCTGTCAGGAGTCAGCGGCACTTACCTGGCAGAAGATCTCCGGCGGTCACGGGCTGGACTGCTTCATGGCCGCCATCATCTTTCCCCGGCGGTCACATGCAGTTTCTCGCGATAACTGCAGTGACTGCTGGGTAATCCCGGCCGTAAAGCAGTCAGTCCGATGACGTCACCGTCGGGGAAGCAGGTAATCAGCTGTGCTGCGTCGCGATGACAGGCTCTGCCTGTCATTGCGATGTAGCAGAGCTGGATCGTCGTGGGACTGTCGTTACTATGGACTGCGTCGGACAGGTGGTATACTGTTGGTTTTTTTTTTTCTTTTTTTACAGGAGATCGATGGCGTCGCAGGAATGAGAGTATAATAAAACTAATGAAAACTGTGTTGTCTCTTTTATTTCATTAAAAGACTTTTTTCTTGCTTTGTCTTTTTTTATACATTTAATAACTTTGGGATTAATAATGGATCGGTGTCTTATTGACACCTCTCCATTATTAACCGGGCTTATTGTCACCGTGCAATCAACGGTGACATTAACCCCTTATTACCCCACTTGCCACCGCTACAGGGCAGTGGGAAGAGCCGGGTAAAGTGCCACAATTGGCACATCTTTTGATGCGCCAAATGTGGGGCTGCTGTAGCCTGGTATTATCAGGCTGTTGAGGGCCAAAATCCATGGGCCTTGACAGTCTTTTAATACCAGGCCGCAGCAGTCTGCATTTTACTTGGCTGGTTAACAAAAATAGGGGACCCCTACGCCATTTTTTTTTCGAGGGGATCCCCTATTTTTGTTAATCAGCCAAGATATGCAGACTGCTGTGGCCTGGTATTATCAGGCTTGCAAGGTCCATGGATATTGGATCCTTACCAGCCTGAAAAACCAGGCCTCAGCGGTCTGCTTCATCTGGCTGGTTAACAAAAATAGGGGGGACCCCACGCCAATTTTTTTCGAGGGGATCCCCTATTTTTGTTAATCAGCCAAGATATGCAGACTGCTGTGGCCTGGTATTATCAGGCTGGCAAGGTCCATGGATCTTGGCTCCTTAACAGCCTGAAAAACCAGGCCTCAGTGGTCTGCTTCATCTGGCTGGTTAACAAAAATAGGGGGGACCCCACTCCATTTTTTATTCGAAGGGAACCCCTATTTTTGTTAATCAGTTCCCTCTGACGTCACTGATTGTGTCCCTGGCTGACCTGAAGTGAAAGTGGAAAGCAATCAATTAAGCTTTCCACTTCCTCTCCTGTCAGCCAGGAGAGGAACTCATTCATTTGGGGGTTTACTGTGAGGCTGCAGCATTAGCTGCGGTCCCTGCAGTAAACATTAACCCTTTCTGAAGGATTACACCGTGGGACCTGACTGTGCATGGGATAGGTAAGAATAATTTTGCTTTTTTATTTTATTTTTATTACAGGAAATGGTTTTTGCAGTCAAATAAAAGATGGTCAAAAACATGTGTCTTTATTTCATTAAAATGATTTTTAATTAAAGTGTGTGTGTTTTATTTTTATTTCATGCAATAGGATTAATAATTGATAGTTGTCTAATTGACAGCTCTCAATTATTAACCTGGCTTAAGGTCACCTTTCAATTGCAATGTGGCTTTAACCCCATATTAACCCATTCGCCACCGCTACAGGGCAATGGGAATAGACGGGCAAAGTGCCAGAAAGGGCGAATCTAATTATAGATTTGTCTTTTCTGGGGTGTCTGGGGGCAGATGTTAGTAGCCAGGGGGGGCCAAAAATGGTCCCTCTCTGGGCTATTATTATCTGCCCCCATTCGCTGGCTTTGTCTGTCTGGTTGCGAAAATACGGCGGGAGCCCACGCATTTTTTTTAAACAATTTTACACCTCATATATATATATATACATGTCATTGAATTTGTGACACATATATATATATTTATATTTATAGTTCATACACTTCTACATAGTATAATAGCTGCTAATTCAATTGACGGCTTTTGTGAAAATGCAGAACCCGACATGAAATGACACTTGGTGTACATAGGGTTAACCATGTCTTTTCATGTCCTTTGCTATCTGATTTGCACAAACAATTACATCAGTCTATGTGTGCAAAATTTCACACCTGTAGGGGTTAATTAAAGGTGTAAATTCGTAGCAAAAAAGTCCGTTTTTTTTACAACGAATTTACACCTTTAATTAACCCCTACAGGTGTGAAATTTTGCACACATAGACTGATGTAATTGTTTGTGCAAATCAGATTGCAAAGGACATGAAAAGACATGGTTAACCCTATGTACACCAAGTGTCATTTCATGTCGGGTGCTTCTGTCTTTTCACAGAAGCCGGCTTTACCCGGCAATTGAATCAGAGGATATTTTACTATGTAGAAGTGTATAAACTATACATATATGTATATATATATGTCACAATGACATGTATATATATATATATATATATATGTATTCTATGTGTGTATATTTAGTGTTTACAAGGAAATAAAGGTTTTTTTTAGTTGCGATATTTTGTTCCCATAGACTTACATGGGACTTCCGGTATCGGAATCGGATATCGCCGATATTTAGTGATATCGGCGATACCATTCCGATCCGATATTTTTAGATATCGAGCAGTATCGCTCAACACTACCTGTGGGTAATTTCAGCTTAACATTGCTAGTTCCTTTCAAATAACGTATTGCTCTCTTCACGGCATTCCAATCAGCTTTATTTGGTTTTGATACCTTTCTACTCAGGATTCCTCCTGCTGCTGCGATGTCTGGTCTTGTAACGGTCGCTAGATACAGTAGTTTTCCTATTGTTGTTCTGTATTCTTCTTTGTTTGGTAGCATATTCTTTTCACTGTTCATCTCTTTGAGATAATTAGTTTCCATTGGAGACTTTACTGTTTTTGCATCCTTTAGTCCAAATTTTTCTGTTATGTCTTGAATCATGTGATTCTGATTCAGTAGGAAACTTCCGTCTTCTTCTCTTTCTATCTGTATTCTTAGGTACTGTTTTACATTTCCCAAGTCTTTGATTTCAAAATTTTGTTTCAGGGTTTTTAGAATGTTTTCTTTATCCCTTTCTTGTTTAAAACAAATCAAAATGTTGTCTACATATATGAGTGCATAAATCCATCTATTACTCAGCCTTTTTGTGTACAAGCATGGATCAGCTTTGCTTCTTTGAAATTTTTCATTTGTTAGTACTTCCCGTGATTTTGTCATTCCAGCTGCTTGCTTTAAACCATATATGCTTTTCTGTAGTTTACAAACTTTGTTTGGATTCCTTTCATCTTTGAATCCTGGAGGTTGTTCCATGTAAATGTCTTCTGTTAAATCTCCATTCAAAAAAGCTGTCTTTACATCCAGATGTCTTAGTTCCATCTGTTGCACTGCTGCAACTGTAAGTAAAGTTCTTATTGTAGTGTGTTTGACAACTGGAGCAAATGTTTCATCATAGTCTTCTCCATATTTTTGAGAATACCCTTTAGCTACGAGTCTTGCTCGATATCTTTCAGGTGTGCCATCTGTTTGGTATTTTACTTTGAAAATCCATTTACATCCTATGGCTTTTCTTCCTTCTGGCAAATCTGTTAGTGTCCATGTATTTGAATCATGCATGGATTTAATTTCTGTTTCTGTTGCTTCAATCCATTAGCTTCTTCTTCAGAAAGTTTAGATATATCTTCCCAAGAGGTAGGCTCATAGATTTTTCTTATACTTGTCTTGTATGAGAGGCGTTTTGGTGGTTTTCCTTTGTTCTCACTTATTGAATGTCTTGGTTCTGTGTCTGTTTGTAGCTGTGATTCTTTACTTTCAGTATTTTGTTCTTCATTAATTTCTACTTCTTTCTCATCAGATATTTCTTCAGTTATGTCACTATTGTTTTTCTCATTTTTTGTTTCAACTGAAATCATAATGTCTTCATTTAAATCTTCAATGAATGTCACACTGTTACTCACTGTAACTCTGTCTGTTTTGGGATCTAAGATTCTATATCCTTTGCAGTTTTCACTATATCCAACAAATATTCCTTCCATGGATCTGTTTTGAAGTTTGGAACGTTTTTCTGTTGGAATGAATATAAAAACTTTACATCCAAAAACTTTTAAATGCTTGACACTTGGTTTCATACCTTGCCACAGTTCATATGGAGTTTTCTTCAGTTTTCTGGAAAAAAGTCGGTTCTTAGATATGTAGTTGTCATTGCTGCCTCACCCCAATATTTCTCTGGTAGTTTAGAATCTGTCAGCATACATCTCATCATCTCTGTTAGAGTTCTGTTTTTCCTTTCTGCTACTCCATTTTGTTCAGGTGTGTATGGAACAGTGTTTTGATGTTCTATTCCATTTTGTCTTAAGTAGTCTTCTATTCTGTGACCTGTAAATTCACCTCCATTATCACCTCTGGTGACAAATAGCTTCCTTTGAAATTTGTTTCTTGATCTTGTTACATAGTCTACAAGTTTATCAAAAACTTCACTTTTGTTCTTAATTAAGTATGTGAATGTGTATCTTGAGTAGTTGTCTATAAAAGTCAACATGTATCTATTGCCTCCTGATGTAGTCACTATCATGGGTCCACATACGTCAGTATGCACCAAATCAAGTGGTCTTTTGATTTTCATCTCACTTTCTTTTGGAATAGATATCCTTGTGGCTTTGGATTTTATACAACATTCACATCTTATGGTAATTGAGCAATCTGATATCTTTAAATCTTTTGTCAATTCTTTTCTCTGTAGTTCCCTTATACTGTCCGGGTGTCTATGTCCTAGATGTCTATGCCACATGTGAATACAGTTTTTTGTGATCATGTGTACATACCTTCATCTGTTCCTTTGGTTTGTCAAAATTATATAATTGTTCATCTGCCTTGACTTTGGTTATCATCTTGTTTACTGCAATAATTGCACACTCATTATCTTTGAATTTTACTGTAAGCCCTTTTGCTGTTAAATGTTTCACAGATAATAATCCGCCTTCCAATTTTAGATCATACAACACCTTCAGTACAAGTATCTTTGAATCTTGTCCGAACTTGTTTGAACAATTTAGCATACCTTGTCCGATACCTTCTGCGGTTATTTTGCTTCCATCTGCAAGATAAATGGCTTCTTTCTTATCTAAATCAAGATCAGTAAAGAAATTCTTGTCACTTGTCATATGACTCATTGCTCCTGAATCAATAAACCAACCAAGTGATGATTTCTTGTCTGTTATTTTGAATGTGCCATTCCAATTATTCTCACAAGAATCGGAAATTGTGTTTTTTACTTTCTGTGTATGCTTTTTATGTTGTTCTGCTTTCCATATGGTACAGTCTTTCTTTAAATGACCTTTTTTCTTACATCTGAAGCATTCTCTTGTCTATTATAGGGTTTTTTAAATTCTGTAGCTTTAAGAGCATTTTCACTGTCCTTTTCAGTAGAAGAATCATTGCTTTGTTCTTTTCTTCTCTGATATTCATCTATGAGTCTTGTTTTCACAAACTCTAATGTAATGTCTGTTTCAGGTCTTGTCTCTAGTGCATTTAAATATTAAAGCAGTATATGAATCTTGTAAACTGCACAACAATATAGCTGCTATATGACTTTCTTTAATATCTTCACCAATAGATCTTAGCTGTGATATCACTTCCATCATTGATAATATATGCTTCTGCATGTCACTGTCTGCACTTAGTCTCATACTGTAAAGCTTTCTTAATAAAAATAACTTGTGATTTAAGCTGGGTCTCTCATATAGCTTTCTTAATGCTTCCCACATTCCTTTCGCTGTTTCTTCATTTCTTATATGTATTAATTGACCATCATCCACTAATAAGCTAATGTTGGCTCTCGCTTGTCTATTTTTCTTATCCCATGTCTGATTATCTTGATCAGGTCTATCTGTAGTGATTACTTCCCATAAATCATCTTTAGACAATAACATCTCTAATTTGAACTTCCATAGCTGATAGTTCTCATCATTCAATTTAGCTACTGCGAGTTTTAGCTCTGTGCTACTTGTCATTTTTAACTTATCTTACTTGTTTGGAGAAAGTTGCACTGAAGAATTCTTCTGCATTCACCAGGTCTTGCTGAGAGTTCCAGTGTCCTGGGTATCTGGTATTCTTGGTGCTTGGGATCTGTGGTGTCTGGATTCTCTGGTGTCTGGATGCTGTATCTGGGATGACTGGGTACGCTGTGTCCTGTGTACGCTGTGTCTGGGTGTCTGGGCCCATAACCTGTTGCACAGCTTCTGAATCCACACCTTTGCAGTAGAAAACTTCACAGGGCAGGCTGCATGGGATAACAAGCTTTTACTTGTAACAACATGAGGTAAAGGAAGAATGCACAGTCATTTCAGCATTGCATCAGGAACAGGAACAAAACGAAAGTGAAACTGCAAGTGAGACTATTTCTTATACAATACATTAAACAGAAGGAAACGTTACACAACATCGCCATCTATTGTCAGGTCAGCATAAAGTCCTCCTTTTACTTATAATAAGTCCTAATCTGTTGCATATGCCAACAAGAAGAAGGGGCATGGCCATGTCCCCTGTTCTCTACAGAGAATCAGCTATTATCAAGAGACTGGCTGATAACAGCAGGGGGCTGAACACTGCTGTAATGTCCCAGAGGAAGGGTTGAGCAGTGCAGTGAAAAGCAGGTTCTGTCACACCAGGTCCCTGATAATGGCTCCTTGTCTGCAGTCCCAGGTGAGGGGGAATGGGTAGGGGCGTGTCCTGCTCCTGGCTTTTAGTAGCAGCAGCCTTCCCCTGATAATGTTTCCTCCACTTCAGGGCTTCTAGCAGGGGGCGGGCAATGCCCCCTCTCATTGGACTGCAGATAGGGAGATATCAGGGGGCTGGTGTGACAGCAGATGCTCCTCATTATGTCTGGTACCTTACATCACTGTGCAGCTCCCCGCTGTTATCAGCCAGTCTCCTGATAAAAGCTGATTCTCTGCAGAGAACATGGGAGTTGCCACTCCCCCTCTTCTCATACTGGATGTTCCTCACAAGGGGGAGCAGCACTGTTGTGTGACTTAAGGTCCCAGACGAGAGGGGGGAGCAGTGAGGGGCAGAGCCTGTCACACAGAATTACAAGGGTTATAAAGATCATAAAACTGCACTGCACATCTTATCTTTATAGTATATGAGGGCAGGGACAGTGCAAAAATTTTTTTTTAGCTCCTCCTTAATATCCATTTAACTGTGTCCTCCTAGGAAGCTCAGTTACAGGCTGGGCTTCATAGGATAGCAGCAATTTCACTATACACTGCAATACTGTGGTATCAGTATATCAGTATAGTAAAAGCTATCATATGATCTTGAAAGCAGGAGTGCTTAAAAGTCTAAAAAATAAAGTAAAAATCGAAAAAAAATACATAGAACTTTGAACTACTCTCTTTTCGCCATTCAAAAATAAAAGAACATTTTAAAAAATAAACATTTGGTATCATAGAGTCCAAAAAAGTCCAATCTGTAAACATATAAAATTATTTAAAGCAAACATTAAATTGCAAAAAGAAAAAGAAAATAAATTAGAAATGCCAAAATTGCTGTACTTCCTCCCCCCCCCCAAAAAAATGCTCAGAATGTTATATTTGCCTCAAATAGGTACCAATAAAATGCTAGTTCAGGGTACAAAAATCAAGCCCTCGTCCAGCTCCACGGATGGAAAATTGAGACGTCACAGGTTTCAGAAAATGGTGAAGCAAACAAATTACTTTTTATGAGGTTCTACAGTTTCTTAATTATTAAAATATGAAAAAGAAACTTATAAGTTTTCTATTGCTGTAAACATACTGACTTACAAGAATCTTATTACCAGATACATTTTTCCACAGAATGAGCATCATTAAAACAAAACAAAAATTAATGGGGGAATTGTGTTTTTTCACCATTTCACCCCACTTTTTTTTCATTTTTTTCATTATATATTAAAATGAATAGTGTCAGTCAAAACTAAAATTCATCATGTCAGTGGGAGCATAAAAAAATGTGGTTCTTGGAACAAAAAGTAGGAAAAAACCTTAAGGGCAAAAATGAAAAATATCCTGATTGGTAAAGCGTTAATGTAGGGCAATTTATTAGCAGCACTTGGCTGCTACTTATTTCCTTAATCCCTTTGGAAACAGTTAGGGCCCCATCTCACATAGCGACACACCAGCGATCCCGACAACGATCAGGATCGCTGGTGTGTCGCTACATGATCGCTGCTGAGCTGCCAAACAGGCAGCGATCAGGACAGCGACACTGAGGGGTAACGTCGCCTAGTTACCCGCAGTGTACGTTGGATACCAGCGCGCTGATGCAGGGAGCTGGTAACCAAGGGTACATACCCTGCAGCAGCGCGCTGGTATCCAACGTACACGTTTGGTTTCCAGGCACAGCCCCGCGCCTGGAAACCCGATGTGTACCTTGGTTACCAGTAGATCGCTGGTCTCCTGCCTGTCACACGCAGCGATGCATGCTGGCCAGCAGGAGACCAGCGATCAAAAAAAAGTCCAGGCATTTCTGACAAGACCAGCGATTCACAGCAGGGGCCTGATCGCTGGTACGTGTCAGACATAGCGAGATCGCTGCTGAGATCGCTGTTTAGCAGCGATCTCGCTGCGATCTTGCTATGTAAGACGGGGCCCTTAGGCTATCTGCCCACGTTGCAGAATTGAAGCAGATTTTTCCTGAGCAAATCCGCACCCTTCTTGCCCGGAAAAACACATGCGGATTTTGACGCGTTTTTCATGCGTTTTTTACAGTGCAAGACTATGGCGGTGGAATCACCGCGATTCCACAAAATTAATGAACATGCTGCATATTTTTCCGAAATGCGATTCCACTGTGGTAAAATATGCAGCATGGGCACAGCAATTGCGGAATGTAGTAAAAATGAATGGGATGCGTTGTGTAAGCGTTTCCGCAGCTGCAAGACCGCTGCGGAAACGCTTAACAAACACTACGTGGGCACACAGCCTTAGGTTAGGGATACAAAACCATTTTTTTCTCATCTGAGAAATTCAGTTTGATTAAACTAATTACACACCAATAAGAGCTTGAGCAGAGTATGATCCAATTTTCTAGGGTGTGGAGAAAAAAAAGTTTCTCCATTCAGTCTGTCCAAGAAAATAAGCCCTGATATTTTTCAAGAACTCATAGACAAGAATGACCGAGTGCATTCCAATAGAACAGGTCTCCAAGGGTAAAATTGTTTGAAAAGTAAGAGGTGATTTTTATATAATTTCAATCAGTAAGAATTACCTAAAAAATTCCATCACGTATAGTTTTTTTCAGAAACACTGACTCGATAGGCTTTTCTTGCACCATACTTTTACCCCTTTGCGTGACCTTTGGCGGATGATTTTGGTGTCATTAGATTGGTTAGAAATTAATGGACGCTGTGCTGCAACTGACAGCTGTTGGCAGAGAAGACTTTCCTAACCCAGCTTCCATAGAGTGTGGTGGTGTCCATAGCATCCAATCAAAGCATATCTTTCATTTTACCTCAGCAGTATAAGAAATGGAAGCTGCACTGTGGTTGGTTGTAATGGGCAGTAAAGACAGATTTTTTTAAAAGTCACAGTTCAAAACAGTATAGTGGTGTCCATCGCAACCAATCAGGGTACATCTTTCATTTTACCTCAGCAGTATAAGAACTGAAAGCTGCACCGTGATTGGTTGCTATGGAGAGTAAAGGCAGATTTTCTTTTAGACAGAGTTCATAAGAGTGTGGTGTGCTTACCATGATTTCTTTAAGTATTTCGTGGTTGTGGTGGATTAAGCTTTGGTTTCTAACATTGTCATCAAAATGGCTACAATGGGGTGTCATAATTCACCAGACAACTTTTGATACATTGTCGGTTGTTTTGTAGCGAAGAAACATTACAGACTTCGTTAGAAAAGTGTATTACTTTGGTGTAATACTAGGTGAACAGGACAAGTCGTAGGTCCCACATGTAATGTGTTCTGTTTGTGTACTTCGTTTGTCCAGACTTCTGCACAACACAACTGATGGTCCCAACCCCATTTATAAGGCCAGAAATCCCACTTATTAAACCTGACAGGGCATACCTGTGAAGTGAAAAACATTTCCGGTGACTACCTCTTGAAGCTCATCAAGAGAATGCCAAGAGTGTGCAAAGCACTCATCAAAGCAAAAGGTGGCTACTTTGAAGAATCTAGAATATAAGACATAATTTTAGATGTTACACACTTTTTTGTTAAGTATATAATTCCACATGTGTTAATTCATAGTTTTGATGCCTTCAGTGTAAATTTACAATTTTCATAGTCATGAAAATACAGAAAAATCTTTAAATCTGAAGATGTGTCCTGTACTGTATATGCACTTGATATTTTGATGGTAATCTGTGAATATGATATGTTGTGTGCATAACTCCTTGGCCTTTCTGTAATATTACATGTCCGTCGCCTATCCTGTCATTTTTTAGCATTCAGTGATTCAATCACAGTGTAATCCATATACTCTACTCTTTGTAATATAATGATGTTTTTAGTGGAAGTTCATGACTATCTTTCAATAAATGTAATGCGTAGGTAATTTAGTGGCAATTTTTGGACTCTTGTTTCTCCTTTATAAGTTCTCTTTCATACATGCTGTTGCTTAGTTCTATTCCTCCCATTCTGTAGATGAATGTTCATTTTTCTTGCCCAGGTGTAGAATCTTGCATTTCTTACTATTAAATATTGTACTATTAGTCGCTGCCCATTGTTCAAGATTATCTAGATCATTCTGAATCCTTTTTCTGTCTTGACTAGCGTTAGCTATGCCTCCTAGCTTTGCATCGTCTGCAAATTTGATTAGGTAACTTTCAGTTCCCTGATCTAGATCATTTATAAAAATGTTGAACAACACTGGGTCCAGGACAGAGCCTTGTGGTACCCCACTTGAAGCACTTTTCCAATTGAATGTGCAACTAATTATTACCACTCTTTGATTACGATCACTAAGCCAGTTATGAACCCACCTAACCGTCTAACCGTAGCCTTGTCAATCCCATACTTGGTCATTTTTTCAATAAGGATAGTATGAGATAATTTATCAAATCCTTTGCTGGTGTCGAGATATACTATATCTACCAGATTTCCTGATCCACCCAGGCAGTGATTCCATCATAGAATGAAATTAGTTTAGTCTTGCATGACTTGTAAGCAGCAAATCCATGCTGGCTCTGGTTAATTACTGTATTCTTATCCAAGTACTTACATACATGCTGTTTAATAATTTGTTCTTTCCTGGTATAGAAGCAAGGTTCTACTGGCCTGTAATCTCCTGGCTCCATCTTCTTTCCTTTTTTGAAGATAGGGACAACATTTGCCCTTCTCCAATCTTCTGGTAATTCTCCAGTTCTCCAGGATTTTTCAAATATTCTTGCTAGTGGTTCTGCAATTTTATCTGCTAACTCTTTCAGTTCCCTAGGATGTAATTCATCTGGATGAGGAAATTTAAATGAATTTAAATTAGCTAAGTGTTACCTCATCATCTTTCTGTTTATAGATAGTGTGGATTTTTTTATTCATTCAATGGCACTGTGAAGATCAGTTGATGTTGCAATTGGTTTCTTAGAGAACACAGATGCAATCCAATGGAAAAATCAAACGTGCACAGCCTCATTGAATAACATGACATTGAATTACGTGAATAACATGAACGATGGAATGGCACAGTGCAATTTGTAATTTGTTGTTGATCTGAGGTTGTTTTTTATCTAATGCTTAACTGAGTCTGTCAGCACAGAATGACTGTTCAAAACAAGTAAATGTGCTCGGTGCTTCATGGCAGGTCTAATCATTTAAGTACACCTTCCACCATGCTTGGTTTCCCTTTATCTCCACCCTTCTCTGGCACTGTGAAGCCAGAGATGTCAAAGAAGAATAAGTTATTGATTTTGTGGCGCCCTGTGTCTGTGTCACCACAAAATGATCACATATGTACTATTTTATATGTGTATTGTAAATGATTGGAGTTACGCTTTCTCTGCTATGGACAACTGCACACACAATTTACCTCGCTCCTTTACCTGAAGCTTAGAGCTTTTTATTATTATTTATTTATATAGTGCCATTGATTCCATGGTGCTGTACATGAGAAGGGATTACATACAGATTACAGATATCACTTACGCTAAACAAACTAACAATGACAGACCGATATAGAGGGGAGTGAGGACCCTGCCCTTGCGGGCTTACATTCTACAGGATGGTGGGGAAGGAGTCAGTAGGTTGGGGGTTGCAGCAGCTCCAGTGATAGTGAGGCGGTAGCTCCAGTAGTGGTGAGGAGGCAGTGGGGATCATTGCAGGCTGTAAGCTTTCCTGAAGAGGGGGGTTTTCAGGTTCCGTCTGAAGGATCCGAGTGTGGTTGATAGTCGGACGTGTTGGGGCAAAGAATTCCAGAGGATGGGGGATATTCGGGAGAAGTCTTGGATGCGGTTAGGTGAGGAGCGAATAAGTGTGGAGGAGAGAAGGAGGTCTTGGGAGGATCGGAGATTACGTGAGGGAAAATATCGGGAGATTAGTTCAGAGATATATAGAGGAGACAGGTTATAGATGGCCTTGTAGGTCAGCATGAGTAATTTGAATTGGATACGCTGAGGGAGTGGGAGCCAGTGGAGAGATTTGCAGAGGGGAGAAGCAGAGGAGTAGTGAGGATAGAGATGAATTAGTCGGGCAGCAGAGTTAAGGATGGACTGGAGAGGTGCGAGGGTGTTAGCAGGGAGGCCACAGAAAAGGATTTTGCAGTAGTCGAGACGGGAGATGATGAGGGCGTGCACAAGCATTTTAGTAGAGTGAGGGTTAAGGAAGGGACGGATTCGGGAAATATTTTTGAGCTGGAGGCGGCAGGATGTGGAGAGAGCTTGGATGTGCGGTTTGAAGGACAGTGCAGAGTCAAGGGTTACTCCAAGGCAGCGGACCTCCAGTACGGTGGAAAGAGTGATGTTGTCAATTGTTATAGATAGGTCAGGTAAGGAAGATCTGTGAGATGGGGGAAAGATGATCAGTTCAGATTTGTCCACATTCAGTTTGAGGAAGCGGGAGGAGAAGAAAGAGGATATGGCTGATAGATACTCCAGGATTTTGGAGAGCAGAGAGGTAACATCTGGGCCAGAGAGGTAGATCTGAGTATCATCGGCATAAAGGTGGTACTAGAATCCGTGGGACTTTATGAGTTGCCCCAGGCCAAGTGTATAGATTGAGAAGAGTAGGGGTCCTAGAATCGAGCCTTGGGGGACTCCAACAGAGAGAGGGTGGGATGAGGAGGTAATGTGGGAGTGGGAGACACTGAATGTGCGGTTGGAGACGTATTATTTGATCCAGGATAGGGCGAGGTCTTTGATGCCAAAGGAAGAGAGGATCTGTAGTAGGAGGCAGTGGTCAACTGTGTCAAAAGCAGAGGACAGGTCTAGAAGGAGGAGTATAGAGTATTGTCCGTTCGCTTTGGCTGTAAGTAGGTTGTTAGTAATTTTGGTCAGGGCTGTCTCAGTGGAGTGATGGGGGCGGAAACCAGATTGTAGATTGTCAAAGAGCAGTTAGATGAGAGATGGGAGGAAAGTTCAGCCTGGATGTGCTGCTCCAGGAGTATTACTCTAACTGGGAGGGGAGGGGTGTAGTTTGTCTGTGAGGAGACAGTGAAAGGAAAATGGAGAAAGTTTAAGAAGGAGAGACATGTGCTTCCTCCAGGGACAGTGCTGAGAAGGATCAGGGTATCAGTCTCTAGGTCATCCAGACGCGTTGGGTAGTAAGCTGAGATACTGTGTGGTTTTCATAACCAGCAATGAAGTGTTTTTTTCCCAGGAGCTCCAGAGCAACAGAGAATCAGTGAGAGGTTGTGCAAGAACAAAACTTGCTGCACATAGGATTCACGCTGCACGTTGCCGGGGGAGAAAACGCCATGAGTACTTGGCTGTACTGGAAGTTTCAAACTCCAGGAAACCTTTGTCCCTGAAGGGATTAGAGCAGCAGGGAGTTTATACTGAATCCAGCAGAGCGAGATAATTCCCATTATGCAGAGCAAACTGTATACTTGGTGAGAGTTGTATTCCATCCTCTGAAACTGCATCTGGACTTCAGTAAAGGGTATGCCACACTAAACAGCGTCGCTAACGAGATCGCTAAAATACGTCACTATTTAGCGATCTCGTTCGTGACGCTAACGTGTGTGGCATGTAGCAACGACGAGGCCCCTGCTGTGATCTCGCTGATCGTTCACTAGGGTTCTGGACCGTATTTAGATCGTTGGCGTCCCGCTGGTGAGCCTATATCGCTGTGTCTGGCACCTTTTGTGAGCGATGTGCGCTGTTTTTTACATCGCAATGACCGTTAAAGTCGTTAATGAGATCGCTAACCGCTTTTGAGTCGTTAACGAGATCACTATGTGTGGCAGCTACTAGAGACATTAAAACGATCACAAAAACGATCTCATTAGCTTGCGTCGTTATTGAGATCGCTAACGAGATCACTAAAGGGTATGCCACACTAAATATCGCTAACGGGATCGCTAAAAAACGTCACTATTTAGCGATCCCGTTAGCGATATTGTTCAGTGCGGCAGCTTCCAGCGACGAGCTTCCTGCTGTGATCTCGCTCGTCGCTGGAATCGCTCCGGACCCTATTTCATCGCTGGCGCTCCCGCTGGGTAAGTATCTAATCGCTGTGTGGCACCTTTTCTTAGCGATTTAGCGGTACTTTTGTACCGCTAAAGTCGTTAAGAAGATCGCTAACGGCGATAGCGTCGTTAACTATATCGCTAAATGTGGCAGCATTTAGCGATATAGAAACAATCCCGTAGCGATCTCATTAGTATGCAACGCTAACGAGATCGCTAGCGGGATCGAGTAGTGTGGCAGTACCTTAAGTGTGGCAGTACCTTTAATGGTAAAGTGACTTTCCTTGTCTCCTGCCTTATTACTCTGCACCATCTACTTCTATCACTATCCCTGGGGACCAGCCCTAGTTGGAGGGGGTTAAACACCTGCACTGCCAACATCACCTACCCCCCAGGGATCATCTGCAGTGCCGGCCATCTTACAGCCGAACACTCCAACTGGTGTCACAAACTCTTCTTTCTAATTTTTGTTTTCATTTTTATTTTTAATCCCTATTTCACTCTCCCCGGAGTACTGGCACCAGGCACAGCCGCCATCCCGTGACCCCAGAATCTAACGCTGCCCGGCAACCTGAGTACCCCACTCTGGGCGATACAAAAACTGACGTCACAAACAGGATACCATTTGCCTAAAGACCCTAACGTTTCTAAAGAACTGTTGTTGTTTCAAGTTCTTGAGGCAGCAAGGAAGTCATGGTCACCATTCGTGCATGCTGTGGCGGGAATCACAGTGGGTGGAGCATTACTGGCACACACCGCTCGAGACCCCGGCCACCCAGGATCCTACAGGAGCAACGACCTGCAGCAATCAGAGCGGTGAGTCACACCCCTGTAATGGTTAATTAGGCGGGGAAGATGCCTAATACCAGTGACCCTCAAGGTGCAGCAGCTTCGGCTCCCATATTGCTGTTAACAATGCTTTATATATGTATGGCATGGCTGCCATAGTACACATAGTACACCTTAAATGACTTCAAGTAGAAGCTGCACAGCCTGTTTGAATTCTACCCTATGTCAGAAGAGCAGAAAGTTAGAATACTTACAAGTCAGCTCAGTGGTGCTGCCCAGAGAGAAGTTGAATCTTGGCTAGCGAATGATAAAAAGACTATAAAGCCCCGTCTCACACAGCGATCTCGCTAGCGAGATCGCTGCTGAGTCACTAGTTTTGTGACGCAGCAGCGATCTCCCCAGCGATATCGCTGTGTGTGACATTCAGTGACGATCAGCCCCCCTGCTGGGTATTGCTGATCGTCGCTGAATGTCCTGGACATTTTTTTGATCGCTGGTCTCCCGCTGGCCAGCACGCATCTCTGCGTGTGACAGGCGGGAGACCAGCGATCCGCTGGTAACCAAGGTACACAGCGGGTTTCCAGGCGCGGGGCTGTGCCTAGAAACCCACTGTGTACCTTGGATACCAGTGCCTGATGCAGGGAGCTGGTAACCAAGGTACACATCGGGTTTCCAGGCACCGCGCAGCGCCTGGAGACCCGATGTGTACCTTGGTTACCAGCTCCCTGCATCAGGGCGCTGGTATCCAACGTACACTGCGGGTAACTAAGCGATGTTACCCGCAGTGTCGCTGTGCTGATCGCTGCCTGAGCTGCCTGTTTGGCAGCTCAGCAGCGATCATGTAGCGACACACCAGTGATCCTGACAAGTTCATATCGTTGTCGGGATCGCTGGTGCGTCGCTATGTGAGACGGGGCCCTAAGGCTCAACTGCGCATGATGTCGTTGTAGAACCCTGACATGGACTTTGCTCAGTTTAAGGACAGATCCATTCATATCCTAAGGGAATTTACCTTTTATGTCTGCACTGAGCAAGTTAAACACCTGCAGTTACGTACCACCAGGGGGCAGTGTCCTCACCCCAGGTGCCTGCAGTACAGTACGTTCAGACTCAAGTTGATGATTCTACTGCAGATTTATGGCTGCAAGTACAGGAACTGACTAAAAGTGTGGCTGCCTTATGTAAAACTGTACAGACTCTCCAGACCTGTTCCCGCACAGAGAGGATCCAAATAGCCTCGAGCCCGGATGATCTCCCATGGCAACAGCCGAAGAAGATGCTACAACAGCAGCGACAACTGACCCACACACAGTAGGAGATCTACTGATCGATTCGACCCCTCCGGAAGACCCATCTGCAGACATTGCGATAAGGTTGATCATATTGAAAGAGAATGTCCTTTAAATGGGCGACCCCAGGGGAAGGGACCAACCTCTGGAAGTAAGACAATCTGGTGCAACTAACTGGAGAAATAAGTATGTTGGAGGACGTCCGCTTACACCCGTTGTAATTGATGGTATCCCCTTCACAGCCTTCCTGGACACTGAGTCACAGGTAACTACAATGACCCACACACTGTACCAGAGATATTGGACTGATGCTGATTTCACCTGACGCCCTGATGGTGGCCTGTCATTAATAGCAAGTAATGGTCAACCTCTGACACAGGTGGGGTACAAAGAGGTTGTCATTAAAGTGGGGAGGGTGGAGCTTAGATCTCAAGGTCTTGTGGTAGTAGATGTAGAAAGAGGGAGTGTCAACCTACCAGAACATTGGGCACAAATGTCATTGAAAATTGTTTAAGTGAGGTCATCGCCATTTTTCAAGACATAGCCGAGTCGACCCCGTACAAAGAGCCGCATGCCTTCAATAAGGAAATCAAGGCCCTCGTGCAGCAACAGATGGTGGAGATAACTGGTGGGGAGATTGGTAGCGTAAGGGTAAGCGATCCCAACTCCATTATGCTTCCCCGGAGGAGTGAGACTCTCATCTGGTGCAGAGCAGCCATAGGCATCACAGGTCGGGACTACCAGGCTCTGCTTGAACCAGTCTATTCAGATAGCAGACCTACTGTGATGACAGCCAGGTGGATTGTTGATGTTAAAAAGGGCAGGGTCCCGGTATGTGTTCTGAACTGTGGGAAGGAGGAAGCTCACTTGCCCCATTATGCAACTGTAGCCAAACTATTCACAGTCAGCAACAATGATATTCAGGCTGTAGAACCCTTGGATCCATCCAAGGCGATGGATGGCAATGGCTCTCTTGTTCAGATGGAGGACTGGTTCCAAAAGATGAATATTGGTGTATAGCCCAGCTGCGCTCGGAGTCACATTTCCCAGGAGGATGCACCAAAGGTAACACCCACAAGTGACCTGATATTCATTCACAGCTTCACCAATCCGAGAGCCACCAGAGGGAGCCCTACATGGAGTATATATATAAGGATGGTGAAGCCACAGCAGTTAGTCTAGAGCTGAGAGAGCGAGTTAGTTCAGTCTACGCTTAGTCACCTCAGAAAGTTGTGAAGCTGTTAGTTCTCTTGGAGTGTGGAGAGTCAGCTCCTAGAAGTGTGCACAGATCAGTAGACGGAAGGTCCTGATAGCTGCTTCAGACAGAGCATTAGAAGAAAGAAGGAAAGAGAGCAGCAGTTGTTGAGGGAGCCTGAGTACTGCAGCTTTGAGCTTGGTTCAATGTGTGGAGGCTAGTACGAGTGGAGAAGGATGGCCACTTCAGCCTGGTCAGAGCTGAGTCGGCTGAGTGCAGTTCAGGGAGCAAGCGTGCCGATGCTTTGAGAGCGGTGAAGAGAGAGAAGAATCAGCTATCTACTGCTAGTGTGCTTATGTTAAGGGTCGGAGTAGGATGAAAGGCGAGTGGAAGAGAAGAAGAGAGTAACGGAGGTTGAAACAGCATTGATAGCTTACCTCTACTCTGAATACCGGACACCGGGTCCGAGCTTGCTAGCATCTACACGACTAGTAGGTGATACCGGAGACCCTGCTGGACTACAGGTCGCAGGGGCCCAGGAGTGCTGATACATAACCGGGGTCTAGCAGGACGCTGCATACAGAGACACTGTTCTATGGGGCAGCACGGTGGCTCAGTGGCTAGCACTACAGCCTTGCAGCGCTGGAGTCCTGGGTTCGAATCCCACCTAGGACAACATCTGCAAGGAGTTTGTATGTTCTCCCCGTGTTTGCGTGGGTTTCCTCCGGGTACTCCGGTTTCCTCCCACACTCCAAAAAACATACAGATAGGGAATCAAGATTGTGAGCCCCATCGGGGACAGCGACAATAATGTGTGCAAACTGTAAAGCGCTGCGGAATATGTTAGCGCTATATAAAAATAAAGATATTATTATTATTATATTCTATCCAAGAGAAGGCTCCACCACAAAGTCAGCCGGGCGTATAAGTGAAGACAGAGTTAGTGTTGTGAATGGGTTTGAGATGAGTTCTGAGCAGAGGCTCCTCTGGTGGTTACAAGCGGTGCTAGTGAAGATTGTGAGGACTGGGAATCAGGTGTTACTGACTGGTCTTATATAAGGGAGTCATTTTCCCATCAGGGTTGCCGGTGATCAATTGTTCTGGTCTGAATCCTTCTTTCCAGTTTCCCTTGTAGCCTGCTGTGTCGTGTCTGCATCTCCTGCTATCAGATAAGACATTTTCTTCTTTTGTGTTTGTGCTATATTTTTGCTTTTTGTCCTGCACTTCTGTGGGGGCCTTCAGGGTCCCCTCCGGGGGCTTTTGCCCTCTCAGTTTGGTTCAGCCACTGAGTTTTGTACTTTTGCTTTTTCCAGTTTTTTCAGTGGCTGCTGTTTTGATTTTGTTACACCAGAGAACTAATTTAGGTGGTAGAGGTCGTGTGATCTCAGGTGATTTTGAAATTAGTAGAGTTGGTGCTTTTCAGGGTTTTCTGGGATTGCAGTAAGTACCCTTCCTATCCTTTTCTATTTAGATAGTTTGGGCCCCAGCGTTTGCTCATACTATTTACTTTCTGTGTCAGTATTTCCTCTTGTCTAACCGCCATTACATGTTTGGGGGCTTTCTATTATCTTTGGGGTTCTGCTCCGGGGCAGATAGCTTTCCTATTTCTATCTTTAGGTGTAGTTAGTTTCTCAGGCTGTGACGAGGCGTCTAGGACCAACGTAGGAACGCTCCACGGCTGCCTCTAGTTGTGGTGGTTAGTCAGGGTACTGCAATCTCATAGATTCCAACTGCTCTGGTGTATTGCCTTTTTTACCTGCACTCCTCAGCTACCGAAACATAACAGTATCACCGGCCTAAAAATTGAAAATTGTATGGTACTCACAGAAGGGAAAAAATATTGTGAAAGAAAAAAGGTTGTCAGAGTTGTCAGAGATATTTTTCTGTTTGTTGCATTTTTTTCCCTCTGTATCTCTGGGTGCTGGGGAGGATCTTTTCTCCCAATGGAGTTTGCACAGTTGTCTGGCCGTGTGGATCAGCTTGCCACTGAGGTTCAGAGTATTGCTGCATATCTTGCTAGGTTGCCTGTTGTGGAACCTAGGATCCCCATGCCAGATTTGTTTTTAGGGGATCGAGCTAAGTTTCAGAATTTCAAAAATAATTGTAAATTGTTTTTTGCCTTAAAATCTAAGTCTTCAGGAAACGCAGCGCAGCAGGTTCAAATTATCATCTCTCTCCTGCGCGGCGATCCTCAGGATTGGGCTTTTTCCCTGATACCTGGGGATCCTGTTTTGAGTGATGTTGATGCATTTTTTCAGGCTTTGGGGTTATTGTACGATGAGCCTGATGTCACTGATCAAGCTAAAAAAGCCTTGTTGGCATTAAATCAGGGGCTTGATGACGCTGAGTTATACTGTCAGAGATTCCGTAGGTGGGCAGTCCTGACCAAATGGAATGACGACGCTTTGGCAGCCCTTTTCCGGAAGGGTCTGTCAGATAATGTAAAGGATGTTATGGTGGGATTCCCTGTCCCCTCTGGTCTCAATGATTCTATGTCATTAGCGATTCAAATTGACAGACGTTTGCGTGAGCGGAGAAGTATGCGTGGAATGGTGTTGCCTTGTGAACCAGCTTCTGAACCCATGCAGTGTGATAGAGTGGTGTCTGGGGCACAGCGTCATAAGTTTCGAAAGCGCAATGGGTTATGTTTCTACTGTGGTGATGCCTCTCATGCTATTTCAGTCTGCCCTAAGCGGGGAAGACGTTTTGCACGCTCAGTTGTCTTGGGTAGTGTTCAGACTAAGTTTTTATTAACTGTCACTCTGATATGCTCTCTGTCCTCATTTTCTGCTCAGGCTTTCGTTGATTCTGGAGCAGCTATTAACCTGATGGATTATGATTGTGGGTTTCCCTTGATACCCCTACAGAAGTCTATTCCCCTACTGGGGATCGATTCTACCCCTTTGGCTGAGAATAAACCCCAGTTTTCTACTCAGGTGATAATGAGGGTTGAACCTGATCACCAGGAGTGCTGCAAATTTTTGGTTCTATATAATCTGCATGACATTATCGTGCTGGGTTTCCCTTGGTTACAGTCTCATAATCCTGTTTTGGATTGGAAATCTGTGTCTGTAACCAGTTGGGGCTGCCAATGTGTTAATACCAACACTCCTGTTTTTTCTGCCTCCCCCCAGGCTCAGGATGTTCCTGACTTTTTGATTGATTTTTCTGATGTGTTTAGCGAAAGTAAATCTGCATCCTTGCCTCCCCATAGGAGCTATGACTGCGCTATTGAATTAGTGCCGGGTAGTAAATTCCCTAAAGGTCGCCTTTTTAACTTGTCTGTACCTGAACATGACGCTATGCGGTCTTATATCAAGGAATCATTGGAGAAGGGTCATATCAGACCATCCTCTTCACCCTTAGGTGCCGGTTTTTTCTTTGTGGCCAAAAAAGATGGTTCATTAAGGCCGTGTATTGATTATCGTCTCTTGAACAATATTACTGTGAAATATCAATACCCGTTACCCTTGATTTCTGACCTGTTTTCCAGGGTGAAAAACGCTACTTGGTTTACCAAGCTTGACCTCAGGGGGGCGTATAACCTTATTCGCATTAAGCACGGGGATGAATGGAAGACGGCATTCAATACCCCTGAAGGGCATTTTGAGTACCGTCTTCCAGTCCTTCATGAATGACATTTTCAGGGATTTTGTGGACAAATTTCTGATTGTTTATTTGGATGATATCTTGATTTTTTCTAATGACTGGGACTCTCATGTGAAACATGTTCGAACTGTATTCCAGATTTTGAGAGAGAATGCTCTGTATGTTAAGGGATCAAAGTGTCTTTTTGGCGTACAGAGGATCTCATTTCTGGGATTCATTTTGTCCCCATCTGTTATTGAAATGGACCCGGTCAAGGTTCAGGCCATCTGTGATTGGGTCCAACCTACTTCATTAAAGGCTCTTCAGAGATTTTTGGGTTTTGCCAATTTTTATCGTAAATTTATTGGTAATTTCTCGGTTATTGTTAAACCATTAACTGATTTGACCAGAAAGGGTTCTGATGTGGTGAATTGGCCTCCTGAGGCAGTCTCTGCATTTCAGGAACTTAAGCAGAGATTCACTTCTGCTCCTGTTCTACGGCAGCCTGATGTTTCTCTGCCATTTCAGGTGGAGGTTGATGCCTCTGAAATTGGGGCAGGTGCCGTTTTGTCCCAAAAAGATCCAGAGACCTCTAAAAGTAACCCTTGTGCCTTTTTCTCTCGAAAATTTTCTCCTACTGAACGTAATTATGACGTGGGTAATCGGGAGTTATTGGCTATGAAGTGGGCTTTTGAAGAGTGGAGACATTGGCTGGAGGGAGCCAAACATCAGGTGGTGGTCCTTACGGACCATAAGAATCTGGTCTATCTGGAATCTGCCAAGCGACTCAATCCTAGACAGGCCAGGTGGGCCTTGTTTTTCACACGTTTTAATTTTGTGGTTTCCTTTCTTCCTGGCACTAAGAATGTTAAGGCGGATGCCCTCTCGAGGAGTTTCCTTGCGGACTCTCCTGAGTTATCTGATCCTTCTGTTATTTTGAAAGAGGGTGTAGTTCTTTCCGCCATCTCGCCCAATTTGAGACTTGCTCTGGAGGGGTGTCAGGAGGATAGGCCCGAGCGCTGCCCTGTTGGAAAATTGTTTGTCCCGGACCAATGGAAAAAGAGTGTGATGTCTGAGATTCATTGTTCCGCATTGGCTGGGCATCCCGGAATTTTTGGTACCAGAGACTTGGTTAGTCGGTCCTTTTGGTGGCCTACCTTGTCTTGTGATGTCAGGGAATTTGTGCAGTCCTGCGGGACTTGCTCTCGCTCCAAGCCTTGCTCTCGCTCTAGTGGTTTGTTGATGCCATTGCCTGTGCCCAAGAGACCATGGACCCATATCTCTATGGATTTCATTTCCGATCTTCCTGTTTCTCAGAGAATGACCACCATCTGGGTAATTTGTGATAGGTTTTCCAAAATGATACATCTTGTGCCATTACCTAAGTTGCCTTCCTCCTCTGAATTGGTGCCGTTGTTCCTTCAGCACGTGGTTCGTTTACACGGCATTCCTGAGAACATTGTGTCTGACAGAGGAGTCCAGTTTGTTTCCAGATTTTGGAGGACTTTTTGTTCTAAACTGGGTGTTCAATTGTCTTTCTCCTCGGCATTTCATCCTCAGACCAATGGTCAAACTGAGAGAACAAACCAGACATTGGAGACTTATCTAAGATGCTTTGTGTCTGCTGATCAGGATGACTGGGTCTCTTTTTTGCCTTTGGCTGAGTTTGCTCTTAATAATAGGGCTAGCTCTGCCACTTTGATGTCTCCGTTTTTCTGTAATTCTGGGTTTCACCCTCGATTTTCTTCAGGACAGACGGAGGCTTCTGTCTGTCCAGGTGTTGACTCTGTTGTGGAGCGTATGCAGCGGATTTGGGACCAGGTAGTGGAGAGGTTGTCCCTCTCTCAGGAGAGGGCCCAGCGGTTTGCTAACCGGCATAGGACTGATGGTCCTCGGTTTAAAGTGGGGGACTTGGTCTGGTTGTCCTCAAAGAATATTCCTATGAGAGTAGCATCTCCTAAATTTAAGCCTAGGTTCATTGGACCTTATAAGATCATGGAGATTATTAATCCTGTTTCTTTTCGTTTGCTTCTTCCAGGGACATTTAAGATCCATAACGTGTTCCACAAGTCCTTGTTGAAGAGGTTTGTTGAGCCAGTGGTTCCTGCTGCTGTGCCTCCTGACCCTGTTTTGGTTGAGGGCAATCTGGAGTATGTGGTTGAGAAAATATTGGATTCTCGTTTTTCTAGACGGAAACTCCAGTATTTGGTTAAATGGAGAGGTTATGGTCAGGAAGACAATTCTTGGGTGTTTGCTTCGGACATCCATGCTAGGAGACTTATCCGTGTGTATCATAGAACTCATCCTGACCGACCTGGTTGCTTAAATGAGGGTTCGGTGACCCCTCCTCAAGGGGGGGTACTGTTGTGAATGGGTTTGAGATGAGTTCTGAGCAGAGGCTCCCTCTGGTGGTTACAAGCGGTGCTAGTGAAGATTGTGAGGACTGGGAATCAGGTGTTACTGACTGGTCTTATATAAGGGAGTCATTTTCCCATCAGGGTTGCCGGTGATCAATTGTTCTGGTCTGAATCCTTCTTTCCAGTTTCCCTTGTAGCCTGCTGTGTCGTGTCTGCATCTCCTGCTATCAGATAAGACATTTTCTTCTTTTGTGTTTGTGCTATATTTTTGCTTTTTGTCCTGCACTTCTGTGGGGGCCTTCAGGGTCCCCTCCGGGGCTTTTGCCCTCTCAGTTTGGTTCAGCCACTGAGTTTTGTACTTTTGCTTTTTCCAGTTTTTTCAGTGGCTGCTGTTTTGATTTTGTTACACCAGAGAACTAATTTAGGTGGTAGAGGTCGTGTGATCTCAGGTGATTTTGAAATTAGTAGAGTTGGTGCTTTTCAGGGTTTTCTGGGATTGCAGTAAGTACCCTTCCTATCCTTTTCTATTTAGATAGTTTGGGCCCCAGCGTTTGCTCATACTATTTTCTTTCTGTGTCAGTATTTCCTCTTGTCTAACCGCCATTACATGTTTGGGGGCTTTCTATTATCTTTGGGGTTCTGCTCCGGGGGCAGATAGCTTTCCTATTTCTATCTTTAGGTGTAGTTAGTTTCTCAGGCTGTGACGAGGCGTCTAGGACCAACGTAGGAACGCTCCACGGCTGCCTCTAGTTGTGGTGTTAGTCAGGGTACTGCAATCTCATAGATTCCAACTGCTCTGGTGTATTGCCTTTTTTAACTGCACTCCTCAGCTACCGAAACATAACAGTTAGACTTCGTTTCATACAGGTCAGAAACTCACACTATAGGAGTAAGGAGGCCCTACACCTACTTAGTGGGAATACTGGACGTGCATCCTCCACCCTGCCAGCACCCCGGGACGTGCCTGCAACTACATCAGTAAAGGTACAGAAAGAGACTTTTGTGTGTGTGTCTGCATTATTGCTCCTGCGGCTGAACTCCCCTTCTCCATCCTGCACCCCATCACCGCTATCTACCCTGAGGGACCCAGTCTTGCCTGTGGAAGACTTAACATCTTGCTGCCCAGAAACAACCCCTCAGCAGATTTACACAGCAGCGCTGGTCACACTGGCCAGGTACCACAGGTGGCGTCACGAACATATTACAAACCTTTAATCCCCTGTAAATAACCCCCCCTTTTTAGTGAGCGCCCAGGGCCACGGACCGAGCTATGCTACCCGTGACATCCCCCATTGAAGTGAACGGGCTCGGTGCCGAGTACCCCACAGGCCCTGGCGGGCGACTCATTGGCACCGACTCCACTCCTGCACATCAGAAAAATGGAGTGTATCGAGTAGTACAAGAATATGAGAGGGTTTTCAATAAGCATAAGAAAAGAGATGTCCAGCTCAACCGAATCCATGAAGATAACATTTCTGACTTGTAACATGGAGGATACAAACTTCAGCACAAAACCAGATGGGTATGAATCTCAACTCGTTAATCATGACATCATGATTATGGGAGCTTAGTCTTCAGAAACGCGTTGAGATTCATACCCATCTGGTTTTGTGCTGAAGTTTGCATCCTCCATGTTACAAGTTTTGTGAATAAAGAAATTTTATCTTCACAGATTCGGTTGAGCTGGACATCTCTTTTCTTTTGGACTATATACGCTTGGACACAGCGGGTCCGTGCTCCCGAGGTTCATCTAATGCATTGACGGGTGAGCTGGTATATATTTTCTTCTTTCAAAGTTTTCAGTAAGCATACCTTGGATTTTGGGTAGGTAAAAGGGGTTCAACATAATATTCCCACAGGAGATCACCCACCTATCAAAGAAAGGTATCATCACGTACCTCCCTGTTATGATTTGGTAGCTGAGGAGTGCAGGTAAAAAAAAGGCAATACACCAGAGCAGTTGGAAACTATGAGATTGCAGTACCCTGACTAACCACCACAACCAGAGGCAGCCGTGGAGCGTTCCTACGTTGGTCCTAGACGCCTCGTCACAGCCCGAGAAACTAACTACACCTAAAGATAGATATAGGAAAGCTATCTGCCCCGGAGCAGAACCCCAAAGACAATAGAAAGCCCCCAAACATGTAATGGCGGTTAGACAAGATGAAATACTGACACAGAAAGAAAATAGTATGAGCAAACGCTGAGGCCCAAACTAACTAAATAGAAAAGGACAGGAAGGGTACTTACTGCAATCCCAGAAAACCCTGAAAAGCACCAACACCACTAATTTCAAAAACACCTGAGATCACACGACCTCCACCACCCAAATCAGTTCTCTGGTGCAACAAAATCAAAACAGCAGCCACTGAAAAACCTGGAAAAAGCAAAAGTACATACATAAGTGGCTGAACTAAACTGAGAGTGCAAAAGCCCCCGGAGGGGACCCTGAAGGCCCCCACAGAAGTGCAGGACAAAAATGCAAAAATATAGCACAAAAACAAAAAGAAGAAAATGTCTTATCTGTTAGCAGGAGATGCAGACACGACACAGCAGGCTACAAGGAAACAGGAATGAAGGATTCAGACCAGAACAATTGATCACCGGCAACCCTGATGGGAAGGTGACTCCCTTATATAAGACCAGTCAGTAACACCTGATTCCCAGTCCTCACAATCTTCACTGGACAGACCAGCACAGCTTGTAACCACCAGAGGAAGCCTCTGCTCAGAACTCATCTCAAACCCATTCACAACACCTCCCGCTCATTATCAGTGTGCAAAAGGTATGCTAAAGGAAATGAAACAAGCAGGAGTAATCAGGTATAGTTGCATTCCTTGAGCCGCTGCCCTGGTGTTAGTCAAAAAGAAAGATGGTACCATGCGTATGTGTGTAGATTACAGACAAATTAACAAAATTACTCACAAAGATGTATACCCCTTCCTGCTCATAGAGGAGTCCCTAGTAGCATTAAAATTGTCTAGGTACTTCTCCACTCTGGACTTAACCAGCGGGTACTGGCAGGTTCCTGTTGCTGAGGCGGACAAAGGAAAAACTATGTTCACTACTCCTATGGGGCTATGTGAGTTTAATTGCATGCCATTCGGTTTGTGCAATGCACCCGGAACCTTTCAGAGACTTATGGAATGTTGCCTTGGACATAAGAACTTTCAGACTGTACTATTGTGCTTGGATGATGTCATTTTATGTTCCAGGACCTACGAAGGACCTACGAAAAACACCTGCAACACCTGGCCAAGGTCTTTGAGGCGTTGTCCAACTTCAGCTTAAAGGTAAAACCATCAAAATGTCATCTACTAAAGCCCAAAGTACAGTATTTAGGTCATGTCATGAGTGCAGATGGAGTAGCACCCGACCCAGACAAAGTAACTGTCATTAGAAACTGGCAGGTACCCACCAACATCCAAGAGGTCAGACTATTCCTTGGGCTAGTGGGATACTACAGATGCTTTATTAAAGACTTTACTAAATTGGCAGCCTCCCTGGTAGCCGGTATTCTAATGGCGTTTTCAGCCAAGCCTTGAACACGTGCATACAGTCATGGGCAAAAGTTTTGAGAATGACACAAATATTAATTTTTACAAAGTCTACTGCTTCACTTTTTCTAATGGCAATTTGCATATACTCCAGAATGTTAAAAGAGTGATCAGCTTAACAGCAATTACTTGCAAAGTCAATATTTGGTTAGAAAATGAACTTTATCCCCCAAAACACATTTCAACATCATTGCAGCACTGCCTTAAAATGACCAGCTAACCTCTTTTCAGTGATTGCTCCATTAACACAGGTGTGGGTGTTGATGAGGACATGGCTGGAGATCAATCTGTCATGATTAAGTAAGAATGACACCACTGGACACTTTAAAAGGAGGCTGGTGCTTGGCATCATTGTTTCTCTTCTGTTAACCATGGTTATCTCTAAAGAAACACGTGCAGTCATCATTGCAATGCACAAAAATGGCCTAACAGGGAAGAGTATCGCAGCTAGAAAGATTGCACCTCAGTCAACAATCTATCGCATCATCAAGAACTTCAAGGAGAGAGGTTCCATTGTTGCCAAAAAGGCTCCAGGACGCCCAAGAAAGACCAGCAAGCGCCAGGACCATCTCTTAAAAGTGTTTCAGCTGCGGGATCGGGCTACCAGCAGTGCAGAGCTTGCTCAGGAATGGCAGCAGGCAGGTGTGAGTGCATCTGCACGCACTGTGAGGCGGAGACTCTTGGAGCAAGGCCTGATCTCAAGGAGGGCAGCAAAGAAGCCACTTCTCTCCAGAAAAAACATCATGGACAGATGATATTTTGATATTCTGCAAAAGGTACAGGCAGTGGACTGCTGAGGACTGGGGTAAAGTTATTTTCTCTGATGAATCCCCTTTTCGATTGTTTGGGACATCAGGAAAGCGCCTCTTTCGGAGAAGACAAGGTGAGCGCTACCACCAGTCTTGTCTCATGCCAACTGTTAAGCATCCTGAAACCATTCATGTGTGTGGTTGCTTCTCAGCCAAGGGAATCGGCTCTCTCACAGTCTTGCCTAAAAACACAGCCATGAATAAAGAATGGTACCAGAATGTCCTCCAAGAGCAACTTCTCCCAACCCTCCAAGAGCAGTTTGGTGATCAACAATGCCTTTTCCAGCATGATGGAGTACCTTGCCATAAAGCAAAGGTGATAACTAAATGGCTCAGGGAACAAAACATAGAGATTTTGGGTCCATGGCCTGGAAACTCCCCAGATCTTAATCCCATTGAGAACTTGTGGTCAATCATCAAGAGACGGGTGGACAAACAAAAACCTAAAAATTCTGAAAAAATGAAAGCATTGATTGTGCAAGAATGGACTGCTATCAGTCAGGATTTGGTCCAGAAGTTGATTGAGAGCATGCCAGGGAGAATTGCAGAGGTCCTGAAGAAGAAGGGTCAACACTGCAAATATTGACTTGCTGCATTAACTCATTCTAACTGTCAATATAAGCTTTTGTTACTCATATGTTTGCAATTATTATATTTCTGTCTGTGATAAAAACATCTGTCAAACACACATAAAAACCAGAGGGCAGCAGATCATGTGAAAATATAATATTTGTGTCATTCTCAAAACTTTTGGCCATGACTGTACAATCTCCTCACCGGAGGTGCCGGTAATCTAGGGGCTTATTTCAGCCAGGCCTAACCACATGCATACATGATCACACTGGCACAAGCACGTAACAGATTTGATACTAGCGCATGGCCGTGCGGTAAGGACAGCCTTTTATAGCAGCCACGAGAAAAAGACTTCCAGAAAGGACCAATGGGAAGCTGCTTCAGAACATCAACAGCCACAGGACCTTCCTGAAGGACCAATAGGAGTGGCAGCTGTATCTGAGCATGTGACCCCTGATCTCCAATGGGAGATCTTGCCCTGGGCATGCTCAGATGAGCAACAAAGGACTTAATCCCAAAACTGCCTGCTCCAACACTGGTTGCAGCAGCAAGTCTCTGCACAGTACTGGGCCGGGCAAGACGCTGGACCGATGTCTCTGCTGAGCAGGAACCACTGCGGCCGGAGACGGATGGGGGACCGCAGCGGGAACAGCTCGAGATTCCCCCTGTGCAGGAGTGGGAACTCGAACCCTAACACATACACGTCTCTTCAAAGTGGTATTTTCATTTGACCAAATTTTGGGCAGACCTTCCATTCAATGCATAGAAAATAGTATGGGAGACCCACTTCATAATAATGTGAACTTTGTTGGTTGTTAATATTCTTCAACAATGCAATTCTTCTATGCCAGTTCTTCAGCCTCAACACTGCAATGCTAAAATGCAGGGTCTTCAGACTCACCACAGCAATTGATCAATGCAGGTTCTTAAGCCTTAACAATGCAATTATCCAATGATGGTTCTTCCGGCTCAACACTGAAATGCTCCACTGCAGTGTCTTTAGCGTCAACACTGCAATGGTCCATCGCTGGGTCTTCAGCGTCAACACTGCAATTGTCCACTGCCGGTTATTCAGCCTCAACTATTCACTGCGTAGCCAAACAATATGGCAGTAACAAATTAATAGGAAGAATGCTTTCAGGTGGCCATCAAGTACGTGGTTTTAAAGCCTTTTTGGGGTATGTTTGAATTTGATGCAGGCAGGGACTTGCATTCAATGAAGAAGCTAACAGTATGGCTGTGGCAAAAGAGCAATGTGAACGTGGTTTTCCTGTGTACATCCACTAGGTCGCTTCTAAGCCTTTTTGGGGTGCGTTTCAATTTGATGCAGGCAGGGCCTTGTATTCAATGCATAAGCTAACATTATGGCAGTGGCAAAAGAGTAATGTGAATGTGGTTTTCCTGTGTACATCCACTAGGTCGCTTCTAAGTCTTTTTGGGGTGCGTTTGAATTCGATGCAGGCAGGGCCTTGTATTCAATGCATAAGCTAACAGTATGGCAGTGGCAAAAAAGTAATGTGAACGTGGTTTTCCTGTGGCCATCCAGTACCTGGATTCAAAGGCTTATTGGGGTGCGTGTTACTTAGCTGCAGGGCAGGCCTTGCATTTAATGCATAGACTAACACTATGGGAGACCTATTTTCTTATAATTGGAACACTTTTTCATGAGGCCCGTCTGTACATCTCATCACAGGGGTATTAGGGTGCTTCCTAATTTTTGGCAATCATGTGGGACACTTTGGTTGAAAATAGCTAGAAGTAGTCATCCGCTACCGCTTCTTCTGGACAGGTATGAGACGGTCCATTGAACTGTGGTGTAGGGAATGTGGCCATGTAATCTTAGGAGGAAGAATTCCACCAGTCAAAGGGCCCCCTTGCAGCCGAACATTACTAAACAACCTCTGAAGCTAGTGGCCTTAGACCACGTGTGACTATCCCCAAGCTGATCAGGGTATACCTATGCCTTAACAGTAGTGGATCACTATTCCCATTTCCTAGTAGTCTTTCCAGTGAAAGACCAAACAGCAAGAACAGCCTCAAAGGCATTCCAACAGTATTTTTGCAGACCCCATGGCTACTCAGATCAAGTGCTGACAGACAGAGGTCCAGCTTTGGAAGCAGAAGTCTTCCAAGAATTTTGCTCCCTATACGGATGTAAAAATATCAGAACAATGCCATACCACCCACAAGGCAATGGTCTTTGCGAAAAACTGAATCATCTGGTAATCAATTTATTGCAGATCCTACCACTAGAAGAAAGGAACCAATGGCCTGAGAAATTGCCTGATTTGATCGAAATGTACAATCATATCCCAATCAGCTCAACAGGATATGCCCCAGCTTACTTGATGCGTGAATGGCCAGGTAAACTCCCCATTGACCTGGAAATGGGAGTCCTAACTCCTGAAACCATATCCAGCAAATTAGACACTGATTGGAATACGGAAAGACAATTGCAGTATCAAAAAGTTCATCAATGTGTAGAAGAAAGTCTTGCTCAAGCTAGGCAAAAACAGGAAAGAGACTTTAATCGACGTGCTGTGGCAACCCCCTTACCACCAGGTGAACAAGTGTTAAAGAAAAAGAGAAGAAACCACAGGTTAGCTGACCAATGAGAGGTCCAGCCTTACACTATTCAACTGAAAAAATAACCGTGTGCACAACCAAGAAGGTGCCAGAGTAGGTTCCCAAACCGTATCTAATAGAAAATGAACTCGGCACTCAACTTTAGTATAGTGAGAATAAAGATTTTTATTCACAGTAGTAACACGAAACGTTTCGGTCCTATAGTTAATTTTCTATTACACTATTCAACTGTCATGATTTAGTCTGGGTTTTGAGTCCTGTCTGCCTTTTTCCCGCGCTGATCATGTCAAGGGTTAACTTTGCCTGGACTCATTTTGGATTCAGGTTTGCTATTTCTTCCTGCTGCGTCCTGCAGGCCATGTCAGTTATATTTTCTGCCTATGGCATGAGTATCTGACTCTGGTAGTACCCTGGTTTGTCCTCCTGCTGTTTCTGACTTTGCCCATGTCTGTTTTGTTCCCCACTCCCCATCCTGACTCAGTGTTTTGCTTTCATGTTTAGGACTCTTTGGTATTTGACTCAGCTTGGACCCTGACCTGCTGTTTCTCTCTTGTCTTTGGCATACAGTACAGACCAAAAGTTTGGACACACCTTCTCATTCAAAGATTTCTCTGAATTTTCATGACTAAGAAAATTGTAGAATCACACTGAAGGCATCAAAACTATGAATCAACACATGTGGAATTATACATTACACTTTACAAAAAAGTGTGAAACAACTGAAAATATGTCTTATATTCTAGGTTCTTCAAAGTAGCACCTTTTGCTTTGATTACTGCTTTGCACACAGAAAAGGTGAACGGATGGACTCTACATGCCTGGTTCCCACCGTGAAGCATGGAGGAGGTGGTGTGATGTGTGGGGGTGCTTTGCTGTTGACACTGTTGGGGATTTATTCAAAATTGAAGGCATACTGAAGCAGCATGGCTACCACAGCATCTTGCAGCGGCATGCTATTCCATCCGGTTTGCGTTTAGTTGGACCATCATTTAGTTTTCAACAGGACAATAACCCAAAACACACCTCCAGGCTGCGTAAGGGCTATTTGACCAAGAAGGAGAGTGATAGGGTGCTACGCCAGATGACCTGGCCTCCACAGTCACCAGACCTGAACCCAATCAAGATGGTTTGGGGTGAGCTGGACCGCTCACCGCTTTAATTTTGAATAAATCCCCAACAGTGTCACCAGCAAAGCACCCCCACACCCTCACACCACCTCCTCCATGCTTCACGGTGGGAATTAGGCATGTAGAGTCCATCCGTTCACCTTTTCTGCGTGCAAAGCAGTAATCAAAGCAAAAGGTGGCTACTTTGAAGAACCTAGAATATAAGACATATTTTCAGTTGTTTCACACTTTTTTGTAAAGTGTAATGTATAATTCCACATGTGTTGATTCATAGTTTTGATGCCTTCAATGTGATTCTACAATTTTCATAGTCATGAAAATACTGAAAAATCTTTGAATGAGAAGGTGTGTCCAAACATTTGGTCTGTACTGTATCTGCTCCTGACCGGTACTGACCCATTTGGCTTGCAGCTGACTCTGTGTTTTGTTTATTTCTTTGGTACTGCACTACAGTCTAGGATTTGACCAGGCTTGTGTAACTATTCTGCTACCACCTGGTGGCAGCCTCGCTGCTGCACTGCAGATCTGCTCTTTCTGTGTGCAGTCCTCCCTCCACTGTATTGCCATCTAGTGGAGCTTGCATCTACCTGCATAGCAGTAGCGTTACGTCAGCCATCTAACTATGACAACAGCAAAGTGTGTACCATTTCCAAAGACGGCAGAAAAATGTGTACTACCATATTAAGAGACAATCTGAAAGTATGTCCAGCACAATTGCGAGAAAGAGTTGAGACTACTGAAGATCCTCAGCTAATAGAAAAAACTGACACAAAGATTCGCACTGTCCTAGGTGAATTCCCCAGTTCTTGGCTACAAGTCAACAACGCAGTGGTAGTTCCAGTGATGTTGTTCCCACAACCGTCTTTACCAGAGACACCAAACCATTCTGAAAGTGATGAACAGCTAACGCCAAGTACTGCCACTTTGCATGTGGAAGAATCCGAAAATTTGTCCACAGTCGGTAGTGAACCTGTTATACCTGTGGTAGGTTCAAAGAGTCGTAGGAAGTTGCCTAGCATTCCTATTTTGCACAGATCACAGTGTAGCACACAGGGACAAACCTCTTCTCACTACCGAAATGATTTGTAAAGTATTCTCATAGAGTATTAAGATTAATAAGTATGTTTTGAATTTTTACTTACCCTGAACTATGCCTTATGTAACATTATTAAAAATATTGAAGAAGTTGTGCGAACATGGCCTAATGTGAGATTTCAGTAACTGATACACTTTACTCTACTACAAGTACTCTTGTAAGGATTCATAAACTTAAGAGGAGACCCTGTTCATCGTGCCTTGTCAAGAAGCTACCAAAATAAGTGAATTTTATATTATGGTCTGTGTGTCCTGCAGCTGCAGTCAGGGCGATCAAATCAATCAGAAGTAGTTTGGGACTGTAACCCACGACTCAGTCAATGTGACTGTTCACCTATACTCAGGTTAAATGTTATGTCATTTTATTATATGCCGGAGTTCGGTGTTGTAGCCCGAGGATATGCTACCTTTAACTAGGGGAGAACGTGGCACCCTCTGTCTGTATCACCACAAAATGGTCACATATGTACTATTTTATTTGTGTATTGTAAATGATTGAAGTTATGCTTTCTATGCTGGGGACAACTGCACACACAATTTACCCTGCTCCCTTACTCTGCCTGAAGCTTTGCACAGATACCCTAACTGGGAGGGGCATAGTTAGTCTGTGAGGAGACAGTGAAAGGAAAATTGAGAATGTTCAAGGAGGAGAGACATGTGCTTCCTTCAGGGACAGTGCTGAGAAGGATCAGGGTATAAGCCCAATGACCATCCAGACTTGTAGAGTCGGGTGGTAAGCTGAGATGCTGTGTGGTTTTCATAACCAGCAGTGAAGTGTTTTTCCCAGGAGCTCTGTAGCAACAGAGAATCAGTGAGAGGTTGTGCAAGAACAAACACTTGCTTCACATAGGATTCATGCTGCAAGTTGCCGGGGGAGAAAACGCAGTGAGTACTTGGCTGTACTGGAAGTTTCAGACTCCAGGAAACCTTTGTCCCAGAAGAGATTATAGCAGCAGGGAGTTTATACTGAATCCCAGCAGAGAGAGATAATTCCCATAATGGGTAGAACTAGCATAGATCTCCAGAGTGGTTTGTACTGGATCCATGCAGATTTAGAAGGAGTAGGTGAATTTCCCTCAGTTTATTGTTGTTAAACAATTGAAGCATAGAAAAAATTGTATTTCAGTGACAACCATTTTAAGGATGAATGTAAATGGTTCATAATGAGGGACTCATGAGACAAACACTTAGAGCAGGTTTCTATGTCTTTGTTCATTTTAGATAGAATAACTGAGGAACAGCACATCTTGAGCACAATATTATTGAGAAAATGTGTTCAAAAACTGTTGTTAAGGCAGAGGAGTATCTAGAAGGGGAAGGTGGAGCATATTCCCCGACCGCAGCTGGCAGTGGGTGCCGTCAGACTGCCCTATGCGCTTGTCATGTATAGTGTACAGTTCCTATAGCGTCTTGTGCTCGAGGAAAACACAGGAGACATAGGTTGAAATGAAATGACTTGTATTATTTCATACAAGCATGCTGAAAAGTTCACACAGTTTGCAGGAACAGAGACAGGAGACACAGCAGGCCAGAGCAACTTCAAGCACTACAATAAATCTCCAAAGCAGGTTCAGGATCTCTTCTCTGTACCGTAATTCCTCTGCAAACATGGATTCACCAAACAGCAGGTTTCCAGAGTCCAAAGGTGTTCCAAGGTTCCTCAGTAGGGAATAGTTGGAGTACAAGTCCAAGGTTTCCAGGAGTCAGGTCACAGACTGACTGAGGCTTGATTCAGGAGCACTGATTGTTCAGCTGAGGCTGCTTAAGAAGCAAGAGGGAAGAATCAGGGTGGGAACATGAAAACTGGAAACTCCATATTAACTGAGGGCAAGAGCTGCAGAAAGACAGAAAGCAAAATGGCCGACGGAAAACTGAGTTTCAAGGAACATGTCAACAGAGACAAAGAACCTTACATTACTCCCCCCTTAGGGACAACCTCCGGATGACCTCAGACCAGGCTTGTCAGGGTACCTCTGATGAAACTGGCGGAGCAGGCGAGGAGCATTTACATTATTGACTGGTTCCCATGAGTTGTCCTCCACTGGGTAGCCCTGCCATTTAATCAAATATTGCAACTGATTTCTGTACAACCTGGAATCTAGAATCCTTTCCACCATAAATTCTTCCTGACCATCGACCAGCACTGGGTCAGGGCAAGGAGAAGAACGTCCAGGTAACGTATTGGGTGTTGCAGCCTTTAGTAGGGATACATGAAAGACAGGATGGATTCTCATAGTTCTGGGCAGTTGAAGACGACAAGCAACAGCACTTATAATCTTACTGATCTTATAAGGTCCAATGTACTTATGTCCCAATTTAGACGATGTAATCTTTAATTTAAGATTTCTGGTTGACAGCCAGACCAAATCTCCTACCTTGAAAGCTGGTGCAGGTTTACGAAATTTATCTGCTGCTTTCTTGTACCTTTCCTGAGCCAATTCTAGATTTTCCTTTAGAAGATCCATATTCTTTTGTAAAGAAGTGATTCTTTCAGCCACTGCCGGCAAGGGCGTATCTATGGGAAATCGAGGAAGAATGTTAGGATGATAACCTAGATTGGAGTAAAAAGGAGACTGCTTAGTGGAGACGCTCTGAGAGTTGTTATAAGAGAACTCAGCCAGTGGAAGTAGATCCACCCAATCATCCTGTAGGTGGCAGATAAAACAGCGGAGATACTGCTCCAGGGTCTGATTGGTTCGTTCTGTCTGTCCATTAGTCTGGGGATGAAAAGCAAAAGAAAGGTTGACTTTAATGTCCAATGCTGCACAGAAATTTTGCCAAAACCTTGAAGTGAATTGCACCCTCGATCCGAAATGACCTCATCCAGTACTCCATGTAAGCGAAACACATTCTTAATCATCAAATCTGATGTCTGTTTTGCAGTGGGTAAGCCGACACAAGGGATAAAATGAGCTGCCTTTGTTAGACGGTCAACCACCACTAGAATGGTGTTCTTCCCTTGAGAGGTTGGTAACTCCACAATGAAGTCCATAGAAATGGATCTCCACGGGCGGGACGGGGTGGGAAGAGGTTGCAACAGACCAGTTGGTGAGGAGCGAGGTGTTTTGCATCTTGCACAGACTTCACATGAAGTGACATAGTTTAAAACATCTTTCCTGTAAGTGGGCCACCAAAAGAAACGAGAAAGAAATTCTTGTGTCTTTAGAATTCCCCTATGCCCGGCTATCTTGGAATCGTGGATGAGTTGCAATACTCTCAATCTGACTGTTTCAGGTATATACAGACGTTGTCCCTGAATCCACACACCATTCTTAAAGACAAGACTTACGTCCCTTGGGGGTTGAGCCAACAAAGAATCCGCATGGTATGCTTCCTTGATGTCCTTAAGTAGGTCTTGATTATGAATCACTCCCAGGAATCTAGAGTCAGGAAGAATAGTCTTAGGAGGAGTAAGTGGACGTGTCTCTGCTGAATGAATCCTAGAGAGTGCATCAGCCTTTCCATTGCGCGATCCTGGTCTATAAGAAATGACAAAATTAAATTGGTTTAGGAAAAGATTCCAGCGAGCCTGGCGAGGAGTCAGGCACTTAGCCGACCTGATAAATTCAAGGTTACGATGGTCTGTCAGGACGACTATTTGCTGTGCAGCTCCCTGAAGAAGGTGTCTCCATTCCTTGAAGGCGGCAATAATGGCCAACAATTCTCTATTGCCCACATTGTAGTTCCTCTCAGCCGAAGACAACTGCTGGGAAAAGAAGGCACAGGGATGCAAGACATTCTTCTCACCTGTTCTCTGAGAGAGTATAGCTCCAACGGCACAGTCTGAAGCATCCACCTCTATTATGAAGGCAAGCTCGGGGTTGGGATGTACTAAGATAGGTGCGGTGGTAAATTTATCCTTTAAACAGGAAAATGCTTCCTGAGCTTGCGGGGTCCAGGAGAACCTAGACTGTTTCCGGGTAAGTTGGGTGATAGGTGACACTACCTCAGAAAAATTCTTAATGAAACGTCTATAGAAGTTGGCAAACCCGATGAAGCGCTGCACCTCCTTCACATTTCTAGGAATTGGCCAATCCTTGATGGCTTGGGTCTGCTTCCATCCATACTAATCCCTTGCGTAGATAGTACATACCCCAGAAATTGAATTTCGGTCCTATGGAATTCACACTTTTCAAGTTTGATGTAGAGATGGTTTTGTCTTAGGCGTTCTAAGACCATTCTCACATGTCCATGATGTTCCTCTTGGAGTTAGAAAAATTAGAATATCATCCAGATAAATCACCACAAATGTATCTAGGAGATCCCTGAAGATATCATTCACGAAGTGTTGGAAAGTGGCTGGGGCGGTACTCAGACCAAAAGGCATAACTAGATATTCAAAGTGTCCATAGCGTGACCTGAAAGCAGTCTTCCATTCATCCCCAGGTCTAATACGGACCAAGTTATAGGCCCCACGGAGATCCAGTTTAGAGAAAATTTTGGCATGCCGCACTCTCTCCAACAACTCAGGGATTAAAGGCAATGGATAACGGTTTCTAATAGTAACCTTATTGAGTTCCCTATAGTCTATGCAGGGTCTCAGAGATCCATCTTTCTTCTTCACAAAGAAGATGGGTGCACCTGCGGGAGATGAAGAGGGGCATATGAAGCCCTTGGCTAAATTTTCGTCTATATAATCCTTCAAAGCTTTTAGCTCGGGCCCCGCTAGGGGGTAGATCTTACCAAAAGGTATCTCGGCTCCAGGCAATAATTCAATTGGACAATCATATGGACGGTGAGGAGGAAGCTGATCAGCGTTCTTCTTGTCACATAAATCCACATAGTCCTGGTATACAGCTGGTAGTTCAGGGACTGACATGGTTCCTTTAGGAACAGAGCAAGCTGAAACTCCTTGACTCATCTGTTTCTCCGGAAAGTGTAATTCCTTGGTCTCCCAGTTAATCGTAGGATTCTGCGCCTGCAGCCATGGTAGCCCTAGAATGATGGGAAAGTGGGGAGAAGAGATAAGCATAAAAGACATTTTCTCCTGATGATCTTTACCCATAAGGACCCTCAAAGGCTCTGTTTCTTGATCCACTGGTCCAGAAGTCAGTAGAGAGCCATCCACAGTCTCCATCTGTACTGGAGTAGCCTTCTTCACTGAACGTACCCCCTGTTTCAGAGCAAAGGAGATATCCATAAAATTTCCACTTGCTCCTGAGTCGATTATAGCAGAGCTAGGCACCCAGACTGAGTCAACCCAGAGTTTGATGGAAAGGAAGCAATGAGAATTGTTTCTTTTACAACTCAGCTGGGACACCGCTGAGGAAACTTGAAAAATTGCAGCGTTTATACCGTCATCGTCCCAGAACTAACAGAGTTTAAGTCCGAGAAATCAAGATCTCTTGCAGCAGATCTCTCTGGAGCCTGAGGCTCGGACATGACAGAGCTCCTCTCGCAACACTCACAGTGAATGACTGCTGCAGTAGTCTTACGAGAACGGCTGGGGCAGTTTTAATGAAGTGCCCTGACTTACCACAGTAGAAACATAGATTTTCCTTTATACGATGTTCTTTGCGTGCATCACTAACCGTCTTTGTAAAGAGTCCACCTGCATGGGTTCAGGTTCTGGTTCCCTTGTGATCCTACTCAAAGGTTCCTTAGCTGAGGAGGGAGGTAGTAAAAGGTTGGTGCGATTATTTTCGAACCATCTCTCTTGTCTGCGTTCAGTCAGACGAGCATCAATACGGATACAATAGTTAATAAAGTCACCTAACGCAGTGGAGGGTCGGCACGAGCAAGTTCATCCTTAATCAGTGGAGACAACCCTTTCCGAAAAATAGATTTTTTTAGCGGAAGTGTCCCAAGTGGTATCAAGAGCCCATCTCCTGAAATCCAGGGCATATTCGGCTACTGAACGCTTACCTTGGCGCAAAGTTAACATGGCTGCTTCAGCTGTTGCACCTCGATTGGGGTCATCAAACACCTGCCCCATGGCTGAAATAAAAGCATCAAGGTGATTCAAACAATCATCCTCAGTCTCAATCAGAGGGTTTGCCCACATCAAAGCCTTATTGGTAAGCAACATGATTATAGTAAGCACTTTGGATCGTTCAGTGGGAAATTGTGAAGCATGTGCAGAGAAAAATAAATTGCATTGATTAATAAATCCCCTGAATTTCTCACGTTCACCGCCAAAACGAAAAGGAGGTAATTTGGGGATCCCAGAACTCGGGGTTATGGCAGGAGCCTGGGCTCGTTCCTATAGAGCCTCAATCCTGGCTCGCAATTCCTGGGTAGTCTGTCCAAACACTTGCAAATTATGATTAGTGAGGTCCTGTAGGCTTGCAAAACGGGTCTTTAAAGTCTGTACATCTGAAAGGATTGTATCAGTCACTCCGCAAAGTTCCTTTATGCGGGCCTCCATCTTCCAGATCTTTTAAGGCAGAAGTGCTGGAAGGAGAAGAGGAAAGGAGAAAAAAAAAAAATAGTGTTCACCTGTGGTAACACTCCAGAGTAAAATTTTAAGGGAATGCGCTCACTGGAATGGTTGTGAGAAGTCACAACCACTGTCATCACATAAGGTATTAAACGGACATCTGGTATCCACAGTCACAGCAGACACGGCTTTCCCAGACCCAGCAGACACTAAACATTGGCTCCTGAATCTTGTCATGTATAGTGTACAGTTCCTATAGCGTCTTGTGCTTGGGTGCGAGGAAAACACAGGAGACATAGGTTGAAATGAAATGACTTGTATTACTTCATACAAGCATGCTGAAAAGTTCACACAGTTTGCAGGAACAGAGACAGGAGGACACAGCAGGCCAGAGCAACTTCAAGCACTACAATAAATCTCCAAAGCAGGTTCAGGATCTCTTCTCTGTACCGTAATTCCTCTGCAAACATGGATTCACCAAACAGCAGGTTTCCAGAGTCCAAAGGTGTTCCAAGGTTCCTCAGTAGGGAATAGCTGGAGTACAAGTCCAAGGTTTCCAGGAGTCAGGTCACAGACTGACTGAGGCTTGATTCAGGAGCACTGATTGTTCAGCTGAGGCTGCTTAAGAAGCAAGAGGAAGAATCAGGGCGGGAACATGAAAACTGGAAACTCCATATTAACTGAGGGCAAGAGCTGCAGAAAGACAGAAAGCAAAATGGCCGACGGAAAACTGAGTTTCAAGGAACATGTCAACAGAGACAAAGAACCTTACAGCGCTAGTCCGAGGTGTCTTCCCGGCGTCTACATTTTGCCACTCCCCAAACTGGGAGTAGGCCGTTCTTTGAGGTAGCTGTCAAACTGACAGTCGGCTCAGATAAGGTGCAGTGCGTCGGCTCCCAGTAATCAAACCGTTTCAGATGTGAGTGCAATTGATGCCTGACCGCCGGGTCAGTGCAATGTCAGCACCGTGATCAGGTCATGTGATCACTCTGTTAACATCATTCGCCGGCACTACACAGGTGGTAAGTGCTCCAGTGGAACTGAAGACACAGAATATTTATTGTAACGAAGGTGAAGGGGGGAGAAGAAATAAGATTTGAGGACACGGGGGGAGAAAAGAAATAAGATTTGAGTACACAGTTTGGGGTGGGATAGGAGATAAGATTTGAGGACAGAGTTTGCGGGTGAGAAATAGGATTTGAGGGCACAGTTTGGGGGAGAAAAAAGATTTGAGGGCACAGTTTGGGGGAGAAGAAATAAGATTTGGGGATACAGGGAAGGGATGGGTGCGAACACAATATGTGGAGGGTGAGGTGGAAGTAGGAAAAATTTGAGGACACAGTATGAGGAGCAAGGTGGCAGATGGGGACATGTATGAGGAAACAGTATGAGGGGGCATGGATGAACATACAGTATAATGAGTGGGGCAATGGATGCAGACACAGCATGAGGAGCGAGGGGGAATATATGCGGACACAGAATGGGGAGCGTGGGAGGGGATAGGTTCGGACACAGTATGAGGAGCGAAGGGAAGAATGCAGAATGCATGCAGACACAATATAGGGAGCGAGGGTGATGGGATGGAAGCAAACACAGTATGGGAGTTGGGGGATGTGTATGAAGGCAATACTGAGAGCAAGGGGGTAAATAAAGGATTGCATGGACATTATTGTGTTTGGCCAAGTTCCCACAGCTCAGTTTCTACTCTTCAAAAAATGCATACCATGAGTTGAAATACTTTTGAATGGTGTATTTTTTGGTGTCTTTTTCTTTATAGACTTCAATAAGGATCTTGAAAAAAAGCATGTAAAAGCACAGTTGCATTTTTAAGTGCAAAATCAAAGCCTTTCTATACTAAAAAAGCATGAAAACAATACTTCAAATCTACATGAAAAATGCATCAACACACTGCTTAAAGTGAAACTGTCCACTAAAACTAACCTATTGAATAATCTTTAATGTAAATTTATTAAATTTATTCTTTAAGAATTTTTGGTGAGATTTTTTTAACATAGCACAAAGAGTATCAATAATAAAAAATAGAAATTTGAAATTTTCACACTGGCCACTTGGGAAGGAAAATTCTGGAAATGTCCTTATTAAATTACAAGCAAAATAATGATCACTTTTTTATGCATGAAGACAATGGCAAAGTTAGAAAACATGTGAACCCTAATTGAAAACATTTCTGCAGCTATAGCCTTTACATTATCCACATTGAAATTAATTAAAATTCAGTATTATCTGCATAGCATTATTTACATAAAATTACAATATCATTTCCATATGAAGGAAAAAAGGACAATTCAGTTAAAAAAGGAGGTAGCCGCCCTTTAGCCGCTGAAATAAATAGATACCGTAATTCAGTCCCCATAAGACATGTTTCATTCATAGCAGTTTAGCTGTGAGGCTGTTTGTAATCTCTAGTTGTTTCTTACTTTATTAACAATGATGATTACATTTCTCAATATAATATATTTTAATACATGTGATGAATAAAACAACAATAAAAAAAAAAATAATAATAATAATAAAATATATACAATATAATAATATATTATTACATTTGTAAGGCTGGTTTCACACTAGCGTTCTATCGCCCAGCGCATCGTGCGCTATCGGTATTGCTAGACGCTATATTTTCATTTTTTGTTCCGCCCAACCACTTAAGAAAAGCGCGTGCGCACATTATGCGCAAAAAAAAATTACAGTCTATGGGGGCGCTGGCGTGCGCATGGTTGTGCGCTCATCAGCGCTTTTGCGCGCACACGATTTTTGAGTAAACAATGTCTAGACACTTGTTTAACCCCTTAATGACCAAGCCATTTTGTAGGTTAAAGACCAGGCCAATTTTTACAATTCTGACCACTCTCTTTATGAGGTTATAACTCTGGAACGCTTCTACGGATCTTGGCGATTCTGAGATTGTTTTCTCGTGACATAGTGTACTTCATGATAGTGGTAAAATTTCTTCAATATAACTTGCGTTTTTTTTATGAAAAAAATGGAAATATGGCAAAAATTTTGAAAATTTTGCAATTTTCAAACTTTTAATTTTTATGCCATTAAATCAGAGAGATATGTCACAAAAATTAGTTAATAAATAACATTTCCCACATGTCTACTTTACATCAGCACAATTTTGGAACCAAAATTTTTTTTTGTTACGAAGTTATAAGTGTTAAAAGTTGACCAGCAATTTCTCATTTTTCCAACAAAATTTACAAAACCATTTTTTTAGGGACCACCTCACATTTGAAGTGAATTTGAGGGTCAATATGACAGAAAATACCCAAAAATGACACCATTCTAAAAACTGCACCCCTCAACGTGTTCAAAGCCACATTCAAGAAGTTTATTAACCCTTTAGGTACTTCACAAGAATTGAAGCAATGTGGAAGGAAAAAATGAACATTTAACTTTTTTTCCCAAAATTTTTCTTTCGACACAATTTTTTAAAATTTTGTCAAGGGTATCAGGAGAAAATGAACCACAATATTTGTTGTACAATTTCTCCAGAGTACACCAATATACCATGTGTGGGGGTAAACCACTATTTGGGCGCATGGCAGAGCTCGGAATGGAAGCAGCGCCATTTGACTTTTTTGGCTGGAATTGAGATTGGACGCCATGTCGCATTTGGAGAGTCCCTGTGTGCCTAAACAGTGAAAACCCCCCACAAGTGACCCCATTTTGGAAACTGGACCCCTCAAGGAACTCATCTAAATGTGTCGTGAGAGCTTTTAACCCCAAGGGCTTCACAGAAGGTTATAACGTAGAGCCGTAAAATTAAAAAATCATATTTTTTCCACAAAAATGATCTTTTCATCCCAATTATTATTTTCCAAAGGATAAAAGGACCCCAAAAGTTATTGGGCAATTAGTCCTGAGTACGCTGATACCCCATATGTGGGGGTAAACCACTATTTGGGCGCATGGCAGAGCTCGGAAGGGAAAGCAGCGCCATTTGACTTTTTTGGCTGGAATTGAGATTGGACGCCATGTCGCATTTGGAGAGTCCCTGTGTGCCTAAACAGTGGAAACCCCCACAAGTGACCCCATTTTGGAAACTAGACCCCCCAAGGAACTTATCTAAATGTGTTGTGAGAGCTTTTAACCCCCAAGCGCTTCACAGAAGGTTATAACGTAGAGCCGTAAATTAAAAAATCATATTTTTTCCACAAAAATGATCTTTTCATCCCAATTTTTATTTTCCAAAGGATAAAAGGACCCCAAAATTTATTGTGCAATTAGTCCTGAGTACGCTGATACCCCATAGGTGGGGGTAAACCACTATTTGGGCGCATGGCAGAGCTCGGAAGGGAAGCAGCGCCATTTTACTTTTTTGGCTAGAATTGAGATTGGATGCCATGTCGTATTTGGAGAGTCCCTGTGTGCCTAAACAGTGGAAACCCGCACAAGTGACCCCATTTTTGAAACTAGACCCCCCCAAGGAACTTATCTAGATGTGTGGTGAGAGCTTTGAACCCCCAAGGGCTTCACAGAAGGTTATAACGTAGAGCAGTAAAATTAAAAAATCATATCTTTTCCACAAAAATGATCTTTCCACCCCCAATTGTTATTTTCCAAAGGGTAAGAGGACCCCAAAAGTTATTGTGCAATTTGTCCTGAGTACGCTGATACCCCATATGTGGGGGGAAACCACTATTTTGACGCATGGCAGAGCTCGAAAGGGAAGTAGCGCCTTTTTCAAATGCAGACTTTGATGGAATGGTCTGTGGGTGTCATGTCACGTTTGGATAGCCCCTGATGTGCCTAAACAGTAGAAACCCCCCACAAGTGACTCCATTTTGGAAACTAGACCCCCAAGGAACTTTTCTAGATGTGTGGTGAGCACTTTGAACCCCAAGTGCTTCACAGAAGTTTATAACGTAGAGCCGTGAAAATAAAAAAATCATATTTTTTCCACAAAAATAATCTTTTTGCCCCAAATTTTTATTTTTATAATGGTAACAGGAGAAATAGGACCCCAAAAGCTATTGTGCAATTTGTCCTGAGTACGCTGATATCCCATATGTGGGGGGGAACCACTATTTTGACGCATGGCAGAGCTCGAAAGGGAAGTAGCGCCTTTTTCAAATGCAGACTTTGATGGAATGGTCTGTGGGTGTCATGTCACGTTTGGATAGCCCCTGATGTGCCTAAACAGTAGAAACCCCCCACAAGTGACTCCATTTTGGAAACTAGACCCCCCAAGGAACTTTTCTAGATGTGTGGTGAGCACTTTGAACCCCCAAGTGCTTCACAGAAGTTTATAACGTAGAGCCGTGAAAATAAAAAAATCATATTTTTTTCCACAAAAATAATCTTTTTGCCCAAATTTTTATTTTTATAATGGTAACAGGAGAAATAGGACCCCAAAAGCTATTGTGCAATTTGTCCTGAGTACGCTGATATCCCATATGTGGGGGGGAACCACTATTTTGACGCATGGCAGAGCTCGAAAGGGAAGTAGCGCCTTTTTCAAATGCAGACTTTGATGGAATGGTCTGTGGGTGTCATGTCACGTTTGGAATAGCCCCTGATGTGCCTAAACAGTAGAAACCCCCACAAGTGACTCCATTTTGGAAACTAGACCCCCCAAGGAACTTTTCTAGATGTGTGGTGAGCACTTTGAACCCCAAGTGCTTCACAGAAGTTTATTAACGTAGAGCCGTGAAAATAAAAAAATCATATTTTTTTCCACAAAAATAATCTTTTTGCCCCAAATTTTTATTTTTTATAATGGTAACAGGAGAAATAGGACCCCAAAAGCTATTGTGCAATTTGTCCTGAGTACGCTGATATCCCATATGTGGGGGGGAACCACTATTTTGATGCATGGCAGAGATCGGAAGGGAAGGAGCACCGTTTTTAAATGCAGACTTTGATGGAATGGTCTGCGGGTGTCATGTCGCGCTTGGAGAGCCCCTGATGTGCCTAAACAGTAGAAACCCCCCACAAATGACCCCATTTTGCAAACTAGACCCCCCAAGGAACTTATCTAGATGTGTGGTCAGCACTTTGAACCCCCAAGGGCTTCACAGAAGTTTATAACGTAGAGCCGTGAAAATAAAAAAAATCATATTTTTTTCTACAAAAATGACCTTTTTGCCCCAAATTTTTATTTTTATAAGGGTAACAGGAGAAATAGGACCCCAAAAGCTATTGTGCATTTTGTCCTGAGTACGCTGATACCCCATATGCGGGGGGGAACCACTGTGATCGCCTTACTGCGATCTTTGGGAGGCACAATGAACAAATCTACCAAAGGTGAAGAATTGGTTTTCTTTTTTACGCCGTTCCTCGTGCGATATTAGTGATTAGGCGACTTTATTCCTCGGATCGGTGCGATTACAGCGATACCAGATTTACATCCTTTTTTCATGTTTAGCTTCTGTCACACTCTAAAAGATGCTTTTTTTTCAATAATTTTTTTGTAAGAATTTTTTGCATCGCCGTATTTTGAGAGCTATAATTTTTCCATATTTCGGCCGACAGAGTTATCTGTGGGCTTATTTTTTGCGGGACGAGCTGACGTATTTATTGGTAACATATTCGGGCACATAACGTTTTTTGATCGCTTCCTATTCCGATTTTTGTGGAAGCAGAATGAACAAAAACCAGCAATTCAGGAATTGTTTTTTTTTTTAATTTTTTTTCCCCCGTTCCGCGTGTGGTAAAATTGATAAAGCAGCTTTATTCTTCGGGTCACTACGATTACAGCGATACCTCATTTATATATTTTTTTTATGTTTTGGCGTTTTTTACACAATAAAGAATTTTATAGAAAAAATAATTATTTTTGCATCAGTTTATTCCGCGAGCTATAACTTTTTTATTTTTTCGCTGATGATGCTATATAGCGGCTTGTTTTTTGCGGGACAAGATGACGTTTTCAGCGGTACCATGATTATTTATATCTGACTTTTTGATCGCGTGTTATTGCACTTTTTCCAAGCGGTATAATGATACCGCTTGGAAAAAGTATAATTTACTACTTTTTTGTGTTTTTTTTTACGGCTTTCACTGAAGGGGTTAACTAGGGTTATGCTTTTATAGATGGGATTTTTACAGACATGGCGATACCTAACATGTGTATTTTTTTTGTTTTTTATTTTTTTTATTACATAAAAATGTGTATTTTTTAGGGGATTTTTTTTTAATTATTTTTTAATATTTTTTTTACAATTTTTTTTAAAAAATGATTTTTTTTAACTTGTCCCTTTATGGGACTTTCACTTTTTTTACTTTTGATTGCAGTTAAATGCTTTTGCAATGCTTGGCTTTTGCAAGCTTTTGAAAATTTAGTGGAAGTGCTGTGACTGATACGCAGCTTCCCCGTGTAAATGACCGGAGGTTGTCATGAAAACCCCCCCAGGTCTAAAGGCAGACAGGGCCCCCTGAAAACAGTGCAGGGTCCCGATTGAGGCAGAGGGGCTCCGCCTTGCCCCCCCCCTGGCTTGCGATCGGTGGATGCAGCAGTCAGGAATAACAGCCAGGGGCGGTTTGGGGGGTCCCCCCCTGGCTGTCAGGGCAGGAAGCCTGGCCACTGCAGGTGGCTCCCGCCTGATCAGTGGGGAAGCTGAAATTTCGCTTCTCCTGCGGATCGCTGCTTGTTTGGTCAGTAGTTGATGACCAATCCAGCGCTGTGAGTGCGGGGACCAACGGAAAGGTCCCCCACCCCCTTGCCGTGCCGTCGCTGCTGGCAGCCGTCGGCATGATTACCCCTGCGTGTTTACACGCAGTGGTAGTCAAAGGCCCTGCGGGGTCCGTCTGGTGCCGGAACTGGCCCCTTGCCCTGACGGGGTCTGCATTTAGGGACATTAAGGGGTTAAAACCCCCCCCTACAAAGCAAATTTTTTGGTGGGTGTAGTAAAAGAAGGGGTTGCGTGCCAGACCCTATATCAGACTGATGAAGACACGCCGGAAGCACAAGAAAAATTGGGGCCAAAAGGGATCACCAAGATGTGAGTATTCTTAAGCCAAATTTACTGCCTGTCCCTTTTAAAAATAATATGTCTATCTTTGTATTTATTTTTATTTCAGTAGGGTTTTTTTGGATCACTATTCCCCATCCCGGGGAAGGCCCCCGCAGAGCTGATGGGTATTTCCTGCCCTTTTGGGGAAGTATAGCGCTGCATTACAAAATTTTAATTTTTTTTTTTTCTTTTAGAATCATGTGGCCGGCGTTGAGTGAACGCGGGAGCAGTGCAGCCCAAAACAAGCCGGTGGTGAAAGGTAATGAAAATATTAGTCTTTGAAGTAACTTTTTTTTTTTTTATTTTTTGTTTTT
>JARQOD010000004.1:143537523-143656996 GCA_033576555.1 Oophaga sylvatica
ACTTAATACTTGGTGGCAAAACCCTTGTTGGCAAGCACAACGTCAGACGTTTTTTGTATTTGGGATGATGGAGGTTTGCGCACATGTCATGAGGAATTTTGGTCCACTCCTCTTTGCAGATCATCTCTAAATGATTAAGATTTTGGAGGCTGTCGCTTGGCAACTCGGAGCTTCAACTCCCTCCATAAGTTTTCTATGGGATTAAGGTCTGGAGACTGACTAGGCCACTCCATGACCTTAATGTGCTTCTTTTTGACCCACTCCTTTGTTGCCTTGGCTGTATGTTTTGTGTCATAGTCTTTGTGGAATACACAGCTACAACCCATTTTTAATACCCTGGCGGAGGGAAGGAGGTTGTCACTCAGGATTTTACGGTACATGGTGCCCTCCATTCTCCCATTGATGCGGTAAAGTAGCATGGGAAACACCCCCAAACATAATGTTTCCACCTCCATGCTTGACAGGGGTATGGTTTCTTTGGGTCATAGGCAGCATTTTTTTTTTCTCCAAACACGGCAAGTTGAGTTAAAGCCATAGAGCTCAATTTTTGTCTCATCTGACCACAGAAACCTTATTCAAATCACTCACAGAATCATCCAAGTGTTCATTTGCAAACTTCAGTTTAGGCCTGCACATGTTCCTTTTTGGAGCGGGGAGGACCTTGCGGGCACCGCACGATTTTAAACCTTTACGGCATAATTTTGTTACGAATGGTTTTCTTGGGGGACTGTGGTCCCAGCTGCTTGAGATCATTAACAAGTTCAACCCGTGTTGTAGTTTTAGGTTGTTCTCTCACCTTCATCATGATCAAGGATACCCCACGAGGTCAGCTTTTGCATGGTACCCCAGATCGACGGCGATTGCCAGTCATTTTGTTTTGTTAGAATCTATTCAGTTTGACCATCTGCCATCTTGTTGTGGTTTCTGGCTGTTGGTCTGTTTTCCCCTGGTACTGGGCTTGTCGTTGGTCAGGTGATTGTATCACCCTTTATTACCCTGCACCTGCCTCCCAGTCCTTGCTGGACATCAGTGTTAATCCGCTTGAGTTCTGGCTAGGAGCCTTGATAGTGTTGTGCTATTCTTTGTACAGTTCTGAGAACTCTAGTTCTGCTTGCTTAGTCTTTTTGTTTTTTCCTTTTGTTTCTGCAGCTTCCTCTATTTCCCTGCTAGGAGGTTACCAGTGTTTTGTTCCCAGTCCCTAGATCTTTCGGGGTTCCCCTTCCCTCACCTTCAGGTCTTCACTTGAGTCTAGACTAGGATTGTCGGTGGGTCTATTCGCAAACAATAGGTCGCCCGCTCCATCGTAGGGATTGAGTCTAGTTTTAGTGCAGGATCAGATTTTCCCCCGCTCTATTCCTGAGTTGAAGACCCATAACAGTATGTCCAGCCAGCACATATAAAAATCAAAAAAAAGGAAAATGATTTTTTTTTCTTTCTCCCAGAGTCCTTCAATATGAACAGCGTCCAAGAACTTACTCAACACTTGCAAGGGTTAACTTTGAAGGTAGTCAGCCTGCAACAGCACGTGAGTAATTGTCCTGGAGTATGCTGTGAGGAGCCTAATGTAGGACTACCTGAGTTTTTTTCTGGTAAATGGCAGGATTTTTTTACATTTAAAAATGCATGTTTACTATATTTTCGGCTTAGACCTGGATCCTCAGGGAATGAATCACAACGTGTGTGGATTATTATGTCTTTGTTGCGAAGTGATCCCCAAATCTGGGCATTTTCGGTACCACCTAATGATCCTTGTTTGAAATCAGTAGAAACATTTTTTTACTGCTATGGGGTTGTTATATGATGACCTGGATCAAGTAACCACAGCTGAGGCAGAGCTCAGACGGCTTAAACAGGGTTCTGGTGATGCTGAGAGGTATTGCACCCTGTTCTGAAGATGGTCCGCAGAGGTCAGGTGGAATGACCCAGCGCTCAAGAGTCAGTTTTTTAGCAGGTTTGAGTGAAAGGGTTAAAGATTTGCTCATTGCTTATCCTGCACCTGATTCTTTGGAATCTACTATGCAGTTAGCTATCCGTGTGGATAGAAGATTGAGAGACAGGCAGAATAATGAGAAGCCTCCTATAATGCTGGACCCAGTCTCTCAGGATAGCCCCGTCGACAGCGAGGAGCCAATGCAACTTGGGGCGATGTCTTCTCGTTCCCAGGATAGGGAGAGGAGGTTCTCTGAGGGGCTATGCTTCTATTGTTGTAAGGCTGACCATTTGATTAAGCAATGCGAGGTTCGCATAAAGAAAGAAAAGAAAAAAAGGTCAGTAGGAGCAACACCCCCGTTCGTATTGCATTTTTACGGACCGCAGTTTTTTTTCTGGTAATTCCACCTATCGTAGTCATTCCATTGATTTTCAGGTCATGGTGGATTGTGGTTCTACACTGAATTTGATTGATCAACAAATTCTAGACAAATATAAATTTGATTCTGAACCATTGTCATCTTCTTTCCCCATTGTGGCGATTGATAACACTCCCCTGGAGCATGGGTGCGTGTCTCGAAAGGTCACTGGGTTCCCGCTTACTGTCAATATGGAACATGAGGAGTGCATTGACTTGTTTGTACTGGATAAATTGCCTGTTCGAATCGTCCTGGGTTTACCATGGTTAAAAATGCACAATCTTTTGCTGGACTAGGTATTATAAGGTACTGGGGTCAGGTATGTTATGGTAAATGTTGTAATGTTGTAATGCTGTTAAGAAAGAGCTACCTGAAGCCATCCAGGATTTCTGGAAGGTATTTTCAGAAGTTGAATCGCAAGCTCTACCACCCCATAGAGATTACGATTGCGCTATTGAGTTTGTCCCAGGTGCTACACTCCCTAAGAGTCGTTTATTTAAGGGAAGCCTTAAAGGAATACCTATACAGTCATGGCCAAAAGTTTTGAGAATGACACAAATATTATATTTTCACATGATCTGCTGCCCTCTGGTTTCTCTGTGTGTTTGACAGATGTTTTTATCACAGACAGAAATATATAATTGCAAACATATGAGTAACAAAAGCTTATATTGACAGTTAGAATGAGTTAATGCAGCAAGTCAATATTTGCAGTGTTGACCCTTCTTCTTCTGGATCTCTTCAATTCTCCCTGGCATGCTCTCAATCAACTTCTGGACCAAATCCTGACTGATAGCAGTCCATTCTTGCACAATCAATGCTTTCATTTGGTCAGAATTTTTAGGTTTTTGTTTGTCCACCCGTCTCTTGATGATTGACCACAAGTTCTCAATGGGATTAAGATCTGGGGAGTTTCCAGGCCATGGACCCAAAATCTCTATGTTTTGTTCCCTGAGCCATTTAGTTATCACCTTTGCTTTATGGCAAGGTGCTTTATCATGCTGGAAAAGGCATTGTTGATCACTAAACTGCTCTTGGAGGGTTGGGAGAAGTTACTCTTGGAGGACATTCTGGTACCATTCTTTATTCATGGCTGTGTTTTTAGGCAAGACTGTGGAGAGCCGATTCCCTTGGCTGAGAAGCAACCCCACACATGAATGGTTTCAGGATGCTTAACGGTTGGCATGAGACAAGACTGGTGGTAGCGCTCACCTTGTCTTCTCCGAATGAGGCGTTTTCCTGATGTCCCAAACAATCGAAAAGGGGATTCATCAGAGAAAATAACTTTACCCCAGTCCTCAGCAGTCCACTGCCTGTACCTTTTGCAGAATATCAGTCTGTCCATGATGTTTTTTCTGGAGAGAAGTGGCTTCTTTGCTGCCCTCCTTGAGACCAGGCCTTGCTCCAAGAGTCTCCGCCTCACAGTGCATGCAGATGCACTCACACCTGCCTGCTGCCATTCCTGAGCAAGCTCTGCATGCTGGTAGCCCGATCCCGCAGCTGAAACACTTTTAAGAGACGGTCCTGGCGCTTGCTGGTCCTTCTTGGGCGCCCTGGAGCCTTTTTGGCAACAATGGGACCTCTCTCCTTGAAGTTCTTGATGATGCGATAGATTGTTGACTGAGGTGCAATCTTTCTAGCTGCGATACTCTTCCCTGTTAGGCCATTTTTGTGCATTGCAATGATGACTGCACATGTTTCTTTAGAGATAACCATGGTTAACAGAAGAGAAGCAATGATGCCAAGCACCAGCCTCCATTTAAAGTGTCCAGTGGTGTCATTCTTACTTAATCATGACAGATTGATCCCCAGCCATGTCCTCATCAACACCCACACCTGTGTTAATGGAGCAATCACTGAAAAGAGGTTAGCTGGTCCTTTTAAGGCAGGGCTGCAATGATGTTGAAATGTGTTTTGGGGGATAAAGTTCATTTTCTTGCCAAATATTGACTTTGCAAGTAATTGCTGTTAAGCTGATCACTCTTTATAACATTCTGGAGTATATGCAAATTGCCATTAGAAAAAGTGAAGCAGTAGACTTTGTAAAAATTAATATTTGTGTCATTCTCAAAACTTTTGGCCATGACTGTAGACTAGTTTGGCTGCAGGTCCTACTAGACCCTCTAAGTCTCCTTTGGCGGTAGGTTTTTATTTTGTCAAAAGGAAGGATGGGGGCCTTAGACCGTGTCTGGATTTTCGGGAGATTAATAAGATCACTGTGCGCAATCCTTATTCAGTGCCGCTAATTCCCGATTTGTATAACCAACTAACCGGAGCTAAGTGGTTCTCTAAAATTGACCTGCGTGGGACATATAATTTGCTGCGGGTGGTGGGAGGGCGATGAATGGAAGACAGTCTTGGGTCAGTTTGAGTGTCTGGTGATGCCTTTTGGCCTTACTAATGCGCACGCATTTTTTAAAAATTTCATTAACCCCTTAACGACCAAGCCATTTTGTAGGTTAAAGACCAGGCCAATTTTTACAATTCTGACCACTGTCACTTTATGTGCTTATAACTCTGGAACGCTTCAACGGATGTTGGCGATTCTGAGAATGTTTTCTCATGACATATTGTACTTCATGATAGTGGTAAAATTTCTTTAATATAACTTGCGTTTATTTATGAAAAAAATGGAAATATGGAAAAAATTTTGAAAATTTTGCAATTTTCAAACTTTTACATTTTATGCCATTAAATCACAGAGATATGTCACAAAAAGTAGTTAATAAATAACATTTCCTACATGTCTACTTTACATCAGAACAATTTTGGAACCAAAATTTTTTTTTGTTAGGAAGTTATAAGTGTTAAAAGTTGACCAGCAATTTCTAATTTTTCCAACAAAATTTACAAAACCATTTTTTTTAGGGACCACCTCACATTTGAAGTGAATTTGAGGGGTCAATATTACAGAAAATACCAAAAGTGACACCATTCTAAAAACTGCACCCCTCAAGGTGTTCAAAGCCACATTCAAGAATTTTATTAACCCTTTATGTACTTTACAAGATTTGAAGCAATGTGGAAGGAAAAAATGAACATTTAACTTTTTATCCCAAAATTTTTCTTTCGACACAATTTTTAAAATTTTGTCAAGGGTATCAGTAGAAAATGAACCACAATATTTGTTGTACAATTTCTCCTGAGTACACCGATACCCCATGTGTGGGGGAAAACCAATCTTTAGGCGCACAGCAGTGCTCAGAAGGGAAGGAGCATCATTTGAGATTTTGAATGTCAAATTGGCTGGAATCGAGAGCGGACACCATGTCGCGTTTGGAGAGTCCTTGATGTACCTAAACAGTGGAAACCCCCCATAAGTGACCCCATTTTGGAAACTAGACCCCCCAAGGAACTTATCTAAATGTGTCGTGAGAGCTTTGAACCCCCAAGGGCTTCACAGAAGGTTATAACGTAGAGCCGTAAAATTTAAAAATCATATTTTTTCCACAAAAATGATCTTTTCATCCCAATTTTTATTTTCCAAAGGATAAAAGGACCCCAAAAGTTATTGTGCAATTTGTCCTGAGTACGCTGATACCCCATATGTGGGGGTAAACCACTATTTGGGCGCATGGCAGAGCTCGGAAGGGAAGCAGCGCCATTTGACTTTTTTGGCTGTAATTGAGATTGGACGCCATGTCGCATTTGGAGAGTCCCTGTGTGCCTAAACAGTGGAAACCCCCCACAAGTGACCCCATTTTGGAAACTAGACCCCCCAAGGAACTTATCTAGATGTGTGGTGAGAGCTTTGAACCCCCAAGGGCTTCACAGAAGGTTATAACGTAGAGCTGTAAAATTAAAAAATCATATATTTTCCACAAAAATGATCTTTCCACCCCAATTTTTATTTTCCAAAGGGTAACAGGACCCCAAAAGTTATTGTGCAATTTGTCCTGAGTATGCTGATACCCCATATGTGGGGGTAAACCACTATTTTAAAGCATGGCAGAGCTCGGAAGGGAAGGAGCGCCTTCTTCAAATGCAGACTTTGATGGAATGGTCTGCGGGTGTCATTTCACGTTTGGAGAGCCCCTGATGTGCCTAAACAGTAGAAACCCCCCACAAGTGACTCCATTTTGCAAACTAGACCCCCCAAGGAACTTATCTAGATGTGTGGTCAGCACTTTGAACCCCCAAGGGCTTCACAGAAGTTTATAACGTAGAGCCGTGAAAATAAAAAAATCATATTTTTTTCCACAAAAATGACCTTTTTGCCCCCAAACTTTTATTTTTATAAGGGTAACAGGAGAAATAGGACCCCAAACGTTGATGTGCAATTTGTCCTGAGTACGCTGATACCCCATATGTGGGGGAGAACCACTGTGATCGCCTTACTGCGATCTTTGGGAGGCAGAATGAACAAATCCACAAAAGGTGAAGAATTGGTTTTCTTTTTTACGCCGTTCCTCGTGCGGTATTAGTGATTAGGCGACTTTATTTTTCGGGTCGGTGCGATTACAGCGATACCAGATTTATACCCTTTATTCATGTTTAGCTTCTGTCACACTCTAAAAGATGCTTTTTTTTGGAAGAATTTTTTGTAAGAAATTTTTGCATCGTCGTATTTTGAGAGCTATAATTTTTCCATATTTCGTCCGACAGAGTTATCTGTGGGCTTATTTTTCGCGGGACGAGCTGACGTTTTTATTGGTACCATATTCAGGCACATAACGTTTTTTGATCGCTTCCTATTCCGATTTTTGTGGAAGCAGAATGAACAAAAACCAGCAATTCAGGAATTGTTTTTTTTTTTTTCCTCCGTTCCGTGTGTGGTAAAATTGATAAAGCAGCTTTATTCTTCGGGTCACTACGATTACAGCGATACCTCATTTATATATTTTTTTATGTTTTGGCGTTTTTTACACAATAAAAAATTTATAGAAAAAATAATTATTTTTGCATCAGTTTATTCCGCGAGCTATAACTTTTTTATTTTTTCGCTGATGATGCTTTATAGTGGCTTGTTTTTTGAAGGACAAGATGACGTTTTCAGCGGTACCATGATTATTTATATCTGACTTTTTGATCGCGTGTTATTGCACTTTTTCCAAGTCAAATATTGACTTGCTGCATTAACTCATTCTAACTGTCAATATAAGCTTTTGTTACTCATATGTTTGCAATTATATTTCTGTCTGTGATAAAAACATCTGTCAATCACACATAATAACCAGAGGGCAGCAGATCATGTGAAAATATAATTTGTGTCATTCTCAAAACTTTTGGCCATGACTGTACCTATAGTGAAAGCTGCTGTGACCATGATCACCGCAGCTTTTCATAGCTAGATGACCCGGAGGTTGTCATGACAACCCCCGGGTCATCAAGGCAGAGATCGGGCCCTGCAAATACATTGCAGGGCGCCGATCTGAGGCTGAGGGAGCTCCCGACCCTCTGCCTCCCGCCCTGAGCGCTGCGATTGCGCTCGATCGCAGCAGTCAGGGGGTTAACAGCCAGGGGCGGTGGGGGCGCCGCTCCTGGCTGTTAGTGCAGGAAGCTCGGCCACTGCAGTGCCAAGCTCCTGCACTGATCGGGCAGAAGAGGCTGAAATTTCAGCCTCTTCTGCCTGATCGCTGCTGTGTTTGGTCAGTCAGATTGACTGACCAATCACAGCGCTGTGGGTGCGGGGACCGACGGCAAAGGTCCCTGCACCGCTTGCTGTGCCTGTCAGCTGTCTGTGACAGCTGGCGGCACTGAACTACCACTGCATGGTAGTTCAAAGGCATGACGTGCACAGTCCGTCAAGGAGTCAAAACTGACACCTTGCCATGACGGACTGTGCACGTCATTGGACATTAAGGGGTTAATGACATTCTGAGGCCGTTGATCGGTAGGAGTGTTATTGTTTATTTGGACGATATTTCGATCCAAAGGCACAGCCCCTGTGCCTTTGGATCGGATACCCCGTGGTACGCCGCGAGGTCCTGATCGCTGCTATGAAGACCCGATGTCATCATGATGACATCCGGGTCTCCAGAGCTGTGAAACTTCCTGTCATGCGCAGAGCATGTCTGGAAGTCTCACAGGTTAGTGTACAGAATGCTGCTTCCTCTGCATGCTATAGAAGCTATCAGTCTGCACAAAATGATTGTACCATAGTGGGACAAGGTGTAAAAGTAAGAATTAAACTAAAAAAATGTTTAAAGAATTTAAAAATATGTAAAAAATAATAAAAAATCAATATTTATTCTGTCACAAAATAAATAATTGAATAAAAAAATCTAAACAATAAAAGTACACATATTTGGTATCGTCGCATCCGTAACGACCCAACCTATAAAACTGTCCCACTAGTTAACCCCTTTAGTGAACACCATAAAAAAAATACAAGGCAAAAAACAATGCTTTATCATCATACCGCCGAACAAAAAGTGGAATAACACGCGATCAAAAAGGCGAATATAAATAAACATGTTACCGCTGAAAAACTCATCTTGTCCTGCAAAAAACAAGCCACCATACAGCGTCATCAGCGAAAAAATAAAAAAATTATAGCTGTCAGAATAAAGTTATACAAAAACAATTATTTTTTCTATAAAATAGTTTTTATTATATAAAAGCGCCAAAACATAAAAAAGATATAAATGAGGTATCGTTGTAATCATACTGACCCGAAGAATAAAACTGCTTGATCAATTTTATCGCACAAGGAACGGTGTAAACGCCCCCCAAAAGAAATTCATGAATTGCTGGTTTTTGCTCATTCTACCTCCCAAAAATCAGAATAGAAAGTGATCAAAAAATTTTATGTGCCCGAAAATGGTACCAATAAAAACGTTGACTCATCCCACAAAAAACAAGACCTCACATGACTCTGTGGGACAAAATATGGAAATATTATAGCTCTCAAAATGTGATGATGAAAAAACTATTTTTTGCAATAAAAAGCGTCTTTTAGTGTGTGACAGTTGCCAAACAAAAAAACCCACTATAAATAGTAAATCAAACCCCCCTTTATCTCTCCCTTAGTTAGGGAAAAATGATAAAATAAAAAAATGTATTTATTAACATTTTCCCATTAGGGTTAGGGTTAAAGTTAGGGTTAGGGTTGGAGCTAAAGTTTGGGTTGGGGCTAAAGTTAGGGTTAGGGTTGCAGCTAAAGTTGGGGTTGGGCTAAAGTTAGGGTTAGGGTTGGGCTAGAGTTGGGGTTAGGGTTTGAATTACGGTTACGGTTGGGATTAAAGTTAGGATTGGGATTAGGGCAAGGGTTGGGATTAAGGTTAGGGGTGTGTTAGTGTAATGTTTGTGGTTAGAGTTATATTTAAGGTTGGGATCAGTGTTAGAGGTGTGTTGGGGTTAGAGTTGGGGGGTTTCCACTGTTTAGGCATATCAGGGGCTCTCCAAATGCGACATGGCGTCTGATCTCAATTCCAGCCAATTCTGTGTTGAAAAAGTCAAACAGTGCTCCTTCTCTCCTGAGCTCTGCCATGCGCCCAGTGGTTTTCCCCCACATATGGGGTATCAGCATACTCAGGACAAATTGCACAACAACTTTTGGGGTGCAATTTCTCCTGTTACCATTGGGAAAATAAAAAATTGGGGGCGAAAATATCATTTTTGTGAAAAAAAATATGATTTTTTATTTTTACGGCTCTACGTTGTAAACTTCTGTGAAGCACTTGGGGGTTCAAAGTGCTCACCGCACATTTAGATAAGTTCCTTAGGGGGTCTACTTTCCAAAATGGTGTCACTTGTGGGGGGTTTCCACTGTTTAGGCACATCAGGGGCTCTCCAAACGCAACATGGCGTCCGATCTCAATTCCAGCCAATTTTGCATTGAAAATTCAAACGGTGCTCCTTCACTTCCGAGCTCAGCCATGCACCCAAACAGTGGTTTCCCCCCACATATGAGGTATCAGCGTATTCAGGACAAATTGCACAACAACTTTTGCAGTCCAATTTCTCCTGTTACCCTTGGTAAAATAAAACAAATTGGATCTGAAGTTAATTTTTTGTGAAAAAAGTTAAATGTTCATTTTTTTTAAACATTCCAAAAATTCATGTAAAGCACCTGAAGGGTTAATAAACTTCCTGAATATGGTTTTGAGCACCTTCAGGGGTGCAGTTTTTAGAATGGTGTCACTTTTGGTATTTTCTATCATATACACCCCTCAATGTGACTTCAAATGTGATGTGGTCCCTAAAACAAAATGGTGTTGTAAAAATGAGAAATTGCTGGTCAACGTTTAACCCTTATAACTTCATAACAAAAAAAAAATTGGTTTCCAAAATTGTCCTGATGTAAAGTAGACATGTGGGAAATGTTATTTATTAACTATTTTGTGCAATATAACTCTCTGATTTAAGTGCATAAAATAAAATTTTGAAAATTGCGAAACTTTAACAATTTTCGCCAAATTTCCATTTTTTTTCACAAATAATCGCAAGTTATATCAAAGCAATTTTACCACTAACATGAAGTACAATATGTCACGAAAAAACACTCAGAATTTCCAAGATTCGTTGAAGCGTTCCAGAGTTATAATCTCATAAAGGGACAGTGGTCAGAATTGTAAAAATTGGCCTGGTCGTTAACATGCAAACCACCCTTGGGGGTTAAGGGGTTAATGCAGGTAACAGGTTGATTAGGAGCGTCTAACTGATCTGTAGGAGCCAGAACTATTAATGGATGGTAGGGGATCAAATACTTATTTCTCACTGCAAAATGCAAATACATTTATATAATTTATGCAATGTGATTTTCTGGATTGTATTTTTGATAACATTGATCTCAATGTTAAAATTAACCTACCCTTAAAATTCTATACTGTTCATGACTTTATCAGTGGGCAAACTTACAAGATCAACAAGGGATCAAATACTTATTTCCCCCACGGTATGATGTATCTGTGTGACTATTATGTGTATGTAATGAGCATGTGTTGTCCAGTATATGTGTGCTGTATACAAGTATATAATGTAATTTAACCCCTTCACCACCTTTGACGTTCATATACATCAAAGGTTGTATCCTTGCCTTTGATACAATCTCACACACTGGCAATATACTATATGGAGGACTATGGGGACTATGAGACTATGATCTTCCTTACCTGACCTATCTATCACAATTAGCGACATCATGCTTTCCCCCATACCGGAAGTCCGCTGCTTTGGAGTAACCCTTGACTCTGTCCTGTCCTACGAACCGCACATCCAAGCTCTTTCTACCTCCTGTCGCTTTCAGCTCAAAAATATTTCCAGAATCCGTCCTTTCCTCAACCCTCAATCTACTAAAATGATTGTGCATGCCCTCATCATCTCCCGCCTCGACTACTGCAACATCCTTTTCTCTGGCCTCCCTGCTAACACCCTCGCACCTCTCCGGTCCATCCTTAATTCTGCTGCCCGACTAATTCATCTCTCTCCTCGCTACTCCTCCGCTTCTCCCCTATGCAAATCTCTTCACTGGCTCCCATTCCCTCAGCGTATCCAGTTCAAATTACTAATACTGACCTACAAGGCCATCTATAACCTGTCTCCCCCATATGTCTCTGAACTAAACTCCCGATACCTTCCCTCACGTAATCTCCGATCCTCCCAAAACCTTCTTCTCTCCTCACACATTATTCGCTCCTCACCCAACCGCCTCTAAGACTTCTCCCGAATATCCCCCATCCTCTGGAATTCTCTGCCCCAACGCGTCCGACTAGCACCCACCTTCGGATCTTTCAGACGGAACCTGAAAACCCACCTCGTCAGGAAAGCTTACAGCCTGCAATGACCCTACTATCTCCTTACCACTACCAGAGATATAGCCTCAACCAACACCGGAACTGCTGCAACCCACCAACCTGCTGTCTCCTTCCCCACCATCCTGTAGAATGTAAGCCCGCAAGGTCAGGGTCCCCCCCTCTGTATCAGTCTGTCATTGTTAGTTTGTTTACGGTAAGTGATATCTGTAATTTGTATGTAACCCCTTCTCATGTACAGCACCATGGAATCAATGGTGCTATATAAATAAATACAAATAATAATAATAATATGAGGGTTGCATTATACTATATGGAGGACTATGAGGGGTGCATTATGTTATATGGAAGACTATGAATTGTGCATTATAATATATGGAGGACTATGGGGTGCATTATAATATATGGAGGACTATATGAAGCCAATTATACTATATGGAAGTAATAATAATTTTTGGAGGACTCTGTGGGGGGCTTGATAATACTTGAAGGGCTATGAGGAAGTCTTTATACTTTATGGAGGGCTGTGTTGGTGGCCATTTTTTTGTACATAGGTCCTTTATACAGTATGGAGGGCTGTATGGGGCTCACAGTTGGGGATCATACTGTGCCTGGATAGTTGAGGGAGTACAGTAAGGTCATCATACTGTGCATATGGAGGAATCACTGTGGGGGTCATAGTGTTTGTGGGGCACCTTTATTGGCATCATACTTTATAGGGGCAATGAAAGAGGAATCTGGGGGCTTCAATAGATGGAAAATTACTTTGTAACGGCAGCAAAGTTGTGAGATATGTGACCCAGACAATTTTTTTTGGGGGGGAGCAATAAGAACTTCTGCTTATGGGCCCCATGATCTCTTTGTACACCCTGGTGCAGGATGCATTGTCCCTTTCACATACGTCTCTGCTGCAGGACTGATTGCCCGTAAATTACACACCACGGCAAATGCTGCCCCTCGATACATACAGGCATTCAGCCATGTTTTTCCTGAGCGCTGGTTGGTCGGTTGCACTCGTACCCCTTCCCGCTCTCACATCTCTTACACATGTAGTCAAATTGTTGGTACCCCTCGTTTAATGACAGAAAAACCCACAGTGGTAACATAAATAACTTGAATCTGACAAAAGTAATAATAAATAAAAAATCTATGAAAATGAATAAATAAAAGTAAGACATTGCTTGTCAACCATACTTCCACAGAATTTTTTAAAAAATAATACTCATGAAATAGGCCTGGACAGAAATGATGGTACCCTTAACTTAATATTTTGTTGCACAACTATTTGAGGCAATCACTGCAATCAAACGATTCCTGTAACTGTCAATGAGACTTCTGCACCTCTCGACAGGTATTTTGGCCCACTCCTCAAGAGCAAACTGCTCCAATTGTCTCGTGTTTGAAGGTTGCCTTTTCCAGACGGCATGTTTAAGTTCTTTCCAATGATGCTCAATAGGATTTAGGTCAAGGCTTATAGAAGGTCACTTCAGAATAGTCCAATTTTTCCTCTTAGCTATTCTTGGGTGTTTTTAGCTGTGTGTTTTAGCTCATTATCCTGTTGCAAAAATATCAGGTAATAGAACAGGTGGCATTACCCCGTCGGGTGGAAACAGGATCACTCTATTAAAGAAACGCGAAGCCTTTTGGATACACACCTTGGATACTCTGAGTCCAAAGGGCCTCAACAGGGAATACAAATTGTCAGCGTTTATATGATTTTTATACTTGTTTATATATTCCTTTCGTGCATTACAGTGGTATATATTGGAGTTTTTTGTGCTACAACAGTACATTTTTGATAGTACCTAGATGACTTTCTTGTGCCTAATTACTAATTTTGTCCTTCTCTTCCGTAGAGTCGTCTTTATTAATGCACAGAATGGACGTCACCACTACCTATCTGTTTTCTCATGTGGACTAAGCACGGTCACTTTCAACTATACCCTGGCTCCTCATATTGTGCACCCACTGTTAAGCACTATGAATATGCCTTCCTCTATAGCGATGTGGTCCACCTATTACACAATAAAAACTGTTTGCAGCCACAATGTCTCATGGTCACCTGGTCCATTTCTCTTATCTTATAGTCCGTCCGTCATTCACAAATCTCTGCATTCCCGTTTCTTTCTCACTCCCCCCACTTTCTTTAGATTTATGTACCGCTCTTTTATTTTGTATTATTTATTTATTTATTTTTCCCTATGGCCTATTATTCCACTTATAAACCTATGGTGTCGTGTGACACACAGCAATACTTTTTTTACACAATGTTCACCCCCCCTCCCCTCGATTCTGTGTGCTCAGCGCCGCTGTCTTGCACTTCCTCCTACTGAAACGCAAGCTTCAGGCTCTTTGGAACACACTACCTCATGCAATGAGGTCATTTCCGGTTCCTCCAACGGCCCCTTGGTGATTGGTGGCGCGGTTCTCTGACACCGCCTCCCCCTCCTTTTAACTCCCTCACGCGCTCTCGCCCAGTCAGACGGCGGTGGATACCGCGTCCTGTGGCACGTTTGCCTGACTCTCTTCCCTGTATTAGGTAATTATTATCCTATACTCTCAGTACATGGCGGCACGCTACCTCACCTATCGCTAACGCCTCTTTCTTATTGTTTGTCATTTTTTAGCTCTAACTGGCAGTCCCATATGGACTCCATTGTAAGTATATATTCCTGTTGCAAACCTTCACTTTATGGTTCTATTATTTACCGGACCACTCTTTTTTATAGACACAGCACTTAACCCCGAGTCTCCTGGTCTCTCATTTGGAGACACACTCTGCATATGTCAAATATAACACGGTACGTCCATGCACTCAGCTTGGACCACATGCTCTTCACTCTTTTTTCAATTTTTTCCTTTTTTTCCTCTTTGCTTAGGCAGGATTGTGCGATATATTGGTGTATTACTCTGCAATTGATAGATGTTTATTTACATGACCTAACCGCTAGTATTGTGTATATACTTTCTTTTGCTATGTTAATTTTCTTTTGTCCATATATGGTAATGTTATGGTACATTATATTTAGTTTTTTCGTTTTTTATTGTTTGTAGTAACTGACGAAGGTCATTATTGACCAAAACGTTTTCTGGTGTACTACAATAAATTATCACCTTATACAACTAAGTTGAGTGCTAGGTTTATATTTCACATTATCCTGTTGCAAGACCCATGACCTGCGACTGAGACCAAGCTTTCTGACACTGGGCAGCACATTTCTTTCCAGAATCCCTTGATAGTCTTTAGATTTCATTGTACCCTGCAAAGATTCTAGACACCCTGTGCCAGATGCAGCAAAGCAGCCCCAGAACATAACAGAGCCTCCTCCATGTTTCACAGTTGGGACAGTGATATGCTTGATATGCTTCATTTTTTCCGTCTGTAAACATAGCTGATGTGTCTTGCCAAAAAGTTATATTTTTGTCTCATCTGTCCATAGGACATTCTCCCAGAAGCTTTGTGGCTTGTCAACATATAGTTTGTAGTTTGGCAAATTCCAGTCTGGCTTTTTAGGATTTTTTTTCAACAATAGTGTCCTCCTTGGTCGTCTCCCATGAAGTCCACTTTGGCTCATACAGCGATGGATGGTGCGATCTGACACTGATGTTCCTTGAGCTTGATATTCCTTGATCTCTTTTGTTACCAGTTGTATTATCCATCTCTTTAATCTGTCATCAATTTTCCTCCTGCGGCCAAGTCCAGGGAGGTTGGCTACAGTCCCATGGAGCTTAAATTTCTGAATAATATGTGCAACTGTAGTCACAGGAACATCCAGCTGCTTGGAGATGGCCTTATAACTTTTACCTTTAACATTTTGTCTATAATTTTCTTTCTAAACTCCTGAGACAACTCTTTCCTTTGCTTCCTCTGGACTATGTTGAGTGTGATACACACCATGTCACCAAATAGCATAGTGAGTATCTGTAGTCCTCTATACAGGCCAACTCACTGATTCCAAGATTATAGACACCTGTGATGCTAATTAGTGGACACACCTTGATTTAACATGTCCCTTTTGTCACATTATTTTCAGGTGTACCATCATTTTTGTCCAGGCCTATTTCATGAGTTTAATTTAAAAAAAAATTCTGTGGAATCATGGTTGAAAAGAAATGTCTGACTTTAATTTTTTTACTTTCATAGATTTTTTATTTTTTAAAACTTTTGTCAGATTAAAGTTATTTCTGTGACCATTGTGGGGTTTTTCTGTCATTAAACGAGGGGTACCAACAATTTGACCATGTGTGTACTGAACCCAATAGGAAGGCCTGCTATTAGCTCTGGACAGGCCCGTATGCAGCTCTTGTGATTGGCTAAGCGTTTTGGGAGAAGGAGGCGTGGTCTGTTGATGAAGACGCGCCATTTTACCAGCTTAGTGCAGTGGCGGCTTTTTGATGCTCAGGCTGCAGGTTGTTGCATGTGGTGTGTGGACGATGCTGCATGGTGGACATGTCTGACTAATTATTGCCAGGCAGCCACCACATTGGAGGTGCCCAGAGTTTTGTAGGATTGTGCCAGAGATAATAGGTTGGCAATCAGTGCTGCCTCCTGTGCTATAAGGATGCAGGACTGTGTCTGCCTTCAGGGCCACAGCTCTGCCAGCCATCATTGTGTGTCTGTATGCTTGTGCCAAGTCTGCCATTGCCATTAATGACCCTTGTTCTGGATTCTTCTCTGAGGTTCTTGTATGTGTGTGTCATGGCGCTGACATGCTTGTATTTGGACACCTTGTTTTTTTCTATTTTTCTTAAAATGTCCAGTCCACTATTGTCCTCATTTTTATAAAATAGATATGAATCAGTATGAACCAGATTTATTCCTACCAATTTTAAAAAAAATTACTATGGGGGGGCACCATTCTGCACTTCGCCTCAGGCAGCACAGAGGCTAGGTTCACCCCTGTTCCTGACCAGGCCAATTTTTACAATTTGGACCACTGTCACTTTATAAGGTCATAACTCTAGAATGCTTCAACGGATCCTGGTGATTCTGAGTTTGTTTTCTCGTGACTTATTGTACTTTATGATAGTGGTAAAATTTATTTGATATGACTTGCGTTTATTTGTTAAAAAAATGGAAATTTGGCAAAAATTTAGAAAATTTTGCAATTTTCAAACTTTTAATTTTTATGCCCTTAAATCAGATCAAATAGTTAATAAATGACATTTCCAACATGTCTCCTTTACATCAACACAATTTTGGAAACATCATTTTTTTTCCTTAGGAAGTTATACAGGTTAAAGTTTGACCAGCAATATCTCATTTATACAGCAAAATTTGCAAAACCATTTTTTTAGGGACCACATCACATTTGAAGTGACTTTGAGGGGCCTATATGACAGAAAATACCCAAAAGTGACACAATTCTAAAAACTGCACCCCTCAATGTACTCAAAACCACATTCAAGAAGTTTATTAACCCTTCAGGTGCTTCACAGGAATTTTTGGAATGTGGAAAAAAAAATAAACATTTACTTTTCTTTCACAAAAATTTTCCTTTAGACCTATTTTTTTTTACTTTCGCAAGGGTAACAGGAGAAAATGGACCATACATTTTGTGCAATTTCTCCTGAGCATGCCGATTCCCCATATATGGGGGAAATCTACTGTCTGGGCACACGGCAGGGCTCGGAAGGGAAGGAGCGCCATTTCACTTTTTGAATGTAAAATTTGCTGGCATGATTAACAGACGCCATGTCATGTTTGGAGAGCCCCTGATGTGCCTAAACAGTGGAAACACCCAACAAGTGACACCATTTTGGAAACTAGACCCCTTAGGGAAATTATCTAGATGAGTATTGAGCACTTTAAACCCCCAGGTGCTTCACAGAAGTTTATAACGTTAAGCCGTGAAAAAAATCACATTTTTCCCAGATAAATCTTCTTTAGCTCCAAATTTTGCATTTTCATGAGGGTAACAAGAGAAATTGCTCCATACAATTTGTTGTGCAATTTCTCCTGAGTACACCGATACCCCATGTGTGGGGGAAAACCAATCTTTAGGCGCACAGCAGTGCTCAGAAGGGAAGGAGCATCATTTGAGATTTTGAATGTCAAATTGGCTGGAATCGAGAGCGGACACCATGTCGCGTTTGGAGAGTCCTTGATGTACCTAAACAGTGGAAACCCCCCATAAGTGACCCCATTTTGGAAACTAGACCCCCCAAGGAACTTATCTAAATGTGTCGTGAGAGCTTTGAACCCCCAAGGGCTTCACAGAAGGTTATAACGTAGAGCCGTAAAATTTAAAAATCATATTTTTTCCACAAAAATGATCTTTTCATCCCAATTTTTATTTTCCAAAGGATAAAAGGACCCCAAAAGTTATTGTGCAATTTGTCCTGAGTACGCTGATACCCCATATGTGGGGGTAAACCACTATTTGGGCGCATGGCAGAGCTCGGAAGGGAAGCAGCGCCATTTGACTTTTTTGGCTGTAATTGAGATTGGACGCCATGTCGCATTTGGAGAGTCCCTGTGTGCCTAAACAGTGGAAACCCCCCACAAGTGACCCCATTTTGGAAACTAGACCCCCAAGGAACTTATCTAGATGTGTGGTGAGAGCTTTGAACCCCCAAGGGCTTCACAGAAGGTTATAACGTAGAGCTGTAAAATTAAAAAATCATATCTTTTCCATAAAAATGATCTTTCCACCCCCAATTTTTATTTTCCAAAGGGTAACAGGACCCCAAAAGTTATTGTGCAATTTGTCCTGAGTATGCTGATACCCCATATGTGGGGGTAAACCACTATTTTAAAGCATGGCAGAGCTCGGAAGGGAAGGAGCGCCTTCTTCAAATGCAGACTTTGATGGAATGGTCTGCGGGTGTCATTTCACGTTTGGAGAGCCCCTGATGTGCCTAAACAGTAGAAACCCCCCACAAGTGACTCCATTTTGCAAACTAGACCCCCAAGGAACTTATCTAGATGTGTGGTCAGCACTTTGAACCCCCAAGGGCTTCACAGAAGTTTATAACGTAGAGCCGTGAAAATAAAAAAATCATATTTTTTTCCACAAAAATGACCTTTTTGCCCCCAAACTTTTATTTTTATAAGGGTAACAGGAGAAATAGGACCCCAAACGTTGATGTGCAATTTGTCCTGAGTACGCTGATACCCCATATGTGGGGGAGAACCACTGTGATCGCCTTACTGCGATCTTTGGGAGGCAGAATGAACAAATCCACAAAAGGTGAAGAATTGGTTTTCTTTTTTACGCCGTTCCTCGTGCGGTATTAGTGATTAGGCGACTTTATTTTTCGGGTCGGTGCGATTACAGCGATACCAGATTTATACCCTTTATTCATGTTTAGCTTCTGTCACACTCTAAAAGATGCTTTTTTTTGGAAGAATTTTTTGTAAGAAATTTTTGCATCGTCGTATTTTGAGAGCTATAATTTTTCCATATTTCGTCCGACAGAGTTATCTGTGGGCTTATTTTTCGCGGGACGAGCTGACGTTTTTATTGGTACCATATTCGGGCACATAACGTTTTTTGATCGCTTCCTATTCCGATTTTTGTGGAAGCAGAATGAACAAAAACCAGCAATTCAGGAATTGTTTTTTTTTTTTTCCTCCGTTCCGTGTGTGGTAAAATTGATAAAGCAGCTTTATTCTTCGGGTCACTACGATTACAGCGATACCTCATTTATATATTTTTTTATGTTTTGGCGTTTTTTACACAATAAAAAATTTTATAGAAAAAATAATTATTTTTGCATCAGTTTATTCCGCGAGCTATAACTTTTTTATTTTTTCGCTGATGATGCTTTATAGTGGCTTGTTTTTTGCAGGACAAGATGACGTTTTCAGCGGTACCATGATTATTTATATCTGACTTTTTGATCGCGTGTTATTGCACTTTTTCCAAGTCAAATATTGACTTGCTGCATTAACTCATTCTAACTGTCAATATAAGCTTTTGTTACTCATATGTTTGCAATTATATTTCTGTCTGTGATAAAAACATCTGTCAATCACACATAATAACCAGAGGGCAGCAGATCATGTGAAAATATAATATTTGTGTCATTCTCAAAACTTTTGGCCATGACTGTACCTATAGTGAAAGCTGCTGTGACCATGATCACCGCAGCTTTTCATAGCTAGATGACCCGGAGGTTGTCATGACAACCCCCGGGTCATCAAGGCAGAGATCGGGCCCTGCAAATACATTGCAGGGCGCCGATCTGAGGCTGAGGGAGCTCCCGACCCTCTGCCTCCCGCCCTGAGCGCTGCGATTGCGCTCGATCGCAGCAGTCAGGGGGTTAACAGCCAGGGGCGGTGGGGGCGCCGCTCCTGGCTGTTAGTGCAGGAAGCTCGGCCACTGCAGTGCCAAGCTCCTGCACTGATCGGGCAGAAGAGGCTGAAATTTCAGCCTCTTCTGCCTGATCGCTGCTGTGTTTGGTCAGTCAGATTGACTGACCAATCACAGCGCTGTGGGTGCGGGGACCGACGGCAAAGGTCCCTGCACCGCTTGCTGTGCCTGTCAGCTGTCTGTGACAGCTGGCGGCACTGAACTACCACTGCATGGTAGTTCAAAGGCATGACGTGCACAGTCCGTCAAGGAGTCAAAACTGACACCTTGCCATGACGGACTGTGCACGTCATTGGACATTAAGGGGTTAATGACATTCTGAGGCCGTTGATCGGTAGGAGTGTTATTGTTTATTTGGACGATATTTCGATCCAAAGGCACAGCCCCTGTGCCTTTGGATCGGATACCCCGTGGTACGCCACGAGGTCCTGATCGCTGCTATGAAGACCCGATGTCATCATGATGACATCCGGGTCTCCAGAGCTGTGAAACTTCCTGTCATGCGCAGAGCATGTCTGGAAGTCTCACAGGTTAGTGTACAGAATGCTGCTTCCTCTGCATGCTATAGAAGCTATCAGTCTGCACAAAATGATTGTACCATAGTGGGACAAGGTGTAAAAGTAAGAATTAAACTAAAAAAATGTTTAAAGAATTTAAAAATATGTAAAAAATAATAAAAAAATCAATATTTATTCTGTCACAAAATAAATAATTGAATAAAAAAATCTAAACAATAAAAGTACACATATTTGGTATCGTCGCATCCGTAACGACCCAACCTATAAAACTGTCCCACTAGTTAACCCCTTTAGTGAACACCATAAAAAAAATACAAGGCAAAAAACAATGCTTTATCATCATACCGCCGAACAAAAAGTGGAATAACACGCGATCAAAAAGGCGAATATAAATAAACATGTTACCGCTGAAAAACTCATCTTGTCCTGCAAAAAACAAGCCACCATACAGCGTCATCAGCGAAAAAATAAAAAAATTATAGCTGTCAGAATAAAGTTATACAAAAACAATTATTTTTTCTATAAAATAGTTTTTTATTATATAAAAGCGCCAAAACATAAAAAAGATATAAATGAGGTATCGTTGTAATCATACTGACCCGAAGAATAAAACTGCTTGATCAATTTTATCGCACAAGGAACGGTGTAAACGCCCCCCAAAAGAAATTCATGAATTGCTGGTTTTTGCTCATTCTACCTCCCAAAAATCAGAATAGAAAGTGATCAAAAAATTTTATGTGCCCGAAAATGGTACCAATAAAAACGTTGACTCATCCCACAAAAAACAAGACCTCACATGACTCTGTGGGACAAAATATGGAAATATTATAGCTCTCAAAATGTGATGATGAAAAAACTATTTTTTGCAATAAAAAGCGTCTTTTAGTGTGTGACAGTTGCCAAACAAAAAAACCCACTATAAATAGTAAATCAAACCCCCCTTTATCTCTCCCTTAGTTAGGGAAAAATGATAAAATAAAAAAATGTATTTATTAACATTTTCCCATTAGGGTTAGGGTTAAAGTTAGGGTTAGGGTTGGAGCTAAAGTTTGGGTTGGGGCTAAAGTTAGGGTTAGGGTTGCAGCTAAAGTTGGGGTTGGGGCTAAAGTTAGGGTTAGGGTTGGGGCTAGAGTTGGGTTAGGGTTTGAATTACGGTTACGGTTGGGATTAAAGTTAGGATTGGGATTAGGGCAAGGGTTGGGATTAAGGTTAGGGGTGTGTTAGTGTAATGTTTGTGGTTAGAGTTATATTTAAGGTTGGGATCAGTGTTAGAGGTGTGTTGGGGTTAGAGTTGGGGGGTTTCCACTGTTTAGGCATATCAGGGGCTCTCCAAATGCGACATGGCGTCTGATCTCAATTCCAGCCAATTCTGTGTTGAAAAAGTCAAACAGTGCTCCTTCTCTCCTGAGCTCTGCCATGCGCCCAGTGGTTTTCCCCCACATATGGGTATCAGCATACTCAGGACAAATTGCACAACAACTTTTGGGGTGCAATTTCTCCTGTTACCATTGGGAAAATAAAAAATTGGGGGCGAAAATATCATTTTTGTGAAAAAAAATATGATTTTTTATTTTTACGGCTCTACGTTGTAAACTTCTGTGAAGCACTTGGGGTTCAAAGTGCTCACCGCACATTTAGATAAGTTCCTTAGGGGGTCTACTTTCCAAAATGGTGTCACTTGTGGGGGGTTTCCACTGTTTAGGCACATCAGGGGCTCTCCAAACGCAACATGGCGTCCGATCTCAATTCCAGCCAATTTTGCATTGAAAATTCAAACGGTGCTCCTTCACTTCCGAGCTCAGCCATGCACCCAAACAGTGGTTTCCCCCACATATGAGGTATCAGCGTATTCAGGACAAATTGCACAACAACTTTTGCAGTCCAATTTCTCCTGTTACCCTTGGTAAAATAAAACAAATTGGATCTGAAGTTAATTTTTTGTGAAAAAAGTTAAATGTTCATTTTTTTTAAACATTCCAAAAATTCATGTAAAGCACCTGAAGGGTTAATAAACTTCCTGAATATGGTTTTGAGCACCTTCAGGGGTGCAGTTTTTAGAATGGTGTCACTTTTGGTATTTTCTATCATATACACCCCTCAATGTGACTTCAAATGTGATGTGGTCCCTAAAACAAAATGGTGTTGTAAAAATGAGAAATTGCTGGTCAACGTTTAACCCTTATAACTTCATAAGAAAAAAAAATTGGTTTCCAAAATTGTCCTGATGTAAAGTAGACATGTGGGAAATGTTATTTATTAACTATTTTGTGCAATATAACTCTCTGATTTAAGTGCATAAAATAAAATTTTGAAAATTGCGAAACTTTAACAATTTTCGCCAAATTTCCATTTTTTTCACAAATAATCGCAAGTTATATCAAAGCAATTTTACCACTAACATGAAGTACAATATGTCACGAAAAACACTCAGAATTTCCAAGATTCGTTGAAGCGTTCCAGAGTTATAATCTCATAAAGGGACAGTGGTCAGAATTGTAAAAATTGGCCTGGTCGTTAACATGCAAACCACCCTTGGGGTTAAGGGGTTAATGCAGGTAACAGGTTGATTAGGAGCGTCTAACTGATCTGTAGGAGCCAGAACTATTAATGGATGGTAGGGGATCAAATACTTATTTCTCACTGCAAAATGCAAATACATTTATATAATTTATGCAATGTGATTTTCTGGATTGTATTTTTGATAACATTGATCTCAATGTTAAAATTAACCTACCCTTAAAATTCTATACTGTTCATGACTTTATCAGTGGGCAAACTTACAAGATCAACAAGGGATCAAATACTTATTTCCCCCACGGTATGATGTATCTGTGTGACTATTATGTGTATGTAATGAGCATGTGTTGTCCAGTATATGTGTGCTGTATACAAGTATATAATGTAATTTAACCCCTTCACCACCTTTGACGTTCATATACATCAAAGGTTGTATCCTTGCCTTTGATACAATCTCACACACTGGCAATATACTATATGGAGGACTATGGGGACTATGAGACTATGATCTTCCTTACCTGACCTATCTATCACAATTAGCGACATCATGCTTTCCCCCATACCGGAAGTCCGCTGCTTTGGAGTAACCCTTGACTCTGTCCTGTCCTACGAACCGCACATCCAAGCTCTTTCTACCTCCTGTCGCTTTCAGCTCAAAAATATTTCCAGAATCCGTCCTTTCCTCAACCCTCAATCTACTAAAATGATTGTGCATGCCCTCATCATCTCCCGCCTCGACTACTGCAACATCCTTTTCTCTGGCCTCCCTGCTAACACCCTCGCACCTCTCCGGTCCATCCTTAATTCTGCTGCCCGACTAATTCATCTCTCTCCTCGCTACTCCTCCGCTTCTCCCCTATGCAAATCTCTTCACTGGCTCCCATTCCCTCAGCGTATCCAGTTCAAATTACTAATACTGACCTACAAGGCCATCTATAACCTGTCTCCCCCATATGTCTCTGAACTAAACTCCCGATACCTTCCCTCACGTAATCTCCGATCCTCCCAAAACCTTCTTCTCTCCTCCACACTTATTCGCTCCTCACCCAACCGCCTCTAAGACTTCTCCCGAATATCCCCCATCCTCTGGAATTCTCTGCCCCAACGCGTCCGACTAGCACCCACCTTCGGATCTTTCAGACGGAACCTGAAAACCCACCTCGTCAGGAAAGCTTACAGCCTGCAATGACCCTACTATCTCCTTACCACTACCAGAGATATAGCCTCAACCAACACCGGAACTGCTGCAACCCACCAACCTGCTGTCTCCTTCCCCACCATCCTGTAGAATGTAAGCCCGCAAGGTCAGGGTCCCCCCCTCTGTATCAGTCTGTCATTGTTAGTTTGTTTACGGTAAGTGATATCTGTAATTTGTATGTAACCCCTTCTCATGTACAGCACCATGGAATCAATGGTGCTATATAAATAAATACAAATAATAATAATAATATGAGGGTTGCATTATACTATATGGAGGACTATGGGGGGTGCATTATGTTATATGGAAGACTATGAATTGTGCATTATAATATATGGAGGACTATGGGGTGCATTATAATATATGGAGGACTATATGAAGCCAATTATACTATATGGAAGTAATAATAATTTTTGGAGGACTCTGTGGGGGCTTGATAATACTTGAAGGGCTATGAGAAAGTCTTTAACTTTATGGAGGGCTGTGTTGGTGGCCATTTTTTTGTACATAGGTCCTTTATACAGTATGGAGGGCTGTATGGGGCTCACAGTTGGGGATCATACTGTGCCTGGATAGTTGAGGGAGTACAGTAAGGTCATCATACTGTGCATATGGAGGAATCACTGTGGGGTCATAGTGTTTGTGGGGCACCTTTATTGGCATCATACTTTATAGGGCAATGAAAGAGGAATCTGGGGGCTTCAATAGATGGAAAATTACTTTGTAACGGCAGCAAAGTTGTGAGATATGTGACCCAGACAATTTTTTTTTGGGGGGGAGCAATAAGAACTTCTGCTTATGGGCCCCATGATCTCTTTGTACACCCTGGTGCAGGATGCATTGTCCCTTTCACATACGTCTCTGCTGCAGGACTGATTGCCCGTAAATTACACACCACGGCAAATGCTGCCCCTCGATACATACAGGCATTCAGCCATGTTTTTCCTGAGCGCTGGTTGGTCGGTTGCACTCGTACCCCTTCCCGCTCTCACATCTCTTACACATGTAGTCAAATTGTTGGTACCCCTCGTTTAATGACAGAAAAACCCACAGTGGTAACATAAATAACTTGAATCTGACAAAAGTAATAATAAATAAAAAATCTATGAAAATGAATAAATAAAAGTAAGACATTGCTTGTCAACCATACTTCCACAGAATTTTTTAAAAAATAATACTCATAAAATAGGCCTGGACAGAAATGATGGTACCCTTAACTTAATATTTTGTTGCACAACTATTTGAGGCAATCACTGCAATCAAGTGATTCCTGTAACTGTCAATGAGACTTCTGCACCTCTCGACAGGTATTTTGGCCCACTCCTCAAGAGCAAACTGCTCCAATTGTCTCGTGTTTGAAGGTTGCCTTTTCCAGACGGCATGTTTAAGTTCTTTCCAATGATGCTCAATAGGATTTAGGTCAAGGCTTATAGAAGGTCACTTCAGAATAGTCCAATTTTTCCTCTTAGCTATTCTTGGGTGTTTTTAGCTGTGTGTTTTAGCTCATTATCCTGTTGCAAAAATATCAGGTAATAGAACAGGTGGCATTACCCCGTCGGGGTGGAAACAGGATCACTCTATTAAAGAAACGCGAAGCCTTTTGGATACACACCTTGGATACTCTGAGTCCAAAGGGCCTCAACAGGGAATACAAATTGTCAGCGTTTATATGATTTTTATACTTGTTTATATATTCCTTTCGTGTATTACAGTGGTATATATTGGAGTTTTTTGTGCTGCAACAGTACATTTCTTGATAGTACCTAGATGACTTTCTTGTGCCTAATTACTAATTTTGTCCTTCTCTTCCGTAGAGTCGTCTTTATTAATGCACAGAATGGACGTCACCACTACCTATCTGTTTTCTCATGTGGACTAAGCACGGTCACTTTCAACTATACCCTGGCTCCTCATATTGTGCACCCACTGTTAAGAACTATGAATATGCCTTCCTCTATAGCGATGTGGTCCACCTATTACACAATAAAAACTGTTTGCAGCCACAATGTCTCATGGTCACCTGGTCCATTTCTCTTATCTTATAGTCCGTCCGTCATTCACAAATCTCTGCATTCCCGTTTCTTTCTCACTCCCCCCACTTTCTTTAGATTTATGTACCGCTCTTTTATTTTGTATTATTTATTTATTTATTTTTCCCTATGGCCTATTATTCCACTTATAAACCTATGGTGTCGTGTGACACACAGCAATACTTTTTTTACACAATGTTCACCCCCCCTCCCCTCGATTCTGTGTGCTCAGAGCCGCTGTCTTGCACTTCCTCCTACTGAAACGCAAGCTTCAGGCTCTTTGGAACACACTACCTCATGCAATGAGGTCATTTCCGGTTCCTCCAACGGCCCCTTGGTGATTGGTGGCGCGGTTCTCTGACACCGCCTCCCCCTCCTTTTAACTCCCTCACACGCTCTCGCCCAGTCAGACGGCGGTGGATACCGCGTCCTGTGGCACGTTTGCCTGACTCTCTTCCCTGTATTAGGTAATTATTATCCTATACTCTCAGTACATGGCGGCACGCTACCTCACCTATCGCTAACGCCTCTTTCTTATTGTTTGTCATTTTTTAGCTCTAACTGGCAGTCCCATATGGACTCCATTGTAAGTATATATTCCTGTTGCAAACCTTCACTTTATGGTTCTATTATTTACCGGACCACTCTTTTTTATAGACACAGCACTTAACCCCGAGTCTCCTGGTCTCTCATTTGGAGACACACTCTGCATATGTCAAATATAACACGGTACGTCCATGCACTCAGCTTGAACCACATGCTCTTCACTCTTTTTTCAATTTTTTCCTTTTTTTCCTCTTTGCTTAGGCAGGATTGTGCGATATATTGGTGTATTACTCTGCAATTGATAGATGTTTATTTACATGACCTAACCGCTAGTATTGTGTATATACTTTCTTTTGCTATGTTAATTTTCTTTTGTCCATATATGGTAATGTTATGGTACATTATATTTAGTTTTTTCGTTTTTTATTGTTTGTAGTAACTGACGAAGGTCATTATTGACCAAAACGTTTTCTGGTGTACTACAATAAATTATCACCTTATACAACTAAGTTGAGTGCTAGGTTTATATTTCACATTATCCTGTTGCAAGACCCATGACCTGCGACTGAGACCAAGCTTTCTGACACTGGGCAGCACATTTCTTTCCAGAATCCCTTGATAGTCTTTAGATTTCATTGTACCCTGCAAAGATTCTAGACACCCTGTGCCAGATGCAGCAAAGCAGCCCCAGAACATAACAGAGCCTCCTCCATGTTTCACAGTTGGGACAGTGATATGCTTGATATGCTTCATTTTTTCCGTCTGTAAACATAGCTGATGTGTCTTGCCAAAAAGTTATATTTTTGTCTCATCTGTCCATAGGACATTCTCCCAGAAGCTTTGTGGCTTGTCAACATATAGTTTGTAGTTTGGCAAATTCCAGTCTGGCTTTTTTAGGATTTTTTTTCAACAATAGTGTCCTCCTTGGTCGTCTCCCATGAAGTCCACTTTGGCTCATACAGCGATGGATGGTGCGATCTGACACTGATGTTCCTTGAGCTTGATATTCCTTGATCTCTTTTGTTACCAGTTGTATTATCCATCTCTTTAATCTGTCATCAATTTTCCTCCTGCGGCCAAGTCCAGGGAGGTTGGCTACAGTCCCATGGAGCTTAAATTTCTGAATAATATGTGCAACTGTAGTCACAGGAACATCCAGCTGCTTGGAGATGGCCTTATAACTTTTACCTTTAACATGTTTGTCTATAATTTTCTTTCTAAACTCCTGAGACAACTCTTTCCTTTGCTTCCTCTGGACTATGTTGAGTGTGATACACACCATGTCACCAAATAGCATAGTGAGTATCTGTAGTCCTCTATACAGGCCAACTCACTGATTCCAAGATTATAGACACCTGTGATGCTAATTAGTGGACACACCTTGATTTAACATGTCCCTTTTGTCACATTATTTTCAGGTGTACCATCATTTTTGTCCAGGCCTATTTCATGAGTTTAATTTAAAAAAAAATTCTGTGGAATCATGGTTGAAAAGAAATGTCTGACTTTAATTTTTTTACTTTCATAGATTTTTTATTTTTTAAAACTTTTGTCAGATTAAAGTTATTTCTGTGACCATTGTGGGGTTTTTCTGTCATTAAACGAGGGGTACCAACAATTTTGACCATGTGTGTACTGAACCCAATAGGAAGGCCTGCTATTAGCTCTGGACAGGCCCGTATGCAGCTCTTGTGATTGGCTAAGCGTTTTGGGAGAAGGAGGCGTGGTCTGTTGATGAAGACGCGCCATTTTACCAGCTTAGTGCAGTGGCGGCTTTTTGATGCTCAGGCTGCAGGTTGTTGCATGTGGTGTGTGGACGATGCTGCATGGTGGACATGTCTGACTAATTATTGCCAGGCAGCCACCACATTGGAGGTGCCCAGAGTTTTGTAGGATTGTGCCAGAGATAATAGGTTGGCAATCAGTGCTGCCTCCTGTGCTATAAGGATGCAGGACTGTGTCTGCCTTCAGGGCCACAGCTCTGCCAGCCATCATTGTGTGTCTGTATGCTTGTGCCAAGTCTGCCATTGCCATTAATGACCCTTGTTCTGGATTCTTCTCTGAGGTTCTTGTATGTGTGTGTCATGGCGCTGACATGCTTGTATTTGGACACCTTGTTTTTTTCTATTTTTCTTAAAATGTCCAGTCCACTATTGTCCTCATTTTTATAAAATAGATATAAATCAGTATGAACCAGATTTATTCCTACCAATTTTAAAAAAAATTACTATGGGGGGGCACCATTCTGCACTTCGCCTCAGGCAGCACAGAGGCTAGGTTCACCCCTGTTCCTGACCAGGCCAATTTTTACAATTTGGACCACTGTCACTTTATAAGGTCATAACTCTAGAATGCTTCAACGGATCCTGGTGATTCTGAGTTTGTTTTCTCGTGACTTATTGTACTTTATGATAGTGGTAAAATTTATTTGATATGACTTGCGTTTATTTGTTAAAAAAATGGAAATTTGGCAAAAATTTAGAAAATTTTGCAATTTTCAAACTTTTAATTTTTATGCCCTTAAATCAGATCAAATAGTTAATAAATGACATTTCCAACATGTCTCCTTTACATCAACACAATTTTGGAAACATCATTTTTTTTCCTTAGGAAGTTATACAGGTTAAAGTTTGACCAGCAATATCATTTATACAGCAAAATTTGCAAAACCATTTTTTTAGGGACCACATCACATTTGAAGTGACTTTGAGGGGCCTATATGACAGAAAATACCCAAAAGTGACACAATTCTAAAAACTGCACCCCTCAATGTACTCAAAACCACATTCAAGAAGTTTATTAACCCTTCAGGTGCTTCACAGGAATTTTTGGAATGTGGAAAAAAAAATAAACATTTACTTTTCTTTCACAAAAATTTTCCTTTAGACCTATTTTTTTTACTTTCGCAAGGGTAACAGGAGAAAATGGACCATACATTTTGTGCAATTCTCCTGAGCATGCCGATTCCCCATATATGGGGGAAACTACTGTCTGGGCACACGGCAGGGCTCGGAAGGGAAGGAGCGCCATTTCACTTTTTGAATGTAAAATTTGCTGGCATGATTAACAGACGCCATGTCATGTTTGGAGAGCCCCTGATGTGCCTAAACAGTGGAAACACCCAACAAGTGACACCATTTTGGAAACTAGACCCCTTAGGGAAATTATCTAGATGAGTATTGAGCACTTTAAACCCCCAGGTGCTTCACAGAAGTTTATAACGTTAAGCCGTGAAAAAAATCACATTTTTCCCAGATAAATCTTCTTTAGCTCCAAATTTTGCATTTTCATGAGGGTAACAAGAGAAATTGCTCCATACAATTTGTTGTGCAATTTCTCCTGAGTACACGATACCCCATGTGTGGGGGAAAACCAATCTTTAGGCGCACAGCAGTGCTCAGAAGGGAAGGAGCATCATTTGAGATTTTGAATGTCAAATTGGCTGGAATCGAGAGCGGACACCATGTCGCGTTTGGAGAGTCCTTGATGTACCTAAACAGTGGAAACCCCCATAAGTGACCCCATTTTGGAAACTAGACCCCCAAGGAACTTATCTAAATGTGTCGTGAGAGCTTTGAACCCCCAAGGGCTTCACAGAAGGTTATAACGTAGAGCCGTAAAATTTAAAAATCATATTTTTTCCACAAAAATGATCTTTTCATCCCAATTTTTATTTTCCAAAGGATAAAAGGACCCCAAAAGTTATTGTGCAATTTGTCCTGAGTACGCTGATACCCCATATGTGGGGGTAAACCACTATTTGGGCGCATGGCAGAGCTCGGAAGGGAAGCAGCGCCATTTGACTTTTTTGGCTGTAATTGAGATTGGACGCCATGTCGCATTTGGAGAGTCCCTGTGTGCCTAAACAGTGGAAACCCCCCACAAGTGACCCCATTTTGGAAACTAGACCCCCAAGGAACTTATCTAGATGTGTGGTGAGAGCTTTGAACCCCCAAGGGCTTCACAGAAGGTTATAACGTAGAGCTGTAAAATTAAAAAATCATATCTTTTCCACAAAAATGATCTTTCCACCCCCAATTTTTATTTTCCAAAGGGTAACAGGACCCCAAAAGTTATTGTGCAATTTGTCCTGAGTATGCTGATACCCATATGTGGGGGTAAACCACTATTTTAAAGCATGGCAGAGCTCGGAAGGGAAGGAGCGCCTTCTTCAAATGCAGACTTTGATGGAATGGTCTGCGGGTGTCATTTCACGTTTGGAGAGCCCCTGATGTGCCTAAACAGTAGAAACCCCCACAAGTGACTCCATTTTGCAAACTAGACCCCCCAAGGAACTTATCTAGATGTGTGGTCAGCACTTTGAACCCCCAAGGGCTTCACAGAAGTTTATAACGTAGAGCCGTGAAAATAAAAAAATCATATTTTTTTCCACAAAAATGACCTTTTTGCCCCCAAACTTTTATTTTTATAAGGGTAACAGGAGAAATAGGACCCCAAACGTTGATGTGCAATTTGTCCTGAGTACGCTGATACCCCATATGTGGGGGAGAACCACTGTGATCGCCTTACTGCGATCTTTGGGAGGCAGAATGAACAAATCCACAAAAGGTGAAGAATTGGTTTTCTTTTTTACGCCGTTCCTCATGCGGTATTAGTGATTAGGCGACTTTATTTTTCGGGTCGGTGCGATTACAGCGATACCAGATTTATACCCTTATTCATGTTTAGCTTCTGTCACACTCTAAAAGATGCTTTTTTTTGGAAGAATTTTTTGTAAGAAATTTTTGCATCGTCGTATTTTGAGAGCTATAATTTTTCCATATTTCGTCCGACAGAGTTATCTGTGGGCTTATTTTTCGCGGGACGAGCTGACGTTTTTATTGGTACCATATTCAGGCACATAACGTTTTTTGATCGCTTCCTATTCCGATTTTTGTGGAAGCAGAATGAACAAAAACCAGCAATTCAGGAATTGTTTTTTTTTTTTTCCTCCGTTCCGTGTGTGGTAAAATTGATAAAGCAGCTTTATTCTTCGGGTCACTACGATTACAGCGATACCTCATTTATATATTTTTTTATGTTTTGGCGTTTTTTACACAATAAAAAATTTATAGAAAAAATAATTATTTTTGCATCAGTTTATTCCGCGAGCTATAACTTTTTTTATTTTTTCGCTGATGATGCTTTATAGTGGCTTGTTTTTTGCAGGACAAGATGACGTTTTCAGCGGTACCATGATTATTTATATCTGACTTTTTGATCGCGTGTTATTGCACTTTTTCCAAGTCAAATATTGACTTGCTGCATTAACTCATTCTAACTGTCAATATAAGCTTTTGTTACTCATATGTTTGCAATTATATTTCTGTCTGTGATAAAAACATCTGTCAATCACACATAATAACCAGAGGGCAGCAGATCATGTGAAAATATAATATTTGTGTCATTCTCAAAACTTTTGGCCATGACTGTACCTATAGTGAAAGCTGCTGTGACCATGATCACCGCAGCTTTTCATAGCTAGATGACCCGGAGGTTGTCATGACAACCCCCGGGTCATCAAGGCAGAGATCGGGCCCTGCAAATACATTGCAGGGCGCCGATCTGAGGCTGAGGGAGCTCCCGACCCTCTGCCTCCCGCCCTGAGCGCTGCGATTGCGCTCGATCGCAGCAGTCAGGGGGTTAACAGCCAGGGGCGGTGGGGGCGCCGCTCCTGGCTGTTAGTGCAGGAAGCTCGGCCACTGCAGTGCCAAGCTCCTGCACTGATCGGGCAGAAGAGGCTGAAATTTCAGCCTCTTCTGCCTGATCGCTGCTGTGTTTGGTCAGTCAGATTGACTGACCAATTACAGCGCTGTGGGTGCGGGGACCGACGGCAAAGGTCCCTGCACCGCTTGCTGTGCCTGTCAGCTGTCTGTGACAGCTGGCGGCACTGAACTACCACTGCATGGTAGTTCAAAGGCATGACGTGCACAGTCCGTCAAGGAGTCAAAACTGAACCTTGCCATGACGGACTGTGCACGTCATTGGACATTAAGGGGTTAATGACATTCTGAGGCCGTTGATCGGTAGGAGTGTTATTGTTTATTTGGACGATATTTCGATCCAAAGGCACAGCCCCTGTGCCTTTGGATCGGATACCCCGTGGTACGCCGCGAGGTCCTGATCGCTGCTATGAAGACCCGATGTCATCATGATGACATCCGGGTCTCCAGAGCTGTGAAACTTCCTGTCATGCGCAGAGCATGTCTGGAAGTCTCACAGGTTAGTGTACAGAATGCTGCTTCCTCTGCATGCTATAGAAGCTATCAGTCTGCACAAAATGATTGTACCATAGTGGGACAAGGTGTAAAAGTAAGAATTAAACTAAAAAATGTTTAAAGAATTTAAAAATATGTAAAAAATAATAAAAAAATCAATATTTATTCTGTCACAAAATAAATAATTGAATAAAAAAATCTAAACAATAAAAGTACACATATTTGGTATCGTCGCATCCGTAACGACCCAACCTATAAAACTGTCCCACTAGTTAACCCCTTTAGTGAACACCATAAAAAAAATACAAGGCAAAAAACAATGCTTTATCATCATACCGCCGAACAAAAAGTGGAATAACACGCGATCAAAAAGGCGAATATAAATAAACATGTTACCGCTGAAAAACTCATCTTGTCCTGCAAAAAACAAGCCACCATACAGCGTCATCAGCGAAAAAATAAAAAAATTATAGCTGTCAGAATAAAGTTATACAAAAACAATTATTTTTTCTATAAAATAGTTTTTATTATATAAAAGCGCCAAAACATAAAAAAGATATAAATGAGGTATCGTTGTAATCATACTGACCCGAAGAATAAAACTGCTTGATCAATTTTACGCACAAGGAACGCTGTAAACGCCCCCCCAAAAGAAATTCATGAATTGCTGGTTTTTGCTCATTCTACCTCCCAAAAATCAGAATAGAAAGTGATCAAAAATTTTATGTGCCCGAAAATGGTACCAATAAAAACGTTGACTCATCCCACAAAAAACAAGACCTCACATGACTCTGTGGGACAAAATATGGAAATATTATAGCTCTCAAAATGTGATGATGAAAAAACTATTTTTTGCAATAAAAAGCGTCTTTTAGTGTGTGACAGTTGCCAAACAAAAAAACCCCTATAAATAGTAAATCAAACCCCCTTTATCTCTCCCTTAGTTAGGGAAAAATGATAAAATAAAAAAATGTATTTATTAACATTTTCCCATTAGGGTTAGGGTTAAAGTTAGGGTTAGGGTTGGAGCTAAAGTTTGGGTTGGGGCTAAAGTTAGGGTTAGGGTTGCAGCTAAAGTTGGGGTTGGGGCTAAAGTAGGTAGGTGGTAGAGTTGGGGTTAGGGTTTGAATTACGGTTACGGTTGGGATTAAAGTTAGGATTGGGATTAGGGCAAGGGTTGGGATTAAGGTTAGGGGTGTGTTAGTGTATGTTTGTGGTTAGAGTTATATTTAAGGTTGGGATCAGTGTTAGAGGTGTGTTGGGGTTAGAGTTGGGGGGTTTCCACTGTTTAGGCATATCAGGGGCTCTCCAAATGCGACATGGCGTCTGATCTCAATTCCAGCCAATTCTGTGTTGAAAAAGTCAAACAGTGCTCCTTCTCTCCTGAGCTCTGCCATGCGCCCAGTGGTTTTCCCCCACATATGGGGTATCAGCATACTCAGGACAAATTGCACAACAACTTTTGGGGTGCAATTTCTCCTGTTACCATTGGGAAAATAAAAAATTGGGGCGAAAATATCATTTTTGTGAAAAAAAATATGATTTTTTATTTTTACGGCTCTACGTTGTAAACTTCTGTGAAGCACTTGGGGGTTCAAAGTGCTCACCGCACATTTAGATAAGTTCCTTAGGGGTCTACTTTCCAAAATGGTGTCACTTGTGGGGGGTTTCCACTGTTTAGGCACATCAGGGGCTCTCCAAACGCAACATGGCGTCCGATCTCAATTCCAGCCAATTTTGCATTGAAAATTCAAACGGTGCTCCTTCACTTCCGAGCTCAGCCATGCACCCAAACAGTGGTTTCCCCCCACATATGAGGTATCAGCGTATTCAGGACAAATTGCACAACAACTTTTGCAGTCCAATTTCTCCTGTTACCCTTGGTAAAATAAAACAAATTGGATCTGAAGTTAATTTTTTGTGAAAAAAGTTAAATGTTCATTTTTTTTAAACATTCCAAAAATTCATGTAAAGCACCTGAAGGGTTAATAAACTTCCTGAATATGGTTTTGAGCACCTTCAGGGGTGCAGTTTTTAGAATGGTGTCACTTTTGGTATTTCTATCATTACACCCCTCAATGTGACTTCAAATGTGATGTGGTCCCTAAAACAAAATGGTGTTGTAAAAATGAGAAATTGCTGGTCAACGTTTAACCCTTATAACTTCATAAAAAAAAAAAATTGGTTTCCAAAATTGTCCTGATGTAAAGTAGACATGTGGGAAATGTTATTTATTAACTATTTTGTGCAATATAACTCTCTGATTTAAGTGCATAAAATAAAATTTTGAAAATTGCGAAACTTTAACAATTTTCGCCAAATTTCCATTTTTTTTCACAAAATCGCAAGTTATATCAAAGCAATTTTACCACTAACATGAAGTACAATATGTCACGAAAAAACACTCAGAATTTCCAAGATTCGTTGAAGCGTTCCAGAGTTATAATCTCATAAAGGGACAGTGGTCAGAATTGTAAAAATTGGCCTGGTCGTTAACATGCAAACCACCCTTGGGGGTTAAGGGGTTAATGCAGGTAACAGGTTGATTAGGAGCGTCTAACTGATCTGTAGGAGCCAGAACTATTAATGGATGGTAGGGGATCAAATACTTATTTCTCACTGCAAAATGCAAATACATTTATATAATTTATGCAATGTGATTTTCTGGATTGTATTTTTTGATAACATTGATCTCAATGTTAAAATTAACCTACCCTTAAAATTCTATACTGTTCATGACTTTATCAGTGGGCAAACTTACAAGATCAACAAGGGATCAAATACTTATTTCCCCCACGGTATGATGTATCTGTGTGACTATTATGTGTATGTAATGAGCATGTGTTGTCCAGTATATGTGTGCTGTATACAAGTATATAATGTAATTTAACCCCTTCACCACCTTTGACGTTCATATACATCAAAGGTTGTATCCTTGCCTTTGATACAATCTCACACACTGGCAATATACTATATGGAGGACTATGGGGACTATGAGACTATGATCTTCCTTACCTGACCTATCTATCACAATTAGCGACATCATGCTTTCCCCCATACCGGAAGTCCGCTGCTTTGGAGTAACCCTTGACTCTGTCCTGTCCTACGAACCGCACATCCAAGCTCTTTCTACCTCCTGTCGCTTTCAGCTCAAAAATATTTCCAGAATCCGTCCTTTCCTCAACCCTCAATCTACTAAAATGATTGTGCATGCCCTCATCATCTCCCGCCTCGACTACTGCAACATCCTTTTCTCTGGCCTCCCTGCTAACACCCTCGCACCTCTCCGGTCCATCCTTAATTCTGCTGCCCGACTAATTCATCTCTCTCCTCGCTACTCCTCCGCTTCTCCCCTATGCAAATCTCTTCACTGGCTCCCATTCCCTCAGCGTATCCAGTTCAAATTACTAATACTGACCTACAAGGCCATCTATAACCTGTCTCCCCCATATGTCTCTGAACTAAACTCCCGATACCTTCCCTCACGTAATCTCCGATCCTCCCAAAACCTTCTTCTCTCCTCCACACTTATTCGCTCCTCACCCAACCGCCTCTAAGACTTCTCCCGAATATCCCCCATCCTCTGGAATTCTCTGCCCCAACGCGTCCGACTAGCACCCACTTCGGATCTTTCAGACGGAACCTGAAAACCCACCTCGTCAGGAAAGCTTACAGCCTGCAATGACCCTACTATCTCCTTACCACTACCAGAGATATAGCCTCAACCAACACCGGAACTGCTGCAACCCACCAACCTGCTGTCTCCTTCCCCACCATCCTGTAGAATGTAAGCCCGCAAGGTCAGGGTCCCCCCTCTGTATCAGTCTGTCATTGTTAGTTTGTTTACGGTAAGTGATATCTGTAATTTGTATGTAACCCCTTCTCATGTACAGCACCATGGAATCAATGGTGCTATATAAATAAATACAAATAATAATAATAATATGAGGGTTGCATTATACTATATGGAGGACTATGGGGGGTGCATTATGTTATATGGAAGACTATGAATTGTGCATTATAATATATGGAGGACTATGGGGTGCATTATAATATATGGAGGACTATATGAAGCCAATTATACTATATGGAAGTAATAATAATTTTTGGAGGACTCTGTGGGGGCTTGATAATACTTGAAGGGCTATGAGAAAGTCTTTATACTTTATGGAGGGCTGTGTTGGTGGCCATTTTTTTGTACATAGGTCCTTTATACAGTATGGAGGGCTGTATGGGGCTCACAGTTGGGGATCATACTGTGCCTGGATAGTTGAGGGAGTACAGTAAGGTCATCATACTGTGCTATGGAGGAATCACTGTGGGGGTCATAGTGTTTGTGGGGCACCTTTATTGGCATCATACTTTATAGGGGCAATGAAAGAGGAATCTGGGGGCTTCAATAGATGGAAAATTACTTTGTAACGGCAGCAAAGTTGTGAGATATGTGACCCAGACAATTTTTTTTTGGGGGGGAGCAATAAGAACTTCTGCTTATGGGCCCCATGATCTCTTTGTACACCCTGGTGCAGGATGCATTGTCCCTTTCACATACGTCTCTGCTGCAGGACTGATTGCCCGTAAATTACACACCACGGCAAATGCTGCCCCTCGATACATACAGGCATTCAGCCATGTTTTTCCTGAGCGCTGGTTGGTCGGTTGCACTCGTACCCCTTCCCGCTCTCACATCTCTTACACATGTAGTCAAATTGTTGGTACCCCTCGTTTAATGACAGAAAAACCCACAGTGGTAACATAAATAACTTGAATCTGACAAAAGTAATAATAAATAAAAAATCTATGAAAATGAATAAATAAAAGTAAGACATTGCTTGTCAACCATACTTCCACAGAATTTTTTAAAAAATAATACTCATAAAATAGGCCTGGACAGAAATGATGGTACCTTAACTTAATATTTTGTTGCACAACTATTTGAGGCAATCACTGCAATCAAGTGATTCCTGTAACTGTCAATGAGACTTCTGCACCTCTCGACAGGTATTTTGGCCCACTCCTCAAGAGCAAACTGCTCCAATTGTCTCGTGTTTGAAGGTTGCCTTTTCCAGACGGCATGTTTAAGTTCTTTCCAATGATGCTCAATAGGATTTAGGTCAAGGCTTATAGAAGGTCACTTCAGAATAGTCCAATTTTTCCTCTTAGCTATTCTTGGGTGTTTTTAGCTGTGTGTTTTAGCTCATTATCCTGTTGCAAAAATATCAGGTAATAGAACAGGTGGCATTACCCCGTCGGGGTGGAAACAGGATCACTCTATTAAAGAAACGCGAAGCCTTTTGGATACACACCTTGGATACTCTGAGTCCAAAGGGCCTCAACAGGGAATACAAATTGTCAGCGTTTATATGATTTTTATACTTGTTTATATATTCCTTTCGTGCATTACAGTGGTATATATTGGAGTTTTTTGTGCTACAACAGTACATTTTTGATAGTACCTAGATGACTTTCTTGTGCCTAATTACTAATTTTGTCCTTCTCTTCCGTAGAGTCGTCTTTATTAATGCACAGAATGGACGTCACCACTACCTATCTGTTTTCTCATGTGGACTAAGCACGGTCACTTTCAACTATACCCTGGCTCCTCATATTGTGCACCCACTGTTAAGCACTATGAATATGCCTTCCTCTATAGCGATGTGGTCCACCTATTACACAATAAAAACTGTTTGCAGCCACAATGTCTCATGGTCACCTGGTCCATTTCTCTTATCTTATAGTCCGTCCGTCATTCACAAATCTCTGCATTCCCGTTTCTTTCTCACTCCCCCACTTTCTTTAGATTTATGTACCGCTCTTTTATTTTGTATTATTTATTTATTTATTTTTCCCTATGGCCTATTATTCCACTTATAAACCTATGGTGTCGTGTGACACACAGCATACTTTTTTTACACAATGTTCACCCCCCTCCCCTCGATTCTGTGTGCTCAGCGCCGCTGTCTTGCACTTCCTCCTACTGAAACGCAAGCTTCAGGCTCTTTGGAACACACTACCTCATACAATGAGGTCATTTCCGGTTCCTCCAATTGATGGAGGCGCGGTTCTCTGACACCGCCTCCCCCTCCTTTTAACTCCCTCACGCGCTCTCGCCCAGTCAGACGGCGGTGGATACCGCGTCCTGTGGCACGTTTGCCTGACTCTCTTCCCTGTATTAGGTAATTATTATCCTATACTCTCAGTACTTAGCGGCACGCTACCTCACCTATCGCTAACGCCTCTTTCTTATTGTTTGTCATTTTTTAGCTCTAACTGGCAGTCCCATATGGACTCCATTGTAAGTATATATTCCTGTTGCAAACCTTCACTTTATGGTTCTATTATTTACCGGACCACTCTTTTTTATAGACACAGCACTTAACCCCGAGTCTCCTGGTCTCTCATTTGGAGACACACTCTGCATATGTCAAATATAACACGGTACGTCCATGCACTCAGCTTGGACCACATGCTCTTCACTCTTTTTTCAATTTTTTCCTTTTTTTCCTCTTTGCTTAGGCAGGATTGTGCGATATATTGGTGTATTACTCTGCAATTGATAGATGTTTATTTACATGACCTAACCGCTAGTATTGTGTATATACTTTCTTTTGCTATGTTAATTTTCTTTTGTCCATATATGGTAATGTTATGGTACATTATATTTAGTTTTTTCGTTTTTTATTGTTTGTAGTAACTGACGAAGGTCATTATTGACCAAAACGTTTTCTGGTGTACTACAATAAATTATCACCTTATACAACTAAGTTGAGTGCTAGGTTTATATTTCACATTATCCTGTTGCAAGACCCATGACCTGCGACTGAGACCAAGCTTTCTGACACTGGGCAGCACATTTCTTTCCAGAATCCCTTGATAGTCTTTAGATTTCATTGTACCCTGCAAAGATTCTAGACACCCTGTGCCAGATGCAGCAAAGCAGCCCCAGAACATAACAGAGCCTCCTCCATGTTTCACAGTTGGGACAGTGATATGCTTGATATGCTTCATTTTTTCCGTCTGTAAACATAGCTGATGTGTCTTGCCAAAAAGTTATATTTTTGTCTCATCTGTCCATAGGACATTCTCCCAGAAGCTTTGTGGCTTGTCAACATATAGTTTGTAGTTTGGCAAATTCCAGTCTGGCTTTTTTAGGATTTTTTTTCAACAATAGTGTCCTCCTTGGTCGTCTCCATGAAGTCCACTTTGGCTCATACAGCGATGGATGGTGCGATCTGACACTGATGTTCCTTGAGCTTGATATTCCTTGATCTCTTTTGTTACCAGTTGTATTATCCATCTCTTTGATCTGTCATCAATTTTCCTCCTGCGGCCAAGTCCAGGGAGGTTGGCTACAGTCCCATGGAGCTTAAATTTCTGAATAATATGTGCAACTGTAGTCACAGGAACATCCAGCTGCTTGGAGATGGCCTTATAACTTTTACCTTTAACATGCTTGTCTATAATTTTCTTTCTAAACTCCTGAGACAACTCTTTCCTTTGCTTCCTCTGGACTATGTTGAGTGTGATACACACCATGTCACCAAATAGCATAGTGAGTATCTGTAGTCCTCTATACAGGCCAACTCACTGATTCCAAGATTATAGACACCTGTGATGCTAATTAGTGGACACACCTTGATTTAACATGTCCCTTTTGTCACATTATTTTCAGGTGTACCATCATTTTTGTCCAGGCCTATTTCATGAGTTTAATTTAAAAAAAAATTCTGTGGAATCATGGTTGAAAAGAAATGTCTGACTTTAATTTTTTTACTTTCATAGATTTTTTATTTTTTAAAACTTTTGTCAGATTAAAGTTATTTCTGTGACCATTGTGGGGTTTTTCTGTCATTAAACGAGGGGTACCAACAATTTTGACCATGTGTGTACTGAACCCAATAGGAAGGCCTGCTATTAGCTCTGGACAGGCCCGTATGCAGCTCTTGTGATTGGCTAAGCGTTTTGGGAGAAGGAGGCGTGGTCTGTTGATGAAGACGCGCCATTTTACCAGCTTAGTGCAGTGGCGGCTTTTTGATGCTCAGGCTGCAGGTTGTTGCATGTGGTGTGTGGACGATGCTGCATGGTGGACATGTCTGACTAATTATTGCCAGGCAGCCACCACATTGGAGGTGCCCAGAGTTTTGTAGGATTGTGCCAGAGATAATAGGTTGGCAATCAGTGCTGCCTCCTGTGCTATAAGGATGCAGGACTGTGTCTGCCTTCAGGGCCACAGCTCTGCCAGCCATCATTGTGTGTCTGTATGCTTGTGCCAAGTCTGCCATTGCCATTAATGACCCTTGTTCTGGATTCTTCTCTGAGGTTCTTGTATGTGTGTGTCATGGCGCTGACATGCTTGTATTTGGACACCTTGTTTTTTTCTATTTTTCTTAAAATGTCCAGTCCACTATTGTCCTCATTTTTACAAAATAGATATAAATCAGTATGAACCAGATTTATTCCTACCAATTTTAAAAAAAATTACTATGGGGGGGCACCATTCTGCACTTCGCCTCAGGCAGCACAGAGGCTAGGTTCACCCCTGTTCCTGACCAGGCCAATTTTTACAATTTGGACCACTGTCACTTTATAAGGTCATAACTCTAGAACGCTTCAACGGATCCTGGTGATTCTGAGTTTGTTTTCTCGTGACTTATTGTACTTTATGATAGTGGTAAAATTTATTTGATATGACTTGCGTTTATTTGTTAAAAAAATGGAAATTTGGCAAAAATTTAGAAAATTTTGCAATTTTCAAACTTTTAATTTTTATGCCCTTAAATCAGATCAAATAGTTAATAAATGACATTTCCAACATGTCTCCTTTACATCAACACAATTTTGGAAACATCATTTTTTTTCCTTAGGAAGTTATACAGGTTAAAGTTTGACCAGCAATATCTCATTTATACAGCAAAATTTGCAAAACCATTTTTTTAGGGACCACATCACATTTGAAGTGACTTTGAGGGGCCTATATGACAGAAAATACCCAAAAGTGACACAATTCTAAAAACTGCACCCCTCAATGTACTCAAAACCACATTCAAGAAGTTTATTAACCCTTCAGGTGCTTCACAGGAATTTTTGGAATGTGGAAAAAAAAATAAACATTTACTTTTCTTTCACAAAAATTTTCCTTTAGACCTATTTTTTTTTACTTTCGCAAGGGTAACAGGAGAAAATGGACCATACATTTTGTGCAATTTCTCCTGAGCATGCCGATTCCCCATATATGGGGAAATCTACTGTCTGGGCACACGGCAGGGCTCGGAAGGGAAGGAGCGCCATTTCACTTTTTGAATGTAAAATTTGCTGGCATGATTAACAGACGCCATGTCATGTTTGGAGAGCCCCTGATGTGCCTAAACAGTGGAAACACCCAACAAGTGACACCATTTTGGAAACTAGACCCCTTAGGGAAATTATCTAGATGAGTATTGAGCACTTTAAACCCCCAGGTGCTTCACAGAAGTTTATAACGTTAAGCCGTGAAAAAAATCACATTTTTCCCAGATAAATCTTCTTTAGCTCCAAATTTTGCATTTTCATGAGGGTAACAAGAGAAATTGCTCCATACAATTTGTTGTGCAATTTCTCCTGAGTACACCGATACCCCATATGTGGGGGAATACTACTGTTTGGGCGAACGGCAGAGCTTGGAAGGGAAGGAGCGCCATTTGACTTTTTGAATGTAAAATTAACTGGAATAATTAGTGGATGCCATATCACATTTGGTGCGCCCTTGATGTGCCTAAACAGTGGAAACCCCCCTCAAGTGATCACATTTTGGAAATTATAACCCTTTGGGAATTTATAAACAGATGTAGTGACGATTTTGACTCCATGGATGTTTTCCAGAAACAGGCAGGAGTGGATGTTGCTAAGCGAAAATTGCAAACTGCCGTTGTAGTGACTAGTACGTTATGCCCAGCTCATGCTTCTGGAGACATGCACCTGTAAATTAGGCAGGTTCTCATCACTACAGAAATGCCAAACGTGGGAGCTAAATGTTGTTTAGGCACACTGGGGCTCAGTAGGGAGGGGGGCATTTGGATTTGGGAGTGCAGAATTTTCCAGATCCTTTGTGCTACCAGTAAAGTGGAAGACCCCTATATTTCTATTTACAGATGACGGACCTGAGTGAGGGCTTGCTTTTTTTGTGGATTCAGTTGAAGCTTTTATTGGGAACATTTTAGATAATGTTAGGGATCACATTTATCCGGCGCTCTAGGCTGACCACTTACTTTGGGGTTTCCATCGAAATCTCCGATTGACATGACAGATGAAACCCCCAAGGGATCCATTCACTACAATGAGGCAGCAGATTTACTCTGGACTCCATCTGGCCTCTTTTCAGTGGTGTCCTTCTTTTCAGAAGCGCACAAAGCTGTGGCCGATGGCACTTTTATGCAATCCTTAAAAAGAAGGACACCGCCGGATCACAGGTCAGATGTTGTCCACAGTACCTCCATCTGCTTCATTATAGGGAATCTTCCGCCGGGGGTTCTGTCTGAATTACGTATTTCAGAGATTTACACGGAAACCCTGGTGTAAGAGCTCAGTGCAGAGCACAGGATAAATGTGTGCCAAGTCTTACTGATATCTTTGGGAGGCAGAATGAAACAAAATCAACAGCATGTGAAGAATTGGTTTTATTTATTTTTTATGCCATTCCTCATGTGGTATAAGTGATTAGGCGACTTGATTCTTCAGGTCGGTGCAATTACAGCAATACCAGATTTATATTGTGTTTTTATGTTTGACAGCTGTCACACACTAAAAGACGCTTTTTATTGCGAAAACTAGTTTTTGCATCACCACATTTTGAGAGCTATAATTTTTTCATATTTCGGCCGACAGAGTCATGTGAGGGCTTGATTTTTGCAGGACGAGTTGACATTTTTATTGGTACCATTTTCGGGCACAACACATTTTTGGATTGATTTCTATTCCGCTTTTTGTGAGACAGAATGAACAAAAACCAGCAATTCAGGAATTGCTTTTTGTTTTTTATACCGTTCCACATGTGGTAAAATTGGTAAGTCAGCTTTATTCTTCGCGTCAGTGCGATTACAGCGATACCTCATTTATAATTTTTTTATGTTTTGGCACTTTCACACAATAAAAACTATTTTATAGAAAAAGATAATTAGTTTGCATCACTTTATTCTGAGAGCTATAACTTTTTTATTTTTCTGCTGATGGAGCTCTATGGCAGCTTCTTTTTTGCAGGATGAGATGACATTTTCAGCGGTACAATTTTTATTTACATCCATCTTTTTGATCGCTTTTTATTGCACTTTTGTTCGGTGGTAGGATGACATTTTAGTTTTTTTAAGGTGCTCACTGAAGGGGTTAACTAGTGGGATACTTTTATAGAACTGAAAAAAATGTTCAGCTCACCCCTTGGTTTCCTTGGACAGCAGGATCCCCACTTTCGCACCAAGCCACCCTGGCCTGGCGGATATAAGTCCACATACACAGTAATCTCCAGCTATCTCAGGCAGGAAGTTAAGTATAAAAATTATTCCTTTTTTTCTTTTGTTAAAAGAACATATTACAGGCTGTGGATACCCCAGTGGATGGTAAAAAATCTGACGCATTTCAACGCAAAAGAGTCTTAATCATGGATTACATGCACTCATAAAGTGTGCCATTTTTAAAAAGCCTTCAGACAGGAAGGGGCAGTAGGTGGGCAGTGCCTCCATTAGTGTGATTAGTTTTTTTCTTTTTTAGTGTGTTTTTTTTTCTCTTTTATACTTTTATAGAACTGGTCGTTATGAACGCAGTCATACCAAATGTTTGTACTTTTATGTATTTTTTTATTTACATAAATAAATGTATTTATTGGAAAATATTTTTTTTATGTAGGATTTTTTAGAAAAATATTTTTTACACATTCTAATATTTTTTTTTTTTTACTTTTTTACATTGTCCCAGTATGGGACATCACTATATAATGTCAGATTGCTGATCTGACACTTTGCACTGCACTGTATCAGATCAGCAATCTGACAGGCAGGGAAGGAGGCATGCCTGCTCCTGCTCTGCTTACAAGCCACCTCCCTGCAGGACCCTGAAGGACCCCGCAGCCATCTTGGTGCCCGGGGTCTCTATGGAGACCTTCAGAACAATGCGATCGCATTGCGTTGTTCTGAGGGAAGCGCGCAGAGAGCACTACTGACAGCGGCATCAGAGTGGTTAAATGCTAGCACTGATTGTGGGCATTGCTGTGGGGTGTCACATACAGCTGACACCCGCACCGGATCGCAACGGCGCTCAGCGTGAGGCTGCACGATCGGTGCGCCGTACTAGTACTGCTGTTTGCAGGAACGCACCTCGCGCAGAGCAGTACTAGTATGGCGCATGTCAATATATTGAAGCCATCATATTATATAGCTCTGTGTACTTACAATTGCTCATTTTTCCCTTCTACCAAGTTAATTATTCTCTTTTCCATTAGTTCTATGAGATCACATGATTAAAAACTGGCTAGTTGAATCCTTCTAAGCTTTATGAAGTCATAGTCTGGCTAGTTTCACAATAGCGTTCAGGAGGGCTGCGGATGGCAGCCACCTCCTCCTTTCCTTCCTCAGTGAAGCTCAGCCCACGCTCCACCTACCACCGCATGCGTCCAGCGTTTCCCTGCTTACCTATCTTTAACATTGGATACACAGGGACATGCGTTGTATGCGGATGTGTCGGCATACTGTGATTTTACATGCCGCACACATGTCCAAAAGTACCAATACCTGGTTTATAAACAACAGTATCTCTGTGCTTGATTGGCCAGCAAACTCGCCTGACCTTAAAGGGAACAACCTGTCACCTCATTTTTCGCATATAAGATGCGGCGACCGCCATTAGGGCTTATCTACAGCATTCTGCAATGTCCTGGCTACTGCTATCTAACTTGAACGGTATAGTTCATACAGCTAAACTACCTTTCAAAATTAATCAATTCAATGATCACTTTTACCTTAGTGTGATCAGAACTTGTATCTATTGCTAGTATACTATTATAGTGCAGTCAATTAAACTTTCAGCTGTATTTATTCATTTTGCTTGGAGGTGCCTGTCAGTTTTTTGTTAGCATATATTTGGGAGTAAGTTACTGTCTCCATATTTAACTGATCATTATTCTCATCTGTCTAAGACTGTTTTTAATTGAAACTGGATCCATTCTACCCTTTATATTTGCAGCCATAAGGTCCCATACACATTAGACTAAGATAGGCAATACCCAGTTTGACCTTCAGTCTAATGTGTATGAGGGCCCAACACAGATTATGTCAGGGGAGATAAGGATCTGGCATGTCCAATTTCAGACTGTTGTTCCTTTTATTCTCTAAATGATAAGCTGCTTGCAGCGATGTCTGGCATGAAGAAAAATCTGGTGAGATAGCTGCCTGCCAATCCGCTGAACCATTGTTCAGCCAACAGTTATCCAAGGTGTATAGGTGGCTATAGGCTCAACAGAAGTAAGTCTGATAGCCAGGGCTGCCGCAAGGAACTTCAGAGACCCATACTGGCAAAATTTTCAGGCTCCCTTGAGACTCCACCAATGCTCCACCCCAGCTCCGCCTCCAACCCTCGAACCTTCCATAGTCTCACCACCCACTCTTGGAAAAACTCCACTTCTAACCATGTCCTCACCAATCAGACAGTAATATTATCATTGAGCACCATATCACATACATAGCCATCAGTTTTTGTTTTGGCCTAAATAATAATAATAATAATCTTTATTTATATAGCGCCAACATATTCCGCAGCACTTTACAGTATAACAGTTTCAAAACACAAGTCATAAGTAACAATGTTAACAATACAATAATTAAAGCAAGATAAGATGACCCTGCTCGTGAGAGCTTACAATCTACAATGAGGTGGGGGAGATACAAAGTACAGGTGTGTACAGTATATACAATGGTGTATTTACAATGATGGTCTAGCCATCTTGAGGGAGTGAGGGATGGACGGAGATAGTGAATGGGCTACACACACACACTTACACCTAGAATGACTTTGATTAGTGAACGTGATAGGCCGCTCTGAACAAATGTGTTTTGAGGGAGCGTCTGAAACCATGCAAATTGTGGATAGTCCTAATTTCTTGGGGTAGAGCATTCCAGAGGATTGGCGCAGCGTGGGAGAAGTCTTGGAGTCGGGAGCGGGAGGTACGGATTAGTGCAGAGGTTAGTCGAAAGTCGTTAGGCCGATAGATGGAAATGAGGGAGGAGATGTAGGGGGGTGCTGCACTGTGGAGACCTTTGTGGGTGAGAAAAAGTACTCAAGAGATGTATCCCCAACCTCTATGATCTTTTAATCTTTTTTCAATAAATTTGAGGATTTTATTATTCTTGGGACTCACCATTACTAATTTTCTTATGTGAAGCCTTAGTCACGGCTATTGGTTGGAGACCCGTAACATTGCAAGACGGACTGAGTTATACCAAGAGGACACGGTGAGGCTGCCTTTCTTGTTTATTTACTTTGAATTGGATCCTATAATGAATGGGCAGCCAATGTAAGGACTGGCGAAGAGCGGACGCGTCCGAGTACCGATTAGCCAGATGGATGACCCTGGCTGCTGCATTAAGGATGGACTGGAGAGGGGAAAGTTGAGTAAGGGGGAGGCCAATTAATAAAGCATTGCAGTAGTCCAGGCGGGAGTGGATCAATGCTACAGTGAGGGTTTTTGTTGTTTCCATGGTGAGAAAAGGGCGGATTCTAGAGATGTTCTTTAGGTGTAGGCGGCAAGAGCGGGCAAAAGATTGTATATGGGAGGTGAAGGAGAGATTGGTGTCAAACATAACACCCAGACAGCGAGCCTGCTGCTGGTGTGTTATTATGGTGCCGCCCACGGAGAGGGAAATTTAGGGAGATTAGTAGACGGCGGGAGCAGAAGAAGTTCAGTTTTGGAGAGGTTGAGTTTCAGATAGAGAGCGGACATGATGTTAGAGACTGCGGACAGATAGGCGGTGGCGTTCTGTAGTATAGCGGGGGTAAGGTCGGGGGATGACATGTATAGTTGTGTGTCATCAGCATAAAGATGGTACTGAAAGCCAAATCTGCTGATGGTCTGTCCAATTGGGGCCATGTAGAGATTGAAGAGAAGGGGGCCAAGGACTGAGCCCTGGGGTACACCGACAGCGAGAGGAGGAGGAGATGACATGGAGCCAGAGAACAAAACACTGAAGGAGCCGTCAGAGAGATAGGAAGAGAACCAGGAGAGAGCAGTGTCCTTAATGCCTAGTGACTGGAGCCTAGACAGTAGGAGATGGTGGTCAATCGTGTTGAAAGCTGCAGAAAGGTCGAGAAGAATGAGCAGAGAGTGGTCACCGTTACGTTTTGCTGTCAGAAGGTCATTGGTCACTTTGATGAGTGCAGTTTCAGTCGAATGTAGGGGTCGGAAGCTGGACTGTGAAGGGTCTAGAAGGGAGTGAGTGGAGAGGTAACGGGTAAGGCGGGAGTAGACTAGGCACTCCAAAAGTTTAGAGATAAAGGGGAGATTGGAGACCGGTCTGTAGTTGTTTGTGCAGGAAGGGTCGAGGTTTTTTTAGTAATGGAGTAACGATGGAGTGTTTGAAGGAGGATGGGAAAATGCCAGAGGAGAGTGAGAGATTAAATATTGTAGTTAGGTGAGTTGTGACAACAGGAGAGAGAGACTGGAGGAGATGTGAGGGAATGGGGTCGGTAGTGCATGTAGTCGGACGAGAGGAAGAGAGGAGTCTGGAGACTTCTTCTTCTGTGATGGGATCAAATGTGGAAAGTGAGCCGGGGAAATGCAGGGAGGGATGGGAGTCACAGCACTTGGTGGTTGAGAGCAGATTTCCTGACGGATAGTATCTATTTTTTCTATAAAGTGGGAGGCCAGGTCATCAGCACAAATGTCTGTGATGGGGGCTTGTGCTTTTGGCCTGAGGAGGGAGTGAAAAGTGTCAAAAAGTTTCTTGGGGTTGTTGGCTAGTGAGGAGATCAGGGTGGTGAAGTAGGTCTGTTTGGCGAGGTGAAGGGCAGCGTTATAAGTTCTTAACATAAATTTAAAGTGGATGAAGTCTTCTGGTGTGCGGGTTTTTCTCCAAAGGCGTTCAGCACTCCTAGAGCATCGCTGGAGAAGTTGAGTTTGCAATGTGAGCCTGGGCTGTTTTACTGTGTGTTTTGAAGTTCTGAGGGTGAGCGGCGCTACTTGGCAGGAAAAAGAGGAGATTGGGGACAGCGATGAGTGTAGGGAATCTTAAAGTGTCTGGTAATGGCTTGTAGATTAACTGCCATGGATAACTGCCATTCACATGATGCTTATCTTCCGTGATGCTTTGCTTTCTGGGATGCGTGCGCACCCCATACTGCGTGCGCCCCTTAGACTACTCCTAAATATATAGCCCACACTACAAGGACAGGAGAGATGGATTGTGGGAGCTGGTTTGGGATAATTTGGCAGCTAAAGCTAAAGATTTTTTTATGCCGCCCCCATGACAAGGAGACTCTTTTGGCAATGCCCTACTTTAATCTAACCTATGAAACATTTGTATTTGTTAAAATATTCTGTACTCTTTTTAGGTATATTTTATATTTGTTTCTTTAAGAGAATGTGTCATATACATTTTTTAAAATGAACAATAATACCATATACAAGGGACAAATACAGTCACACCATGACAAGATTACATTTTACCACCAAATACAAGGCACAAATACCACCACACCATGACCAGACCACATATTACCAAAACATAGCGACCCAATAATACCACATACAAGGAACAAATACCGCCACACCATGACCAGACCATATATTACCACCACATACAAGGAAAAAATAAACCGCCACACCATAACCAGACCAAATATTACCTCCACATCAAGGGAACAAATGCTGCCACACCATGACTAGATCACATATTACCACCACATAGTCACCAAATAATACCACATACAAGGCACAAATACCGCCACACCATGACCAGATCATATGTTACACCACATACAGGGAACAAATACCGTCACACCATGACAAGACCACATATTACCACCACATTCAGGGAAAAAATACTACCATATCATGTTCAGACCACATATTACCACCACAGTGACCGAAAAATATCACATACAGGGACAAATACCACCGCACCATGTCCAGACCACATATTACCACCACATGGTGACCAATAATACCACATACAAGGAACAAATACCGCCACACTATGACCAGACCACATTTACTACTACATAGTGACCCAATAATACCACATACAGGAACAAATAATGCCACACCAGACCAAACTATATATTACACCACATACAAGGAACAAATACCACCGCACCAGACCAGACCACATATTACCTCCACATACAAGGAACAAATACTGCCACACCTTGACTAGACCACATATTACCACCACATAGTGACCAAATACTACAATAGTGATCATTGATAAAAAACACAATACTAATATTACCTTACGTGCCATTATGTACATTATACCGTGATCACCGGTGATATTATACAAATGAGCTCTGTATATAGTGTCAGTGTACAGGTAATACAGGGATCACCGGTGACATTATACACATGTACTCTGTATATAGTGTCAGTGTAGAGGTAATACAGGGATCACTGGTGACATTATACAAATGAGCTCTGTATATAGTGTCTGGGTACAGGTAATACAGGGATCACTGGTGACAATATACACATGAGCTCTGTATATAGTGTCAGTGTACAGGTAATACATTGACCACCGGTGACATTATACACAGAAGCTCTATATATAGCATATAGAGTACAGGTAATACAGTGATCACCGGTCACATTATACAAAGGAACTCTGTAAATAGTATACAGTGTATACTCTTAATGTCAGTGTACATGTAAAACAGGGATCACCAGTGACATTAACCACAGGAGCTCTCTATATAGTGTCAGTGTACAGGTAATACTGGGATCACTGGTGATAGCATACAAATGAGCTCTGTATATAGTGTCACCCTGCACTAAACAGTAACAGGACCCTCCCCCACCCCCCCACTGAAAATAGTATCCTCAAAAATAAAATACTTTACAGCAGTAATAGTATCCCTTAAATAGCCTCTACAGTATTAATGTCCCATATCCTGGTCCATTGTCTCTCTCCATCCTGGCCTCATGTCTCTCTCCATCCTGGCCCCAAGTCTCTCTCCATCCTGGCCCCAAGTCTCTTTACATCCTGGTCCCTAGTCTCTCCACACTGCCATCTTGTCTCTCCATACTTCCCCATGTCTTTCCACACTGCCCTCATGTCTCTCCACACTACCCCCACGTCTTTTCACACTGCCCAGATGTCTCTCCAACCTGAGGCTTTACAAAAAAAATTTCTCCTTACCTGGCAGAGTTCCAGGTGTGTCCTCTCCCTGATGCATCTGAGGCACAGACGTCACCCTCATGTCTCTGGACACTTCCCTCATATCTCTTAACACTGACCTCATATCTTTCCACACTGCGTCATCTCTCTCCACGCTACCCCCATGTCTCTTCACACTGCCCCCATGTTTCTCAACCCTGCAGTTTTACTAAAAAAGGCTTACCTTACATGGCCGAGGTCCAGCGGTGTTGTCTTCCTGATGCCTCTGAGGCATGGATGTGCCGGCATATGGCAGTGATGTCAGTGAGTGCTGATGTCAGCTGCCAGGCCCACATAGAAATATAAATTTGAACTGAACGCACATCCGAGGATGCACGTTCAGTCACTGAACTGACAGAATCCTGCCTCTGCTCACCAGGCCCTTTACGTCAGTAAGGGCATGCCCTGATGGAGACCCTGCTGATAGCATAACTTAATGTCTAAAAGAGGTTACAATTTTACTGCCAAGTGAGCTCTCAAAATTTGATCAACTGCAGTATGTACTTCAATTTGATGAGAATAGTCTATACAGCAGTATGAGATCTTAAATGTTCATACATACCTTAGTGCATTCAGTATGCGGTTGTATTTAGTTTCTTGTATACTGTCGGAAGGGGATTTATGTCTGTAGTTGGTCCTTGCTTATTTGTTTGGGTATTATCCTTGTGTGCTGGAAACTGACTGTCACAAATAGAAATTCTATGAACAGGATCATCAGAGCCTATGAGTACCAATTTGTGCAAGTAATTTCCCACACAATACAGTGGGTATGGAAAGTATTCAGACCCCTTTAAATTTTTCACTCTTTGCTTCATTGCAGCCATTTGGTAAATTAAAAAAAGTTCATTTTTTTTCTCATTAATGTACACTTCGCACCCCATCTTGACTGAAAAAAAAACAAATTTAGAAATTTTTGCAAATTTATTAAAAAAGAAAAACTGAAATATCACATGGCCATAAGTATTCAGACCTTTGCATGAGTAGAAGCACCCTTTTGAGCTAGTAGAGCCATGAGTTTTCTTGGGAATGATGCAACAAGTTTTTCACACCTGGATTTGGGTATCCTCTGCCATTCTTCCTTGCAGATCCTCTCCAGTTCTGTCAGGTTGGATGGTGAACGTTGGTGGACAGCCATTTTTAAGGTCTCTCCAGAGATGCTCAATTGGGTTTAGGTCAGGGCTCTGGCTGGGCCAGTCAAGAATGGTCACAGAGTTGTTCTGAAGCCACTCCTTTGTTATTTTAGCTGTGTGCTTAGGGTCATTGTCTTGTTGGAAGGTGAACTTTTGGCCAAGTCTGAGGTCCAGAGCACTCTGGAAGAGGTTTTCATCCAGGATATCTCTGTACTTGGCCGCATTCATGTTTCCTTCAATTGCAACCAGTTGTCCTGTCCCTGCAGCTGAAAAACACCCCATAGCATGATGCTGCCACCACCATGTTTCACTGTTGTGATTGTATTGGGCAGGTGATGAGCAGTGCCTGGTTTTCATGTGTTTTTTAGAAAACTCTATGTGGGCCCTCATACAGTATGTCTGGCACTGAGCAGAGGCTGAGCTGATAGTTGACTTTGTGGAATTTTCTCCCATCTCCCTACTGCATCTGTGGAGCTCAGCCACAGTGATCTTGGGGTTCTTCTTTACCTCTCTCACCAAGGTTCTTCTCCCACGATTGCTCAGTTTGGCTGGATGGCCAGGTCTAGGAAGACTTCTGGTGGTCCCAAACTTCTTCCATTTAAGGATTATGGAGGTCACTGCGCTCTTAGAAACCTTGAGTACTGAAGAAATTCTTTTGTAACCTTGGCCATATCTGTGTCTTGCCACAATTCTGTCTCTGAGCTCCTTGGCCAGTTCCTTTGACCTCATGATTCTCATTTGGTCTGACATGCACTGTGAGCTGTGAGGTCTTATATAGACAGGTGTGTGCCTTTACAAATCAAGTCCTATCAGTTTAATTAAACACAGCTGGACTCCAATGAAGGAGTAGAGCCTTCTCAAGGAGGATCACAAGGAAATATACAGCATGTGACTTAAATATGAGTGTCTGAGCAAAGAGTCTGAATACTTATGACCATGTGATATTTGTTTTTATTTTTTAATACATTTGCAAAAATTTCCACATTTCTGTTTTTGTCAGTCAAGATGGAGTGCAGAGTGTACATTAATGAGAAAAAAATGAACTTTTTTGAATTTACCAAATGGCTGCAATGAAACAAAGAGTGAAAATTTTTAAGGGGTCTGAATACTTTCCGTACCCACTGTATATATGCATACCCTATAATCTGCTGGCGTCCCTTCAGGCACCCACAAATCAGTCAGTACAGAGTTCTGAATATATCAGTATTAGGTCTCTGTATAAAATGCTCTTTTTCAGGGAGACCATCTGTCATTATATATCCTGCATATTGAAGACTCCCTACTTTGTGTAGGTTTTCACTTGATGAAAATATGTTTGGATTTTAATCTATATTATACTAAAGCAATATTGTCAATAGGGTTTTTTGTTTTTGAGTTTTTTTAGTTCATATAAGAAACTACTTTTACAGTTAATTTGTTGTGAGCGTCTTCTTTGGTAGGTAATGTTTACTTCATGCCACTGTGTGGATTACTATCATTATGTGTACTTTTATGTGATATTTATGTGATATTGCTCTCTCCCTGTTTACCTGTATGTATCTTAACCCCTTAGTGACAGAGCCAATTTGGTACTTAACGACCAAGCCAATTTTTACAATTCTGACCACTGTCAATTTACGAGGTTATAGCTCTGGAATGCTTCAATGAATCCCACTGATTCTGAGAATGTTTTTTGTGACATATTGTACTTTAAGATACTGGTAAAATTTCTTCGATATGACTTGTGTTTTTTTATGAAAAAAAATGAAAATTTGGCAAAAATATTGAAAATTTTGCAGTTTTCAAAATTTAAATTTTTGTGGCCTTAAATCAGAGTCATAACGCACAAAATAGTTAATAAATAACATTGCCCACATGTCTACTTTACATCAGCACAATTTTGGAAACAAAATTTTTTTTTTTTTTGTTAGGACTAGGGTTGAGCGATACTTTCCGATATCCAAAAGTATCGGAATCGGAATGGTATCGCCGATACCATGAAAATATCGGCGATACCCGATACGATACCGGAAGTCCCATGTAAGTCTATGGGAACAAAATATCGGAATTAAAAAAAACCCATTCTTGCCTTGTTGGTTAATTGTACATGAAGGAAAACAACAAAGAGTAATGTACAATGTATTGTTGTATTGTGGAAGGTTGAGGAGACATCAAAGGCATAGATGTTTAACCCAATCAAATGGAATAGCATAAATATTTTTTTTTTTAAAGATGTTCGGATTGACGAAGAAATTGACAATGTTGTTAACGTTTTTTCTATTTTGGCAAATATGTATATTTCACAACTTCCATGCTCTTCACCTTTTTAACTTTTCACACACTTTCTCCTTCATAATCTTCAGCAGCATCATCTTTTTCATCAAATTATTCTTCATCTTCACCTTCTTTATCTTCTTCTTAAACTTCTTGCTATTCATCTTTTTGTTAACATTACTCAGATTCTTCTTATTAAACTATTATTCTTATTCATATTGTACTTCATCTTCTTCATCATATTCTTATTTGTGACAGAGAATCCTGTACTTGTAATCTGTCAAAGTATGAATTTTTCATCCTTCCGTTCTTGCTGTCACAAAAGATTTAAATTACAACAGTATTTGTCCGTGTTCAGTTTAGCCTGCAGCAGCAGGCATTTTCCAGGGGCACCACGAGGAGGAACGGACTCACCCCCATACACTGCTTAGTCTTCTTCTGCTTAGAATTTAGAGCATATATTTTGCTCTTCATTTTGGTCTTATACTTCATGTTCTTCTGCTTTTTGATCTTCTGCTTATTGTTCTTAAGTCTCTTGTTCTGTATCTTGTAGTTTGTCTTAACCTTCTTAGTCCTGTTTGGTAATCTTTTATTTCTTCTTTGTGATGGTGTTTAGGCTGGTTGGCTTCATGCTCGTCGTCCTTGTTGTCGTCATCTTCTTCTGGGTGGTCTTTAAGGTTGTCTAATTTCCGAGAACCAGCTGACGTTACTGGAACCCTGACGGGTATCAGATGGAGCAAGAGACAATGGAAGTAACGAGGACCAGCTGACTGTGCTGGAACCCGGAGGGGCAGCAGAAGGAAAAGAGCCAATGGCACAACCGAGGACCAGCTGACGTTACTGGGACACGGTTACTAAGCAGGAGGTACCTGTGCTCCAAAGCACTACCAAGGACCAGCAGACATTGCTGGAACTCGGATACCGAGATGGAGGCACCTAGGCCAAAGGCACTGCGGAGAACCAGCTGACGGTACTGGAACCCGGACGGGTAGCAGAAGGTACAAGAGCCAATGCAAGTAACGAGGACCAGCTGACTGTGCTGGAACCCGGAGGGGCAGCAGAAGGAAAAGAGCCAATGGCACAACCGAGGACCAGCTGACGTTACTGGGACACGGTTACTAAGCAGGAGGTACCTGTGCTCCAAAGCACTACCAAGGACCAGCAGACATTGCTGGAACTCGGATACCGAGATGGAGGCACCTAGGCCAAAGGCACTGCGGAGAACCAGCTGACGGTACTGGAACCCGGACGGGTAGCAGAAGGTACCCATGGAAAATTAAGATGACAGGCTGCGAGCCAGCCGCAGTTACCGATTCCCACAGTACATGGGGATCTGCTGACATACTGAACCCTTATGCATACGGAGCAAAGTTAGGAACAGCCTTACGACTACAACACTGCATAAGTTGTACCCGACCGATACGAAGGAAACTAGTGGAGGCAACTTTTTGCCGTTACCACAGCAGGTAACAGTGACTCTGAACCCCAGTACCTAGGGCAGGAGTGTAGTACCCGTGCAAGAGCACTTCCGAGCTACAACTGGCGTGTTGAGCCAGGGATGAGAAGAGAACAGGTGGAGGCAGCAGGACTTTTGCCGTTATCACAGAGGGGAACAGCTGACATTACTGAACCCCAGTAACACAGGAGCAAGTGTTGACTGTGCTAACAGCACTTCCGAGCACAACTGCGTGTTGTAGCCCAGGGATGAGAAGAGAACAGGGTGGAGGCAGCAGGACTTTTTGCCGTTCACACAGCAGGGGAACAGCTGACATTACTGAACCCCAGTAACACAGGAGCAAGTGTTGACTGTGCTAACAGCACTTCCGAGCTACAACTGGCAGTGTTGTAGCCCAGGGATGAGAAGAGAACAGGGTGGAGGCAGCAGGACTTTTTGCCGTTATCACAGCAGGGGAACAGCTGACATTACTGAACCCCAGTAACACAGGAGCAAGTGTTGACTGTGCTAACAGCACTTCCGAGCAACAACTGGCGTGTTGTAGCCCAGGGATGAGAAGAGAACAGGGTGGAGGCAGCAGGACTTTTTGCCGTTCACACAGCAGGGGAACAGCTGACATTACTGAACCCCAGTAACACAGGAGCAAGTGTTGACTGTGCTAACAGCACTTCCGAGCTACAACTGGCAGTGTTGTAGCCCAGGGATGAGAAGAGAACAGGTGGAGGCAGCAGGACTTTTTGCCGTTCACACAGCAGGGGAACAGCTGACATTACTGAACCCCAGTAACACAGGAGCAAGTGTTGACTGTGCTAACAGCACTTCCGAGCTACAACTGGCAGTGTTGTAGCCCAGGGATGAGAAGAGAACAGGGTGGAGGCAGCAGGACTTTTTGCCGTTCACAGCAGGGGAACAGCTGACATTACTGAACCCAGTAACACAGGAGCAAGTGTTGACTGTGCTAACAGCACTTCCGAGCAACAACTGGCAGTGTTGTAGCCCAGGGATGAGAAGAGAACAGGGTGGAGGCAGCAGGACTTTTTGCCGTTCACACAGCAGGGGAACAGCTGACATTACTGAACCCCAGTAACACAGGAGCAAGTGTTGACTGTGCTAACAGCACTTCCGAGCACAACTGGCAGTGTTGTAGCCCAGGGATGAGAAGAGAACAGGGTGGAGGCAGCAGGACTTTTTGCCGTTATCACAGCAGGGAACAGCTGACATTACTGAACCCCAGTAACACAGGAGCAAGTGTTGACTGTGCTAACAGCACTTCCGAGCAACAACTGGACGTGTTGTAGCCCAGGGATGAGAAGAGAACAGGGTGGAGGCAGCAGGACTTTTTGCCGTTCACACAGCAGGGGAACAGCTGACATTACTGAACCCCAGTAACACAGAAGCAAGTGTTGACTGTGCTAACAGCACTTCCGAGCTACAACTGGCAGTGTTGTAGCCCAGGGATGAGAAGAGAACAGGGTGGAGGCAGCAGGACTTTTTGCCGTTCACACAGCAGGGGAACAGCTGACATTACTGAACCCCAGTAACACAGGAGCAAGTGTTGACTGTGCTAACAGCACTTCCGAGCTACAACTGGCAGTGTTGTAGCCCAGGGATGAGAAGAGAACAGGGTGGAGGCAGCAGGACTTTTTGCCGTTCACACAGCAGGGGAACAGCTGACATTACTGAACCCCAGTAACACAGGAGCAAGTGTTGACTGTGCTAACAGCACTTCCGAGCAAAACTGGCGGTGTTGTAGCCCAGGGATGAGAAGAGAACAGGGTGGAGGCAGCAGGACTTTTTGCGTTCACACAGCAGGGGAACAGCTGACATTACTGAACCCCAGTAACACAGGAGCAAGTGTTGACTGTGCTAACAGCACTTCCGAGCTACAACTGGCAGTGTTGTAGCCCAGGGATGAGAAGAGAACAGGGTGGAGGCAGCAGGACTTTTGCCGTTACACAGCAGGAACAGCTGACATTACTGAACCCCAGTAACACAGGAGCAAGTGTTACTGGCTAACAGCACTTCCGAGCACAACTGGCGTGTTGTAGCCCAGGGATGAGAAGAGAACAGGGTGAGGCAGCAGGACTTTTTGCGTTCACAGCAGGGGAACAGCTGACATTACTGAACCCCAGTAACACAGGAGCAAGTGTTGACTGTGCTAACAGCACTTCCGAGCACAACTGAGTGTTGTAGCCAGGATGAGAAGAACAGGGTGGAGGCAGCAGGACTTTTTGCCGTTCACACAGCAGGGAACAGCTGACATTACTGAACCCCAGTAACACAGGAGCAAGTGTTACTGTGCTAACAGCACTTCCGAGCTACAACTGGCAGTGTTGTAGCCCAGGGATGAGAAGAGAACAGGTGAGGCAGCAGACTTTTTGCCGTTATCACAGCAGGGGAACAGCTGACATTACTGAACCCCAGTAACACAGGAGCAAGTGTTGACTGTGCTAACAGCACTTCGAGCAACAACTGGCGTGTTGTAGCCCAGGATGAGAAGAGAACAGGTGGAGGCAGCAGGACTTTTTGCCTTCACACAGCAGGGAACAGCTGACATTACTGAACCCCAGTAACACAGGAGCAAGTGTTGACTGTGCTAACAGCACTTCCGAGCTACAACTGGCAGTGTTGTAGCCCAGGGATGAGAAGAGAACAGGGTGGAGGCAGCAGGACTTTTTGCCGTTACACAGCAGGGGAACAGCTGACATTACTGAACCCCAGTAACACAGGAGCAAGTGTTGACTGTGCTAACAGCACTTCCGAGCAACAACGCGGTGTTGTAGCCCAGGATGAGAAGAGAACAGGGTGGAGGCAGCAGGACTTTTTGCCGTTACACAGCAGGGGAACAGCTGACATTACTGAACCCCAGTAACACGGAGCAAGTGTTGACTGTGCTAAAGCACTTCCGAGCACACTGGCAGTGTGTAGCCCAGGGATGAGAAAGAACAGGTGGAGGCAGCAGACTTTTTGCCGTTCACACAGCAGGGGAACAGCTGACATTACTGAACCCAGTAAACACAGGAGCAAGTGTTGACTGTGCTAACAGCACTTCCGAGCTACAACTGGCATGTTGTAGCCCAGGGATGAGAGAGAACAGGGTGGAGGCAGCAGGACTTTTTGCCGTTTCACAGCAGGGAACAGCTGACATTACTGAACCCCAGTAACACAGGAGCAAGTGTTGACTGTGCTAACAGCACTTCCGAGCAACAACTGCGTGTTGTAGCCCAGGGATGAGAAGAGAACAGGGTGGAGGCACAGGACTTTTTGCGTTCACACAGCAGGGAACAGCTGACATTACGAACCCCAGTAACACAGAGCAAGTGTTGACTGTGCTAACAGCACTTCGAGCTACAACTGCAGTGTTGTAGCCCAGGATGAGAAGAGAACAGGGTGGAGGCAGCAGGACTTTTTGCCGTCACACAGCAGGGAACAGCTGACATTATGAACCCAGTAACACAGGAGCAAGTGTTACTGTGCTAACAGCACTTCCGAGCTACAACTGGCGTGTTGTAGCCCAGGGATGAGAAGAGAACAGGGTGGAGGCAGCAGGACTTTTTGCCGTTACACAGCAGGGGAACAGCTGACATTACTGAACCCCAGTAACACAGGAGCAAGTGTGACTGTGCTAACAGCACTTCGAGCAAAACTGACGTGTTGTAGCCCAGGGATGGAAGAGAACAGGGTGGAGGCAGCAGGACTTTTTGCCGTTCACACAGCAGGGAACAGCTGACATTACTGAACCCCAGTAACACAGGAGCAAGTGTTGACTGTGCTAACAGCACTTCCGAGCTACAACTGGCAGTGTTGTAGCCCAGGGATGAGAAGAGAACAGGGTGGAGGCAGCAGGACTTTTTGCCGTTACACAGCAGGGAACAGCTGACATTATGAACCCCAGTAACACAGGAGCAAGTGTTGACTGTGCTAACAGCACTTCCGAGCAACAACTGCGGTGTTGTAGCCCAGGGATGAGAAGAGAACAGGGGGAGGCAGCAGGACTTTTTGCGTTCACACAGCAGGGGAACAGCTGACATTACTGAACCCCAGTAACACAGGAGCAAGTGTTGACTGTGCTAACAGCACTTCCGAGCTACAACTGGCGGTGTTGTAGCCCAGGGTCAAGGAGGATGTTTAAATACTATATCAAGTATTTTCCTTGTTACGTGTCAATTAAAAATGTCTATACTCCAAACAAGAGAAATATAAACTTTAGTACCATAAGATGATGATTTAACTTAAAAAAATATATGTAAATTAATAATTTACAAACATAAACGCATACATTAACATGTTGAAAAGCAATGCAAACCGCAATTAAAACAGGTTAAATAATCTGCTATACGGTTTAAAATAAAAGCATACAAGTACACATCAGAATCCATTAATGATGGGTAAGTAACAGTATGTACACCATTTTTATTGTGTAGACAATGAATGGCTGACTTAAAAACATAATCAGCATTACAAGTTTTCTTTGACATTCATAAAACTTTACATTTGGTGAATAATATCACTAAAATTTTTTAAAAAATATCTAAAATTTCCATCATGTAATACTGATAATATGTGCCAATCATTTATATAAACAAAACAAAAATGTAAAAAGTGCATAGTGCAGAGTGAAAACAGATATTTATGCCTGACTGTGGACTTGCAAGCATGACAACGGATAGATAAGGTATATATAGATGAGACTGCATAGCCACAGATGGTGAATGGCGATGTAATACTGTACCTCAATAAAGTGTGCGTTACTACTACATCCTTTTTTTTATCTAGCTTTATAAAAGGTTACGTGCATGTATGGTTGCGCCTTTGTTTGGACGCACAGACTGGCTTCCTGCTGTGACGCGTTGGGTATTGGAGCGTCTGTATGTCTTATGACGCAGACTAACATTCACGGTGCGCATCGTTCATCATCGCAAGCGTACCGACAACACAAAGGCGTTGTCATGACTGCTTTACTCAGTAAACATGCACCTATGATGAAACATACACGCATGTGCCCTATTACATAACAAGCTACAAGAAAAACGAGTGTGAGGTGTGACACAGCTGTTTTGTTAAGGTGCAGTATTATATCGACATTGTACAGATGTCGCTATTCAGTCTGATAAATATATATCATTCACGTATTCTATCAGTTGTCGTTCTTTCAGCACCACTTACAGGTATATATTTTGCTATTGTGACTATGCACTATTGACTTTACCAAGGTAATGCATGATTTTTGTTAGCGATTATCATGTTTACATGAAGGACCTTTATGATATGGGCTGTTAACTTTCTAATCAAATATGTATTTTTTAAAATGACACAAATATAAGTAATGTTGAAGAGGACTATTCCTACATGCATTGTTTGCACAATATTACAGGTGTACATCACGTCCCTTAATCAACATTGGATTATTATATTTACTTGTATGCTTTTATTTCAAAGGCAAGAACACTGAAGTATAACCTTCGCACTGCAGCAGTTGTCAAGTTCAACCCACATTATGCACTTCCAACATTGCAGTATTTGAGTCATCATGATGTGAGTTGGATTTGTCTAAGCTATGGAGTGACAAGGTTGACCATCAGTATCCTATAGCATAAGTAGGCTTTTGTGTTTGCATTTGTTTTCGACATGTGCATATCTGTAATAATATGTCACAATTATTTTGTTACAGATTTGTGACAAAGACAAATCATTTTATGGTTTGAAAGTTGACGTTTCAAATGTTTACAGCTTAGAAATCATGGTGTAGCCTCATATCTATGTGTAGCACTAGACACTTTGAGATGTCATGTTTTTTTCACCATGATTAGGTAGCTAGCAGTAATTTTTGCCGGACACACAGCAGGGGAACAGCAGGCGTTACTGAACCCCACAAACACATCAGCGATTGTTTTCATCTGTGCATCTAACACTTCTGAGCAGCAACTGGCGCTGTTGAAGCCCAGGGTCAAGGAGGGTGTAGGCAGAGGCCTAGTATGAGACGTTTGAAGTTGAAGTTGTAGTTAGCAGCAGTAATTTTTGCCAGACACACAGCAGGGGAACAGCAGGCGTTACTGAACCCCACAAACACATCAGCGATTGTTTTCATCTGTGCATCTAACACTTCTGAGCAGCAACTGGCGCTGTTGAAGCCCAGGGTCAAGGAGGGTGTAGGCAGAGGCCTAGTATGAGACGTTTGAAGTTGAAGTTGTAGTTAGCAGCAGTAATTTTTGCCAGACACACAGCAGGGGAACAGCAGGCGTTACTGAACCCCAAAACAATCAGCGATTGTTTTCATCTGTGCATCTAACACTTCTGAGCAGCAACTGGCGCTGTTGAAGCCCAGGGTCAAGGAGGGTGTAGGCAGAGGCCTAGTATGAGACGTTTGAAGTTGAAGTTGTAGTTAGCAGCAGTAATTTTTGCCAGACACACAGCAGGGAACAGCAGGCGTTACTGAACCCCACAAACACATCAGCGATTGTTTTCATCTGTGCATCTAACACTTCTGAGCAGCAACTGGCGCTGTTGAAGCCCAGGGTCAAGGAGGGTGTAGGCAGAGGCCTAGTATGAGACGTTTGAAGTTGAAGTTGTAGTTAGCAGCAGTAATTTTTGCCAGACACACAGCAGGGGAACAGCAGGCGTTACTGAACCCCAAAACACATCAGCGATTGTTTTCATCTGTGCATCTAACACTTCTGAGCAGCAACTGGCGCTGTTGAAGCCCAGGGTCAAGGAGGGTGTAGGCAGAGGCCTAGTATGAGACGTTTAAAGTTGAAGTTGTAGTTAGCAGCAGTAATTTTTGCCAGACACACAGCAGGGGAACAGCAGGCGTTACTGAACCCCACAAACACATCAGCGATTGTTTTCATCTGTGCATCTAACACTTCTGAGCAGCAACTGGCGCTGTTGAAGCCCAGGGTCAAGGAGGGTGTAGGCAGAGGCCTAGTATGAGACGTTTGAAGTTGAAGTTGTAGTTAGCAGCAGTAATTTTTGCCAGACACACAGCAGGGGAACAGCAGGCGTTACTGAACCCCACAAACACATCAGCGATTGTTTTCATCTGTGCATCTAACACTTCTGAGCAGCAACTGGCGCTGTTGAAGCCCAGGGTCAAGGAGGGTGTAGGCACAAAATATTGAGTTATTGCCTTGTTACGTGGCCATTGCAAATGTATGTACTTCAAACAAGAATAAATGAAGTTTTACTAGGACAATAAAATGATGAATTTCAATTCCAAGAATAGAAAAATATTTATACTTGAGAGTCCTCTGTGGTTGATACCATTTAATGGCTAACTGAAAATATGGTAACAAATTCAAAGCTTTCGAGACTACTCAGGTCTCTTCATCAGGCTAAGACTAAAAAAAAAAAGGAAGAATCACATATTTCTACACACAACAGGACACAGGAATAGGTAAGACAAGTGAGGGAGGGACAAGTGAGGGGAGACCGGCCAAAAAATGAGAACAAGGATGAATTATCAGCGCCACACGATAAGACAAAAAATAATGGATTTACCTGTGACAAAACACTTTTGTATGCCCGGTCATAGCATGATGGATATGGAATTACTGGTATTAAAATATAACTTCAAATATGACAAAGATACAAAGGTTTCAGAATATAAGCTCATCATGACCTTTGACACTGTTAGTGATGGAATGAATAGATCACACGGATTTATGTCATTCTATATCAATTAAGGAATCTGCGTCTCTGCCCTTCCAGGGGCATGAAAACACAAAACCAGACCCCAATCAGAGGGCAATAAAACTTTCTATCGTTATCTAGGAACTGTTCCAATATTTATGTTCATCCCTCTGTGAAAATGACAGTTCTGCTACACGTCACTTACTTGTCTTACCTATTGCACTATTCCTGTGTCCTGTTGTGTATAGAAATATGTGATGCTTCATTTTTTGGTTTAGTCTTTGCCTGATGAAGAGACGTGAGTAGCCTCGAAAGCTTGCAATTTGTTACCATCTTTTCAGTTATCCATTCAAAGGTATCAACCACTGCGGACTCTCAAGTCTAAATATTTATCTATATACTGGCTAACACGGTACAAAGATACACATGTTTCCTAACTTCAAGAATAAAAATAAAGACACTGCAAATATAAACGCATATATGCACATGCCAACAAGAAATGGAACAACACACCACCCAAAAAATTGGTTACAAAATATAGTGTTGTAAATTTAACAATAAAAGTCCATTTTTGTATTTATGAATAATGCTTAAGGAACGCTATGTTAAACCATAACATAGTGAAGACAATGGATTTTGTAATAGTCACTTATCATCATCATCATCATTGCAATTTAGATGTGACAGTCACAGACATTTCAATTATTTAAGTTAATAAAATAGTTACTTTGTACACCATGTATGACATGTCCAGCATGGACTCATCAATGTGATGACACAATAATGTACGATAAAAAATAACCATTTAAAAAAACAATGCATTGTCACAATTTAAGTGTGTGCCTGCAAGTGTAGGTGAAACAAAGGCTACGGATAGCAAAGGTATATTCTATGTCTGTATCAGACAGTGGACAGCCTCTGATGGGTAATGGCGATGTTATACTGTACGTCAATAAAGTCTGCGGCTGAAATCATGCATTTTTTGCTTGTACAGTGTTGAAGAGGGTAAAAGCATGTCTGGTTGCGCAAGGCTTTATCCGTCAACACTACCTTCCTACTGTCACGCGTAGGGTAGGGTAGCATGTGTCAATTAGATGACTCAATAAAATGTGACGTTACGCAGCGTTATTGCGCCCTAGGGACGCCAAAAATACGACAGCAGTAATCATTTACTGTCTAATACTCCACCTATGACCAACCAAAAAAGACCGTTCCCTCTTTAACAATCTACAAGACTAACAAGCATAATGGTTGACGCTGACTTTATTGAGGTACAGTATTACATCGACATTGTCCATGAGTAACTATGCACTGTGATACCTATATATCATTATTAATTTATATCTGTTGTGGTTGTTTCAACAGCACTTGCAGGTATAACTAGTACTACCTATTGTCAGTATGCATGATGCACTTTCTAGATGTAATAATTTATTATTGCACATTATTACCAGGTTTAGATGCTGGCCATCCATTGACTGCATTATCGTACAGGTACAGATAAAGTTCCTTAAAAAGCATTAATTGATAAGTATGAAATGTACTTTTATGCATTAATTTCAAAAAGTGAAGACTATGTTTTAGTTTTTGTTACCATTTATAATAGACATGTGCAGATATGCGCTGTGATGACAAATTATTATTTGTCCATATTTGTCATAAAAATTTATCATTCTAGGCCTGGAAAACTTCACAATTTCCTGTTTTAAGCATAACAATCAGGGTGACGGCTCTTCCCTATTTGGAGCATGTTCCACATGGGTTTTTGTGTGCATGTGTAGGGAACAGGAGACTTGTTGCCGGACACACAGCAGGGGAACAGCTGGCGTTACTGAACCCCACTAACACTATAGCTTGTGTATTGGTCTGTGGACACGACACTTCTGAGCAGCAACTGGCAGTGTTGTAGCACAGGGAGTAGAGTTCAGGTGTTAGAAAGATGAACATAACAGGAGACATGGATAACGTTGCGAACCAGTTATTTAATCTGAAAACGGACAGACAAATTCTGGCAAGATCCATGCCTTGTTCATTTTCAGAAAAGTAAGCCGGTCTACATTATCGGAGGATAGTCGCATGCGACGGTCTGTTAGTACACCACCTGCGGCACTAAAGACGCGCTCCGATAATACACTGGCAGCAGGGCAAGCCAGCACCTCCAATGCATACTGGCTAAGCTCTGGCCATGTATCCTGCTTAGAGACCCAAAACTTGAATGGGGAAGAGCCATCTGGGAGTACAGTGAGAGGGAAAGACATGTAGTCTGTCACCATCTTGCGGAAACGTTGCCTCCTGCTGACTGGAGCCGTCTCGGATGGTGTAGACATTGGTGGCGCTGCCACAAAACTTCGCCACATTTGGAACATACTGGTCTTGCCCTGTGCAGAGGCGCTGCTTGTGCTCCCTCTTGTTGCAGAGCTGTCTCCACTGCCTCGACGCACAGAGCTGCTTTGTAAAGCAGTAGCAGCAGCAGTGCTCTCGGCTGGAATGGAGAACATTATGGATTGCACCAGTGTGTCTTGGTACTCCCGCATTTTACGCTCCCGGTTCAACGGTGTGATGAGGGTTTGTAAGTTGTCCCGGTAGCGAGGGTCTAGGAGGGTGTACACCCAATAATCAGACGTGGTGAGAATGTGGGCGATGCGGCGGTCGTTTCTCAGGCACTGCAGCATGAAATCAACCATGTGCTGCAGACTCCCAACTGGCCAAGAAACGCTGTCCCCTGCAAGAGGCGTCATCTCTGCCTGCTCTGCATCACCCCACCCTCGCTCTACATACTGACTAGAGCGTTGTGTACCTCCCTCTGGAGCGATGTCTTCCTCCTCCATTGACTCCTCCTCATCCTCCTCACAAATTGAACACTGCCCAGCCCTTTGTGAGGAACCACGTTGCGCTGACTGTCCAGAAGGTGATGGAATTTGTGACTCCTCATCCTCCACCTCTTCCAAAACCTCATCCCTTATTGCTTGCAGTGTTTTTTGAAGCAGGCAGATAAGGGGGACAGTCAGGCTGACTAGTGCATCATCTGCACTCGCCATCCGCGTTGACTCATCAAACACACGCAAAACGTGGCAGATGTCCTTCATAGAGGCCCACTCAGTAGTGGTGAAGTGTGAACGACGCAAATTGCGAGTTGATTGCGCCTGATGCAGCTGATACTCCATTACTGCTGGCTGCTGCTCACACAACCGCTCCAACATATGTAACGTGGAATTCCACCTGGTGGGTACGTCACATATGATGCGATGTTCAGGAAGGCGAAATCTGCGTTGCAGAGCTGCAATGCGCGATCTGGCCATGCTGGAACGTCGCAAGTGAGCGCACTCTAGGCGGACCTTGTGCAGCAGTGCATCAAGATCCGGATAGTCCCTCAAAAAACTCTGCACGACCAAGTTGAGCACATGTGCCAGACATGGTATGTGAGTGAGGTTGCCAAGGCCCAGAGCTGCCACCAGATTTCGGCCATTGTCACACACTACCAAGCCTGGCTGGAGATTCGCTGGCAAAAACCACACGTCGCTCTCCTGCTTGATGGCATTCCAGAGCTCCTGCGCTGTGTGGCTTCGATTCCCCATGTAAATTAATTTCAGGACGGCCTGTTGACGTTTGGCCACGGCTGTGCTCATATCGGTCGCATCAGGTAAGCGTTCACGGGTCCATGTGGAGGTAGACCGTGACGGCTCCTGCAGCGATGATTCTGAGGAACTGGAGTAGGAGGAGGAGTCAATGTGGACAGACTTGATTCCTGCAATCCTTGGAGTTGGCAGAACACGTACAGCGCCACTCTCAAGATCTGTACCCGGCTCCACAACATTGACCCAATGGGCAGTGAGGGAAAGGTATCGTCCCTGGCCATGGGTACTGGTCCACGCATCGGTGGTCAGGTGGACCTTGCTACTGACGGCGTTTAGTAGCGCATGTTTAATTTTTCCCTCGACATGCTTTTGCAGACCAGGGACGGCTTGCCTGCTGAAATAAAATCGGCTGGGCACATTGTATTGTGGGACTGCCAATGCCATAAAGTTACGGAAACTGTCAGTCTCCACCAGCCTGAATGACAGCATTTCAAGGGACAGGAGTTTTGCAATGCCAGCATTCAGAGCCTGTGCTCGTGGATGGTTTGCCGAGTATGGCCGTCTTTTATCCCATGCCTGTGCTACCGATGGCTGTTTTGTGGCCTGGGAGTGTGAGGATGACAGAGAACTTGCAGCTGTGGGTGGAATAACACTGGGTCTCTGGACAACAGTTACAGAGGTTCTTCCATGGCGATCCTGTGAGGAAGCCGAACCAGCTGTGTGTGAGCTGGAGGAAGAGGCTCCAACACGAGCTGAAGATGTAGGTGCTGCTGTAGGTTGGCCTACATCTCCAGTGTGTCTTTGTAACTCAGCTACGTGCTTTGTCCGTACATGTTTCCACATATTTGTGGTATTGAGGTTACTGGTATTTTTACCTCTTTTAACTTTTTGATTACACAGCTTGCATTTGACATAGCAAATATCATCTGCAAGTGTGTCAAAAAAGGACCACGCACTGCAAGTCCTGGGAGCGCCCGTTTTGGCTGTTGGAAGAGAACTGCTACGAACGGGTGCCAAACTGGAGGGTACAGGCAACCGAGTCTGCAGCCTACCTCTCCCTACTGTTTGGACTGTTGGGGCAATCTCTTCCTCAGAGCTGCTCCCACCACCTTCCTGTTCCTCACGCCATGTTGGGTCTTGGACCTCATCATCTCCACTACCCTCTTCCAACACCTGCTGCTGTTGGGTGGTCTGGCCAGCACCTTTCTCAACAGAAAATGGCACCTGAGTCTCATCATCATCAGATGCGTTCTGCGGTGTGCTGACCATTGGCACTGGCTCACCCGCCTCTTCAGATTCAGAGAGACACAGCTGTTGCGCATCACTGCACACTGCCTCTCCTTCACATTCCAGAATGCTGCTTGGCTGGGCCCCTGTTTCCAAGCCAACAGATTCTGAGAACAGAAGCAGAGACTCAGCTGGCTCCAGTTCAGAACTCTCTGACTGTCTGGGCAATTTGGCAGGCGGTGAAGAGACAGATGGTTGTTCAACAGTGCTGTGGTCCTGAGAGGAGGTGGAAGCAATTGAAGTCGATGCATTGGCTGCCATCCAACCAACAACGGCTTCAATTTGTTCTTCCCGCAGCAGGGGGGTACGCTGAGCTCCTACAAAAGTGCGCATAAAGGAACGCTCACGGGGAAAACTGGTGGATGCTGTGTCACTGGGTGCGGCAGCAGCAGGCACAGAATCCCCACGTCCTCTCCCTGCTGCAACTCCACGGCCACGACCACGTGCCTTACTCCCTGCCTTCTTCATCTTGGTAGATTGATAAAGAAAGTCAGAAAAGTTATAAGGCCTAAGTGTGGTTATTCCTCACAGACTACAGTGAACACTGAAACACAACTGTTCAGTAGCTGTGAAAGGCCCCTTTGTCTACTTCTATAGTGCTTGCAACCAATGTATTGTATACGGATGGAAGCGCGTCACACTAATAGATTAGATTTTTTTCAAATATAATGGAGCAGCACCAATTAGTGAAGGATGAGGCAGTGACACACGCTCAGCAGACTACAACCAGCAGTAGTTGAAGAACTAACTGGAGCGTGATCTGCACTCAAAAAATGAAAAGCTCACAGACTACAGTGAACACTGAAACACAACTGTTCAGTAGCTGTGAAACGCCCCTTTGTCTACTTCTATAGTGTTTGCAACCAATGTATTGTATACGGATGGAAGCGCGTCACACTAATAGATTAGATTTTTGGCAAATATAATGGAGCAGCACCAATTAGTGAAGGATGAGGCAGTGACACACGCTCAGCAGACTACAACCAGCAGTAATTGAAGAACTAACTGGAGCGTGATCTGCACTCAAAAAATGAAAAGCTCACAGACTACAGTGAACACTGAAACACAACTGTTCAGTAGCTGTGAAACGCCCCTTTGTCTACTTCTATAGTGTTTGCAACCAATGTATTGTATACGGATGGAAGCGCGTCACACTAATAGATTAGATTTTTGGCAAATATAATGGAGCTGCACCAATTCCACAAAATCAAATAAAAAAAAGAGTCAGTGAGTGACACGTGCAGATGCCTACAAACAGCGGTGGATGCAGAGCAAACTGCAGCGTCACCTGCACTCTCACACACACCTTGCACAGAGCTGTTAAAACAACACTGGCAAAAGGAAGCTTTACACAGCGGTTGGTAAACTAGCCTGCCTAAAGCACAGTAGAGTACACAAAATCGCAATGTCTAACTGTCCCTCAGAGTCAGCACAGCAGCGTTCTGTCCCTAACTGAGTTCACAGCACAGTGACGCTAAAATGGAGGCGGCGCCTTTTATAGTGCATTCTGACATCATTTCAGCAGCCAATCACAGCCATGCCATTAGTTAAGATGATCGCAGCATTACAGGATGTGCCCACACTTCATAAGATTCCTCATTGGCTGGCTAAAATCACATTGCCTCTCAAAGAATTATGGGAACTTCCGATTCCGGTATACGATATATGAAAAATATCGGAACTAAGTATCGGAATTCCGATACAGCGAATATCGGCCGATACCCGATACTTGCGGTATCGGAATGCTCAACACTAGTTAGGACGTTATAAGAATTAAAAGTTGACCAGTGATTTCTCATTTTTCCAACAAAATTTACAATTTTTGGGGGGGTCAATATGATGGAAAATACCCAAAAGTTACACCATTCTAAAAACTGCACTCCTCAAGGTGCGCAAAACCACAGTCAAGAAGTTTATTAACACTTTAGGTGCTTCACGAGAACTAAAGCAATGTGGAAGGAAAAAATGAATATTTTACTTTTTTCACAAAAAAATTACTTTGGAACCAAACTTTTTTATTTTCACAAGAATATCAGGAGAAAATGGACCACATAATTTGTTGTGCAATTTCTCCTGAGTACGCTGATACCCTGAATATGGGGGAAAGCCATTGTTTGGGCACATGGCAGAGCTCAGAAGGGAGGGAGCACCGTTTGACTTTTTTAATGCAAAATTGGCTGGAATCAATGGCGGACGCCATGTCATGTTTGGAGACCCCCTGATATACCTAAATAGTGGAAACCCCCCAATTCTAACTCCAATCCTAACACAACCCTAACCCCAACACCCCCCTAACTCTAATCCCAACCCTATCCATAACCCTAACCACAACACCACCCTAACCCCAACACTACAACCCTAACCCCAACACAACCCTAACACTAGCCCAACCCTAACCCTAGCTCTAACCCTAGCCTCAACCCTAACCCTAGTACAACCCTAACCCTAGCGCCAACCCTAACCTTAGCACAACCTCAACCCTAGCCCTAATCCTAGCTATAACCTCAACCATAACCCTAACCCTAGCCCCAACTCTGAACCCTAGCTATAACCCCAACTATAACACCAGCCATAACCCTAACCCTAGCCCTAACCCTAATGGAAAAATGAAAATAAATACTTTTTTTCTTTAACTATTTTTACTTAATTAAGGCAGTGATAAAGGGAGGTTTGATTTACTATTTTTTATTTTTATCACTGTGATAGGGTCTATCACAGGGATCAAAATGAACCAATAGGAAAATTTTCCTATTGTTATCGGGTGCCGGCCGGCAGATCTCGGCTGGTGCAATGCACAAGCACCAGTCATTTTCTTTCCGGAAGAAGACGCTGACAGCTGGGGGACATCACCGAAAGATGCAGAAGGGTCCAGGGACACCAGAGGTACCGGGGGACCCCATTTCTCTCTCCTCTGATGTGCTAGATTACATCAGAGGAGAGAGAAATTAAATAGGAAATCGGCCTTTTTTTGCTGCCACCGTTATTCCATGAATAACATGAATAACGGTGATCGCAAACACTTGGGTCGGTGGCTCAGTGGATAGCACTGCAGCCTTGCAGCCCTGGAGTCCTGGGTTCGAATCCCACCAAGGACAACATCTGCAAAGAGTTTGAATGTTCTCGCCGTGGGTTTCCTCCGGGTACTCCGGTTTCCTCCCACACTCCAAAAAACATACTGATAGGGAATCTAGTTTGTGAGCCCCATCGGGGGACAGTGACGATAATGAGTGCAAACTGTAAAGCGTTGCGGAATATATTAGCGCTATATAAAAATAAAGATTATTATAAAAAAATAAAGATTATTATTATTATGTTCTCCGGGGTGAATTTTTTACGCTGGAGGGGTGCTATACACTTATTGACGGCGCTGAGGAATAAGTTTGCGATGCCCCCAGGGCCGTGGGGTACTCGGTCCGAGTCAGATAGCTCTTTGGGGGGAAGGTCACGGCAGCAGTGCCCTGGTCCATGGCCCTGGGTGTGCAATAAAATGTGGGGCTAAAGTTTATAGTGGATTAAATCGTGACGCTACCCGTGGTATTTGGCAATAGATGGCCGACGCTGCAATTCCGGTCCACTGGGGCAGTTGATGACGCAGCAGAGATATTACAGCTCCCCACTGTTAGAGCCCCAGGGCTACTGGTACAGTTGTTATAAGGGATCATGGACGTTGGGGTGCAGGACTGAGGGTGCGAGAAATGACTGGAAGACACAAGGGCTGTAGCTTCCTTTACCTTTACTTGATGATTTAAGATGCAATCCGTGGCACTGACAACAGATGGTAATGGAGATCCGGGCAGCCTGGAAGCAAGTTAGGATCCACTCAGCCAGGTGGGTTTGGAGGCCTTCTTATTGCGCTGTCCTCTGAGATCCTTGCTGCCTAAAGCTATGCTCAGGCCTCTTTTCCCTCTTGTCCTTAAGTCCTTGCCCGTATAGCAGGCAGCTCGAGCCTATCAATGGTATCTCTCCTCGTGGCAACTCCAGGCTCTCATATGCTCCTGTGCCGCTGGGTGTTAGATGGGGCCTGAAGACTTGCAGTCCCCTGCCCTCCGGATTTAGCTTCCAGGAATTCAGTACCCGTGCAACTCACGGACTCCGGTGTCCTGTTTCTAGCGCTCAAATCTTGGGTGAGCTTGGTTACAGCTCCACTCCCCCAGAGCTTCCTACACTTCTTCCCTCTTCTCTCACTCTCTCTGACTCCCTACTAACCCCGCCTCCAGGCCAGAACTTATAGGGCAGCTCCCCTGAAACCGAGTGTTAGAGCTCCCCCTTCTTGTCTGGAGTCAGGAAAAGTGCTGGATACTGGTGTTACCTGGTAAGGGGACCTCTCCTTGCTTCCAGGCATGACATCCCCCCTGTGAGGGAGGCAATGCCACTGTGGCAACCAGACTCCTGGGGTGCCACATTCCCCCCTAGTGTAATTCAGTACTCCCAGACTGAGGAAATATAAACATATTAACAAGTGAACAATCATAACTATTTACAAGATTTCAAAAATAAAAATTACAAAAACCAAAGCTCAAAAATAGTCCTGGTGATGATTAGTCCATGCGTCATTATCCATTGTTCATTCCTGAGCATGATTGGTAACTATATAAAAGTATTGTTCTAGTCACAACGAGACAAGTGACCCAATCGTCCTTTAAATCAAGTAAAATAGGGTTGCTCAAAAGTTCTTACAGAGTCTCTGTAGGCTCATATGCTTAATGGTTGCAGTTATACACATTATTAACTTATTTACATTTTAGTCCTTATACCGGGCTGGGACCTGACCTCTCATACTACGGGTGGATCTACGCTGTACTGGTATCTCTAATGACCTATCCTGGCCTAGTATGTTTGTTGTTGACGTTGTGGACCTACTAGTGTCTGTGGTACTGGAAGGCCTGCATCTTACTGATAAACTGGGCAGCTGTCTGCGACTTCTTAGACTCACCAGGGGTCCAACAGATTCACCGCTAGAAGGGGAAAGATTTTCGCGTTCTACTGCAGATGTGGCATCTGTTACTGGAGCTGACGGGTCTAGAGTCTCTGTTGCTTCAGGTGCAGTAGGCTGGGGAAAGATCAGGACAGGTACTACGATGGCTTGATTCACCTGCGTCCAAGACCAGGGAAAGTCCCCAAGAATGGTATGGATCTTCTCTTCCACCTCTTCCATGGGTTGAGGGACATCTTGGTCTTCCTCTTTGTTTCTCAATTGGTCAGGGCATACTTTCAGATGATCCCTCGACACAGTTGCTGAGGTTTCTCCTCCATCCTTACTGATGAGGCACACCTTGGTGTTATCAAAATTTTAAGGTAAAATGGTGTATGGCTCAGCTTCCCACTGGTCATCTAGTTTGTGAACTCGTCTCTTTCTTTTGAGAACCTGTTCTCCCGGTACTAAAGGAGTAGCCGGAGCTTGTTGGTTGTAGCTCTTTTCCGGTCTCTGCCTGGCTTGAGACAAACTTCGTTCCATGCACTCTTGCACTTTGCGGTATTGCTGCTGCTCTGTATCCCAGTTGGCATCAGGTGATGTCGTCTTAGGTGTTACGACTCCCATGTCCAAGTGAATGGGTAACTTGCCAGGTCTCACCGTCATCAGGTAGGCCGGGGTGCAGTTGGTGGAGTTTACTGGGATATGGTTATATAGATCTACCAAATCCGGCAACTTCTCTGGCTACAGGTTTCGCTCTTCCAGGGGCAAGGTCTTCAACAGGTCAATTACCACCTGGTTCATTTTCTAGCACATGCCATTTGTCTGTGGATGGTATGGCGTCGTCCTGATTTTCTTGGGTCTTTGCCAGTCCCAGACAACAGCTTTGTCAGGGTTTGGTGCCACACCTTCGGCGCTTACCACGTGACCTATTTACTGTACCTTGGGCTTCAAAAGGTGGCATCACTTTCAGGCCAAAGTTGGACAGGGCTTCGAACACCTCGGCCGGGTGCTTCAAAGTGATCTTCATAGGTTTTGGAGAAGATGATGATGTCATCCAGGTACAGCAGAATGGTTTAAAAGTTTTATGTCCTAGGCAGCATTCCATTAACCGCTGGAAAGTCCCCGGTGCACTGCAGAGCCCAAATGACATGTAGTTGAACTCGCAGAGGCCCATTGCTGTCATAAATGATGTCTTCTCTGTCTGCTTCTGCCACGGGAACCTGCCAATACCCACTGGTGAGATCTAAAGTAGAGAAATAGCGGGTCTCAGTGCATCTAATGATTCCTCAATTCTGGGTAACGGGTAGGCATCCTTATGTGTTATGCAGTTAATCTTCCTGTAGTCAACACACATTCTCATGGTACCATCTTTCTTTTTAACGAGGACTACTGGAGCTGCCCAGGGGCTACAACTATCTTTGATTACCCTAGCCTACTTCATATCCCATAACATACCCTTGGCACATTGATAGGGGGTACAGGTCGCTACCTCTGGGGGTACAGGTCGCTACCTCTCTTTAATGGGCAGATGATCTCCGGTGAGGATATGGTGTTGGACCCCTTTTGCCTGTCCAAAGTCTAGAGGGTGTTTGCTGAATGCCCGTTCATACTCTTGAGCCACCCGGTAAACCCCATGCTTTTGATGCGAAGGGGTGGAATCGGTGCCTACATGTAGCTTCTGACACTAATCCTCCAGCTGCCCCTCAGAGCCATTCTCCTCCGCCTGGTTGGACAGAAGCAAGGGTTCCACTGGCTCTATTGTACTGTTACTGACAGTGAACAGCTTAGCAAGGGTGGCATGCCGGGGTAAATGGACCTCTTTCTCCCCACAATTCAAGATGCATATAAGTACCCTCCCTTGCGGACATTGACTACCCCTCTGACTGTCAAGATGGTTGGCCTACTATCAGAGTACACGGGTTCTACCAGGGACTGGTAATCTTGACCCCTGAGGCCTATTGGTGCCCGACACCAAATCAACATTTAACTCCTAGGGGGTATTGCAATGGGGAACAGATTACTCACTCTGACACTGCCAACTTCTCCACCAGACAGCTCTACCTGTTGTCTCTGCATCTGGGCCCTGATTTCCTTTTGTAAGACACGCTGCTGACTGGAACTGGCGGTCTCGGCTACCTGTCGCAACAAAACAATAATTTCTCCAAGACAATTCTCCATTACATTGGTGCCTAGAGTAATCAAAGGATTGCATTCTCGTCTGTCAGTATCAACTATAATCAAACCTTGCGACTGCAACTCTACTCAGCCAACCTTGATGGTCACCTCTTTATACCCCATCTGAGAAAAGGGCTCACCATTGCAGGAAAAGATGTTAAAGTGTTCATCTGGGCTGCGAGCAATGTTTGAATCAGCCCAGTACCATTTAAAAGGATGTATGGCATTTTTGTCACCTTGGAGCCGGTGTCCAATAAAGCGTTCATCGGGATGCCATCAAGCACGATGGGCAGGAACGGCCGTCCCCCATGTACTTGTCTCGTCAGCTTTGTGGGCCTGGTCGTCTTACTCCTGGGGGTTGGACCTCTGCCCCAGTGGTTGCTCGTTTAAACTGCAGAATCTTGCGATGTGCTCCGCCTTATTGCAAAAGCGACAGATGGGCTGTCCATCCTGATCATAGTGATCGCTGTCTCTCCTTCTGGTCAGTGTGATTCTCTTCTGCCGTTGCCATGGGACGTCATCTGGACTGGAGGCCAGCAGGATTTTCTCCTTTGGGGACACTTGCATGGACTGCACGGTTTTGGTTAGTGCAGCCACACATTTTTGGTCAGCTCCTGGACCTGGAGCTATAAGCCTGCAGAGGAGTTATATTTCTAGCGTCTGCACGTTGGCCTCAACAAGAGGCCTAGGGGGCGCTGTGCCGCTAGAATTTGGTTCATGCAGCACACGGATGGCTCTATCTTTAAAGTGTGTAAAGTCCAGGTCAGGGTTTTGTAGGGCCATGATGCGCAACTGTGCCCTTTGGGTGTTGGACAGGAGTCCCTCAATAAACTGCTCCGTTAGCAACCTATCCTTGTCTTGCACACTGTCGGGGTCAACTTGCTTTATGGCCCATAGCGCCTCATGAAGGTAAGGGCATAGTCCCGTATACTGTCCTGCACCCTTTGTTTGCACCCAAATAATCTCATTTTTATTTCTGCTGCAGTTCTGCTAAAGTTTATAGTGGATTAAATCGTGACGCCACCCGTGGTATTTGGCAATAGATGGCCGACGCTGTGATTCCGGTCCACTGGGGCTGTTGATGACGCAGCAGAGATATTACAGCTCCCCACGGGTAGAGCTAAGTCCCAGGGCTACTGGTACAGTTGTTATAAGGGATCGTGGACGTTGGAGTGAAGGAGTGAGGGTGCGAGAAATGACTGGAAGGCACAAGGGCTGTAGTTTCCTTTACCTTTACTTGATGGAAGCAAGTTAGGATCCACTCAGCCAGGTGGGTTTGGAGGCCTTCCTATTGCGCTGTCCTCTGAGGTCCTTGCTGCCTAATGCTATGCTCGGGCCTCTTTTCCCTCTCATCCTTAAGTCCTTGCCCGTATGGCAGGCAGCTCGAGCCTATCAACGGTATCATTCCTCGTGGCAACTCCGAACTCTCATATACTCCTGTACCGCCGGGTGTTAGATGGGGCCGGGAGACCTGCAGTCCCTGCCCCCTGGATTTAGCTGCTGGGAATTCAGTACCCGCGCAACCACAGACTCCAGTGTCTGGTTTCTAGTTCTCAACTCTTGGGTGAGCTTGGTTACAGCTCCACTCCCCCAGAGCTTCCTACACTGCTTCCCTCTTCTCTCACTCTCTCCGACTCCCTACTAACCCTGCCTCCAGGCCAGAACTTATAGGGCAGCTCCTCTGAAACCGAGTGTTAGAGCTCCCCCTTTTGGTCTGGAGTCAGGAAAAGTGCTGGATGCTGGTGTTACCTGCTAAGGGGACGCCTCCTTGATTCCAGGCATGACATCCCCCCATGAGGGAGGCAATGCCACTGTGGCAACCGGACTCCTGGGGTGCCACAAGTACCCTTAACTGCCGCTGTTAAAAGGCGTAACGGTCGTTAAGGGGTTAAAGAGCCTTCACTTATAAAACACTGGCTTTTGGCTTGTACCTTTTGAGTATCCGTCCTCAATTCTGTGATTGCACTCAATATATCTCTGTATTGATTTGTAGTATTCACACAAGGGAGTTTTATTATTATCACTTAATTACCGTTAGTATTTTATATGTTTGACTTTTGTATGTCTGCTTTTATGTTTTCAAATATTATGTTATTAAACAAAGAATATTTATTTTTATTGATTTTGAGCCTTGCACATTTCTATATATTAAGTAATACCACTTCATGAATAGATACAACTATACAATCAAGTAGAGTGAAAATTAAATCATATTTACTGAATAGTTGTATGGATAATTATAACAGGGAATATTCGCTGAACTTAGAACACCACAAAGAAAAAATATGCGAAAGAATACCCAACAGATTTAAACGTAAAAAATCACAATTTTATTGATGAACACATATATCAGCAATAAGGAAACAAGGGATTGAGAAATAGAGGTCAATTGACCGTATGCCATATGTTGGACAGAGGACAACAGGAATCATATGGTTAAACAATAGTAAACTCAAAGGGTAGTGCAAAGAGTATATTAATAGTATGCATATAAATACTAATTAAACATTCTTAGAGATATTGCACAAATCCTCAAAAAGAGTAAAATAGTTAACACGTGCTAATGTGGCTGTGATAGCATTAGTATCTCACAAAACATATAAAAATTATGGTTAGAAAATGCATGTCACAGCGACAATTGGTAGTGTGGTATGGCTAAATGTCAGCAGGGTAAGCATATCCCATAGCACAATAGAGTAGCTCCCACATATTACCTGAGCACGTGTACAACAATGACCGCCGGTTGTACCCTCCCTGACGCGCGTTTCGGCAGATTGCCTTTCTCAAGGGGTGATGGGAAACAGGGGAGTGAAGTATAAAAAGAAGTGATCCACCAATAGAATAGCCCCATAAAGAACCATGTGATCTGATCAATTAATTTTCCACAGCTCGAGCAATTAGTCCTAAAGAAGCATCTCATTTCCATAGTTACGTGGTGTAGTCACCTCCCATTAGGTCAAAATAACGCGAGACTTTCGTAATCTCAGCTTGTCCATAGAGACGCGCACGTCACCGCAGCAACGCTGGACGCCAGGCGGCTTCGGCATCATGCTCACCGGTGACGCCACTAGGTGACGCCCACAGGAAGCAGAGAGATGCCGAGAGCCGCCAGGCACACAGCGCGCCACAGCGCATGCGCGTCAAGCATGAGAACGGATAGATAAGTATAAGGGGGAGTACCACCAGGTAAATTTACATGTAACACAGAGACGAATCACCACATACGAATGTCAGAAGGAAATACTTTCCAGCTATATGTACAATACTTAACGATCTAATAATTATAGCAAATCATGACATAGCAAACAATTAATACAGTCAAAATAGTAAATACATGGAGCAAATGAGGAAAAAAACTCGACTTGATAAGTTGATGGCAGTTTTCTTCCATATAGGGAGTCGAAAGAAAGTCCAAATACATAATTGGATAACATCAAATGTGGTACAATGGGGATATAATAACGGTGGAAAAATGCTAAAAAGAAGAAAAGTGAAATAAAAAAATTAAAATCAACGAAACAACACAACATAGGGAATAAGGTCAATAACCAGCAATCGATATTATAAAAACGGAACAAAACTAATGGCCTCATTTAGTCCTTTCGGGTGAACAGTATCCAGGGTCCATATCCAGCGTGTTTCGCGCTGTGCTAGTTTTTGGCTTAGATTGCCACCGCGAATACACGGTTCAATTATATCAATGCCCCTGAATCGAATTAATGAGCTATCACACCCATGATGGAGTTTAAAGTGTCTTGGTATGGTTCTAAGTGTGGTAGGATCATCATGGTCAGCCGCCGCCTGTATGCCCAAAACATGTTCGCGAATCCGAACTTTGAATTGACGAGTCGTCATTCCTATATAGATAAGATTACAAGGACAGAGAGCAAAGTAAACAACATATCGAGAGGTACAAGAGATGTAACCTCTGATATCGAACTCCCTTGTCCTGAGGAATTGCAGAATGATTTTGTGCGATCCATATTAGGGCAGGCGACGCACCGACCACAAGGAGCACTACCACACCTAGTAGGACCCTGGTTAAAGAAACCAGATTTAGAGTCAGATCTATAATGACTAGGAACTAAATGGTCCCTAAGGTTCCTAGAGCGTTAAGACGTTAAGACGCTCTAGGAACCTTAGGGACCATTTAGTTCCTAGTCATTATAGATCTGACTCTAAATCTGGTTTCTTTAACCAGGGTCCTACTAGGTGTGGTAGTGCTCCTTGTGGTCGGTGCGTCGCCTGCCCTAATATGGATCGCACAAAATCATTCTGCAATTCCTCAGGGACAAGGGAGTTCGATATCAGAGGTTACATCTCTTGTACCTCTCGATATGTTGTTTACTTTGCTCTCTGTCCTTGTAATCTTATCTATATAGGAATGACGACTCGTCAATTCAAAGTTCGGATTCGCAAACATGTTTTGGGCATACAGGCGGCGGCTGACCATGATGATCCTACCACACTTAGAACCATACCAAGACACTTTAAACTCCACCATGGGTGTGATAGCTCGTTAATTCGATTCAGGGGCATTGATATAATTGAACCGGGTATTCGCGGTGGCAATCTAAGCCAAAAACTAGCACAGCGCGAAACACGCTGGATATGGACCCTGGATACTGTTCACCCGAAAGGACTAAATGAGGCCATTAGTTTTGTTCCGTTTTTATAATATCGATTGCTGGTTATTGACCTTATTCCCTATGTTGTGTTGTTTCGTTGATTTTAATTTTTTTATTTCACTTTTCTTCTTTTTAGCATTTTTCCACCGTTATTATATCCCCATTGTACCCCGTTTGATGTTATCCAATTATGTATTTGGACTTTCTTTCGACTCCCTATATGGAAGAAAACTGCCATCAACTTATCAAGTCGAGTTTTTTTCCTCATTTGCTCCATGTATTTACTATTTTGACTGTATTAATTGTTTGCTATGTCATGATTTGCTATAATTATTAGATCATTCAGTATTGTACATATAGCTGGAAAGTATTTCCTTCTGACATTCGTATGTGGTGATTCGTCTCTGTGTTACATGTAAATTTACCTGGTGGTACTCCCCCTTATACTTATCTATCCGTTCTCGTGCTTGACGCGCATGCGCTGTGGCACGCTGTGCGCCTGGCGGCTCTCGGCATCTCTCTGCTTCCTGTGGGCGTCACCTAGTGGTGTCACCGGTGAGCATGATTCCGACGCCGCCTGGCGTCCAGCGTTGCTGCGGTGACGTGCGCGTCTCTATGGACGAGCTGAGATTACGAAAGTCTCGCGTTATTTTGACCTAATGGGAGGTGACTACACCACGTAACTATGGAAATGAGACGCTTCTTTAGGACTAATTGCTCGAGCTGTGGGCAATTAATTGATCGGATCACATGGTTCTTTATGGGGCTATTCTATTGGTGAATCACTCCCCCTGTTTCCCATCACCCCTTGAGAAAGGCAATCTGCCGAAACGCGCGTCGGGGAGGGTACACCAGGCGGTCATTGTTGTACACGTGCTCAGGTAATATGTGGGAGCTACTCTATTGTGCTATGGGATATGCTTACCCTGCTGACATTTAGCCATACCACACTACCAATTGTCGCTGTGACATGCATTTTCTAACCATAATTTTTATATGTTTTGTGAGATACTAATGCTATCACAGCCACATTAGCACGTGTTAACTATTTTACTCTTTTTGAGGATTTGTGCAATATCTCTAAGAATGTTTAATTAGTATTTATATGCATACTATTAATATACTCTTTGCACTACCCTTTGAGTTTACTATTGTTTAACCATATGATTCCTGTTGTCCCCTGTCCAACATATGGCATACGGTCAATTGACCTCTATTTCTCAATCCCTTGTTTCCTTATTCCTGATATATGTGTTCATCAATAAAATTGGGATTTTTTTACGTTTAAATCTGTTGGGTATTCTTTTGCATATTTTTTCTTTGTGGTGTTCACATTTCTATATATTGTATATACTCGAGTATAAGCCGACCCAAGTATAAGCAAGGCACCCAATTTTTCCACAGAAAACTGGGTAAGCTTATTGACTCGAGTATAAGCCAGGTATGCATTGACCCCTCATCTCTGTCCTGCTCTGTGTGGCTCCCCCTGTCCCATCCTTCTGTGTATGGCTTGGCTCCCCATCCCATCATTCTATGTATGGCTTGGCTCCCCTGTCCTATCCTTCTATACATTGCTCGGCTCCCCCCATCCCATCCTTCTATACATTGCTCGGCTTCCCCCAGTCTCATCCTTCTATGTATGGCTCAGCTCCCCATCCTCCCCCTTCCTTCTTCATGCTCCCCCATCCTCCTTCATGCTCCCCCATCCTCCTCCGTGCTCCCTCATACTCCTCTGTGCTCTCCCGTGCTCCCCCATCCTCCTCGGTGCTTCCCATCCTCCTCCGTGCTCCCCCATCCTCCTCTGTGCTCCCCACCCTCCTCCGTGCTCCCCATCCTCCTCTGTCTCCCGCGTCCTCCTCCGTGCTCCCCCCCATCCTCCTCTGTGCTCCCCCGTCCTCCGCTGTCATACTCACCCTCCCAGTGCCATCGCTAAACGTTCCTGCGTCTCCGTTGTCCCGGCTTCCTGCAGCTCCTGTGCTGAGTGGTCATGTGGTACCGCTCATTAAGATAATGAATATGCGCTCCATGCCTATGGGAGTGGAGACGCGTGCATATTCATTACCTTAATGTGCAGTACCATGTGACAGCTTAGCACAGGAGAGCTGCAGGAAGCCGGGACAATGGAGACACAGGGACGTTCAGGGATGGCAAGGGGAGGATGAGTATGATGTGACAGCCGCCAGCTCCTGACGCTCCCCCTCCCCCGTTGGCTTTCTGCACAATGACTCATGTATAAACCAAAGGGGGCATTTTCAGCACCAAAAAAAATGCCTGAAAATCTCAGCTTATACACGAGTATATACGGTAAGTATTCTTGAATTTATTGGTGCATATTGGCCCCTTATATACAGTGGCACCCCTGATCAAAATTAAGTTAAGCAAGTTGAAGATGAAATGATCTCTAAAAGGTCTAAAGTTAAAGATTACACATTTTCTTTGTATTTTAGGCACAAAAATAAATTGTGTCATCTTTTACATTTTAAAAATTAGAAAAAGGAAAATGAGTCAATGCAAAAGTTTGGGCACCCTGCATGGTTATTATCTAGTAGCACCTACAACTTGCAAACGCTTTTTGTGCCCAGCCAAGAGTCTTTAAATTCTTGTTTGAGGGATTTTATACATTCTCTCTTGGATCATTCTTCCAGTTCTGTGAGATTCCTGGGTCGTCAAACATACACTGCTATTTTGAGGTCTAGCGACACATTTTCAATGAGGTTCAGATCAGGGGATTCTGAGAGCTATCGTAAAACCTTCAGCTTGCACATTTTGAGGTAGTCTATTGTTGATTTTGATGTGTGTTTAAATCATTATCCATTTGTAGAAGCCATTCTCTTTTCAACTTCAGTTTTTTACAAATGGTGTTATGTTTGCATCAAGAATTTGTTGACATTTCATTCAATCCATTCTTCCCTCTACCCATGAACCCATGAAATCTTCCCTGTGCCATTGGCTGCAACACACCCCAAAACATGATTGGTCCACTCTCGAGCTTAATAGTTGGCGAGATGTTCTTTTCCTGAGATTCTCTGCCCTTTTTTCTCCACATATACCTTTGATCATTGTGGCCAAAGCTTTCTATTTTAACCTCATCGTTCCACCAGACATTTTTCCAAAATGTATCAAGCTTGTTTAGATGTTCTTTTGCAGACTTCTGATGCTGAATTTTATGGTGCAGGAGAGGTTTCTTCTGATAACTCTACCATGAAGATCATATTTTTGCAAGTTTCTCTGAACAGTAGAATAATGTGCCACAACTCTAGAGTCTGCTAAATCTTTCTGAAGGTCTTTTTCAGTCAAGCGGGGGATCTGATTTGCATCTTTAGTAACCCTACGAGCAGCTCTGAAATTTTGCTTGGTTTTCCAGACCTTATCTTGACCTCCACTGTTCCTGTTAACTGCCATTTCTTAATTAGGTTTTGAACTGAGGAAAGGGAAACTTGAAAATGCTTTACTATCTTCTTATAGCCTTCTCCTGCTTTGCTTTTCATTTTCATAGTGCTAGGCAGCTGTTCAAAAGAACCTATTGCTGCTATTTTTTGCACAAGGTTAGAGGAGCCTGGGTTTTTATAAATCTGGGAAATTTGCATCACCTGGCCTTTCCTAATGATGATAGCAAACAAGCCATAAGCGTAACAGGCTAATTACTGTCTGAAACCTTGGTAAAAGATATCTGAGCACACAAACCTCCAAGGGTGTCCAAACTTTTGCATCAGCCCATTTTCCTTTTTGTATTTTTTAAAATGTAAAAGACAACAATATACTAAGGAAATGTGTCATCTTTAACTTCAGTGATGATAAAACAATCCAGTCATAAGGAGCGCGAGGGACTCAATTCAGCTGATATTAAAAAGTCTTCATTTGTTGATTTCCACAACGCGTTTCAACGGAATAGCTCTGTCTTCCTCAAGTGGCAGTTATACATAGAATAGAATGGGAAAGGTATATAAAGGTGGAGCAGGAAATGAAAATTAAAAGGCAATTAATCAGAACACCCATATGATTAAAAATGCAAATTCTGATTACAAAAAAAAAAACAAAACAGAAAAAATTGAATAAAACCAACCTAAAAACGACATAAGAACAATATAAACAATGAAAAATAAATAAAAATAAATAAATAAATCTCAAAATGCATATATTACGTGACTTTTTCAATAGTGAGGTTTAACCCCTCAGGGGCCAGTGTACCAAGTTTAAAAATCCAGAAACTCTCCCTTCTTATTAGATTATTATACCGATCAGGCATATCATGTGGTACCTGGTCAATAACAGTGAGTTTTAATGAATTCAAATTCTTTTAGTGCACTAGGGAGAAATGTTTTGAGAGACTGTGTAGCATGAACCCATTTCGGATATTTTGACGGTGCTTGTTGAGCCTTGCATGCATCGTCTGTATCGTCCGACCAATGTACTGCAACCCACAACCGCACTCAATTAAATAAATAACATAGCACGATTGGCAATTGACATGACAGTTGATTTTAAAAAATGGTGCCCTCCGTTTTCTAAAAAATTCAATAACTTGAGTTTCGATGCGAAAGCTGCAGTAAAATTGATAATAACGATATAATCATAAATGTAATCATAAAAAACGCAGATAAGGAGGGTGGGGCGGTCATCAAGAATAGGAGCTGGTATGTCAAAGAGGGTGTTAGGGCTGGCGGAACGCACAAAATAAATATAAATAATAAGTGCGTTCACAGCCCGGGGTCCACCGTACAGGCAGAGCCTGCTGCTAGTAGGATGGCGGTATGGCGAACTCTGTTACTTCACAGAGTCACAACTATAGACACTGTGGCCCTATATGGCGGTGTAAGCGAACTCTGTTACACCACAGAGTCGCTAAGGTAGAAACGTAGAAATATGGACTGTGTTCTGTTAACTCCATAGGCATGCACAGACAACTGCTGTGCGGACAGCAGTCCGTAGTAACGCAATCAGCAACGCAATCAGACAATCTCCTCACCGGAGAAGCCAGTATTCTAGGGGCTTATTTCAGCCGAGCCCTAAACACGTGCATACAATCTCCTCACCGGAGGTGCCGGTATTCTAGGGGCTTATTTCAGCCGAGCCCTAACACATGCGTGCAAGATCACCCTGGTGCAAAGCACATAATGTGATTGATACTAGCGCATGGCAGCACGACCATGCCACCCTTTAATAGTAGCAACTACAGGACCTGCCAGATAAGGACCAATAGGAAACTGCTCCAGAACACAAGTGGTTTCAGGACCTTCCTGGTGGACCAATAGGAGCTGCTGCAGTACCTGAGCATGTGACCCCTGATCTCCAATGAGAGATCTTACTCTGGGCATGCTCAGAAGGGGAAAGCAAGGACTTTGTCCTAAAGACGTCTGCTCGCCGCTAACCAGTACTGGCTACAATAGCAGAGCCTGGAGGAGCAGCAGTAATCCTCTGCACAATGTTAGACTGGGCGAGATGCTGGGACCGACGTCTAAGCTAAGCAGAGTCCACTGTGGCCGGAGACGGATGGGAGACCGCAGCAGGGACGGCTCGCGATTCCCCTTGTGCAGAAGCGGGAACTCGACCCCTAACATTATGCCCCTAGGGCCCCCGCTTCTCTGGGCCTCGCTACGTTCAAAGGCAGCGACGAGCTGCGGAGCATGAATATGTTCGGCAGGCTCCCAGGACCTATCCTCAGGCCCATAACCCCTCCAATCCACCCAAAAAAATGTTTTGCCCCGTACCACCTTGCACCCTACAATGGCGTTCACCTCGTAATCGTCCGTAGATGAACCCAATGTCCCGGCAGATGACTCAGGCAACCGGGAGATGACCACGAGTTTTAGGAGGGACACATGGAAGGTGTCGGAGATACCAAGGCGAGGCGGAAGGGCTAATCGGTAAACCACAGGGTTCACCTGCTCAAGAACCTTGAAGGGACCCAAATAGCGGGGTGCCAACTTAGTGGATTCCACCCGTAGCCTGATGTTTCTGGCGGAGAGCCACACTAGGTCGCCAGGAGCAAATGTCGGAGCGGGACGCCGATGGGCATCGGCAGAAGACCTCATCCTTTCCTTGGAAGCCTGAATGGCATCCTGGGTGCGGTCCCATATGTACCGTGCCTCTACAGCTCAGTCTGCCACCCTGGAGTCGGCGGAAGCCACGGGCATGGGCACCGGTACCCGCGGATGCTGGCCGTAATTTAAGAGGAATGGGGTCTGTCTGGTGGAGTCAGCCACAGCATTGTTTAGCGCGAACTCCGCCCACGGGAGCAAGGATGCCCAGTCATCCTGCCTGGCAGAGACAAAATGTCGCAAGTATGTGACCAAGGTCTGGTTGGCCCTCTCTACCAACCCATTCGTCTCTGGATGATATGCAGAGGAGAGGTTTAACTCAATACAGAGTAGATGACACAACTCTCTCCAGAACCGAGACGCAAATTGGGGACCTCGATCGCTGACAATCTTGTCTGGCATACCGTGTAGACGGAAGATGTGTCTAATAAATAATGCTGTCAAGACCCATGCAGAAGGTAACCGGGGTAGCGGCACTAAGTGCACCATTTTGGAGAAGTGGTCGGTGATCACCCAAATGATAGTGCAACCCCGACACTTGGGTAAGCCCACCACAAAGTCCATCCCGACCATCTCCCAGGGCCTGTCTGCCACCGGCAAAGGAAAAAGTAACCCAGCTGGCCGTTGTCGAGGGGACTTGTTCCGGGCGCTGGAGACACACGCCTGAACATACTCCCTGACGTCACGGGCCATATGTGGCCACCAGTATGTCCTCGCCAATAATTCTGTTGTCCTCTTTGCCCCAAAGTGTCCACCCACCCTGGACGAGTGTGCACAATAGAGTACCTCCGGTCGCAAATTAGTGGGCACAAAAGTCTTGCCCGGAGGCACAGACTCTAGCGAAACCGGGGCTACAGTTCTCAGGCTCTCTTCGGGGACAATAAGCCGAGGCTCCTCATCCTCCTCCTCAGATGACGCTAAGGAGCGAGAGAGAGCGTCGGCCCGAACATTCTTCTCACCGGAGAGAAAATGGAGGTTGAAGTGAAACCGAGAGAAGAATAGGGACCATCTGGCCTGGCGAGAATTTAGCCGCTGAGCCGTTTGCAAATATACCAAGTTTTTGTGGTCGGTGAAGACTTGGAAGGTAAAACGAGCCCCCTCCAGAAGATGTCTCCACTCAGAGAAGGCCAACTTCATAGCCAGCAACTCCCTGTCCCCGATGGAATAATTCCTCTCTGCTGGTGTAAAGGTCTTAGAAAAGAAGAAGCAGGGATGCTTCCGACCTTGAGCATCCTTTTGATAAAGGACTGCTCCAGCACCAACAGAAGAAGCGTCCACCTCTAAAATAAACGGCTTATCAACATCAGGGCGATGTAATATGGGAGCACTTGCAAAATGCGACTTGATGGAAGAGAACGCCTTGGAGACCTCCTCAGACCACAACTTGGGATTTGCTCCCTTCTTGGTGAGGGCTACCAAGGGAGCTACCAAAGTCGAGAAATGGGGGATGAACTGACGATAATAATTAATGAACCCCATAAAGCGCTGCACCGCTTTAAGAGAATGGGGATCTTGCCAGTCCATTACAGCCTGTAGTTTGGCAGGTTCCATAGCCAATCCCTGGGCGGAGATGATATAGCCCAGGAAAGGTAAGGACTCCTGCTCAAACACATATTTCTCCAGCTTGGCATAGAGGGAGTTTGCCCATAAGAGGTCGAAGACTTTGTTGACATCCCTCCGGTGAGAGTCTATATCTGGTGAAAAGATGAGAATATCATCCAGATAGACTACTACAGAGGTGGAGAGCATATCCCGTAAGATGTCATTAACAACGTCTTGGAAAATAGCGGGAGCATTACAGAGCACGAAAAGCATCACCAGGTATTCATAATGCACATCACTGGTATTAAAAGCTGTCTTCCACTCGTCCCCTTCACGGATGCGAATTAGGTTATAGGCACCACGTAGATCTAGCTTGGTAAATACCTTTGCTCCTCGGAGCCTATCAAAGAGCTCAGAGGTTAGGGCCAACGGGTACTTATTCTTGACGGTGATGGCGTTAAGACCCCTGTAGTCAATACATGGACGTAATTCTCCGTTCTTCTTTTGCACGAAGAAGAACCCCGCCCCTGCTGGTGACACCGACTTCTTAATGAACCCTCTTGCCAGATTCTCCTGAATATACTGGGACATGGCCTCCGTCTCAGGAAGCGAGAGGGGATAGACTCTTCTCCGAGGAGATTCTGCTCCAGACAAGAGATCAATAGGACAGTCGTAGGGGCGATGAGGCGGAAGAGTCTCCGCCGCCTTCTTGGAGAAAACGTCTGCGTATGACCAATAACACTGGGGGAGAGAAGTGAGATCTACGGGTATCTCTGTGGTGGTGACCTGAACGCACTCCCTGACACACCTGCCTCTACATGAATCACCCCAACCCAGTATCCTCCCAGAGGACCACTCAATATGGGGAGAGTGGTGACGGAGCCAAGGTACTCCCAGCAACACCTCGTCTATTCCCTCGGGCAGGACAAGAAAGGAAATACTCTCCTGATGGGAAGGGGACATAGACAACGTGAGAGGGATAGTCTGGTGGGTGATTTGTGAGGGCAGAGTCGATCCATTCACTACACGCACAGTCACCGGTTTGGCGAGCATCACCAGAGGTATAGTGTGTCGGAGAGCAAAGGCAGAGGACATGAAATTCCTCTCGGCTCCAGAATCCACACAGAGCTCAGCGGTGAGAGTGGATGGACCTACAGTAATTGTCCCCTTAAAGGACAACTTGGTGGAAAATGCCGCAGTGTCTAGTGAACCTCCTCCCAAGATCACTAGACGTGACCATTTTCCCGACCGCTGTGGACATTTGTTTGCATAATGTCCTAACTGCTGGCAGATGTTACAGACCACGGGTACTCGAGCGGCCCGGGACTTAGATCCTGCTCGAGAAACCTCCATGGACTCATGGGAGTCGGGCACCTGGCAGAAAGATTCCAGAGGTCTGGCGAAGGTGGGAGCCAGCCGGAACCTCTGCCTACACTGGGACCGCTCCAACCTCTGCTCGTGAAAATGGAGGTCGATGCGGGTAGATATGGCGATAAGCTTCTCCAGTGTGGCGGGAATCTCCCCGGTAGCCAAGGCGTCTTTCACATGGCCCGCTAGTCCTCTCCAAAACACGGGAATGAAGACTTTATCTGGCCAGTCCAACTCCGAGGACAGAGTCCGAAATTGGACAGCAAAACAGCTGACCAAGGACGAACCCTGTGAACTTGCCAGGAGTTGGAGCGCCGCATCGTGGGTGACCTGAGGTCCTAGAAAGACCTTTTTTAGAGACTCCAGAAAACGAGGAGCACTCCGCACCACACGGTCATCACGCTGTCACGCAATCTCTGCGTACAGGGGTCAGGGGCCTAAGCTGACCCTAAGCTGGGGCCCTAACTAATCCCTCTACCTGGAGGTACTGTTAAAGGTACAGAGGTCCAGGCCGCCAGCGTAACCCCTATCTCCTGAGGATCCCTGAACCTCAGTAATCTAGTCCTGAGAAGGACCCCGATCACAACAACAGGGGACAGGATAATATAAGCCAACACACAGTACTAGACGAACGAGACAGTACAAGGGGAAAACCAAAAAACCACCTTGCATACAAAAACTCGCACCACAACAACAGAGGGAACACCAACGGGTAAGGAGATAAATAATAAAGCGAGGAAGTTAAAAAAACACACAAAGTACACTTCACTCCAAACTCCAAAATACCACAAGCCGCTCTGTTTGTCTGCAAGGAATGCTTTCACCGACAACTTCCCTAACAGACTGGCAGGTATTTGAAGGAGTCCCACTTCTGCAGCATTGACTGCAGCTGGCAAGGCTGGGCCTCATCTAGCACAGAGAGAGAGAATTAACTCCCTCACTGCCGAAAAATACAAAGCACCAAAAACTCAGCTGCGAGAAGTCAGGCTGTGTAATCGTGACGATCTTCGTGGCGACACACCCGTGACAGTACCCCCCCTTCTACGAGGGACCTCCGGACCCTCAGGGCCAGGTTTATCCGGGTGAGTCGTGTGGAAGGCCCGAATTAATCGGTCTGCGTTAATATCCGACGCAGGAACCCACATCCTCTCCTCAGGACCATACCACGTCCAATGAACCAGGTACTGAAGGGACCGGCGATTAAAGCGTGAATCGATGACTTTTGATACCTGAAACTCCAAGTTACCATTGACCACCACTGGAGGAGGAGGTAAAGGTGACGGTATCACCGGCGCCACATACCTCTTAAGCAACGATCTGTGGAACACGTTGTGAATTTTAAACGTAGGGGGGAGGTCAAGACGAAATGCCACCGGATTAATTATAGAACTGATCCTGTACGGCCCAATGAACCTGGGACCCAGTTTCCAGGAGGGAACCTTAAGTTTTATATTCCTGGTAGACAACCATACCCGATCGTTCACACTTAGGTCCGGACCAGACACTCTCCTCCTATCAGCCATACGTTTGTATCGGTTCCCCATAGTATTCAGATTATTCAGCACCCCTCTCCACACTGAAGCGAGTGATGACGAAAATCGTTCTTCCTCAGGAACCCCCGAAGAGCCCCCCCTACTGAAAGTACAAAACTGGGGGTGAAAACCATATGCCCCAAAAAACGGGGACTTACCAGTGGACTCGCTCCGCCTATTATTAAGAGCAAACTCTGCCAGAGGCAAGAAAGAAGCCCAGTCCTCCTGGTTCTCTGACACAAAACACCGGAGATATGTCTCCAAGCTCTGGTTCAGACGTTCCGTCTGACCATTAGTCTGAGGATGAAAACGACAAATGCATCCCCCGCCGTGTACAAAATGCCTTCCAGAATTTGGTCACAAACTGAGACCCCCGATCAGACACCACATCGGAGGGTACCCCGTGAAGCCTCACAATCTCCCCAATGAACACCTGCGCAAGAGTTTTAGCATTAGGAAGAGCAGGAAGAGCGATGAAATGTGCCATCTTGCTGAACCTGTCCACTACAACGAGTATGACCGTTTTAACCCGAAGACGGCGGGAGGTCCGTAATAAAGTCCATGGACAGGTGAGTCCAAGGACGCTCCGGATCTTCAAAGGTAAGAGAGCCCCAGACGGACGGGTATGTGGGGTCTTAGAGCACGCACAAACGCCACAGGACGCGACAAAAGTTACCACCTCCCTATGTAAGTTAGGCCACCAAAACCGACGCGAGAGGAGATCCACAGTTGCTTTACTCCCTGGGTGTCCTGCCAAAGCTGAGTTATGGTGTGCCTCGATCACCTTTTGTCGCAACTGATCTGGAACAAACAGTCTCCCTGGAGGTCCAACAGGGGCGTCCCCCTGAGCCTCCAATACCTCCTCCTCAAGCTCAGAGCATACTGCCGACACCACCACCCCCTCCTGAAGGATAGGAACCGGGTCATCCGTATTCCCGGCCCCAGGGAAACTACGAGATAAGGCATCCGCCTTTAAATTTTTTGACCCAGGACGATATGTGACGACAAAATTAAACTGGTAAAAAACAACAACCACCTAGCTTGTCTGGGATTCAGACGTTTTGCGGACTCCAGATATAGCAGATTCTTGTGATCGGTGATGACGGTGACCGGATGGACTGCCCCCTCCAAAAAATGGCGCCACTCCTCAAAAGCTAACTTAATGGCCAAGAGTTCCCTATTGCCGACATCGTAATTCCTCTCAGTGGACGACAATTTTTTAGAGAAAAAGGCGCACGGATGCCACTTACTAGGGGACGAACCCTGTGACAATACTGCTCCCATCCCTACCTCGGAAGCATCTACCTCTACAATGAACAGCTGTGACGCATCAGGTGGAATGAGTATGGGTGCCGAGGCAAAACATTTTTTCAAGGAGGAGAATGCTTGACAAGCATTGTCAGACCACCTAGAAAAATCCGTCCTTTTTTTGTCATGTCTGTGAGAGGTTTAACCATGGACGAGAAATTACGAATAAATTTCCGATAATTAGCAAACCCCAGGAAACGTTGTAGTGCCTTAAGATTCTCTGGCAGATCCCACTCAAGAACTGCCCGCACTTTCCCAGGGTCCATACGAAAACCGGATGCTGACACCAGGAAGCCTAAAAACTGGAGTTCCTGTACGGCGAACACACACTTTTCCCATTTGGCGTACAGTTTATTATCCCGCAAGATCTGTAACACCTGCCTAACATGCTCCTGATGAGACACAAGATCCAGCGAGTAAATTAAGATATCATCCAGATATATTGACAACAAACTGTCCCACCAGGCGGCGAAAAATGTCATTTACAAAGTGTTGGAACACCGCCGGGGCATTAGTCAGACCGAATGGCATGACAAGGTTCTCATAATGCCCCTCCGGAGTGTTAAACGCCGTCTTCCACTCATCCCCCTCCTTCATCCTAATCAGATTGTACGCCCCCCCTGAGATCCAACTTAGAGAACCATTTGGCGCCCACGATCTGATTGAAGAGATCGGGAATAAGTGGGAGCGGATACGGAGCTCAAACCGTAATCCGATTAAGTTCACGGAAATCCAGGCAAGGGCGTAGGCCTCCATCTTTCTTCTTCACAAAGAAGAACCCCGCGGCCACCGGGGAAGATGAAGGTCTAATATGCCCCTTAGCCAGACTTTCAGAAATATAATCCTCCATGGCCCGCCTCTCTGGACCAGATAGGTTATACAACCTAGATTTAGGTAACTTGGCCTCAGGGAGCAGTTTTACAGAACAGTCATACACGCGATGAGGAGGTAGTTCCTGACACCCTTTCTCCGAGAATACATCCTCAAAGTCCGCCAGAAATGGAGGTAAGACCATAGGAGTGACCGCACCGATGACCGTATTCATGCAGTTTTTATATACAGAATTCACTCCATTGGCTTATCTCTCTGGATTGCCAATTAATAACAGGGTTATGCTTAGTTAACCAAGGAAGGCCCAACACTATAGGAGTGGGAAGACCCTCCAACACGTAACAAGATAACAGTTCTTTATGTATCGCTCCCACTTGAAGTTTTACGTTATGCACAGCTTTCAAAAAACTTCCCTGACCGAGAGGCCTGGCGTCGATCGAGAATATGGGATGGGTTTAGCCAACACACTCAATCGCATACCTTGAACCCGGGCAAACCGAGCGTCCACCAGATTAGTCCCGGCCCCACTATCCAGAAGAACAGATATCCTCTCAGTTCTCGTACCCACCACCACCTCCGCCGGTACGAGAAACTGAGACGAACCTAGGGACGAAATACCTACTCCCAGATTGCCGTCCACCACACAACCTGGGATCAATAGTTTTCCGACGACCCTTTATTCTGCAAAGGACGGGATGGACACCCCCCAATAAAATGTCCCTTTCTCCCGCAGAAAAAACACCTTCCTGTCTTGTGGCGCACCGCAGGTCCCTCCCCCGAAATGATGTCCCTCCTAATTGCATAGGCTCCTCTGGACTGACCAGGGGAACCTCCATATAAGGGACCCTTGAAGAAGGTGGAGTCATCACAGGGGGCGGAGTTACCCCGCACCTCTCCCGAAGCCGTCTGTCAATGCGAATAGCAAGGGCCATAGCGGCTTCCAGTGACGCGGGAGGGTCATACTGTTCCAACACATCCTTTAATTTGTCAGATAAACCTTGACAAAACTGGCTCCTAAGAGCCGGGTCATTCCACTGGGTGTCCGTGGCCCATCTACGGAACTCCGAACAGAATTCCTCCGCCGGACGATCTCCCTGCTGGATCCTACGTAACTTAGATTCAGCAAGGGAGATCAGATCCGAGTCATCATATACGAGACCCAGAGCAACAAAAAACCTATCCACTGACTGGAGAGCCGGGGAGCCCGGGGGAAGAGAGAACGCCCATGATTGTGGGTCCCCTTGTAGGAGCGAGATGATAATTCCCACCCTTTGTTCTTCACTCCCCGATGACCGAGGCCGCAGCCGAAAGTACAATTTATATGCCTCCCGGAAAACAAAAAACTTTTCCCGCCCCCCAGTGAACCTGTCAGGGAGAGCTACTTTAGGTTCTGGTCCGGCTTGCTCCGGGGGATACAAAACCTTGGACTTAACGTCCGCCAGCTCCATGGACAAACTTTGCAACTGCCGAGCAAGACTGGCTACTGGATCCATGGTAGCTGGAGAGAATCTTTTGTCGGTCGGTGAAATGTCACGCAGTCTCTGTGTACAGGAGGTCAGGGGCCTAAGCTGACCCTAAGCTGGGGCCTAACTAATCCCTCTACCTGGAGGTACTGTTAAAGGTACAGAGGTCCAGGCCGCCAGCGTAACCCTTATCTCCTGAGGATCCTGAACCTCAGTAATCTAGTCCTGAGAAGGACCCCGATCACAACAACAGGGGACAGGATAATATAAGCCAACACACAGTACTAGACGAACGAGACAGTACAAGGGGAAAACCAAAAAACCACCTTGCATACAAAAACTCGCACCACAACAACAGAGGGAACACCAACGGTAAGGAGATAAATAATAAAGCGAGGAAGGGAAAAAAAACACAAAGTACACTTATAATAACAATAATAATCTTTATTTTTATATAGCGCTAACATATTCCGCAGCGCTTTACAGTTTGCACACATTATCACTTCACTCCAAACTCCAAAATACCACAAGCCGCTCTGTTTGTCTGCAAGGAATGCTTTCACCGACAACTTCCCTAATAGACTGGCAGGTATTTGAAGGAGTCCCACTTCTGCAGCATTGACTGCAGCTGGGCAAGGCTGGGCCTCATCTAGCACAGAGAGAGAGAATTAACTCCCTCACTGCCGAAAAATACAAAGCACCAAAAACTCAGCTGCAAGAAGTCAGGCTGTGTAATCGTGACGATCTTCGTGGCGAAACACCCGTGACACACGCTCCCACAGTGGGGTGGCCCACTCCAACGCTCTGCCCGACAGAAGAGATATTACAAAGCCCACTTGTGCCCGATCCGTGGGGAAACGTGCAGCCAGAAGCTCAAGTTGTATAGAGCACTGACTCACGAATCCCCGACATTGCTTGCTGTCACCAGCGAACCTGTCTGGAAGTGGGAGGTGGGATAATGTTGGGACAGAGGTGGCAGTGGACACACTGGCTGCAGCCACGCTAGCAGCCTGAACAGCGACTGCGGTAACATCCACAGCTGAGGTTGTGCGCTCAAGAGCCGCCAACCTACCCTCCAGCTGCTGGATGTCCTGCAGTAGACGCTGATCGTCCGCCATTTTACTAGCCAGACCCTGGTGCTAAAATTATGTTTGGGCTGGCAGAACGCACAAAATAAATATAAATAATAAGTGCGTTCGCAGCCCGGGGTCCACCGTGCAGGCAGAGCCTGCTGCTAGTAGAATGGCGGTATGGCGAACTCTGTTACTTCACAGAGTCACAACTATAGACACTGTGGCCCTATATGGCGGTGTAAGCGAACTCTGTTACACCACAGAGTTGCTAAGGTAGAAATGCAGAAATATGGACTGTGTCCTGTTAACTCCACAGGTATGCACAGACAACTGCTGTGTGGACAGCAGTCTGTAGTAACGCAATCAGCAACGCAATCAGACAATCTCCTCACCGGAGAAGCCGGTATTCTAGGGGCTTATTTCAGCCGAGCCCTAACACATGCGTGCAAGATCACCCTGGTGCAAAGCACATAATGTGATTGATACTAGCGCATGGCGGCACGACCATGCCACCCTTTAATAGTAGCAACTACAGGACCTGCCAGATAAGGACCAATAGGAAACTGCTCCAGAACACAAGTGGTTTCAGGACCTTCCTGGTGGACCAATAGGAGCTGCTGCAGTACCTGAGCATGTGACCCCTGATCTCCAATGAGAGATCTTACTCTGGGCATGCTCAGAAGGGGAAAGCAAGGACTTTGTCCTAAAGACGTCTGCTCGCTGCTAACCAGTACTGGCTACAATAGTAGAGCCTGGAGGAACAGCAGTAATCCTCTGCAGAATTTTAGACTGGGTGAGACGCTGGGACCGACATCTAAGCTGAGCAGAGTCCGCTGCGGCCGGAGATGGATGGGAGACCGCAGCAGGGACTGCTCGAGATTCCCCTTGTGCAGAAGCGGGAACTCGACCCCTAACAGAGGGCTTCAGAATATTAAGTGATCCTGAATATTATGCCAAACTTGAACAAGACCCATCTGCCTCAATCTTTTCTGAGTATACTGGGTTCATTAAGGAAGCCTGGTCTCTTGGAATCTTAAACAAAAAGGAATTCAAATTCCTTAATATCCCGCAGTTTAAGTCCCCCTTCTTTTATTTTTTACCCAAAATTCATAAAGACCCTGTAAAACCTCCCGGCCGCCCCATCATTTCGGGCATTGACTCTATTACTAGAAATCTTTCACACTACGTTGATCTGTTTTTACAAAAACACGTTATGAATTTGGACTCCTACATTAAGGACTCCTCCCACTTGATTGATCATCTCTCAACACTACCCAACATGGTGAATTGCTTTTTGATAACTATGGATGTTCAAGCTCTCTATTCGAATATCCCCCACGATCGGGGCCTTGAAGCGGTGACTCAATTCTTGTTAACTGATGATCAACTACCTCCCTCGCAAAGGGACTTTTTAAAAAAGCTATAATGTTTGTTCTCGATAATAATGTGCTCTCTTTTGAAAAGGTTTTCTACCGCCAGGTGAGGGGCTGCGCGATGGGGACGAGATTCGCCCCCAGTTAATTTGTTTATGGGGGCGTTCGAGTCCGTCTTCATCGCGCAGTCCCCACTGGTGGTGGGTAAAATTGCCATGTACCGTCATTTCATTGACGACCTATTTATCATCTGGACTGGATCTGAATGGGAAGCACTTGATTTTGCCCGAGCCCTGAATTCTAATTCCTGGGGACTAAAGTTCTCAGTTAATATATCCAATACAGTGATTCAATTTTTGGATCTAACTGTGCATGTTGATCCGCTTGGTCAGTTTTCAACCTCCACTCATTTCAGAAAGGTGGATGTAAACAGTTATCTCAGCTTCATAGTGGCCACCTCCCTAAGTGGATTTTAAACATCCCTTATGGGCAATATTGGAGGATTGGAACTGTACGGAAGACACCAATTTCTTAAAAGAGGTCGATATTTTGATTGTTTCAGAAGCAAAGGCTATCCAAATAATTTGGTTCATGATGCCTTTACTAGGGCTAGAGCATTTGCACAGAAGAAGTGCATTGAGAAAATCAAGTGTAAGGAAAATATGCCTGATAAATCCTCTGATCTAGTGAACTGGAGTTTTATCACTACTTTTAATCAATCCCATGTCACTATACGTAACCTTGTCAAAAAATACTGGTTTAACATAAAGGGGACCCTGTACTATCAGCACATCTACCCGCACAACCCAGAACGATTTTCGGAAAAACCGAACTCTTCGAAATCTTGTTGCCCCCAGCAACACAACTCTCAAGTCCTTATCTTCATCTACAACCCGGATAAATTCTAATCCGGGTTGTTTTGCATGTAGGACCTCTAAGTGTTTATGTTGCATCTCTATTATGAATGGGGTGCAAGAATTTCAATCTAGTACCACAGGCACCATTTTTAAAATCAACTGTCATGTCAATTGCCAATCGTGCTACATTATTTACTTAATTGAGTGCGGTTGTGGGTTGCAGTACATCGGTTGGACGATACAGACGATGCATGCAAGGCTCAACAAGCACCGTCAAAATATCCGAAATAGGTTCATGCTGCACAGTCTCTCAAAACATTTCTCCCTAGTGCACCAAAAGAATTTGAATTTGTTAAAACTCACTGTTATTGACCAGATACCACATGATATGCCTGATCGGTATAATAATCTAATAAGGGAGAGTTTCTGGATTTTTAAACTTGGTACACTGGCCCCTGAGGGGTTAAACCTCACTGTTGAAAAAGTCACATAATATATGCATTTTGAGATATTTTATTTATTTATTTTTCCTTGTTTATTTTGTTTTTATGTCGTTTTTAGGTTGGTTTTATTTAATTTATCTGTTTGTTCTTTTTGTAGTCATAATTTGCATTTTTAATCATGTGGGTGTTCTGATTAATTGCCATTTAATTTTTCTTTGCTGCAACACCATTATATACCTTTCCCATTCCATTCTATGTATAACTGCCACCTGAGGAAGACGGAGCTATTCCGTTGAAACGCGTTGTGGAAATCAATAAATGAAGACTTTTTAATATCAGCTGAATTGCATCCCTCGCGCTCCTTATGACCGGATTGTTTTATCATCACTTTGTCTGATCCTCTCTTGAGGTATCCGGCCGGAGCTGCAGCGGACAACCTTAATCTTATCTGCCTTTACCACCAGCCTGGCGCTCCTTTGAAACTGTCTATCTGAAGTTTATCTTTAACTTTAGGCTTTTTAGAGATCATTTCATCTTCCACTTGCTTAAATGTTCACAATAACAGTAATTTTGACCAGGGATGCACAAATTCCTCTGTAGCTGCATACATATAATAAACAGGCAGGAACTGACAGCTTTCTAGTGAACTACCAAACATTACACTACTCAGCATGTGTAGCTATCTTGGTTCTGTCACTTCACTTTTCTCTGATTTTACAACCCCCCATTACATCCCAAGAACCAATGTTCTGTTAATAAGGATGTGTTCTCAATATCCTAATAACATCGATAGATATTGAGTTATTTTATTGTCTGTCTTATTGATGATTTCAAATGAAGGAATGATGGATTGCAGATACAGTTCATGACTTAGGGTGCTGCGTCAACTGAAACGCGTTGATAACGCATTCATCTGCTGCTATCTATGCTGATACTCCTCTGTATTTGGAATGACAAGTGAATAAAGATTTTTTTATCTTCACTTCATCGTTGAGCTGGATTTTCTCCTTTTGCATTGCAGATACAGACATCCCAAGAAGTAAAGCCTGAAGTACAAGTGTGGGGAAGCATGAGACGGACATGTGATAATTTTAAGACCGGCTAATCAAGCTAATCAGTTTGGCGACATTTTGCCGAGCAGTGTATCTGTTCCTCTTCCACATGCCAGCACAATAACAGGGCCGTTCAGACTAATTACTCTAATCCCTTCGATGGCTCATTCCAGCCTGAGTGTCTCCCGCAGATACAGCTTTGGCCTTGCACGATTTCAGAAGCACCACCTCTTGACTTGGCTCCTAAAGTTCCCAAGGCATGAAGCATAAACAGCACCAAAAACTGACTATTTTTAATTGTAGGCTTGAGACCTCTATTTATAATTTTATGTTTCTACGGGACAAATGCTTTCTATGATTTCATAGCAACTAAGGAAATTACATTCAAATAATTTCAATATTGTAGTAGGTACAAATTCTTACATTGATAAGTTTATTTTTTACTCTTTTTTGATCTTCTACACTGTTTGCATAATTATTAGGCAAGTTGTATTTGAGAGGATTATTTTTATTATTGAACAACAACTATGTTCTCAATCAACTCAAAAGACTCATAAATATCAAAGCTTAATATTTTTGGAAGTTGGAGTGGTTTTTTTTTAGATTTGGCTATCTTAGGAGTATATCTGTTTGTGATGGTAACTATTACTGTGCAGAATTATTAGGTAACTTAATAAAAACCAAATATATACCCATCTCACTTGTTTATTTTCACCAGGTAAACCAATATAACAACACAAAATTTAGAAATAAACATTTCTGACATTCAAAAAAAAAATCAGTGACCAACATAGCCACCTCTCTTTACGATGACACTCAAAAGCCTTCCATCCATAGATTCTGTCAGTTGCTTGATCTGTTTAGATCAACATTGCGTGCAACAGCCACCACAGCCTCCAGACACTGCTCCGAGAGGTGTAATGTTTTCCCTCCCTGTAGATCTCACATTTTATGAGGGACCGCAGGTTCTCTATGGGGTTCAGATCAGGTGAACAAGGGGGCCATGTCATTATTTTTTCTTCTTTTTGACCTTTACTGGCCAACCACGCTGTGGAGTATTTGGATGCATGTGATGGAGCATTGTCCTGCATGAAAATCATGTTTTTCTTGAACAATACCGACTTCTTCCTGTACCATTACTTGAAGAAGGTGTCTTCCAGAAACCTGCAGTAGGTCTGGGAGTTGAGCTTCACTCCATCCTCAACCCGAAAAGGTCCCACAAGTTCATCTTTGATGATACCAGTCTATACCAGTACCCCACCTCCACCTTGCTGGCGTCTGAGTCGGAGTGTAGCTCTCTGCCCTTTACTGATCCAGCCTCGGGCCCATCCATCTGGCCCATCAAGAGTCACTCTCATTTCATCAGTCCATAAAACCTTACAAAAATCAGTCTTAACATATTTCTTGGCCCAGTCTTGATGTTTTAGCTTATGTTTCTTGTTCAAAGGTGGTCGTTTTTCAGCCTTCCTTACCTTGGCCATGTCCCTGAGTATGGCACATCTTGTGCTTTTTGATACTCCAGTAATGTTGCAGCTCTGAAATATGGCAAAACTGGTGGCAAATGGCATCTTGGCAGCTTCACGCTTGATTTTCCTCAATTCATGGGCAGTTATTTTGATCCTTTTTTTATCAACACGCTTCTTGCGACCCTGTTGGCTATTTGCCATTAAACGCTTGATTGTTCGGTGATCACTCTTCAAAAGTTTTGCAATTTCAAGACTGCTGAATCCCTCTGCAAGACATCTCACAATTTTTGACTTTTCAGAGTCCGTCAAATCTCTCTTCTGACCCATTTTGCCAAAGGAAAGGAAGTTGCCTAATAATTAAGCACACCTTATATAGGGTGTTGATGTCATCAGACCACACCCCTCCTCATTACAGAGATGCAAATCACCTGATTTACATAATTGGCAGTTGGCTTTCAAGCCTATACAGCTTGAAGTAGGACAACATGTATAAAAAGGATGATGTGATCAAAATACTCATTTGCCTAATAATTCTGCACACAGTGTAAATGTAATATATCACAATGGTTTGTCCTTCAGCTTGCTCTGCAAACTCGGCCAAGCATAAATGTTTATTTCAATGATCAGAGAGAGAAAAATCTTTGCCAGACCCCTATGTATAAGAAAAGAATTGGGATTACTGAAATCCAGCATGCTTGGGCCTAATTTTCCCCAACATCTGCTGCACTAGGACAGTCAGAAAGCCATGTACATTTTAGATCATTATCTATTTCTACCAAAACCGGTATATTTGACCAAGTTTTATTCAATATGGGCTATTTTCAAGGAATATTAATATTTAAAAGGTATATCTGGGACTTAATAAAAAAAATGTATCTAAGCACTAACAGGCAGGTAATTGTAACTTACCTTTCTGTTGTGCATAGTGCATAGCAGCCCCCCTGCCGGGTATCGCTGATCGTCGCTGAATGTCCTGGACATTTTTTTGATCAATGGTCTCCCGCTGGCCTGCACGCATCGCCAGCGCACAGCGTCAAACACGCAGCAATTACTGACCGTGGAAACACACCCTTACACACCCCTAACTCTAATCCCAACCCTAACCCTAATTCTAACTTTAGCCACAAACCTAACCCTAACTTTAGCCCCAACCCTAACCCTAATGTAAAAATGGAAATAAATACATTTTTTTAATTGTATTATTTTTCCCTAACTAAGGGGGTGATAAAGTGGGGTTTGATTTACTATTTATGTCGGGTTTTTATGATTGGCAGCTGTCACACGCTAAAAGATGCTTTTATTGCAAAAAATAGCTTTTGCATCACCACATTTTGAGAGCTATAATTTTTGCATATTTTGGCCCACAGAGTCATGTGAGGCCTTATTTTTTGCGGTACGAGTTGACGTTTTTATTGGTACCATTTTTGGGCACGTGACATTTTTTTATCGCTTTTTATTACAATTTTTGGGAGATAAGAATGAACAAAAATCAGCAATTCATGAATTTCTTTTGGGGGGGTTTATACCATTCCGCTTGTGGTAAAATTGATAAAGAAGTTTTATTCTTTGAGTTAGTACGATTACGGCGATACCTCATTTGTATCTTTTTTTTATGTTTTGGCACTTTTAAATGAAAAATAGTTATTTTTGCATCGCTTTATTCTGCGAGCTATAACTTTTTTATTTTTTCGCTAATGATGCTGTATGGTGGCTTGTTTTTTGCGGGACAAGATGATGTTTTCAGTGGTACCATGTTTATTTATATCCGTCTTTTTGATCACATGTTATTCCACTTTTTGTTCGGCGGTATAATGATAAAGCATTGTTTTTTGCTTTGTTTTTATTTTTTTTTTAAGGGGTTCACTAGTGGGACAGTTTTATAGGGTGAGTCGTTACGGACGCGGCGATACCAAATATGTGTACTTTTATCGTTTGTTTTTTTTATTTACATGAAGAAATGAATTTATTGGGAATATTTTTTTTTCTTTATTTGGGAATTTTTTTTTACATGTGTGATTTTTATTTTTTTAAACTTTTATACTTTGTCCCAGGGTGGGACATCACAGTATAGGGTCAGATCGCTGGTGTGACAGCGATGTGACAGGCAGTGCTGCAGGCTTCCTCAGCGCCTGCTCTCAGCAGGCACTGAGGAAGCCGCCTCACTGCAGGACCCGGCGGCCATCTTGGATCCGGGGTCCTGCAGGGAATAGGCCCTCAGAACAGCGCGGTCACATCGCGCTGTTCTGAGGGCCTCACGGGAGCACGCAGGGAGCCCCCTCCCTGCGCAATGCTCCCCTGTTCCCCTGGTGCACCGCGATCATGTTTGATCACGGTGTGCCAGGGGTTAATGTGCCAGGAGCGGTCCGTGACCGCTCTTGGCACATAGTGCCGGTGTCAGCTGTGATAATCAGCTGACACCCGGCCGCGATCGATAGCATCCGATCGCATGCGACGTACTATCCAGTCCCTGGTCATACGGGCCCAGGTACCATGGACGGGATAGTACGTCGCATGGCAGAAGGGGTTAATATTAGGTCTAGCATTGCCCCCCCCTTGTTGGGTCCTGAACTAGTTGTGAAAGGTAATTGTGTCTCATAGTTGTCAAAAACCTATTACCTTTGCTGGAACTGCAGGTTTCTGTTCCCCAATGTATTTCAGGGTAGTTGAAGTCCCCCATAATAATGACTTCTCCTTGAGTCGCTGCTTCATCTATTTGCTTTACGAGGATATTCTCCGTTGCTTCCATTATTTTTGGATACTTATAACAAACCCCTATCAGTAATTTATTATTTTTTCCCCTCCCCTTATCTTCACCACAGGGACTCTACATGTTCATTAGATTCACAGATATCACGCAGGATGGGTTTTAAGGATGATTTTACATATAAACACACACCCCACCTCGCTTATTTTTACGGTCATTTCTAAACAGACTATAGCCCTGTAAAATAACCGCCCAGCCATGTCTCAGATATCCCCACCATGTCATAATTATATTCCAGCAAAATTAATTTTAATTCCTCCATTTTGTTGGTGAGGCTTCTGGCATTAGTATACATGCACTTTATGTAACTCTCTGTACCTCTATTCTTTCTTAAATTATTAACTGTTCTAACCCCACCCCCCATGCCACCCCCACCCCCAATATCATTATTTGTGCCCAGGACTCTATCTGCACTGTCTTCCCCTCCTATATGTCAGGGACACCGCACTGCACTTGCTCACTGAGCCAGTGCGTGTGTCCTGAGTGAACAAACTGTGCCCAAAGATACCTGTATAGCAGAGCCGCAGCAGGGAAGACGTGTGTTTCTGAGGAACAGGACCTTCAACATGTGACTGCCAAGGGGCGGAGCCGGCCACACGTCTCTCAGAGGCAGCAGTAGCAGATAGAGAATGCTTCAGACCGGAGGACCTGCAGCACCTGACTGCCTAGGGGCGTGGCCTAAGCTCCAGAGATCTAGGAAGGTAAAGGAAAACTCCTAGAAGGGTAACTACGAAATAAAGTTACCAAGGGGCATAGACAGAATGGATAGTCAGGATAGCCAGGTCATACACAGAGGGAGCAACGCAGTACAAAAGGAGCAGGCTGAGAATAATCAGAACACAGCCAAGGGATCATACACAGAGGGAGCAACGCAGTACAAAAGGGACAAGCAAAACTCGTAACAGGGACACAGTCAAATCAGAACCAGACAGACAAAACGTAGCACAGGCACAATGCACTGGCACAAGCACAGGGTCAGACACACTCAGCCAAAGGTCAGAGTAAACGACAAAGATTGGCCTCACAGTGAGGCTATAAAAAGCCTCCCAGGACCCAGAAAGAGGCCAACCAAGTTAACCCCGCGACTACCTGATCCAAGAACCCAGTAAACCATGACAGTACCCCCTTCTTAATGGGGGGCCTCTGGACCCCCAGGTTTCCCAGGATTCCGAGCATGGAATGCCCGAACCAGACGGTCAGCGTGTACCGATCTGGCCGGCACCCAAGACCGGTCCTCTGGACCATTCCCCCTCCAATGCACCAGGTACTGTAAGGACACCCGAGACCGCCGGGAGTCTACAATATGTTGTACCTCAAATTCAATGTGTCCATTAACCAAGACTGGGGAGGGAACAGCAGCTGGTTCTTCTACTACCGTTCCCAAGGGTTTTAGCAAGGATCTATGAATACGTTATGGAGTTTCAAAGCGGAGGGGAGGCGAAGACGATACACCACAGGGTTAATTACCTCAATGATCTCATAGGGACCTATGAACTTGGGCCCCAGTTTGGCGGAGGGCAGACGAAGACTTATGTTTCGCGTGGAGAGCCACACCTTGTCCCCACACTGCAACACCTGAGCAGGGTTCCTTTTTTATCTGCAAAACGCTTATAAGTCTCCTGAGCCCTGAACATATTTAACCGAACTTTTGACCACAGATCCCTGATTCGGTTAACACAGTCCTCAGCTCCTGGACAGCCCGAATCTAAACGTGAGAATTCACCAAAATGAGGGTTCAAACCATAATTAATAAAAAACGGTGACCTACCGGTATATTGATTGGTACGGTTGTTGAAGGCGAACTCCACTAACGATAGGGCATCACACCAGTCGCTTTGCAGAGCAGAAATCAAACATCGAAGAATTTGTTCAAGCGACTGGTTGGTGCGCTCCGTCTGCCCGTTACTCTCTGGGTGGTAGGCTGAGGAAAAGGACAAAGATATCCCCAACCTTTTGCAAAAAGCCCGCCAAAACTTGGCCACAAATTGTGCCCCTCTGTCAGATACAATATTCATAGGTACCCCATGTAACCGTACAATCTGTGCAAGGAAATGCTTAGCGAGAGTCTCTGCAGAAGGTAGACTTGCCATAGGTACAAAATGCGCTAACTTAGAAAACCTGTCCACAACTACCCAGATAACTGTGTTACCCCGAGAAGAAGGAAGGTTGGTAATGAAGTCCATGGACAAGTGGGTCCATGGCCTTCCTGGAATTGGCAAAGGCACCAATTCCCCGGCCGGCCGGCAATGAGAGCTCTTAGAACGAGCGCATACCCCACACGCAGCGACATGCTTCTTAATATCTGAAGCCATCAAAGGCCACCAAAAAACTCTAGCCACTGCCTCTCGTGTGGCAGAAATGCCTGGGTGAGCACTCAGTTTTGAATCATGGAACTCACGCAGGAGCCTGGTGCGTAACTGTTGAGGAACAAACAATTTGTTTTCGGGTTTGGACCTTGGAGCTAAAGATTGAGCCCCCACAATCTCCCGCTCCAATTCCGACGACACTTCAGCTATAACGATATTGGGTTGAAGAATGGGGGAAGGCGGGTCAGGGGCGGAAAGCGGCTCAAAACTACGTGATAAAGCATCAACTTTCACGTTTTTAGACCCTGGGCGAAAAGTTATAGAAAATTGAAATCTGGAAAAAAAAGTGACCAACGGGCCTGCCTAGGAATCAGTCTTTTAGCAGATTTGATATACTCTAGGTTTTTGTGGTCAGTGATGACTGTGATGGGGTGAGCCGCCCCCTCCAAAAAATGCCTCCATTCCTCGAACGCCAACTTGATTGCTAAGAGTTCTCTATTACCAACGTCATAATTTCTCTCAGCCTGAGAAAATTTTTTAGAGAAATAGGCACAAGGTTTGAGGTTAGTCAGAGAAGTAGGTCCCTGTGACAACACTGCCCCCACCCCAACCTCCGAAGCATCAACTTCAACCACAAACGGCTTGGATGAGTCAGGTTGATCCAGAAGAGGAGCCGATGTGAAACAATTTTTCAAAGTTAAAAAAGATTGTTTGGCCGACGGGGACCAGTTTCTAACATCTGCCCCTTTACGTGTGAGATCCGTGAGGGCTTTCACAATCTGAGAAAAACCCTTGATAAACCTGCGATAGTAATTCGCGAATCCCAAGAAGCGCTGGAGTCCTCTAAGGTCCTGAGGTTGGACCCACTCCATAATGGCTTGCACCTTCTTGGGATCCATACGAAACCCCTGTGGAGAGATTATGAGACCCAAAAATGATAGCTCCTGAACAAAGAAAGAACATTTCTCCAGCTTAACAAATAATTGATTTTCCCTGAGTCTTTGAAACACAGTTTTAACATGTGATAAATGAGAATGTCTGTCAGAGGAATATATCAGTATATCATCCAAGTAGATCACAACAAAATGGCCAATGAGGTCCGAAAAAACTACATTAATGAAATTTTGAAACACAGCTGGAGCATTGGTGAGACCGAAAGGCATGACGAGATTCTCAAATAACCCCTCAGAAGTAAGAAAAGCAGTTTTCCACTCATCCCCTTCCCGTACTCTTATCAAATTATAAGCCCCCTGAGGTCCAATTTTGAAAACCACTTGGCCCCAGAGAGCTGGTTACAGAGATCAGGAATCAGAGGCAGGGGGTATGTATTCCTGACTGTGATTTTATTAAGTTCTCGAAAGTCGAGGCAGGGACGTAGACCGCCATCCTTCTTTTTAACAAAGAAGAACCCCGCAGCTACTGGGGACACTAAGGGCCTTATATGCCCTTTGCGAAGACTTTCAGCGATGTATTGCTTCATAGCCAGGCGCTCCGGGCCTGACAAATTAAACAGACGGGCCTTGGGCAATTTGGCTCCAGGGACAAGATCAATAGCACAGTCAAATGATCTATGCGGGGGCAGAGCCTCAGCCTCACTTTCAGAGAACACGTCCTCAAAGTCTTTCAGGTACTCCGGAATACCCTCCAGACCAACAGAAGACACTGAGACAGGTTTTGCAAGTTTCAGACAATAAACAGGTTTATGGCAACAGTCGACACATTGGGATCCCCATTTAATAATCTCCCCTGATTCTCAGTCAATCACTGGGTTGTGGCGTTGAAGCCATGGCATACCCAGCACTAGCCCTGTGGGCAATTTGTCCATGATAAAACATTCCATGTCTTCCTTGTGGGAAGAATCGACCTGCAAAGAAAACCTTTTGGAAGCATAAAGAATCCCTGTTCGGGTAAGAGGGGAAGAGTCGATAGCAACAATTTTAAGGGGTGTCTCCAGCCTGACTATCCCTATCTTATGTTGGGAGACGACACAGGAACTGACCAGATTGAGAGATGAACCACTGTCCACCAATGCTGTCGAGAAAAAACGATAGTTGTCTACCAACAATTCCACCTTTAACACGACTTTAGAACATGAGGAAAATAGTACCTGAAGGTCTGGGCAGCCTCCTCGACCGCTACCCAGACCTAGTAGTTTTCCGCCGTCTTAGATGACGGACAGGTGGGGCAATCTTTTCTCCAATGTCCGGACTCTCCACAATAGAAACAGAGAAAACAAAAAACAAGAAACAAATATCCTAAAATAAAACAAAATAAAAAATATATATTGCAAAAATTGCCTGAAGTTGTAATAATAATAATAATAAGGGTATTTGGTAAACATAATTTTGATCAAAAGAATGTACAAGCCATCCCGCCACGTCAAGGCAACCCTTTGTGGGACAGTCCTACTCTAATATTAAAAACCTTTCCACTTGTCAAGTGACACAAATGTGAACAAGGCAGAGGGACTGATCCTACCAGTTGAAGCTCAGGCCAGACAGGATGGATTTTCTCAACTCAGAAACAGGGCGGTCACACCCTTATATGCACAGAATGCACTAAGAACTAGGGTTGAGCATTCCGATACTGCAAATATCGGGTATCGGCCGATATTGGCTGTATCGGAATTCCGATTCCGAGTACCGATATTTTCGTCATATCGGATACCGGAATCGGGATGTCACTGTCACTGTCAGTGTCCGTCTGTCGGGTCTGTCAGGAGTCAGTGGCACTTACCCGGCAGAAGATCTCCGGCGGTCACATCCCGGACTGCTTAATGGCCGCCATCCTCTTCTCCCCGGCGGTCACATGCAGTTTCTCGCGATAACTGCAGTGACTGCTGGGTAATCGCGGCCGTAAAGCAGTCCGATGACGTCACCGCCGGGGAAGCAGGTAATCAGCTGTGCTGCGTTGCGATGACAGGCTCTGCCTGTCATTGCGATGTAGCAGAGCTGGATCGTCGTGGGACTGTCGTTATTGACTGCGTCGGACAGGTGGTATACTGTTGGTTTGTTTTTTTTATTTTTTTACAGGAGATCGATGGCGTCGCAGGAATGAGAGAGTAATAAAAAAAATGAAAACTGTGTTGTCTCTTTTATTTCATTAAAAGACTTTTTTCTTGCTGTGTCTTTTTTTTTCACATTTAAAAACTTTGGGATTAATAATGGATCGGTGTCTTATTGACGCCTCTCCATTATTAACCGGGCTTATTGTCACCGTGCAATCAACGGTGACATTAACCCCTTATTACCCCACTTGCCACCGCTACAGGGCAGTGGGAAGAGCCGGGTAAAGTGCCACAATTGGCACATCTTTTGATGCGCCAAATGTGGGGCTGCTGTAGCCTGGTATTATCAGGCTGTTGAGGGCCAAAATCCATGGGCCTTGACAGTCTTTTAATACCAGGCCGCAGCAGTCTGCATTTTACTTGGCTGGTTAACAAAAATAGGGGGGACCCCACGCCAATTTTTTTCGAGGGGATCCCCTATTTTTGTTAATCAGCCAAGATATGCAGACTGCTGTGGCCTAGTATTATCAGGCTGGCAAGGTCCATGGATCTTGGCTCCTTAACAGCCTGAAAATCCAGGCCTCAGCGGTCTGCTTCATCTGGCTGGTTAACAAAAATAGGGGGGACCCCACGCCATTTTTTTTTCGAAGGGAACCCCTATTTTTGTTAATCAGTTCCCTCTGACGTCACTGATGGTGTCCCTGGCTGACCTGAAGTGAAAGTGGAAAGCAATCAATTAAGCTTTCCACTTCCTCTCCTGTCAGCCAGGAGAGGAGCTCATTCATTTGGGGATTTACTGTGAGGCTGCAGCATTAGCTGCGGTCCCTGCAGTAAACATTAACCCTTTCTGAAGGATTACACCGTGGGACCTGACTGTGCATCGGATTGGTAAGAATAATTTTGCTTTATTATTTTATTTTTATTACAGGAAATGGTTTTAGCAGGTAAATAAAATATGGTCAAAAACTGTGTGATTATTTCATTAAACTTCTTTTTTATTAAAGTGTGTGTGTTTGATTTTTCTTTCATACAATAGGATTAATAATTGATAGTTGTCTAATTGACAGCTCTCAATTATTAACCTGGCTTAAAGTGACCTTTCAATTGCAAGGTCATTTTAACTCCTTATTGACCCATTCGCCACCGCTACAGGGCAATGGGAATAGACGGGCAAAGTGCCAGAAAGGGAAAATCTAATTAGAGATTTGCCCTTTCTGGGGTGTCTGGGGCAGATGTTAAGTAGCCGGGGGGGGCCAAAAAAAATGGTCCCTCTCTGGGCTATTATTATCTGCCCCCACTCACTGGCTTTGTCTGTCTGGTTGCGAAAATAGGGCGGGAGCCCACGCATTTTTTTTCAGCAATTTTACACCTCATATATATATATACATGTCATTGAATTTTTGACACATATATATTTATATTTATAGTTCATACACTTCTACATAGTATAATAGCCGCTAATTCAATTGCCGGCTTTTGTGAAAATGCAGAACCCGACATGAAATGACACTTGGTGTACATAGGGTTAACCATGTCTTTTCATGTAGTTTGATATCTGATTTGCACAAACAATTACATGAGTGTAAGTGTGCAAAATTTCACACCTGTAGGGGTTAATTAAAGGTGTAAATTCGTAGCAAAAAAGTCCGTTTTTTTTACAACGAATTTACACCTTTAATTAACCCCTACAGGTGTGAAATTTTGCACACATAGACTGATGTAATTGTTTGTGCAAATCAGATAGCAAACGACATGAAAAGACATGGTTAACCCTATGTACACCAAGTGTCATTTCATGTCGGGTGCTTCTGTCTTTTCACAGAAGCCGGCTTTACCCGGCAATTGAATCAGAGGATATTTTACTATGTAGAAGTGTATAAACTATACATATATGTATATATATATGTCACAATGACATGTATATATATATATATATATGTATTCTATGTGTGTATATTTAGTGTTTACAAGGAAAGAGAGAGGTTTTTTTAGTTGCGATATTTTGTTCCCATAGACTTACATGGGACTTTCCGGTATCGGTATCGGTATCGCCGATATTTTAATGGTATCGGCGATACCATTCCGATTCCGATACTTTTGGATATCGGAAAGTATCGCTCAACTCTACTAAGAACTAAATAAAAAACTGGGTCTGAACTGAAAAAATAAGTTGATGTGTATGCAAAATGTAAATGCATATCAAAATTATGTTTACCAAATACCCTTATTATTATTATTACAACTTCAGGCAATTTTTGCAATATATATTTTTTATTTTGTTTTATTTTAGGATATTTGTTTCTTGTTTTTTGTTTTCTCTGTTTAATGGTCATGTGTTTGATATGCATTTTACATTTTTGCATACACATCAATTATTTTTTTCAGTTCGAGACCAGTCAGTTTTTTACAATAGGGAAACAGAGTTGTTTTCTCCCGGCGGCGATGTCATTCTCTCCTTCTATTTTAGCGAGGTGGTGCCAATGTCCATGACCTCAGTAGTGGCTCCAGTCTCTTTATTTGCTGCCAGCCAACAGTGGAGTTTCACACGCACTGCATGACACCCCTGACGCGTAGCCTGTGGTCCATTCGTACGGCCTGGGTTATGGCGTCCATCAAAGTATCAGGTGGAGGATGAAGGGCCAGGGCGTCCTGGAGACGTTCAGACAGGCCTCTGCGGAATAGCCCTCGAAGGGCGGCATCATTCCAGGAGACCTCCGCTGCCCAACGTCGGAACTCCGAACAGAACCACTCGGCTGAATGTTTACCCTGACGAATACTCATTACCATGTCCTCAGCCATACGGACCCTGTCAGGCTCATCATAGATGCGGCCCAGGGCATGAAAAAACGTATCAACAGTCATCCTCTCAGGAGCAGAAGGAGAGAGAGAAAAAGCCCAGGCTTGTGAGGCCCCCGAAGTAGGGAAATAATGACCCCCACCCTCTGGAACTCATCCCCAGAAGAGCGAGGCCTCAGGGAGACAAAAAGTTTACACCCGTCCCTGAAGGCTCTGAACTCATTTTTATCCCCTGAGAAGTAGTCGGGCAGTTTAACTGGAGATTCAGGAGATACTAACGACACATCCCTGCCCCCAGTACCCAGAGACCCGCAGCGACAGCCCCCTGTACGGTATCTACCAGCTGCTGCTGGGTCTGAGCCATCATGCACTGCTCAACATTCAACTCCTGGAACCTTTGCGTCAGATGTTTCACCTGACCTGCTAATACCTGCATGGGATCCATGGGGATAACACTCCTAAATCTCCCCCTCAGAAAAAAAAAATGTAACGGTCGTTTATAATGTCAGGGACACCGCACTGCACTTGCTCACTTGAGCCAGTGCGTGTGTCCTGAGTGAACAAACTGTGCCAAAAGATACCTGTATAGCAGAGCCGCAGCAGGGAAGACGTGTGTTTCTGAGGAACAGGACCTTCAACATGTGACTGCCAAGGGGCGGAGCCGGCCACACGTCTCTCAGAGGCAGCAGTAGCAGATAGAGAATGCTTCAGACCGGAGGACCTGCAGCACCTGACTGCCTAGGGGCGTGGCCTAAGCTCCAGAGATCTAGGAAGGTAAAGGAAAACTCCTAGAAGGGTAACTACGAAATAAAATTACCAAGGGGCATAGACAGAATGGATAGTCAGGATAGCCAGGTCATACACAGAGGGAGCAACGCAGTACAAAAGGAGCAGGCAGAGAATAATCAGAACACAGCCAAGGGATCATACACAGAGGGAGCAACGCAGTACAAAAGGGACAGGCAAAACTCGTAACAGGGACACAGCCAAATCAGAACCAGACAGACAAAACATAGCACAGGCACAACGCACTGGCACAAGCACAGGGTCAGACACACTCAGCCAAAGGTCAGAGTATAAACGACAAAGATTGGCCTCACAGTGAGGCTATAAAAAGCCTCCCAGGACCCAGAAAGAGGCCAACCAAGTTAACCCCGCGACTACCTGATCCAAGAACCCAGTAAACCATGACACTATAAAATGAATACCCTCCCCCCAGTCCCTAGTTTAAAGACTCCTCCAACCTACTAGCCATTTTCTCCCCCAGCACAGCTGCACCCTCCCCATTGAGGTGCAGCCCGTCCCTAGCATAGAACCTGTAGCCAACTGAGAAGTCGGCCCAATTCTCCAGGAAGCCAAACCACTCCTTCTTCCTACACTAATTCTTGAGCCACTTATTAACCTCCGGTTGCCTATCTGGTGTGGCGCATGGTACAGGCAGTATTTCAGAAAATACTACGTTGGAGGTCCTTGCTTTAACCCTTTCACCCCCAAAGGTGGTTTGCATGTTAATGACCGGGCCAATTTTTACAATTCTGACCACTGTCTCTTTATGAGGCTATAACTCTGGAACGTGTCAACGGATCTTCGCGAGTCTGAGAATCTTTTCTCATGACATATTGTACTTCACGTCAGTGGTAAAATTTCTTCGATATAACTTGCATTTATTTTTGAAAAAAAAAACGCAAATATGGCGAAAATTTTGAAAATGTTGCAATTTTCAAACTTTGAATTTTTATTCCCTTAAAACAGAAAAATATATCACACAAAATAGTTAATAAATAACATTTCCCACATGTCTACTTTACATCAGCACAATTTTGGAAACAACATTTTTTTTTGTTAGGAAGTTATAAGGGTTAAAAGTTGACCAGCGATTTCTCATTTTTACAACAAAATTTACAAAACCATTTTTTTAGGGACCACCTCACATTTGAAGTCACTTTGAGGGGTCTATAAGGCAGAAAATACCCAAAAGTGACACCATTCTAAAAATTGCACCCCTCAAGGTGCTCAAAACCACATTCAAGAAGTTTATTAACCCTTCAGGTGCTTCACAGGAGCTGAAGCAATGTGGAAGGAAAAAATGAACATTTAACTTTTTAGTCACAAAAATTATCTTTTACAAACATTTTTTTATTTTCACAAGGGCAAAAGGAGAAAATGGACAGATAAAGTTGTTGTCCAATTTGTCCTGAGTATGCTGATACCCCATATGTGGGGGTAACCATTGTTTGGGCACACGGCAGGGCTCGGAAGTGAAGGAGCGCCGTTTGACTTTTCCTAACCAAAATTGGCTGGAATTGAGAACGGACGCCATGTCGCGTTTGGAGAGCCCCACATGTGCCTAAACAGTGGAAACCCCCCACATGTGACCCCATTTCGGAAACTAGACCCCCTAAGGAACTTATCTAGATGTGTGGTGAGCACTTTTAACCCCCAAGTGCTTCATGCAAGTCTATAATGTAGAGCCGTGAAGAAAAAAAATCATATTTTTTCCACAAACATGATGTTTTAGTCCCCAATTTTTTATTTTCCCAAGTGTAAGAGGAGAAATTGTACAACAAAAGTTGTTGTCCAATTTGTCTTGAGTACGCTGATACCCCATATGTTGGGAGTAACCACTGTTTGGGCGCACGGCAGGGCTCGGAAGGGAAGGAGCGCCGTTTGACTTTTCCGAACCAAAATTGGCTGGAATTGAGAATGGACGCCATGTCGCGTTTGGAGAGCCCCTGATGTGCCTAAACATTGGAAACCCCCCACATCTGGCCCCATTTTGGAAACTAAACCCCCTAAGGAACTTATCTAGGTGTGTGGTGAGCACTTTGAACCCCCAAGTGTTTCACTAAAGTTTATAATGCCCTGGCGTGAAAAAAAAAAAATTTCCACAAAAGTTATTTTTTTAGTCCCCAATTTTTTATTTTCCCAAGGGTAACAGGAGAAATTGGACCCCAAATGTTGTTGTCCAATTTGTCCTGAGTACGCTAATACCCCATATGTTGGGGAACCACTGTTTGGGCGCACGGCAGTGCTCGGATGGGAAGTAGTGATGTTTTGGAATGCAGACTTTGAAGGAATGGTCTGTGGGCATCATGTTCCATTAGCAGAGCCCCTGATGTGCCTAAACAGTGGAAACCCCCCCACAAGTGACCCCATTTTGGAAACTAGACCCCCCTAAGGAACTTATCTAGGTGTGTGGTGAGCACTTTGAACCCCCAAGAGTTTCACTAAAGTTTGTAATGCCCTGGCGTGAAAAAAAAATATTTTTTTTTCCACAAAAGTGATTTTTTTAGTCCCCAATTTTTTATTTTCCCAAGGGTAACAGGAGAAATTGGACCCCAAAAGTTGTTGTCCAATTTGTTCTGAGTACGCTGATACCCCATATGTTGGGGAGAACCACTGTTTGGGCCACGGCAGGGCTCGGAAGTGAAGTAGTGAGGTTAGGATAGGATATGGGTTGAACTAGATGGACTTAAAGTCTTCCTTCAACATTAATAACTATGTTACTATTTTACTATGTATAACGCCCGGGCGTGAAAATATAAAATCCTATTTTTTTCCCACAAATATAATCTTTTAGTCCCCAATTTTTAATTTTCCCAAGGGTAACAGAAGAAATTGGACCCCAAAAGTTGTTGTCCAATTTGTCCTGAGTACGCTGGTACCCCACATGTGGGAAAAAACTGTTTAGGCACACGTCGGGGCTCGGAAGGGAAGTAGTGACGTTTTGGAATGCAGACTTTGATGGAATGGTCTGCGGGCATCATGTTCCATTTGCAGAGCCCCTGATGTGCCTAAACAGTAAAAAAAAACCACAAGTGACATAATTTTAGAAATTAGACCCCTAAGAAACTTCTCTAGATGTGCCCCCTTTTTGGAACTAATCTACAGTTTCCTGTAAATTAGTAGTGCATGGAGGTGTGGTACAATTTGAAGCAATCCTTCATACACAGGCCAGGTTTTTCGGGGCAGGTGTCGCATTGATAAATGGTATCCTTGTGTATTCCCCTTTTGTAACATACTCGGCACCTTTTTTGCGACTTACCTTTTTTCCAGTTTGCGGGACCTTCCCCGGGAAATGCTGACCTGGTACAATACGAGCACCTTCAGTTCCGGAAGTACTGGGGCCCGCTCCTTCCTGAGCGCCAAACATCAGGGCCTTGATCACTACCTCCTGGAACTGAAGGTAGGACGTATTGGTATGGCGTGCACTTCGTGACAGCAGGAAAGTGTTGAGAATTGCCATCTGTACAATGTGCACGGACAGCTTTTTGTACCACACCTTGGCCTTTCTCAAAGCACTGTATGGTTGGAGGAGTTGATCAGAGAGATCAACGCCCCCCATGTTTTTATTGTACTCCAGTACACAGTCCGGTTTGCGGACCTGTGTAAAGGTACCCCGTACAGTGCTGAGGGCGCTGCCATCACCATGTATGGTGGTCAAGAGAAGGACATCTTGTCCTTGTACTTGACCACCAGCAGGTGGTCGCTACATTGGGCTCTGCTCTCACCCTTTCTGAGCATCTGCTCAACCAGCGTCTTCGGGAGGCCCCTCTGATTTTTGCGGACGGTACCGCAGGCTGCGGTACCACGCCCAAAGAGGGATTTGTAGAGTGGGATGCTGGAATAAAAGTTATCGGTGTAGAGGTGATGATAACCTTTATCCAGCAGTGAATGAACCAAATCCCACGCAATTTTCCCACTCACTCCCAGGACAGGGGGACACTCAGGGGGTTCAATCCTGGTGTCCTTTCCTTTGTTAACTCTAAACTTGTGAGTGTACCCTGAGGTACTCTCACACAGTTTGTAGAGTTTGATTCCGTACCTGGCCCTCTTGCTGGGCAGGTAATGACGGAATCCGAGCCGTCCCTTAAAATGAACCAAGGACTCATCCACGCAGATGTCCCTTTGAGGCACATACACTTCAGCAAACTTTTTGTTGAAGTGTTCGATGACCGGCCGAACTTTATAACGTTATAATGTAGGAATTTCTGGATGGCCTCAAAACGCGTCCGGGCCATGACCATTCGGAACACTGGAGCGTTATATAAAAGATCAACACTCCAATATTGCCGAAGTTCTGGCTTCTTCAGGATCCCCGTGTGAAGGACCATGCCCCAAAACTGCATCATTTCTACTGCGTCTACAGGAGACCAGTTAGAATATGATGAAAGGGGGTTTTGCACCAAAAATTGCCGAGAGTACAAGTTTGTTTGCTCCACCATGTGGTTAATAAAATCCTCAGAGAAAAAGACTTTGAAAAAGTCTATTTCTGTGAGGCCGGTGGTGTCAAACTTGATTCCTGATTCTGCCACGAAATCAGGAATCAGTGGCTCGTAATTTTCGGTGGGTCCACAGTTGGGTGCGCTGGTTTGGCTTCATCTTCTGGAATGGCGGCAGATGCCTCATCTTCTGTCCTGGGGCGTCTGCGTAGTGGTTCCGCAGGACCCGAGGAGGAAGATGAGGAGGGGAAGAGGAAGAGGATGAGGAATCAGAAAAATAAAGAAATGTGGGATCCTCTCCCTCGCTATCAGTGTCGGAGGCAAGGAAAGCATATGCCTCCTCCAATGAATGACGGGTGGGACATTTTTTTTGTGAATGTGGTGCTTGGGTGTACTTTATTGATAACTGTGTATGTGTGTGGGGGGAATAGTGATTGGTGCAAACTATTCTGAAAAGAAAAATCTAAAAGAAAAAAAAAATGGGGAGAAAAAAATGCGTATGAAAAGAAAAGTCTAAAACAGCAGGCCCTAGCTCTGATAAATGAACTTCGTCACTTATCAAAGTTCGGCGGCTGCTAGATGTGGCGTAAGGAAGGGGTGTAAAAAAAAAAAAAAGGAAAACAGCCGGCACGAGATCTGATAAGTGAACTGCGTCACTTATCAAAATTCGTCGGCTGCTAAATGTGGAAACGGAGGCGGCGCAAAGGCGGGTGAAAAAAAAAAAAAAAACAGCCGGCGCGAGCTCTGATAAGTGAACTATGTCACTTGTCAAAGTTCGGCAGCTGCTAGATGTGGCGCAAAGGGAGTGGCGCAAGGAGGGGTTGAAAAAAAAAAAGGAAAACAGCCGGCACGAGATCTGATAAGTGAACTGCGTCACTTATCAAAATTCGGCGGCTGCTTAATGTGGAAACGTAGGCGGAGCAAAGGCGGGTGAAAAAAAAAAAGAAAAAAAAAAAGGAAAACAGCCGGCGTGAACTCTGACAAGTGAACTGTATCACTTGTCAAAGTTCGGCGGCTGCTAAATGTGGCGCAAAGCGAGTGGCGCAAGGAGGGGTGAAAAAAAAAAAAAGGAAAACAGCCGGCACGAGATCTGATAAGTGAACTGCGTCAATTATCAAAATTCGGCGGCTGCTAAATGTGGAAATGGAGGCGGCGCAAAGGCGGGTGAAAAAAAAAGAAAAAAGGAAAACAGCCGGCGCGAGCTCTGATAAGTGAACTGTGTCACTTGACAAAGTTCGGCGGCTGTTAGATGTGGCGCAAAGGGAGTGGCGCAAGGAGGGGGTGAAAAAAAAAAAGGAAAACAGCCGGCAAGAGATCTGATAAGTGAACTGCGTCACTTATCAAAATTCGGCAGCTGCTAAATGTGGAAACGGAGGCGGCACAAAGGCGGGTGAAAAAAAAAAGGAAAAAAAAAAAAGGAAAACAGCCGGCACGAGATCTGATAAGTGAACTGCGTCACTTATCAAAATTCGGCCACTGCTAAATGTGGAAATGGAGGCGGCGCAAAGGCGGGTGAAAAAAAAAGAAAAAAGGAAAACAGCCGGCGCGAGCTCTGATAAGTGAACTGTGTCACTTGTCAAAGTTCGGCGGCTGCTAGATGTGGTGCAAAGGGAGTGGCGCAAGGAGGGGGTGAAAAAAAAAAAAGGAAAACAGCCGGCACGAAATCTGATAAGTGAACTGCGTCACTTATCAAAATTCGGCAGCTGCTAAATGTGGAAACGGAGGCGGCGCAAAAGCGGGTGAAAAAAAAAGGAAAACAGCCGGGGCAAGCTCTGATAAGTGAACTGTGTCACTTGTCAAAGTTTGGCGGCTGCTAGATGTGGCGCAAAGGGGTGGCGCAAGGAGGGGGTGAAAAGAAAAAAATAAAAGGAAACCCGCTGGACGCGAGCTCTGATAAGTGAACTGCGTCACTTATCAAAGTTCAGCGGCTGCAGGGTGTGCGCACGGAGGTGGCGCAAAGGGGGCTGAGAGCACGAGTGTAGATCGGTGAACTGCGTCACCAATCAATGCTCGGCGGCTGCTAAATGTGCACACGGAGGTGGCGCAAAGATGGGGTGGAGGGGGTAAAAAGAGGGGGAAGGGGGATGGGGGGAAGAGAATAGGGATCAACACTTACGGTTGTAGTCTCTCTTCTTTTTTCTATCTTCTTTTTTCTATCTTTTCTTCTTTCTTCTTTTCTTCTGTCTTCAGCACTACAAGGCCCAGCACAGGAA
>JARQOD010000004.1:143657096-143731415 GCA_033576555.1 Oophaga sylvatica
ATACCCCACAAAGTGAGATTTTGCATGGTGCCCCAGATCGATGTCGATTTACGGTCATTTTGTATTTCTTTCATATTCTTACTATTGCACCAACAATTGTCTCCTTCTCACCCAACGTCTTTATTATGGTTTTGTAGCCCATTCCAGCTTTGTGCAGGTCTATGATCTTGTCCCTGACATCCTTATGAAGCTCTTTGGTCTTGCCCATGTTGTAGAGGTTACAGTCCGAATGATTAATTGAGTCTGTGGACAGGAGTCCTTTACAAAGGTGACTTAGGTAAGACAGCTGTCTTTAATGCATATAACGAGTTGATTAGGAGCATCTAACTGGTCTGTAGGAGCCAGAACTATTAATGGTTGGTAGGGGATCAAATACCTATCTCTCACTGCAAAATGTAAATAAGTTTCTAGAATTTATACAATGGATTTTTGATATTCTATTTCTCAATGTTAAAATTAACCTACCCTTAAAATTATAAACTGTTCATGTCTTTGTCAGTGTGCAAACTTACAAAATCAGCAAGGGATCAAATACTTATTTGCCCCACTGTATATACCTCCCATATACAAACAGAGGCAGACATCTTCCCTGAAGAAGCTACATACATCGGTGGCGATACGTGTGGGGTCGCTTCCTCCTTCTTTCTTGTTCACCAGCATGGCCCCACCTGCAATGTCTTCATCCTCACATGTGCAAGTTTGATGGTCTACGTTCTCTGGATGCACAATCTCTTTGGCTTTATCCAATGTGCACCACTGGAACTTCTCAAGCGGGGTCTTATCTTCTTAGGCATCTACATTCTTTTTGCTTTACTTGTAATATGCACTTTCTACATCTACATGGCTTGATCCTCTGTTTCTCTACTACACTATTATGTGTCACAGGATCTATATATTATTTTTGTTCATGTTTATATAGCTGTTTTATTATGGGCGCTATTTATTTTCTTTATCTTTTCATGTTTTACATGGTCCTGTGAACATAAACCCATCATATGCTGGGCTCATTGGGTCTCTTTAATGTATGTCTATTTTTTCAACTTGGTATACTAATATATCCAAGTATCCAACATTGCTTAGTCTGCACATATTTATATTTGGGGACTTGCAAACTTTGGAACAGTCTTTTGGAGGAGTGTCACTGCCTTATTAAGGGCATGACGTGTATCTACCATGTTTTTAGTTTTTAATGTTTTTAATATTGTCTTTTGTTTGCATTGTCGAATACTAAATAAAGCATCCTCTTTCACTTTCATCTCTGGTGATCCCTATTTCTCAGCAAGTATCTTTCTCTTTGTTTCTTCATGTTGTACAATAACATGCTGCAGGTGATCCCATTCATTATTTAGTGCTTATTGCTCCTTTGATGGTGCCCTCCTTTTTCCTCCTTGCAGACAGAACTCATGAGTAGCACACCAAATGCAAAACTACAACACAGAACAGGAGTGCAGATAACCTGAGGTAATCTAGAGCATAGAACAGGAGTGCAGATAACCTGAGCTAATATAAAACATAGAACACGAGTGCAGATAACCTGAGGTAATCTAGAGCATAGAACAGGAGTGCAGATAACCTGAGCTAATATAAAACATAGAACACGAGTGCAGATAACCTGAGGTAATCTACAGCATAGAACATGAGTGCAGATAACCTGAGGTAATATACAACATAGTACAGGAGTGCAGAAAACCTGAGATAATCTACAACATAGAACACGAGGGCAGATAACCTGAGGTAATCTACAGCATAGAACAGTAGTGCAGATAATCTGAGGTAATATACAGCATAGGACACGAGTGCAGATAACCTGAGGTACTGTACAGCATAGAACAGGAGTGCAGATAACCTGAGCTAATCTACAGCATAGAACACGAGTGCAGATAACCTGAGGAAATCTACAGCATAGAGCAGGAGTGCAGATAACCTGAGGTACTGTACAGCATAGAACAGGAGTGCAGATAACCTGAGGTACTGTACAGCATAGAACAGGAGTGCAGATAACCTGAGCTAATCTGGAGCATAGAACACGAGTGCAGATAACCTGAGGAAATCTACAGCATAGAGCAGGAGTGCAGATAACCTGAGGTAATGTACAGCAGGGCTCCCAACCGTCCTGGATCCAGCGGGACAGTGCCGATTTTGACACTCTGTCCCACTGTCCTGGCCAGGATTGCAGTTTTCCCTCACTGCGAATCAGCCGCCATGCCCACCTGTCATTTCAGAAGGGGCTGTGTACCGATCGCCATACAATTCCCTCTATGCACAGCACACAGAAGACCTCATCACGGTTCCTGAAGCTGAAGTCGCTCCTCTCCTGCATCTGCTCGGGTGGCTCATATATGGCCGTTCTGTGCACACAGGACCTGTGATGAAGTCAGAGGAGGGGAGGAGTCAAGGGTTACATGATCAGGGGCCTCAGTGTATGCAGGACTCTTGTTGTCATGGTGCTGGATGAGGGGAAGTTTATGTGTGGGGTCAGGAGGGATTTACAGGGTGTACGGAGCAGAGCCGTGTGTGTACGAGGTGTTCGCAGCGGAGCCATGTGTGTATTTGGTGTACAGAGCGGAGCCGTATGAGTACTTGGTGTACGGAGATCAACCGTGTGTGTACGAGGCGTATGGAGCGGAGCCGCATGAGTACGAGGTGTACAGAGTGGAGCCGCATGAGTACGAGGTGTATGGAGCAGAGCCGCATGTGTACAAAATTTACAGAGTGGAGCAATGTGTGTACGAGGTGTACGGAGTGTGGCCGTGTGTGTACAAGGTGTAAGGAACAGAGCCGCATGTGTACGAGGTCTACGGAGTGGAGCCATGTGTGTACTGAGTGGAGCCGTGTGTGTGCGAGGTGTACGGAGAGGAGCCGTATGTGTACGCTTGTGTACGAGGTGTACAGAGCGGAGCCACATGAGTACGAGGTGTACAGATTGGAGCCGCATGAGTACGAGGTGTATGGAGCAGAGCCGCATATGTACAAATTTTACAGAGTGGAGCAATGTGTGTACGAGGTGTGCGGAGTGTGGCCGTGTGTGTACAAGGTGTAAGGAGCAGAGCCGCATGTGTACGAGGTTTACGGAGTGGAGCCATGTGTGTACTGAGTGGAGCCGTGTATGTGCGAGGTATACGGGGAGGAGCTGTATGTGTACGAGGCATACAAAGCGGAACCGTGTGTGTATGAGGTGTGTGGAGTCGTGCGTGTACGAGGTGGGTGTATGGTGGGGAGCATTCATACTTCCCAACCGTCCCGTATCCAGCGGGACAGACCCGATTTTGAGAGTCTATCCCGCTGTCCCGGCTGGGAGCTTACTTTTCCCACGGACACAGGAGTACACAGCAGAGCCCCGAGGAGCACTTTAAAACTCGCACGTGACGTTCCACCAGAAGTGATGTGCTGGAAGCTGACCGGAAATGAGATAATTTTGGGAGGAGATTGTGACGGAACCATGGAGGCACTTCAGGGAATGCTTCAGATCCATCACCGTGTCCTCCTCCGACAGCGCGGACAGCGGGATAACCTTGGAATCGGGGATGCCGGCCATGTGAGTGGATCATGATATGTCCTGCATTGGGAGGCTCAGGTGGGCATTACAATGGGAGCCGGACTGCTATAGTATCTTAATAGAATCTTTCTTTCTTTCTCTCTCTGTTTCTTTCTCTCTCTCTGTTCTTTCTTTCCCTCTCAAATTTTTCTCTCTCTCTGTTCTTTCTCTCACTATTCTTTCTTTCTCTCTCTCTGTTCCTTCTTTCCTTGCCCTTTCTTTCTCTCTGTTCTTTCTTTCTCGTTCTCTGTTCTTTCTTTCTTCCCCTCTTTTTTTCTCTCTCTCTGTTCTTTCTTTCCCCTTTCTTTCTTTATTTCTCTGTTCTTTCTCTTCCCTCTTTCTTTCCCCTTTCTTTCACTCTGTTCTTTTTCTTTCCCTTCTTTCTCTCTTCTTTCTTTCCCCTCTTTCTTTCTCTCTCTGTTCTTTCTTTCCACTTTCTTTCTCTCTGTTCTTTCTTTCCTCTTTCTGTTCTTTCTCTTTCCCCTCTTTCTCTCTGTTCTTTCTCTCTTTCTGTTCTTTCTTTCTCTCTCTCTGTTCTTCCTTTCTCTCTCTCTCTCTGTTCTTTTTTCTCTCTCTCTGTTCTTTCTTTCCCCTCTTTCTTTCTCTTTCTTTTCTTTCTTCCCCTCTTTCTTTCTCACTGTTCTTTCTTTCACTCTCTTTCTCTCTCTGTTCTTTCTTTCCACTCTTACTTTGTCTCTGTTCTTTCTTTTTTTCTCTGTTCTTTCTTTCTTTCCCCTCTTTCTTTCTCTCTCTGTTCTTTCTTTCCCCTCGTTCTTTCTCTCTCTGTGTTCTTTCTTTTCCTCTCTTCTTTCTTTTCTCTGTCTTTCTTTCCTGTTCCCCTCGTTCTCTTCTCCTCGTGTTCTTTCTTTCCTCTCTGTTCTTTTTCTTTCCCCTTTCTTTCTCTGTTCTTCTTTCCTCTCTCTCTTTCGTTCTTTCCCCTCTTCTCTTTCTCTGTTTTTCTTTCTTCTCTCTGTTCTTTCTTCCTCCCCATCCCTTTCTCTCTCTCTGTTCTTTTTTTCTTTCTTTTTTTCTTTCTGTTTTCTTTCCCTTCTTTCTCTGTTCTTTCTTTCCTCTCTTTCTTTCTTCTTTCTTTTTGTTCTTTCTTTCTTTCTCTTCTCTTCTTTTTCTCTTTCTCCTTTCTCTCCTCTTTCTTTCTTTTCTTCTCTCTTTGTTCTTTCTTTCCTCTTTCTTCTCTCTCTTTCTTTTTTTCCCCTCTTTCTCTCTCTTTCTCCTTTCTTTCACTCTGTTCTTTCTTTCCTTTCTTTCTCTCTCTTTCCCTCTCTGTTCTTTCTTTCGCTCTCTGTTCTTTTTCTTTCCCCTCTTTCTTTCTTTCTCTCTGTTCTTTCTTTCTTTCCCCTTTCTCTCTGTTCTTTCTTCCCCTCTTTCTTTCTCTCTGTTCTTTTTTTCACTCTTTTCTCTCTCCTGTTCTTCCTTTCTCTCTCTGTTCTTTCTTTCCCGTCTTCTTTCTCTCTGTTCTCTTTTTTCTCTTTCTTTCTCTCTCTGCTCTTTCTTTCTTTCCCCTCTTTCAGTCTCTCTCTGTTCTTTCTTTCCCCTCTTTCTTTTTCTCTGTTTTCTTTCCCCTTTCTTTCTCTCTGTTCTTTCTTTCCTCTCTTTCTCTCTCTCTATTCTTTCTTCCCTTCTTTCACTCTGTTTTCTTTCGCTCTGTTCTTTCTTTCCTCTTTCTCTCTCTGTTCTTCCTTTCTTTCTCTCTGTTCTTTCTTTTTTCTCTCTGTTCTTTCTCTCTCTGCTCTTTTTCTCTCTGTTCTTTCTTTCCCCTTTCTTTCTCTCTGTTCTTTCTTTTCCCTTTCTTTCTCTCTCTGTTCTTTCTTTCTTTTCACTCTTTCTTTCGCTCTCTGTTCTTTTCTTTCCCCTTTCTTTGTCTCTGTTCTTCCTTTCTCTCTCTCTGTTCGTTCTTTCCCTTTCTTTCTCTGTTTTCTTCCTCTCTTTCTCTTCTCTCTGTTCTTTTTCTTGTTTTCTTTCTTTTCTCTCTGTTCTTTAGTTCTCTTTCTTTTTTCTCTGTTCTTTCTTTCCCCTCTTCTTTCTCTGTTTTCTTCCTTCTCCTCTGTTCTTCTTTCTCTCCTTTTTCTTTCTCCTCTTTCTTTCCTTCTCTTTCTTTCTTTCTCTTTCTTTCTCTCTCTCTTCTTCTTTCCTCTTCTGTTCTTCTCTTTTCCCTCTCTGTTCTTTCTTTCTCTCTCTGTTCTTTTCTTTCCCCTCTGTCTTCTTCTTTTTTCTTTCTTTCCCCTCTTTCTCTCTCTCTGTTCTTTCTTTCTTCCCCTCTTTCTTTCTCTCTGTTCTTTTTTTCACTCTTTTTCTCTCTCTGTTCTTTCTTTCCCCTCTTTCTCTCTCTCTGTTCTCTTTTTTCTCTGTTCTTTCTTTCTTTTTTCTCTTTCTTTCTCTCTCTGCTCTTTCTTTTTTTCCCCTCTTTCAGTCTCTCTCTGTTCTTTCTTTCCCCTTTCTTTCTCTCTGTTCTTTCTTTCTCTCTCTATTCTTTCTTTCCCCTCTTTCTTTGTCCTTTCTTCCCCCTCTTTCTTTCTCTCGTTCTTTCTTTCCTTTCTTTTTTTCTCTTTCTGTTCTTTCCTTTCTCTGTTCTTTCTTTCCCCTTTCTTTCTCTCTCTGTTCTTTCTTTCCCTTCTTTCGCTCTGTTCTTTCTTTCCTCTCTTTCTCTCTCTCTCTGTTCTTTCTTTCTTTTCGTCACTACCAGCCACTATGCCCTCATACCATCAGTGGATCACAGTGCTAAATGGGTGTGATTGGTTGGATATGGTGTACTATTGTGAAATGGTGTGTCAGGTCAAGGCCTAAAACTTTTGCCACGGCGCCTTTGTCTCTCTCTCTCCCTCCTTCAAAAGTTGGAAGGTATGTCTACAGCATAGAACATAAGAGCAGAAAACCTGAGATAATCTACAATATAGAACACGAGAACAGATAACCTGAGGTAAACTGCAACATAGAACAAGAGTGCAGGTAACCTGTTGTGATCTACAGCATAGAACAGGAGTGCAGATAACCTGAGGTAATCTACACCATAGAACATGAGTGCAGATAACCTGAGGTAATGTACAGCATAGAACACGAGTGCAGGTAACCTGTTGTAATCTACAGCAGTGGTCCCCAACCTTTTTTGCACCAGGACCGGCTTCAAGCAAGACCATTCTTCCATGGCCCGGCAGGGCGGTTGATGGAGGTGGGGCAGGGTGGGGCTTTGGTCATATGGGGGCGGGCTATGGACGGAGTTGTAGTATGTATAGCAATATGGTCCTACACATATAATCCCCCCATGTATAGTATGATGGTCCACACATATAATCCCCCCATGTATAGTATGATGGCCCCACAAAGTACTGATTGATATATATATACACTAGAGTATAAGCTGAGGCACCTAATTTTGGCACGGAAAACTGGGTAAGCTTATGGACTCGAGGATAAGCCGGGTATGCATTGTCCCCTCATTCCTATCCCGTATGTGTGGTTCCCCCTGTTGTATGCATGGCTCCCCTGTCCCATCCTGTATGCATGGCTCCGCTCCCCCCCTCCCATCCTTGTATACATGGCTCCCCTGTCCCATCCTGTATGCATGGCTCCGCTCCCACCCTTGTATACATGGCTCCCCTGTCCCATCCTGTATACATGGCTCTGCTCACCTGTCCCATTCTGTATGCATGGCTCCCCTGTCCCATCCTGCATGCATGGCTGGGCTCCGCTGGGCTCCCCCGTCCTCCCCATCATACTTACCCTCACACCGTCTCTGCACATTCCTGCATCTCTATCCCGGCGCGTCAGGTTCTTCCTGTGCGGAGCGGTCACATGGTACCGCTCATTAAGGTCATGAATATGCCTCCACGCCTACGGGAGTGGAGTCGTGTCTATAATCATGACCTTAATGAGCGGTACTACGTGACCGCTCAGCACAGGATGAAGCTGCCGCGCCGAGACAGGAATGCAGGGACGTGTGTCTAGTATTGTGAGCCGTGGCTCCGTGGACCGGCAACAAAACTCCAACGGCCCGGTTCTGGTCCGCGGACCGGTGGTTGGGGACCCCTGATCTACAGCATAGAACATGAGTGTAGAAAACCTGAGGTAATATACAGCATAGAACACGAGTGCAGGTAACCTGTTGTAATCTACAGCATAGAACACGAGTGCAGGTAACCTGTAGTAATCTACAGCATAGAACACGAGTGCAGGTAACCTGTAGTAATCTACAGCATCGAACATGAGTGCAGATAACCTGAGGTAATCTACAGCATAGAACACGAGTGCAGGTAACCTGTAGTAATCTACAGCATAGAACACGAGTGCAGGTAACCTGTTGTAATCTACAGCAAAGAAAACAAGTGCAGGTAACCTGCTGTAATCTACAGCATAGAACATGAGTGCAGAAAACCTGAGTTAATTTACAGCATAGAACAGGAGGGCAGATAACCTGAGGTAATCTACAGCATAGAACACGAGTGCAGGTAACCTGTAGTAATCTACAGCATCGAACATGAGTGCAGATAACCTGAGGTAATATACAGCATAGAACACGAGTGCAGGTAACCTGTTGTAATCTACAGCATAGAACACGAGTGCAGGTAACCTGTAGTAATCTACAGCATAGAACACGAGTGCAGGTAACCTGTTGTAATCTACAGCAAAGAAAACAAGTGCAGGTAACCTGCTGTAATCTACAGCATAGAATATGAGTGCAGAAAACCTGAGTTAATTTACAGCATAGAACAGGAGGGCAGATAACCTGAGGTAATCTACAGCATAGAACACGAGTGCAGATAACCTGAGGTAATCTACAGTATACAACAGGAGGGCAGATAACCTGAGGTAATCTACAGCATAGAACACGAGTGCAGATAACCTGAGGTAATATACAGCATAGAACAGGAGTTCAGATAACCTGAGGTAATCTACAGCATAGAACACGAGGGCAGATAACCTGAGGTAATCTACAGCATAGAACACATGTGCAGATAACCTGAGGTAATCTACAGCATAGAACAGGAGGGCGGATAACCTGAGGTAATCTACAGCATAGACCACGAGGGCAGATAACTTGAGGTAATCTACAGCATAGAACACGAGTGCAGATAACATGAGGTAATCTACAGCATAGAACACGAGTGCAGATAACCTGAGGTAATCTACAGCATAGAACAGAAGGGCAGATAACCTGAGGTAATCTACAGCATAGAACAGGAGGGCAGATAACCTGAGGTAATCTACATCATAGAACAGGAGGGCAGATAACCTGAGGTAATCTACAGCATAGAACAGGAGGGGAAATAACCTGAGGTAAGCTACAGCATAGAACACGAGTACAGATGACCTGATGTAATCTACAGCATAGAACATGAGGGCAGATAACCTGAGGTAATCTACAGCATACAACAGGAGGGCAGATAACCTGAGGTAATCTACAGCATAGAACAGGAGGGCAGATAACCTGAGGTAATCTACAGCATAGAACAGGAGGGCAGATAACCTGAGGTAATCTACAGCATAGAACAGGAGGGCAGATAACTTAAGGTAATCTACAGCATAGAACACGAGTGCAGATTACCTGAGTTAATCTACAGCATAGAATGTGAGTGCAGACAACCTGAGGTAATCTACAGCATAGAACATGAGTGCAGATAACCTGAGGTAATCTACAGCATAGAACAGGAGGGCAGATAACCTGAGGTAATCTACAGCATAGAACATGAGCGCAGATAACCTGAGGTAATCTACAGCATAGAACATGAGTGCAGATAACCTGAGGTAATCTACAGCATACAACAGGAGGGCAGATAACCTGAGGTAATCTACAGCATAGAAAATGAGCGCAGATAATCTGAGGTAATCTACAGCATAGAACAGGAGTGCAGATAACCTGAGGTAATCTACAGCATAGAACATGAGCGCAGATAATCTGAGGTAATCTACAGCATAGAACACGAGTGCAGATAATCTGAGGTAATCTACAGCATATAACAGGAGGGCAGATAACCTGAGATAATCTACAGCATAGAACAGGAGGGCAGATAACCTGAGGTAATCTACAGCATAGAACATGAGTGCAGATAACCTGAGGTAATCTACAGCATACAACAGGAGGGCAGATAACCTGAGGTAATGTACAGCATAGAACAGGAGTGCAGATAACCTGAGGTAATCTACGGCATAGAACAGGAGGGCAGATAATCTGAGGTAATCTACAGCATAGAACAGGAGTGCAGATAACCTGAGGTAATCTACAGCATAGAACAGGAGTGCAGATAACCTGAGGTAATCTACAGCATAGAAAATGAGCGCAGATAATCTGAGGTAATCTACAGCATAGAACAGGAGGGCAGATAACTTGAGGTAATCTACAGCATAGAACAGGAGGGCAGATAACCTGAGTTAATTTACAGCATAGAACAGGAGGGCAGATAACCTGAGGTAATCTACAGCATAGAACACGAGTGCAGGTAACCTGTAGTAATCTACAGCATCGAACATGAGTGCAGATAACCTGAGGTAATATACAGCATAGAACACGAGTGCAGGTAACCTGTTGTAATCTACAGCATAGAACACGAGTGCAGGTAACCTGTAGTAATCTACAGCATAGAACACGAGTGCAGGTAACCTGTTGTAATCTACAGCAAAGAAAACAAGTGCAGGTAACCTGCTGTAATCTACAGCATAGAATATGAGTGCAGAAAACCTGAGTTAATTTACAGCATAGAACAGGAGGGCAGATAACCTGAGGTAATCTACAGCATAGAACACGAGTGCAGATAACCTGAGGTAATCTACAGTATACAACAGGAGGGCAGATAACCTGAGGTAATCTACAGCATAGAACACGAGTGCAGATAACCTGAGGTAATATACAGCATAGAACAGGAGTTCAGATAACCTGAGGTAATCTACAGCATAGAACACGAGGGCAGATAACCTGAGGTAATCTACAGCATAGAACACATGTGCAGATAACCTGAGGTAATCTACAGCATAGAACAGGAGGGCGGATAACCTGAGGTAATCTACAGCATAGACCACGAGGGCAGATAACTTGAGGTAATCTACAGCATAGAACACGAGTGCAGATAACATGAGGTAATCTACAGCATAGAACACGAGTGCAGATAACCTGAGGTAATCTACAGCATAGAACACGAGGGCAGATAACCTGAGCTAATCTACAGCATAGAACAGGAGTGCAGATAACCTGAGTTAATCTACAGCATAGAACAGAAGGGCAGATAACCTGAGGTAATCTACAGCATAGAACAGGAGGGCAGATAACCTGAGGTAATCTACATCATAGAACAGGAGGGCAGATAACCTGAGGTAATCTACAGCATAGAACAGGAGGGCAAATAACCTGAGGTAAGCTACAGCATAGAACACGAGTACAGATGACCTGATGTAATCTACAGCATAGAACATGAGGGCAGATAACCTGAGGTAATCTACAGCATAGAACAGGAGGGCAGATAACCTGAGGTAATCTACAGCATAGAACAGGAGGGCAGATAACCTGAGGTAATCTACAGCATAGAACAGGAGGGCAGATAACCTGAGGTAATCTACAGCATAGAACAGGAGGGCAGATAACTTAAGGTAATCTACAGCATAGAACACGAGTGCAGATTACCTGAGTTAATCTACAGCATAGAATGTGAGTGCAGACAACCTGAGGTAATCTACAGCATAGAACATGAGTGCAGATAACCTGAGGTAATCTACAGCATAGAACAGGAGGGCAGATAACCTGAGGTAATCTACAGCATAAAAACATGAGCGCAGATAACCTGAGGTAATCTACAGCATAGAACATGAGTGCAGATAACCTGAGGTAATCTACAGCATACAACAGGAGGGCAGATAACCTGAGGTAATCTACAGCATAGAAAATGAGCGCAGATAATCTGAGGTAATCTACAGCATAGAACAGGAGTGCAGATAACCTGAGGTAATCTACAGCATAGAACAGGAGTGCAGATAACCTGAGGTAATCTACAGCATAGAACAGGAGTGCAGATAACCTGAGGTAATCTACAGCATAGAAAATGAGCGCAGATAATCTGAGGTAATCTACAGCATAGAACAGGAGGGCAGATAACTTGAGGTAATCTACAGCATAGAACAGGAGGGCAGATAATCTGAGGTAATCTACAGCATAGAACAGGAGGGCAGATAACCTGAGGTAATCTACAGCATAGAACAGGAGGGCAGATAACCTGAGGTAATCTACAGCATAGAACAGGAGGGCAGATAACCTGAGGTAATCTACAGCATAGAACAGGAGGGCAGATAACCTGAGGTAATCTACAGCATAGAACAGGAGGGCAGATAACTTGAGGTAATCTACAGCATAGAACACGAGTGCAGATAACCTGAGTTAATCTACAGCATAGAATGTGAGTGCAGACAACCTGAGGTAATCTACAGCATAGAACACGAGTGCAGATAACCTGAGGTAATCTACAGCATAGAACAGGAGGGCAGATAACCTGAGGTAATCTACAGCAATGGTCCCCAACCTTTTTTGCACCAGGGACCGGCTTCAAGCAAGTCCATTCTTCCATGGCCCGGCAGGGCGGGGATGGAGGTGTGGCAGGGGTGGGGCTTTGGTCATAAGGGGCGGGGCTATGTCAAGACTCCGCCCCACCCTTGTATGCAAGGCTCCGCTCCCACCCTTGTATGCATGGCTCCGCTCCACCTTGTATGCACTTTTCCGCTCCACCCTTGCATGGAAGGCTCCGCTCCCACCCTTGTAGAAGGCTCCCTCCCACCCTTGTAGGCAAGGCTCCACTCCCACCCTTGTAGGCAAGGCTCCACTCCACCTTGTAGGCAGCTCCGCTCCCACCCTTGTATGCAAGGTTCCGCTCCCACCCTTGTATGGAAGGCTCCGCTCCCACCCTTGTATGGAAGGCTCCGCTCCCACCCTGTATGCAAGGCTCCGCTCCCACCCTTGTATGCAAGGCTCCGCTCCCACCCTGGTATGCAAGGCTCCGCTCCCACCCTGGTATGCAAGGCTCCGCTCCCACCCTGGTATACATGGCTCCGCTCCCACACTGGTATACATGGCTCCGCTCCCCCTGTATACTGGCTCCGCTCCACCCTGGTATACATGGCTCCGCTCCCACCCTGGTATACATGGCTCCGCTCCCACACTGGTATACATGGCTCCGCTCCCACCCTGGTATACATGGCTCCGCTCCCACCCTGGTATACATGGCTCCGCTCCCACACTGGTATACATGGCTCCGCTCCCATACTGGTATACATGGCTCCGCTCCCACTCTGGTATACATGGCTCCGCTCCCACCCTGGTATACGGCTCTGCTCCCACCCTGGTATACATGGCTCCGCTCCCACCCTGGTATACATGGCTCCGCTTCCACACTGGTATACATGCCTTTGCTCCCACACTGGTATACATGGCTCCGCTCCCACACTGGTATACATGGCTCCGCTCCCACACTGGTATGCATAGCTCCGCTCCCATACTGGTATGCATGGCTCCGCTCCCACCCTGGTATGCATGGCTCCGCTCCCACGCTGGTATGCATGGCTCCGCTCCCACGCTGGTATGCATGGCTCCGCTCCCACCCTGCTATACGGCTCCGCTCCCACCCTGGTATACATGGCTCCGCTCCCACACTGGTATGCATGGCTCCGCTCCCACACTGGTATACATGGCTCCGCTCCCACACTGTTATACATGGCTCCGCTCCCCCGTCCTCCCCCATACTTACCCTCCTCGCTCCGTCGCTGAACTTCCCTGCGTCCCTGTCGGCCGTGGCAGCTTCCTCCTGTGCGCAGCGGTGACGTAGTACCGCTCATTAAGGTCATGAATATGGACGCCACGCCTATGGGAGCGGCGTCGAGTCCATATTCATGACGTTAATGAGCGGTACTACGTCACCGCTCAGCACTGCATGTGTCAGGAGTCGAACCCAGTACCTCTTGTCCACTGGCCAGCAGCTCTACCATCTGAGCTATTCTGCTGGCTGCAAAGTTCCTTGCTGAACCCAGATACCATTGACTGTTCTTCCTGATTGGCTACACCTAGTGCTCTTTTGATTGGGCCTCTGATTGCCAATTACACACCCTATATAAACCTGGCCCTGTGGGTGTGTCATTGCGAGATTATTGAGCTCCAAGCCTTTAGTCAAGCGTTTCCTGCTGATCCATTGCTACAAACACTGCTCTCCTGTGAACCGACCTCGGCCTGCCTTCTGACTACGCTCTCCGCCTGATCCATTGCTGCAAACACTGCTCTCCTGTGAACCGACCTCGGCCTGCCTTCTGACTACGCTCTCCGCCTGATCCATTGCTACAAACACTGCTCTCCTGTGTACTGACCTCCGGCTGCCACCTGACTACGTTATCTGCCTGCTCCTCTGTTACCGAACTGCCTTTCCTGTGTACCGACCTCCGGCTGCCACCTGACTACGTTATCCGCCTGATCCATTGCTACAAACACTGCTCTCCTGTGTACCGACCTCCGGCTGCCATCTGACTACGCTACCTGCCTCTGCTTCCCCTAGTGTTTGCAGTAACATCGGCTCCAACCCAGACGGGATCTTGACAGAATAATCTCGCGCCAAAATGGAGTCCGCTGTGAACACCCTGAGACGGCAAGTTACGGAGCTTCAAAGTTTTCGTACTGACTCTCAAGGAAAATATGCCAAGTTACAAACTGATTTCACGGCGATACAACAGGAAGTAATTGAGCTACAAAAACAACTTCTGGACGTGCGCAATTCAGGGTCCGAATCAAACGCGCGGCTGCCGCTGCCTGCAAAGTTCAGTGGGGATCGCAAGCAGTACCGAGGATTCCTCAATCAATGCCGCATATACTTCCAGATGCAACCTGCTCCCTTTACCAGTGAGAGGAAGAAAGTTTTTTTCATGATAAATCTCCTGACGGATGAAGCTCTTGCTTGGGCTTCACCTTATGTAGAAAAGGACTATGACCTCCTTAATGACCTGGAAGCCTTCACCGCAGCTATGAATCAAGTTTTTGATGACCCAAACCGCTGTGCCACAGCAGAAACCAAATTACATAATTTGCGCCAAGGACGTCGCTCTGTTGCGGAATACACATCGGAGTTCCGTCGCTGGGTGGCCGACACCACCTGGAATCCAGCGGCCCAGAGAAGTCAATTTCGACGAGGGTTATCAGAACCAGTGAAAGACGAGCTTGCCAGGGTTGAGACCCCTGACCAGTTGGAGGACTTTATTCAACTATGTATCCGGATTGACCAGAGACTTACTGAAAGGAGAAAGGAGAGACTGCGAGCACTTGGGAATAGCCCTGGCTTCTCATTTTCAGCATCGGACCACCAAGAAAAGACGCAAGGCGTGTCTGAACCGATGCAGATCGACGTCATCCGAAGACCACTCTCTGCACAGGAGAAGGAGAGGCGACGTGCAGAACATCTCTGCCTCTATTGTGGGGACCCTGGACACTATGCCATCAACTGTCCTAACAAAAGGACTATAGCCTTTACCAACAACAGGTCTGCCAGCAATATGGACCTTTCTCAGCAGTCGGATTCCATCTTGCAGACTATCTCATCAGTAACGCCAGAAATAGACAAAATACATACTACATCATCTCATTTTGTAATCCCCATTCAGGTTGTAATGGGCACCCAAAAAATACAATGCTCTGCCCTGTTGGATTCGGGAGCAGGAGGAATTTTATGGACTTAAAATTTACACGTGATAATAATATTTCCAGTAGGACCAAATCCACACCAATTGAAATGGAAACGGTGGATGGATCACCCTTGTCTTCTGGACCTGTCACGCATGAGACAATCGAACTGGAGATTTGTATCGAACCGGATCATCATGAAGCTGTTAGTTTCCACCTTATCTCATCTCCGAAATTTCCCGGTTATTCTAGGGATCCCCTGGTTTTCAGTCCATAACCCTTCTATCAACTGGGCATCAAGGACCATCACCTTTCCATCTGACTACTGTAAGAATAATTGTCATAAGGAACCCCCTGTTCTCCAACAAGTCCAAATCTCTGAGATTTCGCATGAGAAGGAAGAGAAACTACCACCTCAATATCAGCAGTTCTCTGATGTCTGCAGTAAGAAGAAAGCAGATCAATTACCTCCTCACCGTCCTTACGACTGTCCCATTGAATTGCTGCCAGGAGCAACCATTCCATTTGGACGGATTTACAATCTTTCCGAACCTGAATTGAAGGTATTAAGAAAGTTCCTGGATGAAAATTTAGAGAAAGGCTTTATTCGACCTTCCACATCTCCAGCTGGGGCACCCCTGTTCTTTGTTGAAAAGAAAGACTCTACTCTGCGGCCATGTATTGACTACAGAGAGATGAATAATATCACTGTCAAGAATCGCTACCCGCTACCCTTGATTCCTGAACTATTTGAGAGACTCCGTTCTGCGAAAATCTTTACGAAGCTGGATCTTAGAGGGCTTACAACCTCATACGGATTCGCCCAGGAGATGAGTGGAAGACCGCCTTCAGAACGAGATATGGACATTTTGAATCTCTGATTATGACCTTTGGTCTTAGCAATGCCCCAGCCACCTTTCAACATTTTATTAATGATGTATTTCGAGATTTCTTGGACCAATTCGTTGTGGCTTATCTCGATGACATTCTATATTTTCAGACACCTTGGAAGAGCATCGCAGGCACGTCCAGTTAGTCTTGGAACGACTACAGGAGAACCATCTTTACATTAAACTTGAAAAATGTGAGTTTGAACAAACCAGTATCCAATTTCTGGGATATATCATCTCCCCAGAAGGTCTGAGCATGGATCCCGGCAAAATCAATGCTGTAGTGGACTGGCCTGTTCCAAGAAATTTAAAAGACGTCCAGCGTTTCATAGGATTTGCAAATTTTTACCGAAAATTTATAAAGAACTTTTCACGGATCATACTACCAATTACTACACTAACAAAAAAGACCAAAGCATTTTTCTGGTCTCCGGAGGCACAGGAGGCTTTTGACAAATTGAAAACTCTTTTTACGTCTGCTCCATTGTTAGTACACCCAAATCCTGAATTGCCATTTACTGTCGAAGTGGACGCCTCGGACTCTGCAGTGGGAGCCATTCTGTCTCAGCGAGTTGGGGACAAAATGCAACTTCACCCATGTGCGTTTCTTTCCCACACCATGTCATCTGCAGAAAAGAACTACGACATCGGTAATAAAGAACTGTTAGCCATTAAAGTTGCCTTCTCCGAATGGAGACATCTTTTGGAAGGTGCCAATCACCCTGTGACTGTCCTCACGGACCACAAGAATCTTGAATTCCTCCGTACAGCAAAAAGATTGTCTGCAAGACAAGCACGATGGGCCTTATTTTTCTCAAGATTCAATTTTATAATTTCTTACCGGCCTGGTTCAAGAAATGGCAAGGCTGACGCCCTGTCCAGGATGTGTTCGGAACCTCAGGAGAGGTCTAGTAATGACGATACAATTCTAGGCCCTAAAAATTTTTTGGGAATATTGCACTCTAGAGGACTATGTAATAGAATTAAAGATGGATATCAAGAGGACTCTTTCCTTAACCATCCTTCGGAAGACGTCGATCTTTCATTCAAAGAGGGGTTTTGGATGCAGAAACACAAAATATATGTACCTGAATCTTCTCGCCTTGAAGTCCTCAAAAATGTCCATGATTCTAAACTGGCAGGACATCCTGGAGTTGCAAAAACACAAGACTTACTACTTCGTTTCTTTTGGTGGCCTAATTGTAGGAAGGACGTGAGGAAATATGTTTCAACCTGTTTAACATGCGCACGAAACAAGACCCCACGATCGTCTCCTCTAGGACTCTTGCAACCACTTCCAGTTCCATCCAGGCCTTGGGGATCTATTTCCATGGATTTTATTGTGGAACTACCCCCTTCCAAACAGATGACCGTCATCCTTGTCATAGTGGACCGACTCACAAAAATGGCCCACTTTATTCCAACTGAAGGAATTCCTACTGCTGAAAAAACTGCAGAACTGATAATCAAAGAGGTATTCAGGTTACATGGAATTCCTGACAGCGTGGTGTCTGACAGAGGCGTTCAGTTTACGTCAAAATTTTGGAAGAGTTTCTGTACAGCCTTGGGAGTCACGGTGAATCTTTCTACCGCTTTCCATCCTCAGTCCAATGGCCAGACGGAGAGAACGAACCAGACTTTGGAGCAATACCTCCGTGGCTTCATTTCCTATCTTCAGGATGACTGGGTGGACTATTTACCAACAGCAGAGTTTTCCTACAACAACTCCATACATAGCGCTACATCTCAAACCCCATTTTTTGCTAATTATGGAGTACATCCAGTATTTATCCCTAATCTGCCAGTGAACACTCCCATTCCTGCTGTAAATGACAGGCTTGCAAAATTACAGGAATCCCAGAAGGAATTATCAGAGATATTACTCAAGACCCAGGAAGTATATAAGGAAGCAGCAGATAAACATCGGAGAGTGCCCCCTGCTCTTCAGGTTGGAGACAAAGTTTGGCTGTCCACTAAAAACCTTAAGACACATGTGCCATCCTCCAAATTGGGTCAGAAATTCATTGGACCTTTTCAAATTTCTGCAAAAATTAACCAGGTTGCTTTTCGTTTGGAACTTCCCAACAATCTAAAGATTCATCCAGTGTTTCACATATCCTTGCTCAAACCCTTCTGTGAAAACCCGTTTCCAGGAAGAATTCAGCCACCTCCTTCACCAGAAAGGATCCGTGGTGAAGAAGAATACATTGTGGATAAGATTCTGGACTCCCGAAAATTCAGAGGTAAACTGCAGTATCTGGTGCAGTGGAAGGGTTACGGACCAGAGGAAAATTCATGGGAACCAAGGGACAACGTCCATGCTCCTAGACTAACAAGAGCCTTTCATCAGAGGTACCCGGATAAGCCAGCTCCTGAGATGTCCAGAGGCCATCCTGGAAGGAGGGGAGTACTGTCAGGAGTCGAACCCAGTACCTCTTGTCCACTGGCCAGCAGCTCTACCATCTGAGCTATTCTGTTGGCTGCAAAGTTCCTTGCTGAACCCAGATACCATTGACTGTTCTTCCTGATTGGCTACATCTAGTGCTCTTTTGATTGGGCCTCTGATTGCCAATTACACACCCTATATAAACCTGGCCCTGTGGGTGTGTCATTGCGAGATTATTGAGCTCCAAGCCTTTAGTCAAGCGTTTCCTGCTGATCCATTGCTACAAACACTGCTCTCCTGTGAGCCGACCTCGGCCTGCCTTCTGACTACGCTCTCCGCCTGATCCATTGCTGCAAACACTGCTCTCCTGTGAACCGACCTCGGCCTGCCTTCTGACTACGCTCTCCGCCTGATCCTTTGCTACAAACACTGCTCTCCTGTGTACTGACCTCCGGCTGCCACCTGACTACGTTATCTGCCTGCTCCTCTGTTACCGAACTGCCTTTCCTGTGTACCGACCTCCGGCTGCCACCTGACTACGTTATCCGCCTGATCCATTGCTACAAACACTGCTCTCCTGTGTACCGACCTCCGGCTGCCATCTGACTACGCTACCTGCCTCTGCTTCCCCTAGTGTTTGCAGTAACATCGGCTCCAACCCAGACGGGATCTTGACAGGATGAAGCTGCTGCGGCCGACAGGGATGCAGTGACGGAAGGTGAGTATTGAGTCTTCTTGAAGCTGGTGGCTGTAGCTGTCGCTACAGTGCTACAGCCGCCGGCTCCATGTGTGACCAGCGTTCTATGCCGTGGCTCAGCGGCCCGGCAACAGAACTGCAACGGCCCAGTCCTGGGCAGCGGACCGGCGGTTGGGGACCCCTGCTGTAGATTACCCCAGGTTATCTACCCTTGTGTTCTATGCTGTAGATTACCTCAGGTTATCTGCCCTCCTGTTCTATACTGTAGATTAACTCAGGTTATCTGCACTGGTGTTCTATGCTGTAGATTACCTCAGGTTATCTGCCCTCCTTTTCTATGCGGTTGATTACCTCATGTTATCTGCACTCGTGTTCTATGCTGTAGATTACCTCAGGTTATCTGCCCTCCTGTTCCATGCTGTATATTACCTCAGGTTATCTGCACTCGTGTTCTGTGCTGTAATTACCTCAGGTTATCTGCCCTCCTGTTCTATGCGGTATATTACCTCAGGTTATCTGCACTCGTGTTCTGTGCTGTAGATTACCTCAGGTTATCTGCCCTCCTTTTCTATGCGGTTGATTACCTCATGTTATCTGCACTCGTGTTCTATGCTGTAGATTACCTCAGGTTATCTGCCCTCCTGTTCCATGCTGTATATTACCTCAGGTTATCTGCACTCGTGTTCTGTGCTGTAATTACCTCAGGTTATCTGCCCTCCTGTTCTATGCGGTATATTACCTCAGGTTATCTGCACTCGTGTTCTGTGCTGTAGATTACCTCAGGTTATCTGCCCTCCTGTCCTATGCTGTAGATTACCTCAGGTTATCTGCCCTCCTGTTCTATGCTCTAGATTACCTCAGGTTATCCACTCGTTTTCTATGCTGTAGACTCTACAGCATAGTAGAACATGAGTGCAGATAATCTGAGGTAATCTACAGCATAGAACAGAAGGGCAGATAACCTGAGGTAATCTACAGCATAGAACAGGAGGGCAGATAACCTGAGGTAATCTACAGCATAGAACATGAGCGCAGATAACCTGAGGTAATCTACAGCATACAACAGGAGGGCAGATAACCTGAGGTAATCTACAGCATAGAAAATAAGCGCAGATAATCTGAGGTAATCTACAGCATAGAACAGGAGGGCAGATAACCTGAGGTAATCTACAGCACAGAACACGAGTGCAGAAAATCTGAGGTAATCTACAGCACAGAACACGAGTGCAGATAATCTGAGGTAATCTACAGCATAGAACAGGAGGGCAGATAACCTGAGGTAATCTACAGCATAGAACAGGAGGGCAGATAACCTGAGGTAATCTACAGCATAGAACATGAGCGCAGATAACCTGAGGTAATCTACAGCATAGAACATGAGTGCAGATAACCTGAGGTAATCTACAGCATACAACAGGAGGGCAGATAACCTGAGGTAATCTACAGCATAGAAAATGAGCGCAGATAATCTGAGGTAATCTACAGCATAGAACAGGAGTGCAGATAACCTGAGGTAATCTACAGCAAAGAACATGAGCGCAGATAATCTGAGGTAATCTACAGCATAGAACACGAGTGCAGATAATCTGAGGTAATCTACAGCATAGAACAGGAGGGCAGATAACTTGAGGTAATCTACAGCATAGAACAGGAGGGCAGATAATCTGAGGTAATCTACAGCATAGAACAGGAGGGCAGATAACCTGAGGTAATCTACAGCATAGAACAGGAGGGCAGATAACCTGAGGTAATCTACAGCATAGAACAGGAGGGCAGATAACCTGAGGTAATCTACAGCATAGAACAGGAGGGCAGATAACCTGAGGTAATCTACAGCATAGAACAGGAGGGCAGATAACCTGAGGTAATCTACAGCATAGAACAGGAGGGCAGATAACCTGAGGTAATCTACAGCATAGAACAGGAGGGTAGATAACCTGAGGTAATCTACAGCATAGAACAGGAGGGCAGATAACCTGAGGTAATCTACAGCATAGAACCGCAGGGCAGATAACCTGAGGTAATCTACAGCATAGAACCGCAGGGCAGATAACCTGAGGTAATCTACAGCATAGAACCGCAGGGCAGATAACCTGAGGTAATGTACAGCATAGAAAATGAGCGCAGATAATCTGAGGTAATCTACAGCATAGAACAGGAGGGCAGATAACCTGAGGTAATCTACAGCATAGAACAGGAGGGTAGATAACCTAAGGTAATCTACAGCATAGAACAGGAGGGCAGATAACCTGAGGTAATCTACAGCATAGAACCGCAGGGCAGATAACCCGAGGCAATCTACAGCATAGAACATGAGCGCAGATAATCTGAGGTAATCTACAGCATAGAAAATGAGCGCAGATAATCTGAGGTAATCTACAGCATAGAACAGGAGGGCAGATAACTTGAGGTAATCTACAGCATAGAACAGGAGGGCAGATAATCTGAGGTAATCTACAGCATAGAACAGGAGGGCAGATAACCTGAGGTAATCTACAGCATTGAACGCAGGGCAGATAACCTGAGGTAATCTACAGCATAGAACCGCAGGGCAGATAACCTGAGGTAATGTACAGCATAGAAAGAGCGCAGATAATCTGAGGTAATCTACAGCATAGAACAGGAGGGCAGATAACCTGAGGTAATCTACAGCATAGAACAGGAGGGTAGATAACCTAAGGTAATCTACAGCATAGAACAGGAGGGCAGATAACCTGAGGTAATCTACAGCATAGAACCGCAGGGCAGATAACCGAGGCAATCTACAGCATAGAACAGAGCGCAGATAATCTGAGGTAATCTACAGCATAGAAATGAGGCAGATAATCTGAGGTAATCTACAGCATAGAACAGGAGGGCAGATAACTTGAGGTAATCTACAGCATAGAACAGGAGGGCAGATAATCTGAGGTAATCTACAGCATAGAACAGGAGGGCAGATAACCTGAGGTAATCTACAGCATGAACAGGAGGGCAGATAACCTGAGGTAATCTACAGCATAGAACAGGAGGGTAGATAACTGAGGTAATCTACAGCATAGAACCGCAGGGCAGATAACCTGAGGTAATCTACAGCATAGAACGCAGGGCAGATACCTGAGGTAATCTACAGCATAGACAGGAGGGCAGATAACCTAGGTAATCTACAGCATAGAACAGAGGGCAGATAACCTGAGGTAATCTACAGCATAGAACCGCAGGGCAGATAACCTGAGGTAATCTACAGCATAGAAAATGAGCGCAGATAATCTGAGGTAATCTACAGCATAGAACAGGAGGGCAGATAACTTGAGGTAATCTACAGCATAGAACAGGAGGGCAGATAATCTGAGGTAATCTACAGCATAGAACGAGGGCAGATAACCTGAGGTAATCTACAGCATATAACAGGTGGCAGATAACCTGAGGTAATCTACAGCATAGAACAGGAGGGCAGATAACCTAGGTAATCTACAGCATAGAACAGGAGGGCAGATAACCTGAGGTAATCTACAGCATAGAACAGGAGGGCTAGATAACCTGAGGTAATCTACAGCATAGAACAGGAGGGAGATAACCTGAGGTAATCTACAGCATAGAACCGCAGGGCAGATAACCTGAGGTAATCTACAGCATAGAACGCAGGGCAGATAACCTGAGGTAATCTACAGCATAGAACAGGAGGGCAGATAACCTAGGTAATCTACAGCATAGAACGGGGCAGATAACTGAGGTAATCTACAGCATAGAACCGCAGGGCAGATAACCTGAGGTAATCTACAGCATAGAACATGAGCGCAGATAATCTGAGGTAATCTACAGCATAGAACAGGAGGGCAGATAACCTGAGGTAATCTACAGCATAGAACAGGAGGGCAGATAACCTAAGGTAATCTACAGCATAGAACAGGAGGGCAGATAACCTGAGGTAATCTACAGCATAGAACCGCAGGGCAGATAACCTGAGGTCAATCTACAGCATAGAACATGAGCGCAGATAATCTAGGTAATCTACAGCATAGAACAGGAGGGCAGATAACCTGAGGTAATCTACAGCATAGAACCGAGGGCAGATAACCTGAGGTAATCTACAGCATAGAACCGCAGGGCAGATAACCTGAGGTAATCTACAGCATAGAAATGAGCGCAGATAATCTGAGGTAATCTACAGCATAGAACAGAGGGCAGATAACTTGAGGTAATCTACAGCATAGAACAGGAGGCAGATAACCTGAGGTAATCTACAGCATATAACAGGTGGCAGATAACCTGAGGTAATCTACAGCATAGAACAGGGGGCAGATAACCTAAGGTAATCTACAGCATAGAACAGGAGGGCAGATAACCTGAGGTAATGTACAGCATAGAACAGGAGTGCAGATAACCTGAGGTAATCTACAGCATAGAATGGAGGGCAGATAATCTGAGGTAATCTACAGCATAGAACAGGAGTGCAGATAATCTGAGGTAATCTACAGCATAGAACAGGAGTGCAGATAACCTTGAGGTAATCTACAGCATAGAAAATGAGCGCAGATAATCTGAGGTAATCTACAGCATAGAACGAGGGCAGATAATCTGAGGTAATCTACAGCATAGAACAGGAGGGCAGATAACCTGAGGTAATCTACAGCATAGAACAGGAGGGCAGATAACCTGAGGTAATCTACAGCATAGAACAGGAGGGCAGATAAACTGAGGTAATCTACAGCATAGAACAGGAGGGCAGATAACCTGAGGTAATCTACAGCATAGAACAGGAGGGCAGATAACCTGAGGTAATCTACAGCATAGAACAGGAGGGCAGATAACCTGAGGTAATCTACAACATAGAACAGGAGGGCAGATAACCTGAGGTAATCTACAGCATAGAACAGAGGGCAGATAACCTGAGGTAATCTACAGCATAGAACAGAGGGCAGATAACCGGAGGTAATCTACAGCATAGAACCGCAGGGCAGATAACCTGAGGTAATCTACAGCATAGAACGCAGCAGATAACTGAGTAACCATGAGAATATGTACTAAGCATGAAAATGGGCAATTCTGAGGTAATCTACAGCATAGAACAGGAGGGCAGATAACCTGAGGTAATCTACAGCATAGAACAGGAGGGCAGATAACCTAAGGTAATCTACAGCATAGAACAGGAGGGCAGATAACCTGAGGTAATCTACAGCATAGAACGCAGGCAGATAACCGAGCAATTACAGCAAGAATGAGCGCAGATAATGAGGTAATCTACAGCATAGAACAGGAGGGCAGATAACCTGAGGTAATCTACAGCATAGAACCGCAGGGCAGATAACCTGAGGTAATCTACAGCATAGAACCGAGGGCAGATAACCTGAGGTAATCTACAGCATAGAACAATGAGGCAGATAATCTGAGGTAATCTACAGCATAGAACAGGAGGGCAGATAACTGAGGTAATCTACAGCATAGAACAGGAGGGCAGATAATCTGAGGTAATCTACAGCATAGAACAGGAGGCAGATAACCTGAGGTAATCTTACAGCATATAACAGGGGGCAGATAACCTGAGGTAATCTACAGCATAGAACAGGAGGGCAGATAACCTAGAGGTAATCTACAGCATAGAACAGAGGGCAGATTAACCTGAGGTAATCTACAGCATAGAACAGGAGGGCAGATAACCTGAGGTAATCTACAGCATAGAACAGGAGGTAGATAACCTGAGGTAATCTACAGCATAGAACAGGAGGGCAGATAACCTGAGGTAATCTACAGCATAGAACCGCAGGGCAGATAACCTGAGGTAATCTACAGCATAGAACATGAGCGCAGATAATCTGAGGTAATCTACAGCATAGAACAGGAGGGCAGATAACCTGAGGTTAATCTACAGCATAGAACAGGAGGCAGATAACCTAAGGTAATCTACAGCATAGAACAGAGGGCAGATAACCTGAGGTAATCTACAGCATAGAACACGCAGGGCAGATAACCTGAGGCAATCTACAGCATAGAACCGCAGGGCAGATAACCTGAGGTAATTCTACAGCATAGAACAGGAGGGCAGATAACCTGAGGTAATCTACAGCATAGAACCGCAGGGCAGATAACCTGAGGTAATCTACAGCATAGAACCGCAGGGCAGATAACCTGAGGTAATCTACAGCATAGAACCGCAGGGCAGATAACCTGAGGTAATCTACAGCATAGAATGGCGCAGATAACCTGAGGTAATCTACAGCATAGAACCAGGAGGGCAGATAACTTGAGGTAATCTACAGCATAGAACCGCAGGGCAGATAACTCTGAGGTAATCTACAGCATAGAACAGAGGGCAGATAACCTAGGTAATCTACAGCATAGAACAGGAGGCAGATAACTGAGGTAATCTACAGCATAGAACCGCAGGGCAGATAACCTGAGGTAATCTACAGCATAGAACCGAGGGCAGATAACCTGAGGTAATCTACAGCATAGAACCGCAGGGCAGATAACCTGAGGTAATCTACAGCATAGAAATGCAGCGCAGATAACCTGAGGTAATCTACAGCATAGACAGGAGGGCAGATAACTTGAGGTAATCTACAGCATAGAACCGAGGGCAGATAACCTGAGGTAATCTACAGCATAGAACAGGAGGGCAGATAACTAAGGTAATCTACAGCATAGAACAGGAGGGCAGATAACCTGAGGTAATCTACAGCATAGAACCGCAGGGCAGATAACCTAAGGTAATCTACAGCATAGAACAGGAGGGCAGATAACGTGAGGTAATCTACAGCATAGAACCGCAGGGCAGATAACCTGAGGTAATCTACAGCATAAACAGTGGGCAGATAACCTGAGGTAATCTACAGCATATAACAGGTGGGGAGATAACCTGAGGTAGAAAACAGCATGATTTTAGATCCCATTGAATAAATTATACTTTGCCATGTAGGACAGACGTGCTGTAATGCAGGGCTATACGCTGCAGTGATCCATTTTTACCAGATAACACATATGGGATGCCTTCAGCTACACAGAACACGACAACTCTCTGTCAATAAAGTTTTTTTCATCATACAATAGACAACTAGAGGGTTCGAATCTCGCGAGATTTGGAGGGCCTGCGGAAATTTGAGATTTTTTTGTTCAGCGCGTGTCCTCTTTCTTGACGGCTGCGTGTGGTGCGGTGCTCGGTTACCAGTTGCTACAGCGAGAAAATGGCGTTCGGCTTCGGGAACGGTGACGATTTCAAGCTGCCGGAGGGAAAGAAAGCAGGTACTTGAAAGAGACGTGTTTGGTTGAGGGTGGGTGTAACCGGGAAGGCCGAGGTGTGCGCGGGGCAGTGTCCCGCCATCATCCGCCAGTGTGGGGTGGACGAGCGTCTGCCCCGCGTTTGTGCGGGAAGTGAGGGGATTATATAGTGGGCGAGCAGCCGGATGTTCTGGTGCTGTGGAGCCCGTGAGGTCAGTGTACCGAGAGCTGCCTGGTATTCTCCAGCACTATGGCTTCCGTGTCCACACCACACATGACTACGAGCGCCGGGTTTCTTCTGCATAGCTGTGGTGACATGGGGCGGACACCCCTCTGACAAGAACTACAGCTGGAAACCATTAACACTGGTTGCCTTCAGGTCCACCGCAGATTAACTGTGATGTTTCCCAAACCATCCCACCAGTAGCGTAGCTACCAGGCTGGCAGGGGGTCGGTGGCCCCAGGCCCCGCGCTCCGAGTGGGCCCAACCGGAAGTATGTACTGTAACTATCGGGGTGCACAGCCACTATTGGGCCGCTGAGCAGGTGGGGGTCCTGTGCCAGCAACAGCGCTGTCATCTGCTACATCCACTATTAGGCCGGCGTCAGACACAACGTATAAAAATACCGACCGTATTGTACGGCCGTAATACGCAGAAAAGCTCCCTGGACAGTGATCCATATGTCATCCGTTGTCAAGGTGTGGCTGCTTATTTTGCGCATGTAAGCATCCGTATGTCATCCATATGGCGAGATTTTCTCGTCGGCTTGCAAAACCGACATATAATGGATCCCAATGACTGTTTTTACATCAGAAAAGAAAGAATAGATATATACACATATATATACATGTTATTGTGATATATATATATATATATATATATATATATATATATATTTATAGTTCATACACTCCTACATAGCATGATAGCCGTTAATTCAATTGCCGCCTTCTGTAAAATCATTACAGAACCCGACATGAAATGCCACATGGTTTACATACAGTAAACCATTTCATGTAGTTAGATATATGGTTTTCACTAATAGATGTGTGTGTGCAAAATTTCGGACGTGTAGATGTTAATTTAATATGTAAATTCGTTGTAAAAAAAAATGTGTGGGCTCCCGCTGTATTTTCTCTGCCAGACAAGGAAAGCCAGTGACTAAGGACAGATATTAATAGCCTAGGGAGGGACCATTGTTTTTCTGCCCCAAGCCACCCCAGAAAATGCATATCTATTATTAGATGTGCCTTTTCTGGCACTTAGCCTGTCTATTCCCATTGCCTTTAGCGGTGGCACATGGGTTAATAATGGGTTAATGCCACCTTGCTATTGAAAGGTGACATTAATCCGGGTTAATAATGGAGAGTTGTCAATTAGACAACTCTCCATTATTAATCTTATTGTAGTAAATGGTTAAAAAAAACACAATAATTAAAAATTATTTTAATGAAACAAATACACATAGTTTTTTTACCACGTTTTATTGCACTGGTAATTCTTCTGAGTCCCTTGTTCTACTGTAATAAAAATAAATAAAAAAGCAACAATATCCATACCTCTCCGCCATTCAGTGAGGTCCCACGCTGCAATCCATCTGGAGAGGTTAACTAGTTTACAGCAGGGACCGATGCTAATACTGCCAGCCCTGCTGTAAATCCCCGCAGAATGAATGAGGTCATATGCGCAGCCTCCCCAGCTGACAAGAGATGTACTGATTAGCGTGGGAAGCTTAATTGGTTTTTTTTTCCCACGCTGTTGAGTTCATTTCACGTCAGTCAGGGACTCTGCGCAAGCCTCACTGACTACCTCTGAGGTGATCTGACAGGGTGGGAAAAAATCAATTAAGCTTCCCACTCTCCTGAGTTCATCATCGCTGAATGTCCTGGACCATTTTTTCATCGTTGGTCTCCTGCTGGCCAGCGCGCATCGCTGCGTGTGACAGCGGGAGACCCAACGATCAGCGAGCTGGTATCCAATGTACATATCGGGTAACTAAGCACCGTGCGCCACCTAGTTACCCGATATGTACCCTGGTTACCGGCTCCCAGCTTCTGCTGTAGAGCGCTGAGAGCCAGTATCCAATGTACATATCGGGTAATTCAGCACCGCACGGCACCTAGTTACCCGATATGTACCCTAGATACCGGCTCCCAGCGTCTGCTGTAGAGCGCTGAGAGCCGGTAACTAGGTGCCACCCGATGTGTACATTGGATACAGCGTGCTCGCTGGTACTGATCGCTTGTGAGTCTGCCTATGTGACAGCTCACCAGCGATCAGCTTACTTTGTCCCAGCGATCCCATCCACGTCGTATCGTTGGTGGGATCACTGGGACATTGAAGAGTGTGATGGGACCCTTATGCAGCTTCAAACCCACAGCGACTAGCTGTGACAGCATAATGGATATGCACAGACTCCTGCCGATCACCCACGGAGACTGACATGCGGCTCTTCTTTCCAGACATCAGCATGTCAGTTTCTCTTGCGGAGATGCTAGTCTCCGCAACAGAAATGTAATCAATAGGCTGTATTGAATGCTGTAAATCCACACGGTTCAGTGACAACATTCAATAGAAGGCAGCGCTTTGGACGCAGCAAACATACGCTGCGTACAAAGTGCTGCTACTTCCTGATCGTAGGAACATAGCGTAAGGTGTAGGAAGTGCAGTGGGGGGCCCAGTGATCCGCATGTGCTGCACGACTGTGGAGTCGGTAAGCCAAACCTCCAAGTCCTCAACTTCTGACTCCCCAGCACTTCCTCACGACAGCATGTACATAAAGTGCAGCACAGATTCATCTCAACTAAAGAGATCTTAGATCAGGAAAAGAACACTGCAACTAATGTGTATTTAGTCCTGCCAATAAAGCTTCTTTGAATCTTGAATCTTGAACAGACATTTATAGGACATTTCATAACTTTCCCATATTCTTATGAAAACATTTACAGCACATACTGCATTGTACTACTGTGCCCAATTTATTATATATAATATATGTTATATATATATTATATCCGCCTTCTTGGTTCATGTGGATTACGCGTCCTATGTCATCTACACAGTATCCTCCATCACGCTCCTGCGCAGTCGCTCTTCTCTCTGCCTTGCCGGGTAAGTATTATAGTGGGCATTCTTCAGCGCTCTTTGAGCTTTCCCTCACATGCGTATTACAGTACTTTGCACTGTCCTCGGCAAGGCAAAGCAAAGTACACCTGCGCAGGAGCGAGCTGGCGAACACTGTGTGGATGACACAGAACTCGTCATTGACATGAAGGAAGACGGCGATCTCATAAGAAAGGAGGCGCCTGGTTAAGACCAGCAACTCCTATCAAATCGCACCGCTCTATAGGTGAGTTTAATAAAAGCTACTTTTTGTGTCCTGTAGAGCGCAGTGGGGACAGCAGTGTATGTGAGGTACTACAGGTGCTTGTCCTACTTTATATAGGGGAAACCTGGTGGCAAGTTCCCTCTAAGTCGCCTTATTGCCTAGGAAAGTCCTTTACTTCATGCCAGGTCTGGGAAGTTTTAATCTTTTTTTTTTTCCCTTTTGTGTTTCTATTTCGTTCTTCTTGCTTGACACATCCGATGTATTCTCACAATTTTGTTTTCTAGTAAATCGTCTTATTCAGGAGAACAGTCACATTTTCTCTGACTCGCATTGTAAAGTATGCAGTGCTGTCTTAATCTCAGAGTCCCAGAAGCTTGCACATTACCAGGTGACACATTCTGTTCATATTCCTCCTGTTAAAAAATATGTGCTGTTCGCTTACACAAATGTAATTTTTCCATTTTTTTTTCCATTCCCAAAAAGAGCAAGAAACATGCAAATAAATACCGCCGCTATATGTCTATTCAACAAGGAGAAGATTATACCCCAGCAAAAAGGATGAAAGCTGATACTGTGGTAAAATGTCTAATGTTATTAACAGGGATGGATATTTGTAGGTTACACGGTTATAACTCTGAGCTTTGAAGGGCAAATTTTACTAATCTATATATATTAAATTGAATGTGTGTGTATCACCAACCAATCACGAAGCATCTTTCATTTCACCAGAGCTGTTTAAAAGAAGCTGAGCTGTGATTGGTTGCTATGAGCAACAGTTTTCTCACTCCACGACACCTCATCAGACACTGACCAGGTGGGAGAAATCTAGCATCCCCGGGAACATAAGCTCCCAGCCATTGTTTGCCCTCCAGAAAGGAGCAGAGAGCACATGACAGAAATGAATCACCCCCTCCCGTTCTCATATCCACATCACACATCCTCCATCCCATAGGCACATCTTCCCTCTTAAAGAGATCCCTGGTATGGAAGTTAGGGCAAATCCATCCAGTACTTAGGTTTTGACCCCAGGCCTCTCTTAAAGGGATCCCCGGTATGGAAGTTAGGACCGTTCCACTCAGCTCTGTGGTTCTGACCCCAGGGTCTCTTAAAGGGATCATTACTATGGAAGTTAGGGTAAATCCCTCAGCGCTCTGATTCTCACCCCAGGCTTCTATTAAAGGGGTCATTGGTATGGAAGTCAGGTCAAATCCACTCAGCGCTCTGGTTCTGACTCCAGGCCCCTCTTAAAGGGATCCCCTGGTATGGAAGTTAGAGCCATTCCACTCAGCGCTCTGGTTCTGACCCCAGGATGATGTGGGATATTAGGGGTAGTAGTCCGGTGGCTCTGGCTGACGGGATGATGTGGGATATTAGGGGTAGTAGTCTGGCGGCTGTGACGGAATGATGTGGGATATTAGTGGTAGTTGTCCAGTGGCTCTGGCTGACGGGATGATGTGGGATATTAGGGGGAGTAGTCCGGTGGCTCTGGCTGACGGGATGATGTGGGATATTAGGGGGAGTAGTCGGTGGCTCTGGCTGTCGGGATGATATGGGATATTAGAGGGAGTAGTCCGGTGGCTCTGGCTGACGGGATGATGTGGGATATTAGGGGTAGTAGTCCGGTAGCTCTGGCTGACGGGATGATGTGGGATATTAGGGGTAGTAGTCTGGCGGCTGTGACGGAATGATGTGGGATATTAGTGGTAGTTGTCCAGTGGCTCTGGCTGACGGGATGATGTGGGATATTAGGGGGAGTAGTCCGGTGGCTCTGGCTGACGGGATGATGTGGGATATTAGGGGGAGTAGTCGGTGGCTCTGGCTGTCGGGATGATATGGGATATTAGAGGGAGTAGTCCGGTGGCTCTGGCTGACGGGATGATGTGGGATATTAGGGGTAGTAGTCCGGTAGCTCTGGCTGACGGGATTGTGTGGGATATTATAGTGAATGGCTATGGCGGGGCTCTACACTCGGTTATATATATATAATCATTATAATTTGTTATAACAAACCGTAGTTGGTTACTATGCCGGGCAGCGCCGGGCTCTTCAGCTAGTTTATTTATAAAGCCCAGTGTGCACTGTAGCCAACAAGGTTGTAAATCTGACGAATTCTATGTGTGTAACAGATCCATTAACGTTTTAATTGGTATTTAGGGGTTAAAAGGCGCATTGGAATCCTCCATGTCTCTTCAGTATCCTTAGGCTATGTGCACACGTTGCGGTTTTTTAGCGGTTTTGCCACGGTTTTTCGCGGCGGAAACGCCGTGAAACCGCGGCAAAACCGCTTACACAATACAACTCATTAAGGCCTATGAGATTCCGCAATGCTGTGCACATGCTGCGGGTTTTTCCGCGGCGGAATCGCATCGCGGGAGAATCCGCAGTATGCTCATTCTTTTTTTCGGAACCGCGGCGATTCCGCCGCCATAGGAATGCATTGAACCGCTTACTTTCCGCATGTGGCTGTGCCCACCATGCGGAAAGTAAGCGGTTCATGTGGGTTGGTACCCAGGGTTGGAGGAGGGAGCTTCCTCCCCCCCGGGGTTTCCATATCCTGTAAAAACATTTTTTTAAATTTAAAAAAAAATGTTTCCCAAAATTCCGGGGGCCCCCCGCAGCCCCCCGCCTCTCAGCCGCCCCCGCAATCGGTTCCCGGGTGAATGGAGATAAACCCAGATGGTAGCTTTTTTCGCGATTTTGTCGTTGGGATGATTCCCGAAGGTTGGGCGGAATTGCGGGAGGTGTGGGGGGGGAAGTGGGGGGCCCCGGAAGGTGGAATATATTATTTTTATTTTTTATTTTTTTTTCATTAGATTTTTTACTATTGTTGGGCTTAGGGGCTCAATGTAAAAGTTGGTCAACAGTCAAAATTTGTTTGACTCGGGGTGACCCCCTGTCAGATAGCTTTTTAACGTAGGTTCTGCGCAAATTTCTTTTAAAAACGTGTGTTTGGGGAAATACGTCCCTTTAAAGGGGTTTTTCCCGGGAGGGGGTGGGGAAATTGCCGCAGAATTTCCAGGGCATTCGCAGTTGCCAACCCTTAAAAGGTTTTGTCCTGAGATAGATGCAAAGAATCGCCTATTACGTCGGACCTTTTATTTCTTTCTCCCTTTCTGCAGCTAATGGTTGTGATTTTCCCGGTGTTCCCTATGCAGAAACCCTTGGTTTTCAAGGGTCTGGTTATTAAACTTCCTGAAAACTTGGTTGTTCAAGGGGAGGTCGGCGGGCTGTTTTCCGTACAACCTTTGGGGGATTTTGGGGGCCCTTTTAAGTATTTTTTTTTTTAAAGACTCGATGGTTTTTAAAATTTTTGCAATGAGTGACATTTATTGGGAATCCATACAAAAAAAAAAAAGGGTGTGGGAAAATTGCTCTGGGCGGATCGCTTCCCCCAAATTAGGTGCGTTATTTTTGAATCCCCGACCAGAGTCTTTGGGTTTAGATTGGTGACTGTGAAGGTAACGGAAAAGTGTGTTAAGGTTTCGGGGAACCATCTTTTTTTTAAATTTAAACTTGGGGTCTTAGTTTTTTTTCCTGCTGAAAATTTGCTTTGCCAAAAAGAAAACCCTCAAACATGAGCTATGATCTTATCCCCCCAAAAATGCTTGGGAAAAGCCATAGCCCAAATATCATTTAAAGGTATCCTAGGACAAAAGGGTTTTCAAATCCGTTTCTCTCTTCACCAACCGAACTGTTCAAACGAAGGAAAGCTTAGGTTTTTTTTTTAAACATTGGCCCTTCTTGCGTTTTTTTTTGAACGTTTAAAAAAAACTTTATGTGAAATTTTTTGATATTTTAAAGATTGGGGGAAAAAAATCACAGGGAAAATACTGGTGTGTTGCAGCTTGTTGTTAGGTGCTTCAACTTTGTTTTCGCATTGTGTTTTTTTGCACAATTTGGGTTTTAAATCTATTTTTCACTTAATTGTTTTTTTTAAAAATGTGAAAAAAAAAAAAAAAAACGCATGAGGGGTCAAATGTATAAAAGGGCAACCAAAGTCTTTTTTCGGTGTGAACGTTCGGGTGGTGAAGGAGGTGTATTCGGTGTTGGATTAAACCTGTGTCCTGGTTCCCGTAAATTGATTTTTGTCGGGGACTTCCTAAACTTGTGGGTCGTAAGTTCATAGCTTCATGGTTAGAGGTTAGTTATGGCAGAAGCTGACTTTTCGCGGAAATTACCTTGGTCCCAGGTAATTTTACACAGATTGGTTTTTTGGAACGTACAGTTCTTTTTTGTTTTCCTGACGTCAAGATCTAAACCTTTGAGATGTTTTGGTCGTGGATTCTATTTTCGCCACCTATTTTTGGGGGGGCGATCTGTCATTTAGTCAAATTCCCAAACATTTTATTTTTTGTAGGATGTTCCAATAAAGTGGGCTTTCATTAAATTTTAGAAAACCTTTCTGAGTCTTTTAAAATGAAAAAAAAATTTTTTATGGCCCCATACTTCCCCAGTTGTACAGGATTTCGTCTTTTCGACCCCTCTGGGAAAACCCAAATGTTTCTTTGGGTAAGTTTAATAATCCAAAACCCTGAATCTCAAGGATTGTCTGCTTGAGGAATCAATCGGGAAGGATCAAAGCCTTTTGCTGCAGAGGGTGTTTAATGAAATAGGGTACGATTGTAAATAGGCGATTCTTTTTTTCTGATCTCCGGTCTTTCCTTTTGGGGGGTTTTCTCGTTGAGGAATTGCCTTGGAAAAATTTCCCCCCGGGGAAAATTCGAAACCCCCCTGGAGGGAATACGCTATTTTGGTTTGCGTTATTCCGCTAAAAAACTTGCGTTTTGCAAGCGGAATTGCTTGCGACGCTTTGGGTTTAAAGATTTTGGACAGGGTGGTCACACGAGTCAAAATGTTTTGATCCCGGGGAAACCCAAATTTTTACTTTTTTTGAAGGGTTGCCCCTTTAATGTAAATGATTAATGTAAAAATATTTAAAAATTAAAAAAATAATGATATTTCACCTTTTGGCGGACCCCGAGCTTTCCGATACTAGCGACCCAAGGTGTTCGTTCCTGGGTCCTTTTGCGGATTTAAACCGAGAGTGCTCTCGCGAGACGCTACGTTATTGGGTGTTCTCCAAAGCACTCTGGGATGCGATTGGCGGGAGCGTCGTGAGAGGGGGGTAAGCTGGGGGGCGCGGGGAAAGGGGTTTTTCTTTTTTTTTTTTTTTTTATTGTTTTTTCATGTTGGTAACCCGGGCCTGGAGGGGAGGTCACTTCCTCCGGACCTGGGTACCTTCCGCACATGTACCCTTCTTTCCCCTGGTGGGGACGCATATGCGGAAAGTATAAAGGGTTTTATGCATTATAGGCGGGGGAAAAACGGCAGGGGGTTCCGGGAAAAAAAAGAAATGTGCATAATGGGTTTCCCGCGATGCGATTCCGCCGCGGAAAAAACCCGCAGAATGTTGCACAGCATTGGGAATCTCATAGGCCTTAATGAGTTGTATTGTGTAAGCGGTTTTCCCGCGGTTTCTCGGCGTTTCCGCGCAACCCGTGGCAAACCGCTAAAAATACCGCATGTGTGCACATACCCTAAGGATACTGAGAGAATGGGGATTCCAATGCGCCTTTTACCCATAAATAAAAATTTTTAAAACGTTAATGGATCTGTTCACACTTGAATTCGTCAGATTTACACACTTGGTTGGCTTCGTGCACATGGGCTTTATATAAAAAACTTGCTAAAGAGCCGGCGCTCCCCGGGATAGTAACCAAACTAAGGTTTGTTATAACTTTTATAATGATTATTTTTATATAACCGAGTTTTAGAGCCCCGCCATTAGCCATTCACTTTAATTTTCCCTCACAATCCCGTCTGCCAGAGTTTCCCGGATATACCCCTAATATCCCACATAATCCCGTCACCCTGGCCAACGGATTCTCCCTCTAATTTCCCTATCATCCAACAGCCAGAGCAACGACAAATCCCCCTAATATCCACATCATCCCGTCAGCAGACCCAAACGGACTACCCCCCCTAATATCAAACATCATCCGTCGGGCCTGAGAAATGGACAACTACCCTTAATATCCCACATCATTCCTTTCACAGCCCCCCCAGACTACTACCCTAATATCCCACATCATCGTCAGCCAGAGCTCACGGACTATTTCCCCTAATACCCCCACATCATCCCGTCGCCAGAGCCACCCGGGAAACAAATCCCTCTAATTCCCATTTCATCCGGACAGCCAGAGCCACCGACAAATCCCCCTAATATCCACTTCATCCCATCAGCCAGACCCACCGCTACTCCCCTATCTATCACATCATCCCGGTCAGCCAGGCCACTGGAAACTAATACCCTAATATCACACTTCATTCCGTCACAGCCGCCAAGACTATTCCCTATTATCCACATCATCCCGTCAGCCAGAGCCACCGGACTACTACCCTAATATCCCACTTACCCTGGGGTCAAAACCCGAGCGTGGGGGAATGGCTCAATTCCTTACCGGGGATCCTTTAAAGAGGGGCCTGGAGTCAGAACGAGCGATGAGTGGTTTTGACTGATTCCATCCCAAATTTTCCCTTTAATTGAATCCTGGGGTGAGAATCAGAGCGCTGGGGGGATTTACCCAAAATTTCCCAATAGTATGACCCCATTTAAGTGACCTGGGGTCAGAACCCGGCTGGTGGAACGGTCCTAACTTCCATTCCGGGGATCCTTTAAGAGAGGCCTGGGGTCAAAAACCCAAATAGGATGGATTTGCCCTACTTCCATCCGGGATCTCTTTAAATGGGAAGATGTGCCTATGGGATGGAGGATTGTGTTTATGTGGATATGAGAAAGGGGGGGTGTTTCATTTCTGTCATGTGCTCTATGTACTTTCTGGAGGGCAAAAATGGAGGGAGCTTATTTCCCGGGGATGATTAGATTTCTCCCAACTGGTTTATGTCTGTTGAGGTGTCGTGGAGTGAGGGGAAATGTTGCTATTGCAAAATCACACAGCTCGCTTCTTTTAAACTGGGTCTGGTGAAATGATAGATGCATTCTTCGTGTTTGGTTGGTGATACACACACATTCAATTTATATTTATAGATTAGTTTAAATTGCCCTTCAAGCTCAGAGTTTTAAAACGTGTAATACAATTATCCATCCCTGTTAATATACTTTTGGGCATTTTACCCAGTATCGCTTTCCCTTTTTGTGGGGTATTTTCTTCTACCTTGTTGAATTGATAATTAGCGGCGGTTGTTTTTATTTGCATGTTTCTTGCTCTTTTTGGGGAATGGTAAAAAAAAATGGGAAAAATTAAATTTGTGTTTGCGAAACAGGGACATATTTTTTAACAGGAAAGGATTTTGAAAGAATGTGTCACCTGGTATTGTGCAAACTTCTGGGGCTCTGTGTTATAAGGACAGCACTGAAAACTTACAATGCGAGTAAAAGGGAAAAAGGGACGTTTTCCTGAATAAGACGATTTACTAGAAACAAATTGGAGAATTATTGGATGGTTCAAGAAGAGATACGAAATTTGAAACACAAAAGGGCAAAAAAAAAGATTAAAAACTTCCCCGAAATGGGATGAAGTAAAGGACTTTCCTAGGCAATTTTGGGGATTAGAGGGGAAATTGCCACCAGGGTTTTTCCCCTTTTTAAGTAGGACAAGCACCGGTTTTTTTCCTCACTTTTCACGGGTGTCCCACTTTTGGTCCCAAGGACACAAAAAGTTTGCTTTTTTTAAATCACCTATTGAGCGGTGCGTTTTTTATAGGGTTTTTGGGCCTTACAGGCGCCTTTCCTTTCTTATTAGATCGCCCTCTTCCTTAATGTCAATGACGAGTTGTTTTGTCATCCACACTGTGTTCGCCAGCTGCTCCTGCGCAGGTGTACTTTTTTTGCCTTGCCGGGACAGTGCCCAATAAATGTAATTACGATGTGGGGGGGGGAAAAAACTCAAAGGCGCTAAAAAATGACACTATAATTCTTACCGGCAAAGGCCAGTAGAGAGGACTGGCGGAGCGTATTTGGGGGTCTGTGTTGATGGAAAATAGGACGATAATCCAAAAATGAACCAAGAAGGCGGGATTTTAAATTTTATTAACTTATTTTATATAATAAATTGGGACGAGTAACAATGCAAATATGGCTGTAAAATTTTTTATAAGATATGGGAAAAGTTATGAAAATGTCCTATAAATTTTCTGTTCAAAATTCAAGATTCAAAGAGCTTTAATGGCAGGACTAAATTACATTTGTTGCAGTGTTCTTTTCCTGTCTTAGATCCTTTAGTTGAGTTGAAATTTTATGCACTTTTTGTTCCCATGCTGTCGTGTGAAGTGCTGGGGAGTAGAAGTTGAGGACTTGGTGGTTTGGTTAAACGACTCCCAGTCGTGAAGTTTGGGATCACTGGGCCCCCCAATGCACTTCCTACAAAATTAAACGCTTTTTTCCCTACGATCAGGAAGTAGACGAATTTGTACGCAGGGTATGTTGCTGGGGTCCAAAGCGCTGCCTTCTTTTGTTGTTGTCACTGACCGTGTGGTTTTACTGCATTCATTCAGACTATTGTTTTCTTTTCTGTTGCGGGACTTGATCTCGCAAGGAGAAACTGACATCGATTGTTGGTAAGAAGAGCCGAAATGCCCTGTCCAGTGGGTGCTGGCAGGAGTCTGTGCTTTTCCATTATGCTGTCTAGTAGTCGCTGTGGGTTTTGATGTTTGCATTAAGGGTCCCTTCCATCTTAAAATGTCACCAGTGTTTCCCAAAACAACGAAAAGACGTGGTTGGACGCTGGGACAAAGTAAGCTGTTCGCTGGTGAGCTGTCACATTGGCAGACTCACAAGCGATCAGTACATGCGAGCCCCGCTGGCCCATTGTAAACATCGGGTGGCATTAGTTACAGGGGTTTCAGGCTCTACAGCAGCGCGGGGAGCCGGGTTCTGGGTTCATTTCGGGTAATAGGTGCCGTGCGGTGCGGAATAACGATTTGTACTTGGATACTGGCTCTCAGCGCTCTACAGCAGAAGCTGGGAGCCGGTAAATGGGTCATATCGGTAACTAGGTGGCCCCACGGATGCTTAGTTACAAGGTTGTAATTGGATCCTGCTCCGCTGATCGTTGGGTCTCACGCTGTCACACGCAGCGATGCGCGATGGCCGCAGGGGGCCAACATTGAAAATTGGCCCAAAGGAATTCAGCGATGATGACTCAGAGAGGGAAGTTTTATTGATTTTTTCCCCCGGGTAGATCCTCAGGAGGTTAGTCTGTTGGGGCTTGGCAGAGTCCTGACTGACGTGAATGAAAACACGTGGGAAAAAAAAAAAATTTAAAACTTATCCACGCTAAACGGTACATCTCTTGTCAGCTGGGGAGGCTGCGCTTTTTGACTAAATTTTTTCTGCGGGGATTTTACGCCCGGGGGGGGGATGTATTAGCATCGGTCCTGCTGTAAACTAGTTAACCTTCCAATTGGATTGCGCGTGGGACCTTCACTGTTTTGGGGGAGAGTTTTGGGGTATTGTTTTCTTTTTTATTTATTTTTTTTTCTTAGAACAGGGACTCAGAAGAATTACCTGTGCTATAAAACGTGGGGTTTAAAAATACTATGTGTTTTTGTTTCATTAAAATAATTTTTTTTAAATTTTTGTTTTTTTTTTTAACCAAATTTTTCTTTAAAAAAAGATTAAAAATGGAGAGTTGTCCTAATTGACAACTCTCCATTATTACACGGATTAATGTCACTTTCAATAGCAAGGTGGCATTATACCCAAATTTTTAACCCATGTGCCCCCGCTAAGGGGATGGGAATAGACAGGTAAGTGCCAGAAAAAGGCACATCTAATTATTAGATATGCTTTTCTGGGGTGGGTTGGGGCAGGGAAAAAAAAAATGGTCTCCTAGGCTATTTAAAATCTGTCCTTAGTCACTTTGGGTTTCCTTTTCTGGCAGAAATATTAAAACAGGGGGGCCACACATTTTTTTTTTACAACGAATTTACATATTAAATTTTAAAAATCTACACGTCCGAATTTTGCACAAAACACAAACTATTAGTGAAAACATTTTCTAACTACATGAATTTGGGTTTACGGTATGTAAACCCTGTGGGTTTCATGTCGGGTTCTGTAGGGTTTACAGAAGGGGCATTGTAATTAACGGAAACTGTATGTAGGAGTGTATGAACTATAAATATATATTTTTTTTATATTATATTATATATAATATTTTCACAATAACTTGATTATATTTGTTATTATATTATTTCTTTTCTGAGTAAAAACAGTCATTGGGATCCCTTTTAGTCGGTTTGCAGCCGACGATAATCTGCCATATGGATGACATTAGGATGCTTACATTGCGCAAATAAGCAGCCACCTGACTTATACAGGTTATCTGCCATCGGTATCATGCTGTAGATTACTCGTTATCTGCTATTACGTTCTAGCGTAGATTACTCGGTTATTGCCTGTTTATCGTGTGATTACCTCAGGTTATAGCCCTGTTCTATGCTGTAGATTACTCAGTTATCGCCCTCCTGTTTAGCTGTGTTACCTAGGTTACTGCCCTCCTGTTCATGCTGTGATTACTAGGTTATTGCCCCCGTTCTAGCGTAGATTACCTTCAGGTTTGCCCTACCTGTTCTATGCGGGATTCCTCGGTACCTGACCACTCTGTCATGTGTAGATACTCAGTTATCTGCATTGTTTATGCTGTAATTATCCCTGTATCTGCGCTCTGTCTATGGTAATTACTCAGTGTTATCTGCTCTCCGTTCTAGTTCTGTAGGGTTACCTCAAGTTACTGCACTCCTGTTCTATGCATGAAGATTACCTCAGATATCTGCGCTCTATTCTATGCTGTAGTTGACCCAGGTATTGCCATCGTTCTATGCTGTAATACTCAGGTTATTGCTCTTTCTTGCGTAGATTACCTCAGGTTACTGCCTCATGTTCTATGCGTAATTCCCAGGTTATCTGCCCCACGTTATATGCGACCTATTCCTCAGTTATCTGCTGTGTCATGTGAGATTACCTAATTATCTGCCCTCGTTCTATGCGTAGATTACCTCAGGTATCTCACCCGCTGTTCTATGCGAGATTACCTCAGTTATCTGCCGGTTCTATGCTGCTAACTTACCTCAGGTTATCTGCCCTCTTTCTATGTTAGTTACCTCGTTTATTGCCCTCCGGTTCTATGCTGTAGATTACTCAGTTTTGCCCGGTTCTAAGCCTGTAGATTCTCAGGTTATCTGCCCTGGTCTATGCTGTAGATTACTCAGGTTATCTGCCCTCCTGTTCTAGCTGTAGATTACCTAGGTTATCTGCCCTCCTGTTCTATGTGTAGATTACTCAGGTTATCTGCCCTCCTTTCATGCTGAGATTACCCAGTTATCTGCGCTCCTGTTCTATGCTGTAGATACCTCAGGTTATTGCCATCGGTGTCTATCTGTAGATTACTCAGGTTATCTGCCCTCCTGTTCTATGCTGTAGATTACCTAGGTTATCTGCCTCCTGTTCTATGCTGTAGATTCCTGCATTACTGCCTGCTGTTCTAATGCTGTAGTATTACCTCAGTTATTCTGGGTCATTTCATGCTGTAGATTACCTCAGTTATCTGCCCTCCTGTTTATGCTGTAGATTACCTCAGGTTATCTGCCACCTGTTATATGCTGTAGATTACCTCAGGTTATCTGCCCTGCGGTTCTATGCTGTAGATTACCTCAGTTATCTGCCCTCCTGTTCTATGCTGTAGATTACCTAGGTTATCTGCCTGCGGTTCTATGCTGTAGATTACCTCAGGTTATCTGCCCTCCTGTTCTATGCTGTAGATTACCTTTAGGTTATCTGCCCTCCTGTTCTATGCTGTAGATTACTCAGGTTATCTGCCCTGCGGTTCTATGCTGTAGATTACCTCAAGTTATCTGCCTCCTGTTCTATGCTGTAGATTACCTCAGGTATCTGCGCTCATTTCTTATGCTGTAGATTACCTCAGGTTATCTGCCTGCGGTTCTATGCTGTAGATTACCTCAGGTTTTCTGCCATGCGGTTCTATGCTGTAGATTACCTCAGGTTATCTGCCCTGCGGTTCTATGCTGTAGATTACCTCAGGTTATCTGCCCTCCTGTTCTATGCTGTAGATTACCTTAGGTTATTCTGCCCTCCTGTTCTATGCTGTTGATTACCTCAGGTTATCTGCCCTGCGGTTTCTATGCTGTAGATTACCTCAAGTTATCTGCCCTCCTGTTCTATGCTGTAGATTACCTCAGGTTATCTGCGCTCATTTTCTATGCTGTAGATTACCTCAGGTTATCTGCCCTGCGGTTCTATGCTGTAGATTACCTCAGGTTATCTGCCTGCGGTTCTATGCTGTAGATTACCTCAGGTTATCTGCCCTGCGGTTCTATGCTGTAGATTACCTCAGGTTATCTGCCCTCCTGTTCTATGCTGTAGATTACCTCAGGTTATCTGCCCTGCGGTTTCTATGCTGTATGATTGCCTCAGGTTATCTGCCCTGCGTTCTATGCTGTAGATTACCTCAGGTTATCTGCCCTCCTGTTCTATGCTGTAGATTACCTTAGGTTATCTGCCCTCCTGTTCTATGCTGTAGATTACCTCAGGTTATCTGCCCTCCTGTTCTATGCTGTAGATTACCTCAGATTATCTGCGCTCTGTTCTATGCTGTAGATTATCTCAGGTTATCATGCCCTGCGGTTTCTATGCTGTAGATTACCTCAGGTTATCTGCCCTCCTGTTCTATGCTGTAGATTTACCTCAGGTTATCTACCCTCCTGTTCTATGCTGTAGATTACCTCAGGTTATCTGCCTCCTGTTCTATGCTGTAGATTACCTCAGGTTATCTGCCCTCCTGTTCTATGCTGTAGATTACCTTAGGTTATCTGCCATCCTGTTCTATGCTGTAGATTACCTCAGGTTATCTGCCCACTCTGTTATATGCTGTAGATTACCTCAGGTTATCTGCCCTCCTGTTCTATGCTGTAGATTACCTCAGATTATCTGCCCTCCTGTTCTATGCTGTAGATTACCTCAAGTTATCTGCCCTCTGTTCTATGCTGTAGATTACCTCAGATTATCTGCGCTCAGGTTATCTGCCCTCCTGTTCTATGCTGTAGATTACCTCAGGTTATCTGCCCTCCTGTTCTATGCTGTAGATTACCTCAGGTTATCTGCCCTCCTGTTCTATGCTGTAGATTACCTCAGGTTATCTGCCCTCCTGTTCTATGCTGTAGATTACCTCAGGTTATCTGCCCTCCTGTTCTATGCTGTAGATTACCTCAGGTTATCTGCCCTCCTGTTCTATGCTGTAGATTACCTCAGTTATCTGCCCTCCTGTTCTATGCTGTAGATTACCTCAAGTTATCTGCCCTCCTGTTCTATGCTGTAGATTACCTCAGATTATCTGCACTCGTGTTCTATGCTGTAGATTACCTCAGATTATCTGCGCTCATGTTCTTTGCTGTAGATTACCTCAGGTTATCTGCACTCCTGTTCTATGCTGTAGATTACCTCAGATTATCTGCGCTCATTTTCTATGCTGTAGATTACCTCAGGTTATCTGCCTCCTGTTGTATGCTGTAGATTACCTCAGGTTATCTGCACTCATGTTCTATGCTGTAGATTACCTCAGGTTATCTGCGCTCATGTTCTATGCTGTAGATTACCTCAGGTTATCTGCCCTCCTGTTCTATGCTGTAGATTACCTCAGGTTATCTGCCCTCCTGTTCTATGCTGTAGATTACCTCAGATTATCTGCACTCGTGTTCTGTGCTGTAGATTACCTCAGATTTTCTGCACTCGTGTTCTGTGCTGTAGATTACCTCAGGTTATCTGCCCTCCTGTTCTATGCTGTAGATTACCTCAGATTATCTGCGCTTATTTTCTATGCTGTAGATTACCTCAGGTTATCTGCCCTCCTGTTGTATGCTGTAGATTACCTCAGGTTATCTGCGCTCATGTTCTATGCTGTAGATTACCTCAGGTTATCTGCCCTCCTGTTCTATGCTGTAGATTACCTCAGGTTATCTGCCCTTCTGTTCTATGCTGTAGATTACCTCAGATTATCTGCCTCATGTTACTATGCTGTAGAGTCTACAGCATAGAAACGAGTGATAACTGAGGTAATCTAAGCATAGAAACGAGGGAATAACCTGAGGTATCTACAGCATAGACAGAGGCAGTAACTGAGGTAATCTACAGCAAGAACACGGTGCAGATAACCTGAGGTAATTACAGCATAGACAGGAGGGCAGATAACCTGAGGTAATTACAGCACAGAACACGAGTGCAGATAACCTGAGGTAATATACGCATGAACAGGAGGGCAGATAACCTGAGGTAATTACAGCACAGAACACGAGTGCAGATAACATGAGGTAATATACAGCATGGAACAGGAGGGCAGATAACCTGAGGTAATCTACAGCATAGAACACGAGTGCAGATAACATGAGGTAATCAACCGCATAGAAAGGAGGGCAGATAACCTGAGGTAATTACAGCACAGAACACGAGTGCAGATAACCTGAGGTAATATACAGCATGGAACAGGAGGGCAGATAACCTGAGGTAATCTACAGCATAGAACACGAGTGCAGATAACATGAGGTAATCAACCGCATAGAAAAGGAGGGCAGATAACCTGAGGTAATCTACAGCATAGAACACCAGTGCAGATAACTGAGTTAATCTACAGTATAGAACAGGAGGGCAGATAACCTGAGTAATCTACAGCATAGAAACACAAGGGTAGATAACCTGGGGTAATCTACAGCAGGGGTCCCCAACCGCCGGTCCGCTGCCCAGGACTGGGCCGTTGCAGTTCTGTTGCCGGGCCGCTGAGCCACGGCATAGAACGCTGGTCACACATGGAGCCGGCGGCTGTAGCACTGTAGCGACAGCTACAGCCACCAGCTTCAAGAAGACTCAATACTCACCTTCCGTCACTGCATCCCTGTCGGCCGCAGCAGCTTCATCCTGTCAAGATCCCGTCTGGGTTGGAGCCGATGTTACTGCAAACACTAGGGGAAGCAGAGGCAGGTAGCGTAGTCAGATGGCAGCCGGAGGTCGGTACACAGGAGAGCAGTGTTTGTAGCAATGGATCAGGCGGATAACGTAGTCAGGTGGCAGCCGGAGGTCGGTACACAGGAAAGGCAGTTCGGTAACAGAGGAGCAGGCAGATAACGTAGTCAGGTGGCAGCCGGAGGTCAGTACACAGGAGAGCAGTGTTTGTAGCAATGGATCAGGCGGAGAGCGTAGTCAGAAGGCAGGCCGAGGTCGGTTCACAGGAGAGCAGTGTTTGCAGCAATGGATCAGGCGGAGAGCGTAGTCAGAAGGCAGGCCGAGGTCGGCTCACAGGAGAGCAGTGTTTGTAGCAATGGATCAGCAGGAAACGCTTGACTAAAGGCTTGGAGCTCAATAATCTCGCAATGACACACCCACAGGGCCAGGTTTATATAGGGTGTGTAATTGGCAATCAGAGGCCCAATCAAAAGAGCACTAGATGTAGCCAATCAGGAAGAACAGTCAATGGTATCTGGGTTCAGCAAGGAACTTTGCAGCCAACAGAATAGCTCAGATGGTAGAGCTGCTGGCCAGTGGACAAGAGGTACTGGGTTCGACTCCTGACAGTACTCCCCTCCTTCCAGGATGGCCTCTGGACATCTCAGGAGCTGGCTTATCCGGGTACCTCTGATGAAAGGCTCTTGTTAGTCTAGGAGCATGGACGTTGTCCCTTGGTTCCCATGAATTTTCCTCTGGTCCGTAACCCTTCCACTGCACCAGATACTGCAGTTTACCTCTGAATTTTCGGGAGTCCAGAATCTTATCCACAATGTATTCTTCTTCACCACGGATCCTTTCTGGTGAAGGAGGTGGCTGAATTCTTCCTGGAAACGGGTTTTCACAGAAGGGTTTGAGCAAGGATATGTGAAACACTGGATGAATCTTTAGATTGTTGGGAAGTTCCAAACGAAAAGCAACCTGGTTAATTTTTGCAGAAATTTGAAAAGGTCCAATGAATTTCTGACCCAATTTGGAGGATGGCACATGTGTCTTAAGGTTTTTAGTGGACAGCCAAACTTTGTCTCCAACCTGAAGAGCAGGGGGCACTCTCCGATGTTTATCTGCTGCTTCCTTATATACTTCCTGGGTCTTGAGTAATATCTCTGATAATTCCTTCTGGGATTCCTGTAATTTTGCAAGCCTGTCATTTACAGCAGGAATGGGAGTGTTCACTGGCAGATTAGGGATAAATACTGGATGTACTCCATAATTAGCAAAAAATGGGGTTTGAGATGTAGCGCTATGTATGGAGTTGTTGTAGGAAAACTCTGCTGTTGGTAAATAGTCCACCCAGTCATCCTGAAGATAGGAAATGAAGCCACGGAGGTATTGCTCCAAAGTCTGGTTCGTTCTCTCCGTCTGGCCATTGGACTGAGGATGGAAAGCGGTAGAAAGATTCACCGTGACTCCCAAGGCTGTACAGAAACTCTTCCAAAATTTTGACGTAAACTGAACGCCTCTGTCAGACACCACGCTGTCAGGAATTCCATGTAACCTGAATACCTCTTTGATTATCAGTTCTGCAGTTTTTTCAGCAGTAGGAATTCCTTCAGTTGGAATAAAGTGGGCCATTTTTGTGAGTCGGTCCACTATGACAAGGATGACGGTCATCTGTTTGGAAGGGGGTAGTTCCACAATAAAATCCATGGAAATAGATCCCCAAGGCCTGGATGGAACTGGAAGTGGTTGCAAGAGTCCTAGAGGAGACGATCGTGGGGTCTTGTTTCGTGCGCATGTTAAACAGGTTGAAACATATTTCCTCACGTCCTTCCTACAATTAGGCCACCAAAAGAAACGAAGTAGTAAGTCTTGTGTTTTTGCAACTCCAGGATGTCCTGCCAGTTTAGAATCATGGACATTTTTGAGGACTTCAAGGCGAGAAGATTCAGGTACATATATTTTGTGTTTCTGCATCCAAAACCCCTCTTGAATGAAAGATCGACGTCTTCCGAAGGATGGTTAAGGAAAGAGTCCTCTTGATATCCATCTTTAATTCTATTACATAGTCCTCTAGAGTGCAATATTCCCAAAAAATTTTTAGGGCCTAGAATTGTATCGTCATTACTAGACCTCTCCTGAGGTTCCGAACACATCCTGGACAGGGCGTCAGCCTTGCCATTTCTTGAACCAGGCCGGTAAGAAATTATAAAATTGAATCTTGAGAAAATAAGGCCCATCGTGCTTGTCTTGCAGACAATCTTTTTGCTGTACGGAGGAATTCAAGATTCTTGTGGTCCGTGAGGACAGTCACAGGGTGATTGGCACCTTCCAAAAGATGTCTCCATTCGGAGAAGGCAACTTTAATGGCTAACAGTTCTTTATTACCGATGTCGTAGTTCTTTTCTGCAGATGACATGGTGTGGGAAAGAAACGCACATGGGTGAAGTTGCATTTTGTCCCCAACTCGCTGAGACAGAATGGCTCCCACTGCAGAGTCCGAGGCGTCCACTTCGACAGTAAATGGCAATTCAGGATTTGGGTGTACTAACAATGGAGCAGACGTAAAAAGAGTTTTCAATTTGTCAAAAGCCTCCTGTGCCTCCGGAGACCAGAAAAATGCTTTGGTCTTTTTTGTTAGTGTAGTAATTGGTAGTATGATCCGTGAAAAGTTCTTTATAAATTTTCGGTAAAAATTTGCAAATCCTATGAAACGCTGGACGTCTTTTAAATTTCTTGGAACAGGCCAGTCCACTACAGCATTGATTTTGCCGGGATCCATGCTCAGACCTTCTGGGGAGATGATATATCCCAGAAATTGGATACTGGTTTGTTCAAACTCACATTTTTCAAGTTTAATGTAAAGATGGTTCTCCTGTAGTCGTTCCAAGACTAACTGGACGTGCCTGCGATGCTCTTCCAAGGTGTCTGAAAATATAAGAATGTCATCGAGATAAGCCACAACGAATTGGTCCAAGAAATCTCGAAATACATCATTAATAAAATGTTGAAAGGTGGCTGGGGCATTGCTAAGACCAAAGGTCATAACAGAGATTCAAAATGTCCATATCTCGTTCTGAAGGCGGTCTTCCACTCATCTCCTGGGCGAATCCGTATGAGGTTGTAAGCCCCTCTAAGATCCAGCTTCGTAAAGATTTTCGCAGAACGGAGTCTCTCAAATAGTTCAGGAATCAAGGGTAGCGGGTAGCGATTCTTGACAGTGATATTATTCATCTCTCTGTAGTCAATACATGGCCGCAGAGTGAGTCTTTCTTTTCAACAAAGAACAGGGGTGCCCCAGCTGGAGATGTGGAAGGTCGAATAAAGCCTTTCTCTAAATTTTCATCCAGGAACTTTCTTAATACCTTCAATTCAGGTTCGGAAAGATTGTAAATCCGTCCAAATGGAATGGTTGCTCCTGGCAGCAATTCAATGGGACAGTCGTAAGGACGGTGAGGAGGTAATTGATCTGCTTTCTTCTTACTGCAGACATCAGAGAACTGCTGATATTGAGGTGGTAGTTTCTCTTCCTTCTCATGCGAAATCTCAGAGATTTGGACTTGTTGGAGAACAGGGGGTTCCTTATGACAATTATTCTTACAGTAGTCAGATGGAAAGGTGATGGTCCTTGATGCCCAGTTGATAGAAGGGTTATGGACTGAAAACCAGGGGATCCCTAGAATAACCGGAAATTTCGGAGATGAGATAAGGTGGAAACTAACAGCTTCATGATGATCCGGTTCGATACAAATCTCCAGTTCGATTGTCTCATGCGTGACAGGTCCAGAAGACAAGGGTGATCCATCCACCGTTTCCATTTCAATTGGTGTGGATTTGGTCCTACTGGAAATATTATTATCACGTGTAAATTTTAAGTCCATAAAATTACCTCCTGCTCCCGAATCCAACAGGGCAGAGCATTGTATTTTTTGGGTGCCCATTACAACCTGAATGGGGATTACAAAATGAGATGATGTAGTATGTATTTTGTCTATTTCTGGCGTTACTGATGAGATAGTCTGCAAGATGGAATCCGACTGCTGAGAAAGGTCCATATTGCTGGCAGACCTGTTGTTGGTAAAGGCTATAGTCCTTTTGTTAGGACAGTTGATGGCATAGTGTCCAGGGTCCCCACAATAGAGGCAGAGATGTTCTGCACGTCGCCTCTCCTTCTCCTGTGCAGAGAGTGGTCTTCGGATGACGTCGATCTGCATCGGTTCAGACACGCCTTGCGTCTTTTCTTGGTGGTCCAAAACTGATTCTTAGCGGGTGAAGGTTTCCCGGGTCATTAAGGAGGTAAGTCCTTTTCTACATAAGGTGAACCCAAGCAAAGCTTACCCGTAGGAGATTTATCATGAAAAAAATTTTTTCCTTCATGGAAAAGGGAGGGTTTGCATTGGAAGTATAGCGGCATTGATTGAGGAACCCGGGTACTGTTGCGACCCCCACTGAACTTTGCAGGCAGCGGCCCGGCGGGTTTGGCCCCTGAATTGGCACGAAAGTTGTTTTTGTACTCAATTACTTCTTTGTATGCCGTAAAACATTTGTAATTTGGCATATTTCCCGAGAGTCAACAAAACTTTGAATTCCAATTCCCCGGGGCAAGGGTCCAGGGGTATCGTAGATTACCTCAGGTTATCTGCCTCTGTTCTATGCTGTAGATTACCTCAGGTTATCTGCCTCTGTTCTATGCTGTAATTAACTCAGGTTTCTGCACTCAATTCTATGCTGTAGATTACCAGGTTACTGCACTTGTTTTCTTTGCTGTAGATTACACAGGTTACTGCCTCTGTTCTATGCTGTAGATTACCCACAGGTTACTGCCTCTGTTCTATGCTGTAGATTACACAGGTTACTGCCTCTGTTCTATGCTGTAATTACCTCAGGTTATCTGCCTCTGTTCATGCTGTAGATTACTCAGGTTACCTGCCCTCTGTTCTATGCTGTAGATTACCTCAGGTTATCTGCCCTCCTGTTCTATGCTGTAATTACTCAGTTATCTGCCCTCCTTTCTATGCTGTAGATTACCTCAAGTTATCTGCCTCCTGTTCTATGCTGTAGATTACCTCAGATTATCTGCGCTCATTTTCTATGCTGTAGATTACCTCAGGTTATCTGCACTCCTGTTCTATGCTGTAGATTACCTCAGGTTATCTGCACTCCTGTTCTATGCTGTAGATTACCTCAGATTATCTGCCTCCTATTCTATGCCGTAGATTACCTCAGGTTATCTGCACTCCTGTTCTATGCTGTACATTACCTCAGGTTATCTGCCCTCCTGTTGTATGCTGTAGATTACCTCAGGTTATCTGCACTCATGTTCTATGCTGTAGATTACCTCAGGTTATCTGCCCTCCTGTTCTATGCTGTAGATTATCTCAGGTTATCTGCCCTCCTGTTATATCTGTAGATTACCTCAGATTATCTGCACTCGTGTTCTATGCTGTAGATTACCTCAGATTATCTGCGCTCATGTTCTATGCTGTAGATTACCTCAGGTTATCTGCACTCCTGTTCTATGCTGTAGATTACCTCAGATTATCTGCGCTCATTTTCTATGCTGTAGATTACCTCAGGTTATCTGCCCTCCTGTTGTATGCTGTAGATTACCTCAGGTTATCTGCACTCATGTTCTATGCTGTAGATTACCTCAGGTTATCTGCGCTCATGTTCTATGCTGTAGATTACCTCAGGTTATCTGCCCTCCTGTTCTATGCTGTAGATTACTCAGGTTATCTGCCACTCATGTTCTATGCTGTAGATTACCTCAGGTTGTCTGCACTCACATTCTATGCTGTAGATTAACTCAGGTAATCTGCACTCGTGTTCTATGCTGTAGATTACCTTAAGTTATCTGCCCTCCTGTTCTATGCTGTAGATTACCTCAGGTTATCTGCCCTCCTGTTCTATGCTGTAGATTACCTCAGGTTATCTGCCCTCCTGTTCTATGCTGTAGATTACCTCAGGTTATCTGCCCTCCTGTTGTATGCTGTAGATTACCTCAGGTTATCTGCCCTCATGTTCTATGCTGTAGATTACATCAGGTTATCTGACTCGTGTTCTATGCTGTAGATTACTCAGGTTATCTGCCCTCTCGTGTCTATGCTGTAGATTACCTCAGGTTATCTGCCCTCCTGTTCTATGATGTAGATTACCTCAGGTTATCTGCCCTCCTGTTCTATGTGTAGATTACCTCAGGTTATCTGCCCTTCGTTCTATGCTGTAGATTACCTCAGGTTATCTGCCTCGTGTTCTATGCTGTAGATTAACCTCATGTTATCTGCACTCGTGTTCTATGCTGTAGATTACCTCAAGTTATCTGCCCTCGTGGTCTATGCTGTAGATTACCTCAGGTTATCCGCCCTCTGTTCTATGCTGTAGATTACCTCAGGTTATCTGCACTGTGTTCTATGCTGTAGATTACCTCAGTTATCTGCCCTCGTGTTCTATGCTGTAGATTACCTCAGGTTATCTGAACTCCTGTTCTATGCTGTATATTACCTCAGGTTATCTGCACTCGTGTTCTATGCTGTAGATTACCTCAGGTTATCTGCCCCTCCTGTTGTATACTGTAGATTACCTCAGGTTATCTGCACTCGTGTTCTATGCTGTAGATTACCTCAGGTTATCTGCCCTCCTGTTCTATGCTGTAAATTAACTCAGGTTTTCTGCACTCATATTCTATGCTGTAGATTACAGCAGGTTACCTGCACTTGTTTTCTTTGCTGTAGATTACAACAGGTTACCTGCACTCGTGTTCTATGCTGTAGATTACTACAGGTTACCTGCACTCGTGTTCTATGCTGTAGATTACAACAGGTTACCTGCACTCGTGTTCTATGCTGTATATTACCTCAGGTTATCTGCACTCATGTTCGATGCTGTAGATTACTACAGGTTACCTGCACTCGTGTTCTATGCTGTAGATTACCTCAGGTTATCTGCCCTCCTGTTCTATGCTGTAAATTAACTCAGGTTTTCTGCACTCATGTTCTATGCTGTAGATTACAGCAGGTTACCTGCACTTGTTTTCTTTGCTGTAGATTACAACAGGTTACCTGCACTCGTGTTCTATGCTGTAGATTACTACAGGTTACCTGCACTCGTGTTCTATGCTGTAGATTACCTCAGGTTATCTGCACTCATGTTCGATGCTGTAGATTACTACAGGTTACCTGCACTCGTGTTCTATGCTGTAGATTACTACAGGTTACCTGCACTCGTGTTCTATGCTGTAGATTACAACAGGTTACCTGCACTCGTGTTCTATGCTGTATATTACCTCAGGTTTTCTACACTCATGTTCTATGCTGTAGATCAGGGGTCCCCAACCACCGGTCCGCGGACCAGAACCGGGCCGTTGGAGTTTTGTTGCCGGTCCACGGAGCCACGGCTCACAATACTAGACACCACGTCCCTGCATTCCTGTCTCGGCGCGGCAGCTTCATCCTGTGCTGAGCGGTCACGTAGTACCGCTCATTAAGGTCATGATTATAGACACGACTCCACTCCCGTAGGCGTGGAGGCATATTCATGACCTTAATGAGCGGTACCATGTGACCGCTCCGCACAGGAAGAACCTGACGCGCCGGGATAGAGATGCAGGAATGTGCAGAGACGGTGTGAGGGTAAGTATGATGGGGAGGACGGGGGAGCCCAGCGGAGCCCAGCCATGCATGCAGGATGGGACAGGGGAGCCATGCATACAGAATGGGACAGGTGAGCAGAGCCATGTATACAGGATGGGACAGGGGAGCCATGTATACAAGGGTGGGAGCGGAGCCATGCATACAGGATGGGACAGGGGAGCCATGTATACAAGGATGGGAGGGGGGAGCGGAGCCATGCATACAGGATGGGACAGGGGAGCCATGCATACAACAGGGGAACCACACATACCGGGATAGGAATGAGGGGACAATGCATACCCGGCTTATCCTCGAGTCCATAAGCTTACCCAGTTTTCCGTGCCAAAATTAGGTGCCTCAGCTTATACTCTAGTGTATATATATATATCAATCAGTACTTTGTGGGGCCATCATACTATACATGGGGGGATTATATGTGTGGACCATCATACTATACATGGGGGGATTATATGTGTAGGACCATATTGCTATACATACTACAACTCCGTCCATAGCCCGCCCCCATATGACCAAAGCCCCACCCCTGCCCCACCTCCATCAACCGCCCTGCCGGGCCATGGAAGAATGGTCTTGCTTGAAGCCGGTCCTGGTGCAAAAAAGGTTGGGGACCACTGCTGTAGATTACAACAGGTTACCTGCACTCGTGTTCTATGCTGTACATTACCTCAGGTTATCTGCACTCATGTTCTATGGTGTAGATTACCTCAGGTTATCTGCACTCCTGTTCTATGCTGTAGATCACAACAGGTTACCTGCACTCTTGTTCTATGTTGCAGTTTACCTCAGGTTATCTGTTCTCGTGTTCTATATTGTAGATTATCTCAGGTTTTCTGCTCTTATGTTCTATGCTGTAGACATACCTTCCAACTTTTGAAGGAGGGAGAGAGAGAGACAAAGGCGCCGTGGCAAATTTTAGGCCTTGACCCTGACCACACCCATTTCACAACTAGTCACACCCATATCCACACCCCAATCACACCCATTTAGCACTGCTGATCACACTGACTGGTATGAGGGCATAGTGGCTGGTAGTGACGAAAAGAAAGAAAGAACAGAGAGAGAGAGAAAGAGAGGAAAGAAAGAACAGAGCGAAAGAAGGGAAAGAAAGAACAGAGAGAGAAAGAAAGGGGAAAGAAAGAACAGAGAAAGGAAGAACAGAAAGAGAAAAAAAGAAAGGAAAGAAAGAACAGAGAGAAAGAAAGAGGGGGAAGAAAGGACAAAGAAAGAGGGGAAAGAAAGAATAGAGAGAGAAAGAAAGAACAGAGAGAAAGAAAGGGGAAAGAAAGAACAGAGAGAGACTGAAAGAGGGGAAAAAAAGAAAGAGCAGAGAGAGAAAGAAAGAGAAAAAAGAAAGAAAGAACAGAGAAAAAAGAGAACAGAGAGAGAGAAAGAGGGAAAGAAAGAACAGAGAGAGAAAAAGAGTGAAAAAAAGAACAGAGAGAAAGAAAGAGGGAAGAAAGAAAGAACAGAGAGAGAGAAAGAGGGGAAAGAAAGAAAGAAAGAACAGAGAGAAAGAAAGAGGGGAAAGAAAAAGAACAGAGAGAGAAAGAAAGAACAGAGAGGGAAAGAGAGAGAAAGAAAGGAAAGAAAGAACAGAGAGTGAAAGAAAGAGGAGAAAGAAATAACAGAGAGAGAGAAAGGAAGAACAGAGAGAGGAGAGGAAAGAAAACAGAGAAAGAAAGAGGGGAAAGAAAGAACAGAGAAAAAAAGAAAAGAAATAAAGAACAGAGAGAAAAAGAAAGAAAAAAGAAAAAGAACAGAGAGAGAGAAAGAGAGGAAAGAAAACAGAGAAAGAAAGGGGAAAGAACGAACAGAGAGAGAGAAAGGAAGAACAGAGACAAAGAAAGGGGAAAGAAAAAGAACAGAGAGCGAAAGAAAGAGTGAAAAGAAAGAAAGAACAGAGAGAGAAAGAAAGGGAAAAGAAAGAACAGAGAGAAAGAAAGGGGAAAGAAAGAACAGAGAGAAAAAGAGCAGAGAGAGAAAGAACGAGAGAAAAAAGAAAGAACAGAGAGAAAGAAAGGAAGAACAGAGAGAGAAAGAGGAAAGAAAGAACAGAGCGAAAGAAAACAGAGTGAAAGAAGGAAAGAAAGAATAGAGAGAGAGAAAGAGAGGAAAGAAAGAACAGAGAGAAAGAAAGGGAAAGAAAACAGAGAAAAGAAAGAGGGGAAAGAAAGAACAGAGAGAGACTGAAAGAGGGGAAAGAAAGAAAGAGCAGAGAGAGAAAGAAAGAGAAAAAAGAGAACAGAGAGAAAGAAAGACGGGAAAGAAAGAACAGAGAGAGAAAGGAAGAACAGAGAGAGAAAAAGAGTGAAAAAAGAACAGAGAGAAAGAAAGAGGGGAAGAAAGAACAGAGAGAAAGGGAAAGAAAGAAAGAACAGAGAGAAAGAAAGAAAGAGGGGAAAGAAAAAGAACAGAGAGCGAAAGAAAGAACAGAGAGGGAAAGAGAGAGAAAGAAAGGAAAGAAAGAACAGAGTGAAAGAAAGGAGAAAGAAAGAACAGAGAGAGAGAAAGGAAGAACAGAGAGAGAAGAGAGGAAAGAAAACAGAAAGAAAGAGGGGAAAGAAAAAACAGAGAAAAAAAGAAAGAATTAAAGAACAGAGAGAAAAAAAGAAAACAGAGAAAGAAAGAACAGAGAGAAAGATGGGGAAAGAAAGAACAGAGAGAGAGAAAGAGAGGAAAGAAAACAGAGAAAGAAAGGGAAAAGAACGAACAGAGAGAGAGAAAGGGAGAACAGAGACAAAGAAAGGGAAAGAAAAAGAACAGAGAGCGAAAGAAAGAAAGAGTGAAAAGAAAGAACACAGAGAGAGAGAACGAGGGGAAAGAAAGAACACAGAGAGAGAAAGAAAAGAGGGAAAAGAAAGAACACAGAGAGAGAAAGAACGAGGGGAAAGAAAGAACAGAGAGAGAAAGAAAGAGGGGAAAGAACAGAGAGAGAAAGAAAGAGGGAAAGAACAGAGAGAGAAAGAAAGAGGGAAAGAAAGAAAGAACAGAGAAAAAAAGAAAGAACAGAGACAAAGTAAGAGTGGAAAGAAAGAACAGAGAGAGAAAGAGAGTGAAAGAAAGAACAGTGAGAAAGAAAGAGGGGAAGAAAGAAAAGAGAGAAAGAAAGAGGGGAAAGAAAACAGAGAAAGAAAGAACAGAGAGAGAGAAAAAAGAACAAAGAGAGAGAAAGAGAGGAAAGAAAACAGAGAAAGAAAGGGAAAAGAACGAACAGAGAGAGAGAAAGGGAGAACAGAGACAAAGAAAGTGGAAAGAAAAAGAACAGAGAGAGAGAAAGAAAGGGAAAAGAAAGAACAGAGAGAGAGAAAGAACAGAGAAAGAAAGAACAGAGAGAAAAAAGAAAGAACAAAGAGAAAGAAAGGAACAACAGAGAGAAAGGAAGAACAGAGAGAGAAAGAGGAAAGAAAGAACAGAGCGACAGAAAACAGAGAGCGAAAGAAGTGAAAGAAAGAACAGAGAGAAAGAAAGGGAAAGAAAGAACAGAGAGAAAGAAAGAGGGGAAGAAAGAATAGAGAGAGAGAAAGAAAGAACAGAGAAAGAAAGAACAGAGCAAAAGAAAGGGGAAAGAAAGAAGAGAGAGAAAAAGAAAGAGGGGAAAGAAAGAACAGAGAGACTGAAAGAGGGGAAAGAAAGAGCAGAGAGAGAAAAAAAGAAAGAAAGAACAGAAAAAAAAGAAAGAACAGAGAGAGAGAGAAAGAGGGGAAAGAAAGAACAGAGAGAAAGGAAGAACAGAGAAAGAAAGAGGGGAAGAAAGAAAGAACAGAGAAAGAAAGAGGGGAAGAAAGAAAGAACAGAGAGAGAGAAAGAGGGGAAAGAAAGAACAGAGAGAGAGAAAGAGGGGAAAAAAAGAATAGAGAGAGAAAGAAAGAGGAAAGAAAGAACAAAGAGTGAAAGACAGAGGAGAAGGAAAGAACAGAGAGAGAGAAAGGAAGAACAAAGAGAGAAAGAGAGGAAAGAAAACAGAGAAAGAAAGAACAGAATAAAAAAGAAAGAAAAAAAGAACAGAGAGAGAAAGATGGGGAAAGAAAGAACAGAGAGAGAGGAAAGAAAACAGAGAAAGAAAGAGGGGAAAGAACGAATAGAGAGAGAGAAAGGAAGAACAGAGACAAAGAAAGGGGAAAGAAAAAGAACAGAGAGCGAAAGAAAGAACACAGAGAGAGAGAACGAGGGGAAAGAAAGAACACAGAGAGAGAAAGAAAGAGGGAAAAGAAAGAACACAGAGAGAGAAAGAACGAGGGGAAAGAAAAGAACAGAGAGAGAAAGAAAGAGGGGAAAGAAAGAAAGAACAGAGAAAAAAAGAAAGAACAGAGACAAAGTAAGAGTGGAAAGAAAGAACAGAGAGAGAAAGAGAGTGAAAGAAAGAACAGTGAGAAAGAAAGAGGGGAAGAAAGAAAAGAAAGAGAAAGAAAGAGGGGAAAGAAAGAACAGAGAGAGAGAAAAAAGAACAGAGAGAGAGAGAGAAAGGAAGAACAGAGAGAGAGAAAGAAAGAACAGAAAGAGAGAAAGAACAGAGAGAAAGAGGGGAAAGAGAAAGAACAGAAAGAGGAAAGAAAGAACAGAGAGAAAGAAAGTGGAAAGAAAGAACAGAGAGAGAAAGAAAGGGGAAAGAAAGAAGAGAGAAAGAAGGGAAAGAAAAAGAACAGAGTGAAAGAAAGGGGAAAGAAAGAGGGAAGAGAAAGAACAGAGAAATAAAGAAAGAAAGGGGAAAGAAAGAACAGAGAGAGAGAAAAAAGAGGGGAAGAAAGAAAGAACAGAGAACGAGAAAGAAAGAACAGAGAGAAAGAAAGGGCAAGGAAAGAAGGAACAGAGAGAGAGAAAGAAAGAATAGTGAGAGAAAGAACAGAGAGAGAGAAAAATTTGAGAGGGAAAGAAAGAACAGAGAGAGAGAAAGAAACAGAGAGAGAAAGAAAGAAAGATTCTATTAAGATACTATAGCAGTCCGGCTCCCATTGTAATGCCCACCTGAGCCTCCCAATGCAGGACATATCATGATCCACTCACATGGCCGGCATCCCCGATTCCAAGGTTATCCCGCTGTCCGCGCTGTCGGAGGAGGACACGGTGATGGATCTGAAGCATTCCCTGAAGTGCCTCCATGGTTCCGTCACAATCTCCTCCCAAAATTATCTCATTTCCGGTCAGCTTCCAGCACATCACTTCTGGTGGAACGTCACGTGCGAGTTTTAAAGTGCTCCTCGGGGCTCTGCTGTGTACTCCTGTGTCCGTGGGAAAAGTAAGCTCCCAGCCGGGACAGCGGGATAGACTCTCAAAATCGGGTCTGTCCCGCTGGATACGGGACGGTTGGGAAGTATGAATGCTCCCCACCATACACCCACCTCGTACACGCACGACTCCACACACCTCATACACACACGGTTCCGCTTTGTATGCCTCGTACACATACAGCTCCTCCCCGTATACCTCGCACATACACGGCTCCACTCAGTACAACCATGGCTCCACTCCGTAAACCTCGTACACATGCGGCTCTGCTCCTTACACCTTGTACACACACGGCCACACTCCGCACACCTCGTACACACATTGCTCCACTCTGTAAAATTTGTACATATGCGGCTCTGCTCCATACACCTCGTACTCATGCGGCTCCAATCTGTACACCTCGTACTCATGTGGCTCCGCTCTGTACACCTCGTACACAAGCGTACACATACGGCTCCTCTCCGTACACCTCGCACACACACGGCTCCACTCAGTACACACATGGCTCCACTCCGTAGACCTCGTACACATGCGGCTCTGTTCCTTACACCTTGTACACACACGGCCACACTCCGTACACCTCGTACACACATTGCTCCACTCTGTAAATTTTGTACACATGCGGCTCTGCTCCATACACCTCGTACTCATGCGGCTCCACTCTGTACACCTCGTACTCATGCGGCTCCGCTCCATACGCCTCGTACACACACGGTTGATCTCCGTACACCAAGTACTCATACGGCTCCGCTCTGTACACCAAATACACACATGGCTCCGCTGCGAACACCTCGTACACACACGGCTCTGCTCCGTACACCCTGTAAATCCCTCCTGACCCCACACATAAACTTCCCCTCATCCAGCACCATGACAACAAGAGTCCTGCATACACTGAGGCCCCTGATCATGTAACCCTTGACTCCTCCCCTCCTCTGACTTCATCACAGGTCCTGTGTGCACAGAACGGCCATATATGAGCCACCCGAGCAGATGCAGGAGAGGAGCGACTTCAGCTTCAGGAACCGTGATGAGGTCTTCTGTGTGCTGTGCATAGAGGGAATTGTATGGCGATCGGTACACAGCCCCTTCTGAAATGACAGGTGGGCATGGCGGCTGATTCGCAGTGAGGGAAAACTGCAATCCTGGCCAGGACAGTGGGACAGAGTGTCAAAATCGGCACTGTCCCGCTGGATCCAGGACGGTTGGGAGCCCTGCTGTACATTACCTCAGGTTATCTGCACTCCTGCTCTATGCTGTAGATTTCCTCAGGTTATCTGCACTCGTGTTCTATGCTCCAGATTAGCTCAGGTTATCTGCACTCCTGTTCTATGCTGTACAGTACCTCAGGTTATCTGCACTCCTGTTCTATGCTGTACAGTACCTCAGGTTATCTGCACTCCTGCTCTATGCTGTAGATTTCCTCAGGTTATCTGCACTCGTGTTCTATGCTGTAGATTAGCTCAGGTTATCTGCACTCCTGTTCTATGCTGTACAGTACCTCAGGTTATCTGCACTCGTGTCCTATGCTGTATATTACCTCAGATTATCTGCACTACTGTTCTATGCTGTAGATTACCTCAGGTTATCTGCCCTCGTGTTCTATGTTGTAGATTATCTCAGGTTTTCTGCACTCCTGTACTATGTTGTATATTACCTCAGGTTATCTGCACTCATGTTCTATGCTGTAGATTACCTCAGGTTATCTGCACTCGTGTTCTATGTTTTATATTAGCTCAGGTTATCTGCACTCCTGTTCTATGCTCTAGATTACCTCAGGTTATCTGCACTCGTGTTCTATGTTTTATATTAGCTCAGGTTATCTGCACTCCTGTTCTATGCTCTAGATTACCTCAGGTTATCTGCACTCCTGTTCTGTGTTGTAGTTTTGCATTTGGTGTGCTACTCATGAGTTCTGTCTGCAAGGAGGAAAAAGGAGGGCACCATCAAAGGAGCAATAAGCACTAAATAATGAATGGGATCACCTGCAGCATGTTATTGTACAACATGAAGAAACAAAGAGAAAGATACTTGCTGAGAAATAGGGATCACCAGAGATGAAAGTGAAAGAGGATGCTTTATTTAGTATTCGACAATGCAAACAAAAGACAATATTAAAAACATTAAAACTAAAAACATGGTAGATACACGTCATGCCCTTAATAAGGCAGTGACACTCCTCCAAAAGACTGTTCCAAAGTTTGCAAGTCCCCAAATATAAATATGTGCAGACTAAGCAATGTTGGATACTTGGATATATTAGTATACCAAGTTGAAAAAATAGACATACATTAAAGAGACCCAATGAGCCCAGCATATGATGGGTTTATGTTCACAGGACCATGTAAAACATGAAAAGATAAAGAAAATAAATAGCGCCCATAATAAAACAGCTATATAAACATGAACAAAAATAATATATAGATCCTGTGACACATAATAGTGTAGTAGAGAAACAGAGGATCAAGCCATGTAGATGTAGAAAGTGCATATTACAAGTAAAGCAAAAAGAATGTAGATGCCTAAGAAGATAAGACCCCGCTTGAGAAGTTCCAGTGGTGCACATTGGATAAAGCCAAAGAGATTGTGCATCCAGAGAACGTAGACCATCAAACTTGCACATGTGAGGATGAAGACATTGCAGGTGGGGCCATGCTGGTGAACAAGAAAGAAGGAGGAAGCGACCCCACACGTATCGCCACCGATGTATGTAGCTTCTTCAGGGAAGATGTCTGCCTCTGTTTGTATATGGGAGGTATATACAGTGGGGCAAATAAGTATTTGATCCCTTGCTGATTTTGTAAGTTTGCACACTGACAAAGACATGAACAGTTTATAATTTTAAGGGTAGGTTAATTTTAACATTGAGAAATAGAATATCAAAAATCCATTGTATAAATTCTAGAAACTTATTTACATTTTGCAGTGAGAGATAGGTATTTGATCCCCTACCAACCATTAATAGTTCTGGCTCCTACAGACCAGTTAGATGCTCCTAATCAACTCGTTATATGCATTAAAGACAGCTGTCTTACCTAAGTCACCTTTGTAAAGGACTCCTGTCCACAGACTCAATTAATCATTCGGACTGTAACCTCTACAACATGGGCAAGACCAAAGAGCTTCATAAGGATGTCAGGGACAAGATCATAGACCTGCACAAAGCTGGAATGGGCTACAAAACCATAATAAAGACGTTGGGTGAGAAGGAGACAATTGTTGGTGCAATAGTAAGAATATGAAAGAAATACAAAATGACCGTAAATCGACATCGATCTGGGGCACCATGCAAAATCTCACTTTGTGGGGTATTGTCACGCGGTCTTATGATATGTGTACGATGTCAGTAAACTATTCTTAAAAGAACAACACTCTATACAACAATAGATTTGCAACATCAGCATGTAAATATAGAATAGATTTACCTGACACGATATCCGTTGAACTCAGGGTTAATCTTGAGTACTTGATACACTGTCACAGGAAAGAGGAGGACCGGGGGTCTAACCTGACCCTAAACTGGGGTCCTAACTAATCCCTCACCTTGGAGGTACTGATAATGGTTCAGAGGTCCAAGTCTCCAGCCTAACCCTGTCTCCTATCAGTCCCTGAACCCTGTAATCAGTCCTAAGAAGGATTCTGATTACCACCAAAGGGATATGGGCTGATCTCTGCTAAATACACAGATTAGACATATAAGACAGACTGGAGAAAACACAGACTTGCATACACACTCAAACACAGAAGGAACATAAATGATCTGGGATATTAAACTCTAAGCAAGGTGAGCTTAAAACAACTAAGGAGCTCTTTAACTTAAGTCTATACAGATACAATCCTATCTGTGGTCTGCATGAAGAATTTCACTGGCAACTCCCAAAACAGACCACCAGAGATTTAAAGGAAACCAATCAACAAATAATTAATTGCAGCCGGGAGAAACTGCACCCAGTCCCAGAACTGAGCACAGACAGAATTAACTCCCTAACTGCCAAACACAAAGAAACAGCAACTCAGCTGTGAGAAGTCAGAATGTGCAACCACGACGATCTTCGTGGCGATGCACACATGACAGTACCCCCCCTTCTACGAGGGGCCTCCGGACCCTCAGGGCCAGGTTTGCCCGGGTGAGTTCTGTGGAAGGTCCGCACCAAACGATCTGCGTTAATGTCAGACGCAGGAACCCACGTCCTCTCCTCTGGACCATACCCCTTCCAATGAACCAAGTACTGAAGGGACCGGCGATTCAGACGTGAATCAATGATCTTTGACACTTGAAACTCCAAGTTACCATTGACCACCACTGGAGGAGGAGGTAGAGGTGATGGTATGACTGGTGCCACGTACCTCTTAAGTAATGACTTGTGGAACACATTGTGGATTTTAAACGTAGGAGGGAGGTCCAGACGAAATGCCACAGGATTAATTATGGAACTGATCCTGTACGGCCCGATGAATCTGGGGCCCAGCTTCCAGGAGGGAACTTTAAGTTTTATATTCCTGGTAGACAACCATACCAGATCGTTCACATTAAGATCTGGACCAGAAACTCTCCTCCTATCAGCCATACGTTTATAACGGTTCCCCATAGCACTCAGATTATTCAATACACCTCTCCACACTGAAGCAAGTGACGACGAGAAACGCTCCTCCTCAGGAACCCCAGAAGGGCCCCCCCCATTGAAAGTACAAAACTGGGGATGAAAACCATATGCACCAAAAAACGGGGATTTACCAGTGGACTCGCTCCGCCTGTTGTTAAGAGCGAACTCTGCCAGAGGCAAGAAAGAAGACCAGTCCTCCTGGTTCTCTGAGACAAAACACCGAAGATAAGTCTCTAGGCTTTGATTCAGACGCTCTGTCTGACCATTGGTCTGCGGATGAAAAGCCGAGGAAAATGACAATTGCATCCCCCGACGTAAACAAAATGCCCTCCAAAACTTGGATACAAACTGAGACCCCCTATCTCACACCACATCAGAAGGCAACCCATGAAGTCTCACAATCTCCCCAATGAACACCTGCGCCAGAGTTTTAGCATTAGGGAGAGCAGGAAGAGCAATGAAATGTGCCATCTTACTGAACCTGTCAACAACCACCAGTATGACAGTCTTCCCTGACGACTGAGGAAGGTCCGTGATGAAGTCCATAGACAAATGAGTCCATGGACGCTCCGGAAGTTTCAAGGGTAAGAGGGTCCCAGACGGACGGGTATGAGGGGTCTTAGAGCGAGCACAAACCCCACAGGACGCGACAAAAGTTAAAACATCTTTATTAACGTTAGGCCACCAAAACCGGCGAGAAAGGAGATCTAAAGTAGCCTTACTCCCTGGATGTCCTGCTAAAGCAGAATTATGATGTGCCTCAATAACCTTTTGTCTCAACTGATTTGGGACAAACAGTCTCCCTGGAGGTCCTGCAGGGGCGTCCCCCTGAGCCTCTAACACCTCCTCCTCAAGCTCAGAAAATACAGCCGACACTACCACCCCCTCCTGAAGGATAGGAATCGGGTCATCCATTTTCCCGGCCCCTGGGAAACTGCGAGACAAGGCATCCGCCTTAACATTCTTAGATCCAGGGCGATAAGTGACAACAAAATTAAACCTGGTAAAAAACAACGACCATCGAGCTTGTCTGGAATTCAGACGCTTAGCAGATTCCAAATACAGCAGGTTCTTGTGATCAGTAAAGACGGTGACCGGGTGGACTGCCCCCTCCAAAAAGTGACGCCATTCTTCAAAAGCCAACTTAATGGCCAAAAGTTCCCTATTGCCGATATCATAATTCCTTTCGGCGGACGACAATTTTTTAGAAAAGAAAGCGCACGGATGCCATTTACCAGGGGACGGACCCTGGGACAATATTGCACCCACCCCTATGTCAGACGCGTCCACCTCCACAACGAACGGCTGTGATGCATCTGGTTGGATGAGAACGGGTGCCGAAGCAAAACATTTTTTCAAAGAGGAAAAAGCTTGGCAAGCTTTGTCCGACCATTTAGAAAAATCCGTCCCTTTTCTTGTCATGTCAGTGAGAGGTTTGACAACAGATGAGAAATTACAAATAAATTTCCGGTAGTAGTTAGCAAACCCCAGAAAACGCTGCAGAGCCTTAAGATCCTCTGGCTGATCCCATTCAAGCACTGCTCTCACCTTTTCAGGGTCCATACGGAAACCGGAGGCTGACACCAAGAAACCCAAAAACTGAAGTTCCTGTACGGCGAATACACACTTTTCCAGTTTGGCGTATAGTTTATTGTCTCGCAAGATCTGCAACACCTGTCTCACATGCTCCTGGTGAGACACAAGATCTGGTGAGTAAATTAAAATGTCATCCAAATATACGACCACAAACAGCCCCACCAGATGACGAAAAATGTCATTAACAAAATGTTGGAATACTGCTGGTGCAGTAGTCAGACCAAAAGGCATGACAAGGTTCTCATAATGTCCCTCCGGCGTGTTAAACGCCGTTTTCCACTCATCCCCCTCTTTTATCCTAATCAGATTATACGCCCCCCTGAGATCCAATTTAGAGAACCATTTGGCGCCAACAATTTGATTGAAGAGATCAGGAATAAGAGGGAGTGGATACGGATCTCGAACAGTAATCCGATTAAGTTCGCGGAAATCCAAGCAAGGGCGTAGGCCTCCATCTTTTTTCTTCACAAAGAAGAACCCCGCGGCCACTGGGGAAGATGAAGGTCTAATATGCCCTTTGGCCAGACTTTCCGAAATATAATCTTTCATAGCCTGCCTCTCAGGACCAGAAAGGTTATATAACCTAGCTTTAGGTAACTTAGCATCAGGAAGTAAATTAATAGAGCAGTCATACACGCGATGAGGAGGCAACTCCTGACACCCCTCCTCAGAGAACACATCCCCAAAGTCCTCCAAAAAAGGAGGCAAAGTACTAGGCACGACCGCACTGATGACTGTGTTCATGCAGTTACTTTTGCAAAACTCACCCCATTGGCTTATCTCTCTGGACTGCCAATTAATCACAGGGTTATGTTTAACCAACCAAGGAAGTCCCAACACAATAGGAGTAGGTAGACCCTCCAACACATAACAAGATAATAGTTCCCTATGTATTGCCCCTACCCGAAGGTCAATGTTATGAACCTCATGAACAAAGCTACCTTGGCCGAGAGGCCTGGTGTCAATGGAGAATATAGGGATCGGTTTGACCAATACACTCAGATGCATACCTTGAGCCTGAGCAAACTGAGCGTCAACCAGATTAGCCCCGGACCCACTATCAAGAAGAACAGAAAATCTCTCCACTCTCGTACCAACCACCACCTCCACTGGTACAAGGAACTGAGAAGAACTAGCGGACGAAATACATACTCCCAGGTTGTCGTCCACCATACAACCTGGGATTAACAGTTTTCCGGCGACTTTTTGCTCAACAAGGCACGGGATGGACATCCCCCAACAAAATGTCCCTCTTTCCCGCAGAAGAAACACCTTCTAGTCCTGCGGCGTACCGCCAATCCCCTCCTACGAAATGATGTCCCTCCCAACTGCATAGGCTCCTCCGAACAGACAAGGGGAACCTCAACATAAGGGACTTTAGTAGTAGGTGGAGTAACAACAGGGGGCGGAGTTACCTTGCACCTCTCCCGGAGCCGTCTATCAGTACGGATAGCTAGGGCCATAGCAGCCTCCAGAGAAGGAGGAGACTCATACTGAGCCAAAACGTCTTTTAATTTATCAGAAAGCCCATGACAAAACTGGCTCCTAAGAGCTGGGTCATTCCACTGAGTATCTGTGGCCCATCTACGGAACTCAGAAGCAAATTCCTCCGCCGGACGATCTCCCTGCTGTATCTTACGTAATTTAGTCTCAGCAAGAGAGACCCGATCTGGGTCATCATATACCAATCCCAGGGCAGTAAAAAATTGATCTACAGACAGTAGAGCCGGGGATCCCGGAGGAAGGGAGAATGCCCAGGATTGAGGGTCCCCTTGTAGGAGCGAGATAACAATTCCCACTCTCTGCTCTTCACTCCCTGATGATCGAGGCCGAAGCCGAAAATACAATTTACATGCCTCCCGGAAGGTGAAAAATTTGTCTCGCCCACCAGTGAACCTGTCCGGGAGAGCTACTTTAGGTTCAAATCTGGTTTGCTCCGAGGGAGACAAAACTTTGGACTTAATGTCCGTCAGCTCCATGGATAATCCCTGCAACTGCAGAGCCAGCTGGGCTACTGGATCCATGGCAACTGGGAATAATTTTATAGGCCAGTGAAAATGTCACGCGGTCTTATGATATGTGTACGATGTCAGTAAACTATTCTTAAAAGAACAACACTCTATACAACATATAGATTTGCAACATCAGCATGTAAATATAGAATAGATTTACCTGACACGATATCCGTTGAACTCAGGGTTAATCTTGAGTACTTGATACACTGTCACAGGAAAGAGGAGGACCGGGGGTCTAACCTGACCCTAAACTGGGGTCCTAACTAATCCCTCACCTTGGAGGTACTGATAATGGTTCAGAGGTCCAAGTCTCCAGCCTAACCCTGTCTCCTATCAGTCCCTGAACCCTGTAATCAGTACTAAGAAGGATTCTGATTACCACCAAAGGGATATGGGCTGATCTCTGCTAAATACACAGATTAGACATATAAGACAGACTGGAGAAAACACAGACTTGCATACACACTCAAACACAGAAGGAACATAAATGATCTGGGATATTAAACTCTAAGCAAGGTGAGCTTAAAACAACTAAGGAGCTCTTTAACTTAAGTCTATACAGATACAATCCTATCTGTGGTCTGCATGAAGAATTTCACTGGCAACTCCCAAAACAGACCACCAGAGATTTAAAGGAAACCAATCAACAAATAATTAATTGCAGCCGGGAGAAACTGCACCCAGTCCCAGAACTGAGCACAGACAGAATTAACTCCCTAACTGCCAAACACAAAGAAACAGCAACTCAGCTGTGAGAAGTCAGAATGTGCAACCGCGACGATCTTCGTGGCGATGCACACATGACAGGTATCCTTGATCTTGAGGAAGGTGAGAGATCAGCCTAAAACTACACAGGGGAAACTTTTTAATGATCTCAAGGCAGCTGGGAACACAGTCACCAAGAAAACCATTGGTAACACATTACGCCGTAAAGGTTTAGGTTCCTGCAGTGCCCGCAAGGTCCCCCTGCTCAAGAAGGCACATGTGCAGGCCCGTCTGAAGATTGCCAATGAACATCTGGATGATTCTGTGAGTGATTGGGAGAAGGTGCTGTGGTTAGATGAGACAAAAATTGATCTCTTTGGCATTAACTCAACTTGCCATGTTTGAAGGAAGAGAAATGCTGCCTATGACCCAAAGAACACCATCCCCACTGTCAAGCATGGAGGTGGAAACATTATGTTTTGGGGTGTTTCTCTGCTAAGAGCACAGGACTACTTCACTGCATCAATGGGAGAATGGATGGAGCCATGTACCATAAAATCCTGAGTGACAACTTCCTTCCATCCACCAGGACATTAAAAATGGGTCGTGGCTGGGTCTTCCAGCAAGACAATGACCCAGGACATACAGCCAAGGCAACAAAGGAGAGGCTCAAAAAAAGCACATTAAGGTCGTGGAGTAGCCTAGCCAGTCTCCAGACCTTAATCTCATAGAAAACTTATGAATGGAGTTGAAGTTCCGAGTTGCCAAGCGACAGCCTCAAAATGTTAATGATTTCGAAATGATCTGCAAAGAGGAGTAGTCAAAATTCTTCCTGACATGTGCAGAAACCTAATCATCAGCTACAAAAAAGTCTGATTTTTGTGCTTTCCAACAAGGGTTTTGTCACCAAGTATTAAAGGGAATCTGTCACCCCATTTTTCGAGTATAAGATGCAACCACCGCCATCGGGCTTATCTACAGCATTCTGTAATGCTGTAGATAAACCTCCGATGTCGCCTGAAAGAGAAGAAAAATGAGTTATATTATACTCACCCAGGGGCAGTCCGCCATCCGTCCGATGGGTGTCGCAGTCCGGTCCGGCGCCTCCCATCTTCTAGCGAAGCCGTCTTCTTTGCTTCCCGTCACGGCTCTGGCGCACTGCTCTGCCCTATTAAGGACAGAGCAAAGTACTGCAGTCCGCAGGCGCCGGGAAAGGTCAGAGAGGTCCGGCGTCTGCGCACTGCAGTACTCTGCTCTGCCCTCACCAGGGCAGAGTAGTGCGCCTGCGCAGGAGCCACGATGGGACGCAAAGAAGAGGACGTCTTCGCTAAAAGATGGGAGGCGCCGGACCAGACCGCGACACCCATTGGACTGGACGGTGGACCGCCCCTGGGTGAGTATAATATAACTAGTTTTTCTTCTCTTTCAAGTGACATCGGTGGCTTATCTACAGCTTGACAGAATGCTGTAGATAAGCCCCTGATGGCGGTGGCCGCATCTTATACTCGAAAAATGGGGTGACAGACTCCCTTTAAGTCTTGTTTGCCAGAGGGATCAAATACTTATTTCTCACTGCAAAATGCAAATAAATTTATATAATTTATACCATGTGATTTTTGGATTTTATTTTTGATATTCTATCTCTCAATGTTAAAATTAACCTACTCTTAAAATTATAGACTGTTCATGTCTTTGTCAGTGGGCAAACTTACAAAGTCAGCAAGGGATCAAATACTTATTTCCCCCACTGTATATGTATACAAATAACATTCAAATGTGTAGATAATTTGGTAATAATTTCCAGCCATTGGGAGTAGCATATATGGACAATCAGGATGGTGGCCGCCATCTTTGTCAGTGTGCTCAGTTAGTATGTTGTAAATAAAGTTCAATCAAATTACATAGTACGCATACGCGGGATATCCCAGTTATCGCAGCAGGTTGTGACGTAATGCGTATGCGCAAAAGAGACCGACCATCGTAGCAAGTGAAAGCACACACGAGCACATTCAGTCAGTAAACGCCAGTCACGGCGTCAGAGTGCGCATGCGCAAATGAAACCAACCATTGCGGTAAGTATTAGAAAAATGCACACGCGCACATTCAGTCAGTCTATATTAGTCACGGCATCAGAGAGCGCATGCGAGCAACACAATGAGTCACAATTAAGTATCACCTGCGCTGAGTGTAGTAGGAGCATCAAGGTACAAAAAGGTATATGCCAATTGTCTATCAAAAATGGCTAAGTCAAATCCAAAAACACAATGCGCTCGGATAACACTGTCCAACCAGTTTTGAGCAGAATGGTGAACACATTGTCAAGTATATATTATTTATCTAAGTATGTCCAGCCATAGGTAAAAATAATAAAAATAACTGAAAAATGAAATAAACAAAAAATATTAATAAATGATAAATAAAATGGAATAAATTAAAGGGCAGCACGGTGGCTCAGTGGATAGCACTACAGCCTTGCAGCGCTGGGGTCCTGGGTTCGAATCCCACCTAGGACAACATCTGCAAGGAGTTTGTATGTTCTCCCCGTGTTTGCGTGGGTTTCCTCCGGGTACTCCGGTTTCCTCCCACACTCCAAAAACATACTGATAGGGAATCTAGAATGTGAGCCCCATCGGGGACAGCGACGATAATGTGTGCAAAACTGTAAAGCGCTGCGGAATATGTTAGCGCTATATAAAAATAAAGATTATTATTATTATTATTATGAATGGAAAAAAAATAATAAAAAATGACATGAATGCTTTCATGGTACAAATAATGATAAGGGAAAAATGTGTGTTGAAAAATATGATAAAGGGAAAAAATAGGGGGTGAGATGTGACTAATGAAAGTGAAAGGGACAAAACGCAAAATAATGGTGTGAGTACATTGAAGTGTGAGTGAACAACAGTGATGGAGCCCTCTCCATCACTGGTGTTCACTCACACTTCAATGTAAAAGGGAAAGGGAAAAAAGGGGGAGGGAAGGAAGAGGGAAAAAGGGGGGTTAGAAGATGGGACAGAATTGTGATCAATGAAATAGAAAAATAAAATGGAAAAAATAAGACACAATAAAACAGCACAATCTATGTACAGACAATTGAATATGATTTTATTATTGTTCGTGAGTAAGTATACATAAAAGTGATTTTGTGTAAGTGATTGCTAAACAAATTTAGGTAAGAATAGTGATTCAAGAAGGTAGGAATAAAAATGGAGGAATAACCTCTAAGTTTAAAAAGGATGCTTAGCGGAACCCGGAAAAAATGTAACATGGATAATAGGTTGAGATTCACATATGTGGAAAAGGAACATGTGAATAGGTTCATAATAATAATTTTATTTCTATAGCGCCAACATATTCCGCAGCACTTTACATTTTATAGGGGACTTGTACAGGCAGTAGACATTACAGCATAACAATAAACACATAGATCAAAACAGATGCCAAAAGGAATGAGGGCCATGCTTGTAAGCTTACAATCTATAAGGAAAAAAGGGGAGACACAAGAGGTGGATGGTAACAACTGCTCTAATTGTTTGGACCGGCCATAGTGTAAGAATCGGATGTTCATGTAATGCTGCATTAACTGGTTATCGGCCTAAGTATGTAACAATACAGAGGGGGCTAATAAATGCATAAAGCATGTGAGAACATGATACGTGGAACCTGGTTATGGTAAAAATTTTGAATGGGCAACACGGTGATAGCTTAATGTATTGAGTCGGTAGGCCAGTCTGAAGAAATGGTTCTTAGGGCACACTTAAAACTGTGTGTATTGGGGATTAATCAAAGTAACCTGCGTAGTGCATTCCAAAAAATTGGAGCAGCACGTGAAAAGTCTTGGAGACGGGAGTGGGAGGTTCTGATTATTGATGATATTAGCCTCAGGTCATTAGCAGAACGGAGGGCACAGGTTGGGTGGTAGACTGAGACGAGAGAGAAGATGTAGGGTGGTGCTGGGCCATGGAGTGCTTTGTGGGTGAGGGTCATAAGTTTAAACTGGATTTTGGAGTGAATGGGTAACCAGTGTAATGACTGGCACAAGGTAGAGGCATTGGTGTAACGATTGGTGAGGAATATGATCCTGGCTGCAGCATTCAAAACAGACTGGAGATGGGAGAGTTTGGTAAGAGGGAGACCGATTAGTAGAGAGTTACAATAGTCCAGACGAGAATGAATAAGAGAAACAGTAAGAGTTTTTGCAGAGTCGAAAGTAAGAAAGGGTCGAATTCTAGAAATGTTTTTGAGGTGCATATAACAAGAGCAAGCCAGTGATCAGATGTGGGGGGGTGAATGAAAGCTCGGAAACAAGTATGACCGCAAGACAGCTGGCATGTTGCTGGGGAGTGATGGTGGAACCACACACGGAAATGACAATGTCGGGCATAGGTAGGTTAGTAGAGGGAGGAAACACAAGGAGTTCAGTTTTTGACAGGTTCAGTTTCAGATAGAGGGAGGACATGATGTTAGAGATAGCGGTAAGACAATCACTGGGGTTTTCTAAAAAGGAACCCGTGATATCAGGAGAAGAAGTGTATAATTGGGTGTCATTAGCATAGAGATGGTACTGGAAACCAAATCTACTGATTGTCCAATAGGGGCAGTATACAAAGAGGAGGGGGCCTAGGACTGATCCTTGAGGAACCCCTACAGTAAGGGAAAGATGAGAGGAGGAGGAGCTAGCAAAAGATATAGTGAAGGAGCTGGCAGAGAGATCGGAGGAGAACCAGGAGAGAACGGTGTCCTTGAGGCCGATGGAGCGTAGCATAGTGAGGAGGAGCTGATGATCCACAATGTCAAAGGCTGCAGAGAGATCCAGGAGAATTAGCATAGAGTAGTGACCATTAGATTTAGCTGTTAGTAGATCATTAGAGACTTTAGTGAGGGCAGTTTGAGTATAGTGTAAAGAGCGGAAACCGGATTGTAGAGGGTCAAGAAGAGAGTTATCTGAGAGATAGCGGATAAGACGGGAGTGGACCAGGCATTCCAGGAGTTTAGAGATGAAAGGAAGATTAGAGACAGGTCTATAGTTAGCGGCACAGTTTTGGTCGAGGAATGGTTTTTTAAGTAATGAATGTATGATGGCATGCTTAAATGAGGAGGGAAAGATGCCGGAAGAGAGAGAGAGGTTGAATATTTTTGTTAGGAGAGTGGTGACTGCAGGGGAAAGGGACTGGAGGAGATGTGACGGAATGGGGTCACTGATGCAAGTAGTAGGGCGAGAAGATTCAAGAAGCCTGATTACTTCTTCTGTGACTGGTTCAAAATCACAGAGTGAGCTAAATGCAGTGGGGGAGGGAGGACAGTGCATTGTATGAGGGATTGGGAGAAAATTTCCTGTCAGATATGGTCAATTTTTTCTTTGAAGTAATTGGCCAGATCGTCAGCGCTGAGATCCATAGTTGGGGCCTGCACTCTTGGGTTGAGTAGGGAATGAAAAATGTCAAAGAGACGTTTAAGGTTATTGGATAGTGAGGTAATGAGGGTGTTGAAATACGTTTGTTTGGAGAGATGAAAGGCAGTGTTGTATGTATTAAGCATAAACTTATAATGGATGAAATCCTCGGGTAGTTTAGATTTTCTGCACAGACGTGGAGCACCGCTGCAGGAAATGTGTTTGCAGCGTGTGTGTTACACCCGGTCCTGGTTCTGGCGCTGCCCCCAGTTCTGGTACCTCACCCGCTCCTGCTCCTGAGGCTGCCCCTGTACCTCTGCGAGGTCCCTGTCAGGATCCTCGCTCTCTGTCTGTCCCTCGGCATCCTGCTGCTGCTTCTCTCTCCCCTACTTCCTGGCATGCTGCCAGCAGGCCTCCAGGAAGAATGCTTAGGACACGCGTGAGTTTCCCTCTGGTCTCTTTAAGGGATAGCGTGCATTTTTAAAAATAGCAATTAACCAATGGCAGCGCACTGATTACTATTTCTGGCCACTCCGCCATAGGGAGAGTGCCGGAGCAACGAGTATCTACTCTTGCTAAACCTGGTTCTGTCCCTGCTCTGTCTGCGCTGTTATAGCATTCTGTTTGGCACACTGCTTATACTGTTTGTTTGCGCAGAATATCAGTGACCTGTTGTTTTACTATCCTAGACGACTTCTGTACCTATACACTCAAGTGCCATCCCGTTCCGCTACTCGCCGTCCAAACCCGTGGACCGCTAAAGTTGCTGGAGCCACCTTCCTTCCGTCTACCCGGAACCTGACTATCCTCGCCAGAGCCAGCTTCACCTCATATACCCGGTGTCCGCCGGTCAGCTCCACCATATCTGTAATATCTGTTTACCTGTTTGTCCCACTGAGACAGCTGCCATGTGTCCGGGATCTAACTGGAGGTAGCACCTGTGTCCCCCAGGTATTCCACTCTGGTCCTGTTCGAGGGACCTTACTACGGATACCTGGGGCTCACTAGTTACGCCCCCTTCGGAGCTCCCCGGACCGAGGTCTTGAGGTTCCACTCAAAAAAATAAAAAACAAATGTGAACATCACCTGTACCTCCGCTTCCATTTGTTACAGTTTGCTCCGGCCATGGAACCCGCTGGATCCCAGAGACCTCCGACTGTGGAGTTTTGCCAAGAGGTGACCCGTCTAAGGGATCAACAGGATAAGATCACAACTTATCTTCGCAGCTTGTCTACTCGCATGGATTCCCTGCTGTCCCCGACTGCTACTGACTCGTCTACCAGCACCCAGGTACCCGCCTGCACGGCAAGTAGAGGTCCTTGCCTGGCAGCCCCCACCCGCTTCCATGGCGATCCCACTCAGTGTCGGGGTTTCATCGATCAGCGCACGCTGCACTTCGAAATCCTGGGGCATATGTTTGCTTCCGACAAAGCCAAGATGCGCTTCATAATGTCACACCTTGCCGGAGAGGCCCTCGCCTGGCTAAATCCTCTGTGGGAGAGAGGGGACCCTCTGGTTAATGATCTCCAGTCTTTCCTAGAAGCGTTTTGCAGGATCTTCAATGAACCTGGTCGTGTTACGTCGACAGCTTCAGCCCTGCTCCGCCTACGTCAAGGAACGCTCACGGTAGCTCAGTATGCTGTTCAGTTCCGTACTCTTTTGTCCAAATTATCCTGGAACGAGTCTTTGCTGGCTACCTTCTGGGAGGGTTTGTCGGGAAGAATCAAGAATGAGCTGGCGGGACGGGACAGGCCTACTACCTTGGATGATCTGCTATCCCTTGCTACCCGAATAGATCTGCGTTTTCAGGAACGTTCCAAGGAGATCAAATGGGACAAAAGGTCCTACCACCTGGGTTCTACTCCTAAGTCGGCTACCTCGTCTTCCTCCCCTGAAGCCATGGAGGTTGATCGTGTAAGTTTGGCCAGCCACCGCCAGGAGGCGCGCCGCAAAGAGGGAAGTTGCCTCTACTGTGGTAGTCTTGAGCACCTGATTCGTACCTGTCCAAGGAGGTCGGAAAACTTCAGTGCCTAGGTTCAGTTGGAGAGGCCACCCTAGGTAGAGAACGTCCCTCTCCATCATTACGAATCTCGGTCTCCGTGTCCTTCAGAGCAATAAAATTCTCTGAAATCTGTTTACTGGATTCTGGAGCTGCAGGGAACTTCATTCAGTAGGCGGTTGTGGATCGTTACCGCTTACCAGTCTAGTGTCTTCCTGATCCGTTATGGGTGACCGCCGTAGATGGCAAACCACTGACCGAGCCCATCCAGTTTCAAACCAAGCCTGTGGAACTCCGGGTAGGTCTAACGCATGCTGAAAGAATCCGTTATTATGTGTACCCCGGTTTGTCTCATCCCTTGCTTTTAGGTCTACCATGGCTTCAGATGCATGAACCGGTCCTAAATTGGAGAACTGGAGAGGTTCTGCGTTGGGGTGATAGCTGCATGAATCGATGCCTAACCTGGATTCAACCTGTTTCGCCTCCAGTTCAA
>JARQOD010000004.1:143731515-143826510 GCA_033576555.1 Oophaga sylvatica
TACCTGGGGCTCACTAGTTACGCCCCCTTCGGAGCTCCCCGGACCGAGGTCTTGAGGTTCCACTCAAAAAAATAAAAAACAAATGTGAACATCACCTGTACCTCCGCTTCCATTTGTTACAGTTTGCTCCGGCCATGGAACCCGCTGGATCCCAGAGACCTCCGACTGTGGAGTTTTGCCAAGAGGTGACCCGTCTAAGGGATCAACAGGATAAGATCACAACTTATCTTCGCAGCTTGTCTACTCGCATGGATTCCCTGCTGTCCCCGACTGCTACTGACTCGTCTACCAGCACCCAGGTACCCGCCTGCACGGCAAGTAGAGGTCCTTGCCTGGCAGCCCCCACCCGCTTCCATGGCGATCCCACTCAGTGTCGGGGTTTCATCGATCAGCGCACGCTGCACTTCGAAATCCTGGGGCATATGTTTGCTTCCGACAAAGCCAAGATGCGCTTCATAATGTCACACCTTGCCGGAGAGGCCCTCGCCTGGCTAAATCCTCTGTGGGAGAGAGGGGACCCTCTGGTTAATGATCTCCAGTCTTTCCTAGAAGCGTTTTGCAGGATCTTCAATGAACCTGGTCGTGTTACGTCGACAGCTTCAGCCCTGCTCCGCCTACGTCAAGGAACGCTCACGGTAGCTCAGTATGCTGTTCAGTTCCGTACTCTTTTGTCCAAATTATCCTGGAACGAGTCTTTGCTGGCTACCTTCTGGAGGGTTTGTCGGGAAGAATCAAGAATGAGCTGGCGGGACGGGACAGGCCTACTACCTTGGATGATCTGCTATCCCTTGCTACCCGAATAGATCTGCGTTTTCAGGAACGTTCCAAGGAGATCAAATGGGACAAAAGGTCCTACCACCTGGGTTCTACTCCTAAGTCGGCTACCTCGTCTTCCTCCCCTGAAGCCATGGAGGTTGATCGTGTAAGTTTGGCCAGCCACCGCCAGGAGGCGCGCCGCAAAGAGGGAAGTTGCCTCTACTGTGGTAGTCTTGAGCACCTGATTCGTACCTGTCCAAGGAGGTCGGAAAACTTCAGTGCCTAGGTTCAGTTGGAGAGGCCACCCTAGGTAGAGAACGTCCCTCTCCATCATTACGAATCTCGGTCTCCGTGTCCTTCAGAGCAATAAAATTCTCTGAAATCTGTTTACTGGATTCTGGAGCTGCAGGGAACTTCATTCAGTAGGCGGTTGTGGATCGTTACCGCTTACCAGTCTAGTGTCTTCCTGATCCGTTATGGGTGACCGCCGTAGATGGCAAACCACTGACCGAGCCCATCCAGTTTCAAACCAAGCCTGTGGAACTCCGGGTAGGTCTAACGCATGCTGAAAGAATCCGTTATTATGTGTACCCCGGTTTGTCTCATCCCTTGCTTTTAGGTCTACCATGGCTTCAGATGCATGAACCGGTCCTAAATTGGAGAACTGGAGAGGTTCTGCGTTGGGGTGATAGCTGCATGAATCGATGCCTAACCTGGATTCAACCTGTTTCGCCTCCAGTTCAACCAGTTACCCTGCCAGGGTTGCCTTCCTCTTACTGGTCCTTCTCTGATGTCTTTGGGAAAAAAGAGGCTGAGAGACTACCTCCACCGAGGTCGTGTGACTGTCCGATAGATCTTCTCCCCAGAACATCTCCTCGCCACAGAGTTTATCCTCTTTCTCAAGCAAGAGACTCAGGCCATGTCGGACTACATCCAAGAGAACCTGGCAAGAGGATTTATCCGAAAGTCATCTTCGCCGGCAGGCGCAGAATTCGTCTTTGTGAAGAAGAGGGACGGATCCCTGTGGCCCTGCATCGACTACCGGGGCCTAAACCAGATCACGGTAAAAAACAGGTATCTATTACCTCTTATTTCAGAGCTGTTTGATCATCTCTGAGGGGCCAAGATCTTCACCAAATTGGATCTCAGAGGGGCCTACAACCTGATCTGAATCCGAGAAGGAGACGAATGTAAAACAACCCTCAACACCCGTGATGGCCACTACGAATGCCTGGTAATGCTGTTTGGCCTAAGCAATGCACCCGCGGTCTTTCAGGAATTTGTTAATGACATTTTCAGGGATCTGCTCTATAATTGTGTCGTTGTCTACCTGGACGTCATTCTGATCTTCTCTGCAGACTTGGCCTCGGACCGGAGGCAAGTACGCCTGGTCTTACAAAGACTCAGAAAGAACAGGCTTTATGCCAAATTTGAGAAATGCCTCTTTGAGCAATCCTCTTTGCCTTTCCTCGGGTACCTTGTATCTTCCACAGGATTAAAGATGGACCCGGAGAAGTTGTCTGCCATCCTCAAGTGGCCTCGTCCGTCTGGGCTAAAAGCCATACAAAGGTTCCTGGGGTTCGCTAACTACTACCGGCAATTCATCCCACACTCTTCCACCCGAGTGGCGCCCATCACAGCTTTAACCTGGAAAGGTGTAAACTCCAAGGATTGGTCCTCCGAGGCAGAAGAGGCCTCTGTTTCTCTCAAAAAAGTGTTCGCTTCTGCACACGTTCTCCATCATCCAAATTCTAATGAGCAATTTTTTCTTGAGGTAAACGCTTCCTCCATGGGTGCAGGAGCAGTTCTCACCCAGAAATCGTCTACCGGTCGGATGATCTCCTGTGGTTTTTTCCCCCGCAGAAAGGAACTATTCCGTTAGAGATCGAGAATTGTCGGACATGTCTAAACTGCAGCATTCAATGCATGTGACTAAGGGCCCCGTCTCACATAGCGACGCACAGTGATCCCGACAATGATATGAACTTGTCAGGATCGCTGGTGTGTCGCTACATGATCGCTGCTGAGCTGCCAAACAGGCAGCTCAGGCAGCGATCAGGACAGCGACACTGCGGGTAACGTCGCTTAGTAACCCGCAGTGTACGCTGGATACCAGCCCGCTGATGCAGGGAGCTGGTAACCAAGGTACACATCGGGTTTCCAGGCACAGCCCCGCACCTGGAAACCCGATGTGTACCTTGGTTACCAGCTGATCGCTGGTCTCCTGCCTGCCACACGAAGCGATGCGTGCTGGCCAGCGGGAGACCAACGATCAAAATGTCCAGGCATTTCTGACACGACCAGCGATTCACAGCAGGGGCCTGATCGCTGGTACGTGTCAGACATAGCGAGATTGCTGCTGAGATCGCTGTTGCGTCACAAAACTTGTGACTCAGCACCGATCTTGCTAGCGATCTCGCTGTGTGAGACGGGGCCCTAAGGAAAGAATGGGAGAGGCTGAAAAGCGCATTAGCAATGCTGAGGATTATATAGCAAAAGCTGATAAGGCCACTAAACACGAGTGCTGCGATTTCTGCCATACAAGCGAAAACGGACGACCTTGAGAACAGGTCTAGGCGTAATAATGTGTGGCTGATTGGAGTGCCAGAAAAGACGGAAGGAGCGGCGCCGACAGAGTTTTTTGAAAAATGGTGACTAAACATAGAATCATAGAATCATAGAATGGTAGAGTTGGAAGGGACCTCCTGGGTCATCTGGTCCAACCCCCTGCTCAAAGCAGGATTCTCTAAATCATCCCAGACAGATGTCTATCCAGCCTCTGTTTGAAGACTTCCATTGAAGGAGAACTCACCACCTCTTGTGGCAGCCTGTTCCACTCATTGATCACCCTAACTGTCAAAAAGTTTTTTCTAATATCTAATCTGTGTCTCCTCCCATTCAGTTTCATCCCATTGCTTCTAGTCTTTCCTTGCGCAAATGAGAATAAAGATGATCCTTCTACAATGTGACAGCCCTTGAGATATTTGTAGACAGCTATTAAGTCTCCTCTCAGTCTTCTTTTTTGCAAGCTAAACATTCCCAAATCCTGCAACCGTTCCTCATAGGACATGGTTTGCAGACCGGTCACCATTCTGGTGGCTCTTCTCTGAACTTGCTCCAGTTTGTTGATGTCTTTTTTAAAATTGGTGCCCAAAACTGGACACAGTATTCCAGATGAGGTCTGACCAAAGAGGAGTAGAGGGCAATAATGACCTCACGTGATCTAGACTGTATGCATCTGTTGATACATCGTAGAATTGCATTTGCCTTTTTTGCTGCTGCATCACACTGTTGACTCATGTTAAGTCTGTGATCAATTAGTATACCCAAGTCTTTTTCACATGTGCTGTTACTTAGCCCTATTCCTCCCATTTTGTATATGCTTTTTTCATTTTTATTGCCCAGATTTAGTACTTTGCATTTTTCCCTGTTAAAATCCATTCTGTTAGTTGCTGCCCACTGCTCCAGTTTATGTATATCTTTTTGAATCCTCTCTCTCATTGGCTCTGACAAGTTGTCCCGCATGTATGCAAATGAAAGGGCCCATCGTGTTCCTACACATCCCCTCCCCCCTGGACGCCCTCCCAGACAAGTGCTGGTTAAGGTCCTGCACTACCGTGACAGAGATGCATCCGGATCTCAAGATAAACAGCTCCAGGATCTCTATATTTCCTGACTTTTCCATAGAAGTGCAGAAACAAAGGGCCAAATTTGTGAATATCAAGAGGAGGCTGAGGGAGCTGGGTGTCACCTACTCGATGTTGTACCCGGCCAAATTGAGAGTGTTCGCAGAGGGGGCAGTACAATTTTTTACGGAGGATAAGGAGGCACTCAGATGGCTGGACAGCAACGAGCAACACCTGCGCCAGGCAAAATCAAAGGACTCAGCAGGTTGATGGGGTCGTTCTCCTTTCCTACTGCTGTATTTTTCGGAGTGATCCGATGGCTCTTTTTTCCTCTTTGGTATTGATACTTTTATTTTCAGGTTTTTTGGGATCGCGTTTATGGATCTCTGTTGGTCGCGAGTCCTTTTTGGAAGAATTGGTAACTGTGGTGACTTACTTGGCTGCAATCTACAAGTACATCTTGGGGGTTAGCAGACTGTTTTGGATAAAGTGCGCTCTCTCCTTCATGTTAGGAGATGGAAAGATGGAATTGGGATTTGTTGGGGAAGTTTATATAATGTACGTCACTCTGATCACTATTCTTATGGCTCCAGCTGTACTTGGATCAAAGAATGCGGGGCAATATGTACTGAGGAGGGAAAATGTCAGGAAGAATGAGAGTGGTGAGTTGGAATGTCAGGGGTATGGAGTCTGGTGTGAAACGACAAGCTGTGTTTAAGTTTTTGTGTGATGCCAAACCGTCAGTGATTTGCTTGCAGGAAACTCATATGGTTAAAGAGAGAACACATTTTCTTGCTAAGAGATTTTTACAGGCGGTATATCACTCCACACATTCAACATATTCTAGGGGGGGGTCAGTATTCTCATTTGTGCTGGGGTACCTTTTGAGTATCACAAAGTGATTACTGACCAGACGGGTAGATTTGTATGCCTACTTTGTAAATTGTATGGATCCTTGATGTGGCTGGTCTCAATATATATTCCACCACCATATTGTGGGAGACTGCTCTACAGAGTTCTAGAGATAATGGATGAAACCCCGGGGGTACCTTTTCTGATTATGGGCAATTTTAACAATATTCCAGACACACATTGGGATGGGGCAGATGGGAGCCGTTGAGACCGGGAGGTAATTGTACACCATTTGGAGCGGTCCTGAAGGAAACTGCTCTGCATGATTTATGGAGGATTTCACATCCTGGTGTGTATAAGTATTCCTGTTTCTCATCCTCCTTTGCATCCTTGTCGAGGATTGACCTGGCATAGGGCAATACTCAGATGCTGGGTCTTGTTGGGGAAGTAACATACATGGCTAGAACAATATCGGATCATTCCCCCATTAGTGTGACACTTGAGGGAGTGGGATCTGTACCTGCTAGAGGTGCATGTGGAGGCTGAACCCATTCTGGTTACAACTTATTTACCTGGATGGACATATAAGGGGAGATATTAGAGAGTACTTTAGAATTAATGTTGGGACAGCGTCGATTTTGATGGTTTGGGAAGCTATGAAGGCTTATTTTAGAGGGCTCTGCATTAAGGAGATATCCCGGGTGAAAGCAGAAACTGGCAGGAAGGATCAGATGTTGATTAGAGAATTGGAGGAAGCAGAGGAGTCACTAATCAATGATCAGTCCCCGGAGGCACAGGGAAGGTTGAAAGAAGCGCAGACGAGAGTGTGTCAGATGGCAATTAAAGCGGCGGAACGCAAGAGAATGTTTCAGAACATTAAATATTTTGAAGAGGGGGACAGGGTGGGCCATCTCCTTTCTAGGATAGTGGCAGCACAGAGGGATTCCACACATATAGCTGCTCTGAGGGGAAGGGATGGGTGTGAACATACTGGTAGCAGAGCAGTTTTGGAGGTGATGACGGGCTATTATTCAGATCTTTACAAATCACAGGTGGGGCCAACGGAGGAGGAGATGGATGGTTATTTGGTGGAAATACAGCTCCCAGACTCTTGCGGATGACCAAGGGCTTCTTGAGGAGCCATTTAATTTGGAGGAACTTGATGCCGCACTGGCCTCTATGCCTAATGATAAAGCATCATGGGTGGATAGGATCCCAGGGGAGGTGTATAAAAAATATAGAGAGACACTTATTCCTGCTTTGCTGGAGATGTACAGTGCCAGTTTGGTGGAGGGGGAGCTCCCATGTCCATGCGAGAGCAATAATTGTTGTACTGCCGAAGCAGGGTAAGGATCCGATGGATCCAGCCTCTTATTGTCCAATTTCGCTGTTAACGACAGATGTTAAAATCCTGGCTAAGATGTTGGCTAACCGCCTAAATAAAGTAATAACGACAATAATACATAGGGATCGATCCGGGTTTATGCCCAATAGTTATACAGCACATAACCTCAGGCGATTGTTTTTTAATTTGCAGGCAAAGGCGGATAATATGGGTCAGAGGGTTGTGGTGTCTTTAGACGCTGCTAAGATGTTTGATAGTGTGGAGTGGAGGTATTTGTGGGTGGTCCTGAGGGCTATGGGTTTTGGCGAGAAATTCATAAGTTGGGTGCAGCTGTTATACACATCTCCGAGTGCTAGGGTACGGGTGGGGAGCCCTTTGTCTCCTCTGCTGTTTGCGATTGCTATAGAGCCTCTGGCGGCGGCGATACGGAGGGATAGGGATATAAAGGGATATAGATATGGAAGTCATGAAGAGAAGATAGCCTTGTATGCGGATGATGTATTATTATTTCTGGAAGATGCGCAGTAGTCTTTGAGAGCGGCTATGCAAAGCATTACTAAATTTGGGGCTCTTTCGGGACTATCTATTAACTGGGACAAGTCTGTGTTGTTGCCCTTGGACGTGGTGGCTCCTCTGACACTTGACCCTGGGATCCCCCTAAGGGTGGTACACGAGTTCAAATATTTGGGTATCGTGGTTTCGGACAAAATAAGGGACTATGTGCGGCTCAACCTGACTCCTTTGCCTGGGAAATTTTAGCAGAAGATTTGGGCCTGGAAAAAACTATTTCTGTCTGTGGCAGGTAGAGTCAATCTGATCAAAATGATCCTTATGCCTCAGATCCTCTATATACTGCATAATGCTCCAGTGTGGTTGGCACAGAGCAAATTTTATAGAATTAATACTCTATTTAGGGATCTGATTTGGAAGGGTGGATGAGCAAGCATCAAATTAGAGCATCTGCAGAGATCAAAGGACGAGGGTGGTTTGGCGGTCCCTAACCCCTGGATATACTATATAGTGTCCCAATGTCAGCATATTGTGGTCTGGGGAGAATCTAGCCAAAACACTTCAGCTGGGATAACCACAGAATATATAGTGGGGAAGGGTCCATTGTTATCTAGTTTGGAAGCGGGCAGATTTAGATTGAACCCAGCAAAATTCCCAACCATAGTTATGATGGGGAAAGTGTGGCAGAAAATTAAACAGTGGAGGGGGATGACAGAATTTACGCGATTTGGTTTGACCCTAGAATGACAGAACTCATGAGATTGCGGGGGTTTGGTCAGTGGAGGCGTATTGGCATTTAGTTCGTGTCTCAGTTGTTCGATGGTAGTGTTATTAAAACGTTGGAAATACTCAGGAATGAGTTTCCTCTGAGCCAGAAGATGTTTTCCAATATCTGCGAGCTGAGACATGCCCTAAATAAACAAAACGAAGTGTCACCTGTGGTTCTGCAGTCAGATAGTTTGTTGAATCTCATAGGACCTCGAAGGAACACAAGGGGGTTCATCACTTTGATGTACAAGGGCCTGTTGGACACTTTTTTACTGAGACATCCGTTAATGTTGAGGGAGAAATGGATGGCGGACCTGGGTCCTGTATCGGAGTCTCAGTGGGAGTCCATATTACAATACATTCCTAAGGTTTCTTTAAGTGAGGCTGAAAGAGTGTCACAGCTATATTTAGTCTATAGGGTTTACAGGACCCCGTTAGGGATGATTAAGGCAGGTCTGAGAAGAGACTCAAAATGTCCAAGGTGTTCTGAGGTAGGAGCCGACCTTCTACACATGATGTGGTCATGTTCTCGCCTTCAGCCCTTTGGGTGAAAGTGCTCAATCTGATTCAAGAAGTGATGGGGGTAAATATTGCGTGAAACCCGCTGACTTGCCTCCTGGGATGTATGGATGATATTGCTATTGACGAATGTGGGAAACTGACTATTGCAAGATTGCTATATGCCGCTAGGAAGCTTATTGCAATACACTGGTTAGATGAAAAACCACCAGTCAAAAAAGAGTTTGTGAATAAAATAAACTTTATTGTCCTCATGGAAAAGAATATTTACACTAAGAGAGGTCAACATAAAAAATTTGAAAATGTGTGGGGCGGATGGATGGACTGTCCGGGTGTGGCGTCGGTTGAGTTGTTGCAGAGTAGGTTGGGAGTCTGCTAATTACCTCTGTAGTAACTGTACTTGTGCGGCTGAGCTTTTGTGAAGTGGTGTATAAATTTATCAAGAAGACATGTACCAGTTTGATAATAAAGGATATTGGGATGGGTTTTGGGGGGGCGAGGTGGGGGTGGGGTACTGGGTAAAGGGGCTAGTTCATGTTAAATGAAAATGTTTCAATCTACTTTGTAATTTTGGTTTCTGTCTGAAGTTTGTGTCAGACTGTACTACATTTTTGATATATGCCTTAATAAAAAGTATTTGATTAAAAAAAAGATTGAGAATTGTTGGCTATCAAATTAGCTCTACGAGAATGAAGACATCTTCTTGAGGGAGCTCTTCACCAGGTAGTCATATTCACCCATCATAAAAACCTTGCCTACCTCCAATCCGCACAAAGACTGAATCCCCATCAGGCCCGGTGGGCCTTGTTTTTTGCTCGTTTTAATTTTGTCCTTCATTTCCGTCCAGCTGACAAAAACGTCAAGGCAGACGCACTCTCCAGAGCTTTTTTGCCTCCTGAGCTCAGCACATTACTGAACCTTCAAGGTTAGTCTCAGTTGCCTCCATTGATCTTGCCCAGCTTCCCCCAGGGAAAACTCTTGTGACCGTCTCTGAACGTAATCGTGTCCTGCGGTGGGGTCATTCTTCAAAGTTGGCTGGCCACTCCGGTCAGAAAAAGACTCAGCAACTCATCACCTGTTACTACTGGTGGCCTACCATGGGTAAGGATATCCAGGAGTACGTTGCAGCCTGTCCTTCATGTGCCCGTAACAAGACTGATAAACATCTACCAGCCAGTAGGCTTCTGCCTCTTCCGATTCCGTCGCTCCCTGGCAGCACATCGCGATGGATTTCATCACAGATCTTACCATTTCTTCCAGCTGTTCAGTGGTATGGGTTGTGGTGGACAGCTTCTCTAAGATGGCTCACTTCGTTCCGCTACCCGGCCTCTCGTCTTCTCCTGCACTTGCGGATCACTTCATTTAGCACGTCTTCCATGGATTTCCTCTCCACATCGTGTCCGACAGGGGCGTCCTGTTCACCTCAAAGTTCAGGAGAGCAGTCTGTAAACTGGTAAAAATAAATAGAACTAGATTTTTCTTCGGCATACAATCCCCAGTCCAATGGGCAAGTGGAGAGGGTCAATCAAATCCTGGCCGGATTCCTGCGCCACCTCATCAATGCACACCACAACGACTGGGTAGAATTACTGCCCTGGGTGGAATTCTCCTACAACAACCAAGTAAGTGAATCTTCTGGAAAATTTCCCTTTCAGATTGTGTTTGGACTCCAACCCGGAATTCCTCTTCTTATCTCTGGACCGTCTGGCGTTCCGGCAGACGATACCTTTACCGTAGATTTCTCGAAAGTTTGTAAAGATAGCAAAACTGCTTTGGAGAGAGCCTCTCAACGTATGAAAAGGCATGCTGACAAAAGACGCCTGGATGCTCCCACCTTTCACCCAGGAGACAAGGTATGGCTCTCCTCCAAGTAGAATATCAGTGACCTGTTGTTCGACTATCCTAGACGACATCTGTACCTATACACTCAAGTGCCATCCCGTTCCGCCACTCGCCGTTCAAACTCATGGACCGCTAAAGTTGCTGGAGCCAGCTTCCTTTCGTCTACCCGGAATCTGACTATCCTCGCCAGAGTCAGCTTCACCTCATATACCCGGTTTCCGCCGGTCAGCTCCACCATATCTGTAATATCTGTTTACCCGTTTGTCCCGCTGGGACAGCTGCCACGTCACGTGTCCGGGATCTAACTGGAGGTAGCACCTGTGTCCCCCAGGTATTCCACTCTGATCCTGTTCGAGGGACCTTACTACAGATACCTGGGGCACACTAGTTACGCCCCCTTCGGGGCCTTCCGGACCGAGATCTCGAGGTTCCACTCAAAAAATAAAAAACAAATGTGAACTTCATCACCTGTGCCTCCGCTTCCATTCGTTACAGTGTGCCACGGTTGTCGCCGTCTGTGCCATATTGTTCTATGTATAGGAGGTGCAGTTTCATCCAGGGCACTTTGCAGTGTTTAATTGTAATGCTTTAGTGAAGAATCAGGACATGAGAGAAAGGAAATAGGGGCCAATGATGACTGCAAGTTCTCCATAAGTTTCTGGGTGTTAATGGCCTGTATATTTCTATATGTGTGGAAAGTAGGGGTGACCTGAGCAGGATGGCAGTTCTTGATAGAGAATGAAAGAAGGTTATGGTTAGAGAGCGGGAGAGGGGAGTTTGTGAAATCAGACAATGAGCAAAGTCTGAAGAAGACCAAGTCGAGGGAGTTTCCGCCTTGAACCCTAAAGAGACGTGTAACAAGGATTAAAAAAAGGGCAAAAAGAGCCTCTTGGTGCATACAATTGGGTTAAATACCTCAGAAAACCAAAACAAAATGAATGGTGCTGTAAAAAATTACTATATTTTGTTATTTTTGTGCCTTATAAGCAATCCACATGAAAATCATGATAGGGAAGAGGTAGAAGTCTGTGGAAAAGAGAAAAACATCTTTTAATTGAGAATCACCAACAATCGTAGTCATCCAAGGTGCAATCAGCCATAGAAACCTGAAAAAAAGGGCTCTTCATTTAGAGCGCCTCTTCCCCAGCACTTTAGTGCGTTGACCCCAGCGATTTAATTCATCATACAAAGACACCACTGCTCAGTTGCACCTGACCTGTCTGTGTCGTCTCCAGGAACTCAAGATTATTTCTGATGAGAGCCTAGTGTTGGCCGAAATGTCAACGTTTTCACAAGTTTTCTGCATTTAAATTTGGAGTGCCAAATTTATTTTTTTGGCTATTTGGAGTGGTATCCTATTCGTGTACAAGAAAGAAAGGGCGCACTAATATCCAATGCATATCTACAAATAGGGTGCATAACCTGGTCTGAAAATTAAGCACTGAAGGAAGGAAGAGAAAAGACCAGACCAATAATGGTATGCATAACCATATATATGAAAATAGAAAAAACCTTTATTTCATAGTGGACAAAATAAGTTTAAAAACATTTAAAATTACAAAGAGTAACTAACCCACCAAACCCAGACTCAATGGTCTGAATAAGCCCATACAGTGAATAAGGCCTCTTTCACACTTCAGTCACTTGACGTCAGTTAAAATCCGTCAAGGTGTGAAAATGGCGGATCCGCCCAAAAAGGTGAAAAACAGATGCAAACGGATCCGTTTTCTGACGGATCTGCCATGAACTTTTCAACCTGGAATCTAACCCGGAAAATGCAGGTACGCATGTCCGGACCGAAGAGAGAGAGAGACCCCGGACAGTGTTCTGGGCATTTTCAATGGATTTTCTATGGGAGCAACGGATCCGCTGGCGGATGGTCGTCCGTTAGATCTGTTTTTTGACGGATCCGCCATAGTCCGCTATTTTGGCGGACATAAAAAAACGTTGCATTGGACGTTTTTTAAAAACGACGGACGCCAAATTTTTGGCGGATCCGTCAAAAAACGGACCTAATGGACGACCATCCGTCAACATCTGCCACTAATGCAAGTCAATGGGAAAAAAGCGGATCCGCCAAAAAAAATGGTGGACCCGCTTTTTTCACACTTTGGCGGATTTTGACTGACGTCTCATGACTGAAGTGTGAAAGAGGCCTAAGTAACAATCAATTCACAGTGGAAATGAATAACATACATGTTAGACCATATTGTGCGTCCATAACTATTCAAGTAGATATGAAAATAAAACAACACAGACGATTAGCCAGATGACTAGAAGCACCTATACAATCCTAAGGGCATACATATACCTAGGATGGAGATGCCAGAGTAAGGCAATAAATACGAGATGGTAGAACCATACAAACAGTTAAGGGTATGCCACACTAAACGAGATCGCTAACGAGATCGTTAAAATACGTCTGTAAGGTTCTGTATATCTGTTTCTGAAACTCAGTTTGTTCGTCGGCCATTTTGCTTTCTGTTTGCTGCAGCTATCTTGCCCTCAGTTAAAATGGAGTTTTCCAGCTTGCATGTTCCCGCCCTGATTCTCTCCGTTTGCTTCTTAAACAGCCACACCTGAGCAATCAGTGCTTCAGAATCTGGCCTGCAGTGAACCTGTGTTCTGACTCCTGAAGCCTTGGACTTTGTACTCCAGCCATTTCTACTGAGAAACTCTGGAGCTCTTGTGGACTCTGAACTCTGCTCTTGAAAGCCTCACGGTTGCATGGACTTGCGGTAACATAGAAGAAGATCTGAATCTGTTGTGGAGAGTTATTGATGAACTTAGATTACTTTGGCCTGCTGTGTCTCCTGCTTCTGTGTTTGCAACCTGTATGTTTATTTTTGCCAATTTGTATGAAGCAATACAAGACTTTCTTTTTCAACCTGTGTCTCAAGTATTTTCATCGCACCCAAGCACAAGACGCTATATGAACTGTATCACATACATTACAAGATTCTGAAGCCAAACGTTAGTGTCTGCTGGGTCTGGAAAGGCTTGTCTGCTGTACTGTGGATATCGGATGTCCGGTTGTACTTTCTGTGATAACAGTGGTTGTGACTTCTCACAACCATTCCAGGTGAGCAATTCCCTTAAGTTTTTTTTTCTGCAGAGTTATCACAGGTAAACACTATTGTTTTTTTTTTTTTTTTTTCTTTTCTCTTCTCTTTTGTCTGCTGAAACTCTGGATATCAGATGTCTGGTTGAAAGCTTTCTGTGATGATAGTGGTTGTGACTTCTCACAACCATTCCAGGTGAGCAGTTCCCTTAAAGTTTTTTCTTTCTTCAGTGTTGCCACAGGTGAACACTATTGTTTTTTTTTCTCTCTCCTCTTCTTCCAGTATCCTGTCTTAAAAGATCTGGAAAATGGAGGCCCGCATAAAGGAACTTTGTGGAGTGACTGATAATATCCTTGCAGATTTGCAGAATATAAAGACCCGTCTTACAAATCTTCAGGACCTAAATAATCACAATTTGCAAGTGGTTGGACAGACTACTCAGGATTTGCGAGCCAGGATTGAGGTTCTGGAGGGGCAAGTCCAGGCTCCTGCCATGGCCTCGAGTTCTGGGATTCCCAAGTTGCCCCCTTTTCGTTTTGGTGGTGAACGTGAAAAATTCAGGGGATTTGTTAATCAATGTAATCTTTTTTTTTCTGCACATGCTTCACAATTTCCTACTGAACGATCTAAGGTGCTTACTATAATTATGTTGCTTACCAACAAGGCTTTGATATGGGCAAACCCTCTGATTGAGACTGAGGATGATTGTTTGAATCACCTTGATGACTTTATTTCAGCCATGGGGCAGGTGTTTGATGACCCCAATCGAGGTGCAACAGCTGAAGCAGCCATGTTAGCTTTGCGCCAAGGTAAGCACTCAGTAGCTGAATATGCCTTGGATTTCAGGAGATGGGCCCTTGATACCACCTGGGACAATTCCGCCAAAAAATCTATTTTTCGAAAGGGGTTATCCCCACTAATTAAGGATGAACTTGCTCGTGCCGACCCTCCCACTGCGTTAGGTGACTTTATTAACTACTGCATCCGTATTGATACTCGTTTAACTGAACGCAGGCAAGAGAGATGGTTCGAAAGCAATCGTACTAACCTTTTCCTACCTTCCTCTCCAGCTAAGGAACCTTTGAATAGGATTACACGGGAACCTGAACCTGAACCCATGCAGGTAGACTCTTTACTACGACGGGTTAGTGATGCACGCAAGGAACATCGTTTTAAGGAGAATCTATGTTTTTACTGTGGTAAGTCAGGGCACTTTATTATTAACTGTCCCAGCCGTTCTCGCAAGACTACTGCAGCACTCATTCATTGTGAGTGTTGCGAGAGGGGATCTGTCAGGTCCGAGCCTCAGGCTCCAGAGATAGCTGCCGCAACAGATCTTGATTTCTCGGACTTAAACTCCGTTACCTCTGAGGACGTTGACTGTGTAAATGCTGCTATCTTTCAAGTTTCCTCAGCGGTGTCCCAGCTGAGTTGTAAGAAAAACAATTCTCACTGTTTTCTTTCCATCAAACTCTGGGTTGACTCAGCCTGGGTGTCTAGCTCTGCCATGATCGACTCAGGTGCAAGTGGAAATTTTATGGATGTCTCCTTTGCTCTAAAACAGGGAATACGTTCAGTGAAGAAGGCTGCTCCCGTACAGATGGAAACTGTGGATGGCTCCCTGCTGACCTCTGGACCAGTGGATCAGGAAACAGAGCCTTTAAAGGTTCTTATGGGTAAAGATCATCAAGAGAAACTGTCCTTTATGCTTATCTCTTCTCCTCACTTTCCCATTATTCTAGGGCTACCATGGCTGCAGGCTCAGAATCCTACCATTAACTGGGAGACCAAGGAATTACACTTCCCAGAGAAACAGATGAGTCAAAAATTTCAGCTTGCTCTGTTCCTAAAGGAACAATGTCAGTCCCTGAATTACCAGCTGTATACCAGGACTATGTGGATTTATGTGACAAGAAGAACGCTGACCAGCTTCCTCCTCACCGTCCATATGATTGTCCAATTGAATTATTGCCTGGAGCAGAGATACCTTTTGGTAAGATCTACCCCTGGCGGGGCCCGAGCTGAAGGCTTTAAAAGAGTACATAGACGAAAATCTAGCCAAGGGCTTCATACGCCCCTCTTCATCTCCTGCAGGGGCACCCATATTCTTTGTAAAGAAGAAAGATGGATCCCTGAGACCATGCGTAGACTATAGGGAACTTAATAAGGTTACTATTAGAAACCGTTATCCATTGCCTTTAATCCCTGAGTTATTGGAGAGAGTGCGACATGCTAAAATTTTTTCTAAACTAGATCTTCGTGGGGCCTATAACTTAGTACGTATTAGACCTGGGGATGAATGGAAGACTGCATTCAGGTCACGCTATGGACACTTTGAATATCTGGTTATGCCTTTTGGTCTGAGTACCGCCCCAGCCACTTTCCAACACTTGGTGAATGACATCTTCAGGGATCTCCTAGATACATTCGTGGTAATTTATTTGGATGATATTTTAATTTTTTCTAACTCCACAGAGGAACATCATGGACATGTGAGAATGGTCTTGGAACGTCTAAGACAAAATCATCTTTACATCAAGCTTGAAAAGTGTGAATTCCATAAGACCGAAATTCAATTTCTGGGGTATGTACTGTCTACACAAGGAATTAGTATGGATGGAAGTAAAACCCAAGCCATCAATGATTGGCCAAGTCCTAGAAATGTGAAGGAGGTACAGCGCTTCATCGGGTTTGCAAACTTCTATAGACGTTTCATTAGAAATTTCTCTGAGGTAGTGTCACCTATCACCCAACTTACCCGGAAAGAGTCTAAGTTCTCCTGGACTCCCCAAGCCCAGGAAGCATTTTCCCGTCTAAAAGATAAATTTACCACTGCACCTATTCTAGTACATCCCAACCCAGAGCTTGCCTTCATAATAGAGGTGGATGCTTCAGACTGTGCCGTGGGAGCTATACTCTCTCAGAGAACAGGTGAGAAGAATGTCTTGCATCCCTGTGCCTTCTTTTCCCAGCAGTTATCTTCGGCTGAGAAGAACTACGATGTGGGCAATAGAGAGTTGTTGGCCATTATTGCCGCCTTCAAAGAATGGAGACACCTTCTGCAAGGAGCTGCACAGCAAATAGTCGTTCTGACAGATCATCGTAATCTTGAGTTTATCAGGTCGGCTAAGTGCCTGACTCCTCGCCAGGCTCGCTGGAATCTTTTCTTAAACCAATTTAATTTTATTATTTCTTATAGACCAGGATCGCGCAATGGAAAGGCTGATGCACTCTCTAGGATTTACTCAGCAGAGACACGTCCAATTACTCCTCCTAAGACTATTCTTCCTGATTCTAGATTCCTAGGAGTGATTCATCATCAAGACCTAATTAAAGACATCAAGGAAGCATACCATGCGGATTCTTTTTTGGCTCAACCCCCAAGGGACGTAAGTCTTGTCTTTAAGAATGGTGTGTGGATTCTGGGACAACGTCTGTATATACCTGAAACAGTCAGATTGAGAGTATTGCAACTCATTCATGATTCCAAAATAGCCGGGCATAGAGGAATTCTAAAGACACAGGAATTTCTTTCTCGTTTCTTTTGGTGGCCCACTTGTAGGAAGGATGTTTTGGATTATGTCACTTCATGTGAGGTTTGTGCAAGATGCAAAACACCTCGCTCTTCACCAACTGGTCTGTTACAGCCTCTTCCCACCCCGTCCCGCCCGTGGGGATCCATTTCTATGGACTTCATTGTCGAATTACCAACCTCTCAAGGGAAGAACACTATTCTAGTGGTGGTTGATCGTTTAACAAAGGCAGCTCATTTTATCCCTTGTGTCGGCTTACCCACTGCAAAACAGACATCAGACTTGATGATTAAAGATGTGTTTCGCTTACATGGAGTACCGGATGAGGTTATTTCGGATCGAGGGGTGCAATTCACTTCTAGGTTTTGGCAAAATTTCTGTGCAGCATTGGACATTAAAGTAAACCTTTCTTCTGCTTTTCATCCCCAGACTAATGGACAAACCGAACGAACCAATCAAACCCTGGAGCAGTATCTCCGCTGTTTTATCTGCCACCTACAGGATGATTGGGTGGATCTACTTCCATTGGCTGAGTTCTCTTACAACAACTCTCAGAGTGCCTCCACTAAACAGTCTCCTTTTTTCTCTAATTTAGGTTATCATCCTAATATTCTACCACGATTTCCCATAGAGACGCCTTTGCCAGCAGTGGCTGAAAGAGTCACGACTTTACAGAAGAATATGGATCTTCTAAAGGAGAATCTGGAATCGGCTCAGGAAAGGTACAAGAAGGCAGCAGATAAATTTCGTAAACCTGCACCAGTTTTTAAGGTAGGAGACCTGGTCTGGCTGTCAACCAGAAATCTTAAGTTAAGGATTCCATCATCTAAGTTGGGACATAAGTACATTGGACCCTATAAAATCAGTAAGATTATAAGTGCCGTTGCTTGTCGTCTTCAATTGCCCAGAACTATGAGAATCCACCCTGTCTTTCATGTATCCCTACTAAAGGCTGCAACACCCAATACGTTTCCTGGACGTTCTTCTCCTTGCCCTGACCCAGTGCTAGTCGATGGTCAGGAAGAATTTGTGGTGGAAAGGATTTTAGATTCCAGGTTGTATAGAAATCAGTTACAATATCTGATCAAATGGCAGGGCTACCCAGTGGAGGACAACTCATGGGAGCCAGTCAATAACGTTAATGCTCCTCGCTTGCTCCGTCAGTTTCATCAGAGGTACCCACACAAGCCTGGTCTGAGGTCATCCGGAGGTTGCCCCTAAGGGGGAGTAATGTAAGGTTCTGTATATCTGTTTCTGAAACTCAGTTTGTTCGTCGGCCATTTTGCTTTCTGTTTGCTGCAGCTATCTTGCCCTCAGTTAAAATGGAGTTTTCCAGCTTGCATGTTCCCGCCCTGATTCTCTCCGTTTGCTTCTTAAACAGCCACACCTGAGCAATCAGTGCTTCAGAATCTGGCCTGCAGTGAACCTGTGTTCTGACTCCTGAAGCCTTGGACTTTGTACTCCAGCCATTTCTACTGAGAAACTCTGGAGCTCTTGTGGACTCTGAACTCTGCTCTTGAAAGCCTCACGGTTGCATGGACTTGCGGTAACATAGAAGAAGATCTGAATCTGTTGTGGAGAGTTATTGATGAACTTAGATTACTTTGGCCTGCTGTGTCTCCTGCTTCTGTGTTTGCAACCTGTATGTTTATTTTTGCCAATTTGTATGAAGCAATACAAGACTTTCTTTTTCAACCTGTGTCTCAAGTATTTTCATCGCACCCAAGCACAAGACGCTATATGAACTGTATCACATACATTACAACGTCACTATTTAACGATCTCGTTAGCGACGTCGTTGTGTGTGGCATGTAGCAATGATGTGGCCCCTGCTGTGATCTCGTTGATCGTTCACTAGAGTTCTGGACCGTATTTTGATCGTTGGCGTCCCGCTGGTGAGCCTGAATCGCTGTGTTTGGCACCTTTTGTGAACGATGTGCGACCTCGTTGACGACGCATTAGTCAGCGGCGCAGGCGGGACTTTGTTTTCTTTCGTTAACGCCCTTCAGCTCTGATTGGTGACCACAACATCACCTCAGCTATTATAACTGCGCCCCCATCCATTGTTTCCAGAGCGCTTTGTGGGTGACTCCAACGGTGCTTTGTGCGTTGTTGCGAGGATAGTATCGTGTGTCGGAGTTTTGCGATCCTGTTTGTGGCGCAGTGGTGAGTTTTGCGATCCTGTCTGAGTCGCTAGAGCACTTCATCTTCCCCATTTGGATTTGGATCTTCAGGATATTTGGATTCAAGGTACATATTGTTTGTGATGTTGTTTGATACGTTTTTTGACCCTTTTTTTTTTTTTTTCGTCTGCTTTATTTATTTTACACCCCCCACCATTTTAGACATTTGTAAACTGTATTTTAAATGTTAACTGAAAAGTTAACAAACATTTTTATTTTTTTTTATATATTTTTTATTTTATTCTTTATTTTATTTTGTTTAACCACTTTATTAATAGTAATTAATTAGTAATTAACTTTTCTTTTCTTTACCGTACAGGTTGCACATAATGAACCTGTCCACCGCGGAGCGTGTGATTGTGGCAGTTGCACTATCAATGGAGGCAGATCGACAAGAAGAGGCGCGGGTGGAAGAGAGGCGCTCCAAGCGAAAGCGTCGCATGTGGACCAGAGAATGGCTGGAGCAGAGGTCCAGATTCACCCACATGCATCTAGTGAGGGAGTTGCAGGAGAAGAATCCGCAGGATTTCCGGAATTATCTACGGATGTCGGAGGATTCATTCAAGCTCCTACTGGAATGTGTGAGGCCACTCATTGAACGGCAGGATACCCGGATGCGTGCAGCTGTTTCAGCAGAGGAACGTTTGGCAGTAACGCTGCGATTTCTGGCAACCGGACATTCAATGAAGGATTTGCAATTTTCTGCTGCAATTTCTCGATCGCTGCTTGGAGTACTAATTCCGGAGACATGCAACGCCATCGTCCGCAGTTTACGGAGCTACATGCCATTTCCAAAATCAGTGGCGGAATGGCAAATTATCGCCTCTGATTTTGAACGGATTTGGCAGTTCCCAAACTGTGGTGGTGCCTTGGATGGCAAACATGTGCGGATCACGCAACCAGCCAACAGCGGATCCTTTTTTCATAATTACAAGGGCTACTTCAACACGATCCTCATGGCCCTTGTTAATGCCAATTATGAATTTATTAACGTTGATGTTGGCAGAGGTGTATCTAGGCTTTCTGGCACCCGTGGCAAGAATTTGGTTTGGCGCCCCCCCCCCCGCACACATGCGATTTGCACACTTAGTCATGTACAGACGAGCTGCTCTCCCTAATGCTCTCAATGTTCAGTGAAAAACTGAGAGAAGCAGGAAGAGAAGCTCGTTGTCACAGGACCATAAGTATGAAAATCGCATATGAGTGAGGGGTCCATGTGATGACTACAGGAACCTGCAGAGCTGAATCCTGACATTGCAGCTTCTGAATTCTCACATCGAATGCACTGCACACTTTTAGGATTCTCCCTTACCGGTGGCGAGAGTACACGGTCATGTCAGCACAAGCATGTGATTTATATACTTCTGGCCACATTCCGACTAGATGTGCCCGGCCTCGCTCCGTTCATTTTCATTGAGTGAGGCCACACATGTCTAGTCAGCATGTAACCGCAGTATGTAAATTACAGGCACGGGAGAATCCTAACAGCGTGCAGTGAGCACTGTGAGAATTCTGAAATTGACTAATTCTCATGTCTTTATTTGTTAGGAGCATTAAAGGGGTTCTCCAGGTTTGTGCTGAGTCTGCAGTCATTCTATGTGACTGCAGACTTAGCACAGACCTGGAGAACCCCTTTAATGCTCCTAACAAATAAAGACATGAGAATTAGTCAATTTCACAAATAATATTTACATCCAGGTACCTTATAGATGACGTCGTCTCTGGAGTCGTTCTCCTTTTCTTCATCTTGTCCAGATCCCATGATGAGTTTTCTCATCCACAGCCGTCTCTGCAGACCTCCATCTTCTCCACCAACTCTTCATACGATGCCCTTAAAGACAGAAGAGTCATTATAATGCCCCTAAATAAAAATATCTGCAATATACTGTCGCCTCACACTATTCCCCTCCCTCCTCACACTGTTTCCTCTCACATCCCCCCTGTTCACCATACTGTCTCCTCATATTTACCCCCTCACTCTCTATACTGTCTGCTCACACATACCCGACTCCCCATACTGTGTCTGCACACATCCCATCACCCTCACTTCCCATACTGTGTCCACATACATTCACCCGTTCACTCTCCATACTGTCTGCACTCATACCCCCATACTGTTTCCTCATACATGCCCTCATACATACATACTCTTCAGTACCCTCAAATCCCCCCACACATATTAAATGCCCCTATCCCCACTCCAAATTCCCCACACACATTAAGAACCTCCCACACACATTAAGTACCCCCCATCCCCACTCCAAATCCCCCCACACATAAAAGAACCCCCCATCCCCACTCCAAACCCCCCCACATAAAATAACCCCCCATCCCCACTCCAAATCCCCCCACATAAAAAAGCCCCCATCCCCACTCCAAATCCCCCACACATAAAAGAACCCCCCATCCCCACTCCAAGTCCCCCACACATAAAATAACCCCCCATCCCCACTCCAAATCCCCCCACTCATAAAAGAACCCCCCATCCCCACTCCAAATCCCCCCACATAAAATAGCCCCATCCCCACTCCAAATCCCCCCACATAAAATACCCCCATCCCCATTCCAAATCCCCCCACATAAAATAGCCCCCATCCCCACTCCAAATCCCCCCACTCATAAAAGAACCCCCCATCCCCACTCCAAATCCCCCACTCATAAAAGAACCCCCCATCCCCACTCCAAATCCCCCCACATAAAATAGCCCCCATCCCCACTCCAAATCCCCCCACTCATAAAAGAACCCCCCATCCCCATTCCAAATCCCCCACAAAATAGCCCCCATCCCCACTCCAAATCCCCCCACTCATAAAAGAACCCCCCATCCCCATTCCAAATCCCCCACAAAATAGCCCCCCATCCCCACTCCAAATCCCCCCACTCATAAAAGAACCCCCATTCCAAATCCCCCCACATAAAATAGCCCCCATCCCCACTCCAAATCCCCCACTCATAAAAGAACCCCCCATCCCCACTCCAAATCCCCCCACATAAAATAGCCCCCCATCCCCACTCCAAATCCCCCACTCATAAAAGAACCCCCATCCCCATTCCAAATCCCCCCACATAAAATAGCCCCCCATCCCCACTCCAAATCCCCCACTCATAAAAGAACCCCCCATCCCCACTCTAAATTCACCCCCCCATACACACACACTCACACATTATGCCCCCATTAATCTTCTGTGGTTTCTTCAGCTCCATAGTGGAGCACACTCACCACCAATCTTCACCCTTCTGGGCGCCGCCGACGAGTGACGTCAGCAGCGTGATCACATGACCTGATCACGCTGCAGACGTCGCTCTGACCCGGCGGTCAGAGCTTCAATTGTACTGGCGTCTATATAGACGCCAGTGCAATTGATCCCAGGGAGCCGGCACGCAGCAGCTTCTCTGCGCCGGCTGTCAGCTTGACAGCCGGCACAGGGAACCGCCGACTCTCAGGCTGGGGGCGGCAGAACGCAGCCGCGGGGGAGACACTGCGGACCGCCGCATTAGGCGGCCCGACTGCGCCCCCTGCTGGCTGCGCCCGGGGCACATGCCCTGGCTGCCCCCCCCAGATACGCCCCTGGATGTTGGCATTAATGGAAGGGTTTCTGACGGTGGCGTTTTGGAGCACACAAGTTTTGGTGAACGGTTGTTTAATAATAAACTTAACTTGCCAACCAACATGGACACCACCGCCAACCTAAACTTTGTGTTTGTGGGCGATGAAGCCTTCCCCCTTCATGAGCATCTTGTGAAACCGTACCCACAAAAGACTTTGACAGGGGAAAGGCGTATTTTTAATTACAGACTGTCTAGGGCACGGCGCGTTGTGGAGAATGCCTTCGGCATAATGGCCAACCGCTTCAGGGTTTTTCACACACCTATCAACATGAAGCTGGAATCGATAGACTCTGTGGTGTTGGCCTGTTGTGTGCTGCACAATTTTCTATGAAAACGCGATGCTGGTACTTACAGTCCGCCAGGCTTCATGGACTCGGACAGCAATGGTGACGTGGTGCTTGGAGAATGGCGTAACAATGATCCTGCTATTGCAGGCCTTCAACCTGTCAATCAAGGCAGGAGCAAGGACGATGCGAAGGCCGGCCGAGACAAGTACTGCCATTACTTTAATGGGCCTGGTGCAGTGAGTTGGCAGCAGCAGATATAGTTTGATTTTGAGAATTTTGTCTTTTTTTTAACAATCTTTTTATAATAAAAAATTTTTATTTTAAAAATGCATTCGTGTTTTTTTTCAATTATTTTACCAATATGGGAGAAGGGATAATGATGGGTGAGATGTGGGGAGTGAGTAATGGGGATGGCAAAGAGACATGTTACCAGCACCTGTAGTTTTTAAAATATTTTCTAATGTTTTTTGTTGTCTATATTTTTTTTTTTACATTGTATCTACTTGTCACACACGGGGTCATGGGAGTACCATCAGTCATAGGAGTTAATTGTTAAAAAAATAAAAATAAAAAATTTTCAAAAATTTACAATTATTTTAAAGGCCCATGGTCTCACTAGCGTTCAAACCTTATAATTAAAAATAACACATAATACACCACAGCTGCATATATAAAGTTTAAATATATAATATATATTTTTAGTCATATATGAAAGATTAAAAAATTGTTATAAATTGTAAGCTTTTCAGGGGATATAGCTCCGAGATCGCCGTCCGGGTAGACGGAATGGCATAGAAACAGTTCATTCAGAGACAGCAGTTCTGGCAAAAACTGGCCGCAACCAGCTTTATTAAAGTCCACAGCAAACAGATAAAACAAATCATAAACATAAGACCTGGGCTTGTCTAGCCACTTACTTCACTTAGATAGATTTCCCTATCTATCCGGGTCCCGACTCTAACAGCCTGGGCCAAAACAACACATATGTTCAGCATTTACCAGCATGGAGGTTCACAGAGTCTCCTCCTTGTGTCTGAAGGCACCTTCAACGTCCAGACTTGAGAGAGCTCCCCTCCTATTCAGCAGTTACCACATGGATTCTCACTGAGACTACTCCTGTGTCCGGGGTACATCGAGCACCCAGACTGAGACAGCTCATACTCCTGGAGACACCTTCTTGTGCCTGGACTCCTTGTCCAGACTAAGCGAGCTCTCTGACTGTGTTCGCAGACACCTACTTCTGGTCTCCTAATTAACAGCTGAATGGTTTCAGGCCTGAGCTGCAAGTGTGTACTGAATGTAAGGTGTAGTGACCTTTCTCTACCACTAGGTTTACAAAGCCACACATTTCCCTTATACCATACAGCACAGTACCTAGGTGAAATGTACACCCCATTCGACACATATTCCTTCACTGTCTCACATATCCCCCCCCTCTTCTCCAGACCGGAGGCTGGCATCCGACGAGGTGTCAACAATCCAAAAGAGACAGTGAACTCTGGACCAGTCATGGCCTTCATCAGCTTCATCTTCACTACTGTCATCTGTATCTTCACCTGAGCCATAGCCAACATCAGCTTTCTCTTCATCTGAAGCATCGCACTACCCTGTACCCTCCCAGGCCTATGCTCTTTGCGGGCCTCGGGTATCCTGCACGGTTTCATCTTGACCTTAGGGCCGGGCTCAGTTTCGATATAGTGCCTGGCCAGAGAAGTACGACCCGGCACATCAGAACACTTCTGCTGACTCTTCCTCAGAAACTCACGTACCTCCTGTCCTTGGTGCACTGACCATGTGTCACCAACTATCACAGAAGGTATAGGGGGTTTTTTACTTTTCTCTAGTTCCCCTTGAACCCTCTTTAGCACATCTATTTTCTTGAATATCGGTGGACTCATAAAGTCTATTTCACAGACCTTAAGCTCCTCTGCCATGGTCTCTGACCATTTTAAGCTACTCTGTTCAAATGATTGGGACTGTAGAAGGAGCAGATCGTTTTTCTTTTGCAGTACACATAATTCATCCGCTAAGTCTCCAGCTGAATTGTAATGTTCTACTGTGACAACAGCATTCTTATATAGAGCCTTAGACTTATTGAGCAGCATTTGCTCTTGCAACGAAGAGATTCCCTGTATTCTTCCTTTTACTTCATTGACTTTCTCACGAAGATGCTCATGGCTTTCATCAGACTCCTTCATCACAGTTTGGAGTTTTTTCTGAGAAGTAATCAATTCATCTGGTACCTGTTGGACGTCCTTTATGTCTTCGGCCCCTTCTTCAGGCTCTTCTGGTAGAACATGCTCAGAAGCCCTACCGTCAGTCTCACATTCTACCTCTTCAGTCACATCATTATGGTCTCCAATATCTCCATTTATTCCAGCTCTCAAGTTCTCCTTGATAGCTGCATCTGTATACTCAGAACCCGCCGGATTCTTCTCTTCCACCACGTTCTGCATCCCATCTGAGCTCCCGTGTGTCTGCAGCGGCAACGGAGTGACACACCGCTTTTCCCATTTGTTGGGACGTGGCTCCGATGTAGACTCCATGAAAGTGCGCTTGAGCTCACCAATGCCAGCCTGATGTCTCAAAATCTCATCTTGTGATTTATCCAGATCCTTGGTATCACTCGGGAACACTGCTGGGGCTCCGGGCGCCGAACTTCACGAGTTGCAGCTACTGATCCGGACCGTAACCCGTCCACGCCGCTGTCTTCGGCAGAAACAGATTCCTGGACAGAGTCAGTCCCCATATCTTCAGTCTTGTTCCTCACAGCTTCACTTGAGACCTCAGCTTCTGATGAGGCATCTGGCTTGGTGACCACCACTTCCATGGCTTTTTCCACCTCTGCAGCATTACCTTCAGAGTCCTGGGCATGATGCAGCTCCATACCATACATTGATAACTTCTCATCTTCAACAGCATCCACTTGTGCTGTGTTCAGTTTCAGAGTCCTGCCTTTAAAGCTCAGCTCTCCTCCTTTCACCCTAGTCTTCGCCAGGGAACCGGACAACTGTAAAACATCTTCAGATGCCATCTTCTGTCCGGCTGCAAGGTCAGCATCAGCCTTCCTCTCAGGACTCTCAACCTCCTCTGCTACCATGCCTCCCTCATTTGCACTGGTTGCTTGATTGTCAACAGATGATTCACTATCACTACCACTATCCCTGTCTGACCCCTTTTTCTCAGCCACATCCGGCTCACTTTCAGGGTTATACAATTCATTCTCATTCTCATCCTGCTCACTTTCAGGGGTATACAATTCATTCTCATTCACATCCTGATCTGGAACCTTAGTTAACATGTCATCCACAACATTAACTTCACCATCTGGTCCCTCAAGTATGTGACTATGTGACAACCCCAGCACTATACTTCCATATAGCTCAGGTACTAGGAGCTGGCTCACGACCTCTTCCTGGACTTCAGTGTCCCTATACAATAGGTGAGTGTTTATGGCAACATGAGGAAATCTCTCCTCAGAGCCAGGCTCTTGGGAAACCTCATTTAGAACATTTATATTTTCCTGGGCCGTTTTAAGAGTGGGGTCTCGCCACTGCTCACTCTCAAAATTGTCACAGGACACAGGTAAGTCAGGGACACTCGGTTCCCGAGAACCACCATCCTCGTCTCCCAACATCACCTGCAAAGGAATTTCATCACTATCACAGTCATCATTATTATCAATATCATTATCATGATTATGATCAGTATCATCATCACTATCATGATCATCATCATTATCATTATCAGCATCATTATCATGGTCATCATCATTATCATGATCATCATTATCACATAAGTTTACCGGCCCACTAGCATTGTGTTCCGCCCCTCGGGACTGCGCACCCTCAGTAGGAGCTTCATCACACTGTCCATCAGAAACATTTTTCCCCCAGAGATCCTTAGACCGGGGAAAGTCATTACCCAATATGACGGGGTGCACCAGGTTCTTCACTACCCCCACTTCACATGAAACCTCCCCGCGTTTGGGGATCAAGTCCACGGCAGTCTCTGGGTAGACTTTGGTGTCTCCATGGATGCACACCACACTCAGGTGTTTATCAGGGATGAAGTCCCTATCAATCAGGCTGTCCCATACGGAAGTCACTGGACTCTCTGAGTCCAAGAGGGCCTGTGCTGGGCAGTCATTTACAACCACCGGGGACACCTGTGGTCCAGTCTCTTCGGCTGAGGTGGACACACACAGGTTCTGCGCAGAGAGAGAGGGATCTGCCAACATCACAATACATAGGCTCCCCCTCTATTGGACAGTTGGCTGCAATTTCACGACATCTCCAACACTGTCCATCACACTTTTCCACCCACATGTCCCCTCGGGCCTGAACCCGCTTATCAGCATACCCCATGTCCCCAACAGCTGGAACGCTCTTACCGCGAGAGTTCAGCGTCCGGGAACTCTGAAGTGACGACCTCTCAGACGGCTGGTCACGGAGACAGTCTTTGCTGGCGAAGGCCTTCTCCATCAGGCTGACCAGACGATTGGCGTCCTGGTGGTCTCCTTGTCCGACCTCTGGCTGTACCTCAGGAGGACATGCTCGAGTGTAGCGGTTCACTATCACCTTTTCAACTCCATAATCAGGTTTGCTGCCCGCATCCTCCACCAATTGTAAGCTTTTCAGGGGATATAGCTCCGAGATTGCCGTCCGGGTAGACGGAATGGCATAGAAACAGTTCATTCAGAGACAGCAGTTCTGGTAAAAACTGGCCGCAACCAGCTTTATTAAAGTCCACAGCAAACAGATAAAACAAATCATAAACATAAGACCTGGGCTTGTCTAGCCACTTACTTCACTTAGATAGATTTCCCTATCTATCCGGGTCCCGACTCTAACAGCCTGGGCCAAAACAACACATATGTTCAGCATTTACCAGCATGGAGGTTCACAGAGTCTCCTCCTTGTGTCTGAAGGCACCTTCAACGTCCAGACTTGAGAGAGCTCCCCTCCTATTCAGCAGTTACCACATGGATTCTCACTGAGACTACTCCTGTGTCCGGGGTACATCGAGCACCCAGACTGAGACAGCTCATACTCCTGGAGACACCTTCTTGTGCCTGGACTCCTTGTCCAGACTAAGCGAGCTCTCTGACTGTGTTCGCAGACACCTACTTCTGGTCTCCTAATTAACAGCTGAATGGTTTCAGGCCTGAGCTGCAAGTGTGTACTGAATGTAAGGTGTAGTGACCTTTCTCTACCACTAGGTTTACAAAGCCACACATTTCCCTTATACCATACAGCACAGTACCTAGGTGAAATGTACACCCCATTCGACACATATTCCTTCACTGTCTCACAAAATATATAAAAAAAATTTTGGGAGGTAAAAGTCAACATTCACCAGGGAATCCCAGCTATTCACAGATATGCGACGCCATTCTGATCGCAAGGTGACGATTCTCACATGGTGCCCCAGTTATTCACAGATATGCGACGCCATACCTGGGCACCCCTTCCCCGGCAGCAACCCCCCCTCCACAGTTGGGGTCATCCAGCCCTTCTATTGGAAATGGATTCTCTCCAGCGTCACCCCGTGACACGGATGCAGGCTCCCCATCAGGTAATTTATGCACATTATATAAGCTTCAGACAAGTTTGAGAACTTTGTTAGGTCTTACGTGTAATGGCTGTTGTGATATAATTTTTTTTTTCTGTGTTTCCCTAGCCGGCGGAGCAACAGGTTCTGGGTGGGCGGTCAGCGAGTCGTCTGACGAAAACCGTAAGTGTTAATTAACATAACATGTACATGTTGATGTTGCAACAGAATTCACTATTAACTGTTACCTTTACCTCCACAGAAATCCCAACTGCCCAGGACCTGTTGCTGTCACACCTCCGGCTGATGGAGGCCATGAATACAGCGGTGGCAGCGATGCACACTGCCATGGGAGCTCTGCATCACCACAGGGTGATGCTGGAGAGGGCAGTGGCTGGACTCCAGGGCCCTCATTAATTTTTTTTTTAAATTATTTTGTTAATATTTTGTTTATAATTTTTTATTTTATTATTATGTTACTGTATTTTGTTTTTATTTACATTTTATTTACTTAAAAAAATATATATATAAATATATATGAAGATAATATATATTATATATTTACGTTTATCTATGCAGGTGTGGTGTATTATTTTTTAGTATAAGGTTTTAGCGCTAGTGTGACCAGGGGCCTTTAAAAGAAATGTTAATTTTTGAAATTTTTTTCATTTCATTTTTTCCCTATGATGGAACACCTATGACAGCTGGTATTCCCATGACCCCGTGTGTGACAAGTAGATGTAATAAAAATACAAATTTTTAATAGTTGTCAACAAAATTGTTGACATCACATAAGAATAAAAGACCACAATTCATTAGATAAATAAGATTTTTATTAAAAAAGGTAACAATGTAAAAAAAATATAGACAACAAAAAAAACTTTTGTAAAAAATTGTAAAAACTACAACTGCTGGTAAGATGGATCGTTGCCATTACCACGTTGCCTCTGCGGTGTATAAAAATAAGGTGGAGCAACAACGTTTGGGTTTGCAGGATTTATCCCAATTGGGTTCGGCACAGGATTGTTGGACCATGAGTAGTCCGGGTACTGCGGTCTTGGCATGACGACATAATTGTTATCCAGGTTTCCAAAAGACGCTTGAGTCAGTACCTCAAACATGAGTCTCTCTGCATGAATCCGCTGTACAGGATCCAGTGTAGGTAGCTTCTCATTAGCGAAGTAAGCATAGCCAGTTATTTTTGTTTGGTCTTTTTCTGCCGTAAGCACTTTTTTCGCAATTTCAACCAATTCTGGAGTAGCCGAGGTGGGAGCCTTCCTTTTTCTGCCAGAAAGTGTAAGCCGGCTCCGCACAGATGAGGATGGTGGCTCGACTACTTCTTCGTCTTGGATCAACGGCATGCTGTCTTCTTCAGTTGGAGGTGTGGAGACAGCCTCTTCTGTGACCTGCATGAACAAAAAACAAATGGTAAATCACAAAGACAAAGAAATTTATCTTCACACTATAACACCCATATACAGCAAAAATGTGAAAACGACACTTGTAAATGGATAGGCCTCTACCGTTGAGCTACATAAATTATCAGTACATGAAGGGATAAATTCAGCCATTTTATCTACATTTCACAATTAAATTTTTTAATTTCAAGTCCACTTTGGCATGTACATTAAAATGTGTTTTAATACAAAGGTACTTACATGTATGACAGGGGAGTCCGGCTGGATCACCGGGTCTAGATCCAGCATGGATGTCCCTTGTCTGGGTACTTCTTGGTCCCTTGTGAAAGAGAACAGCTCAAAGTACCACAGTTTGGGGACATAAACATCTTCGGCCCCGGCTCCAGATTTGGTTGAATTTAGTACTTTATTTAGCTCTTTTTTGTACACTGTGCGGAGGGCCTGAATGCGTTTTTTCACCGATGACTCATCCGCTGGTTCATCTGGGTAACGGTTCTTGCAGAGCTCCATCAGTTTTTGGTACGCGTCCTTCTTTTTAAGCCTGTTGCAGTAATCAGTCGACTTTATTTTCCACAGGCACGGCATCGAGCGGTACATCTCGATAAACTCCCGCAGAAATTCATGCTTATCGGCCATCTGTAATAAAAAAAGGATTATGTGAGAACGGCAGAATGGTTAAATAAAATGCTTACATAGCCTACAACATAGAACACAGCAGGGATCATAAAATGGTGGTGGTGGGCGCAGCTGGAGTAAACAATGGCAGAGCTAAATAAAAGTCATAGATGGACCCCTATGGTAAAAACAGCAGGGATCACAAAATGGTGGTTGTGGGCGCAGCTGGAGTAAACAATGGCAGAGCTGGGATCATAAAATGGTGGTGGTGGGCGTGCCTGAACAAAACAATGGCAGTCCAAAATAAAAAAATCATAGATGGACAATTACGGTAAAACCAGCAGGGATCATAAAATGGTGGTGGTGGGCGCAGCAGGAGAAAACAATGGCAGAGCTAAATAAAAGTCATAGATGGACCACTATGGTAAAAACAGCAGGGATCACAAAATGGTGGTTGTGGGCGCAGCTGGAGTAAACAATGGCAGAGCTGGGATCATAAAATGGTGGTGGTGGGCGTGCCAGAACAAAACAATGGCAAAAAAAAAAAAAATTGATGGACGACAATGGTTAACAACAGCTGGGATCTAAAAATGGATCTGTAAAATTAAAAAAAAAATAAAAATTAAATGTGACAAAAAAATACCTACCTTACAAAACTTGTTTGTGATCCTGAAAAAAAAAAAAAAATAGGGAAACTAAATAGCGTCACAAACTGGATCGCAGAGGATATAACGCCACAGACTGGATCGCAGCAAATGAAATAGAGACACAGACTGGATCGCAGAAAAACCAACGGCGTAGACTGGAACGCAGCAACCGCAATAGTGGCACAAACTGGATTGCAGTAGCTACAAAGAAGGCTAGCAGGACACACTGGAACGATGCTGGAGATTTGAAAGAACCGCTTCTGCTCGAGAGCAATGGAAAGGAGTGCTGGTACGTCGTCTTTTATGACGCGGTCATCCAATCACAAAGCGAGAGAGCTGTGACAAACATTTATGACATATATAGTGACCACCAATCTGTGATGAGGGGCGTGGAAAAGGTTGCGCTCAGTCACGCCTATCGAGGTCGTGATCTTTCACAATACATGTAGTGTGGCACGTCCCAACGACCGCCAAAGTCGTTAAAGAGATCGCTGACCGCTGATGCGTCGTTAATGAGATCGTCCAGTTTGGCAGCTACTAGCGACCTTAAAACGATCACACCAACGATCTCGTTAGCTTGCGTCGTAATCGTGATCGTTAGCGGGATCGTTTAGTGTGGCAGTACCTTTAGCCTATTAACTAAAAGCATCTATACAATCCCAAAGGCATATGTGCCTATGTTGGAGATGCCAGAGTGAAGTAACAAGCACAAAATAGCACCAAGAAGTGGCTAAGATAAGTCAATAAAAGGTGCTGAATACAATCAACATAAAGTCACCAGGCATAGGTCAACATGACGTGAATAAGGGCAACGAGACCTCCAGAGAGCCAGGGGAAAGGAGGGGAAGAGACCCCACGCATATCGCCGCTACAAGGATGGCTTCGTCAGGGGAAATTAGTGTATGGCCTCAAAACGTGTCCAGGCCATGACCATTCGCAACACTGAAGTGTTGTATGAAACATCAACACTCCAATATTGCTGAAGTTCTGGCTTCTTCAGGATCCCCATGTGAAGGACCAGGCCTCAAAACTGCATCATTTCAACTGCATCTACAGGAGACCAGTTAGAAAATGATGTACTGGGGTTTCGTGCCAAAAACTGATGAGCATATAAATTAGTTTGGCCCATCATGAGGTAACAAAATCCTCAGAGAAAAAGACTTTGAAAAAGTCTAGTTCTGTGAGGCCGGTGGTGTCAAACTTGATTCCTGATTCTGCCACAAAATCAGGAATCAGTGGCTCATAATTTTCAGGGGCGAGGTCCATACAGGGTCCTTAATAGAGTGCGCTGCTTCATCTTCTGGAATGGTGGGCGCTGCTTAATCTTCTGTCCTGGGACATCTGCGTGGCGGTTCAGCTGGACTTGAGGAGGTAGATGAGGAGGAGGAAGAGGAAGACGAATCTGAGAAATAAAGAAATGTGGGATCCTCTCCCTCGCTATCAGTGGCAGAGGCAAAGAATGCATATGCCTCCTCCACTGAATAGCGTTGTTGGGACGAATGGGCCATTTTTTTTTATGAATATGGTGATTGTGTCAGTACTTTACTTTTAACTGTTTGTATGTCCGGGGGGGGATAGTGCTTGGTGTAAACTTATTTGTCTGAAAAGAAAAAACTAAAAGAATAAAGCACAACCAGGGAGAAAAAAATGTCAGTGAAAAGTGTAAAACAGCAGACATGAGCTCTGTTGAACTGCATCACTTATCCAAAGCTCGGCGGCTGCTGTACGTACGTACGGAAGTGACGAAGAAGAAATGTGTCTAAAACAGCAGACACGAGCTCTGATGATTGAACTGCGTCACTTATCAAAGTTCGGCAGCTGCTGGATGTGCGCACAAGGGAGGCGCAAAAGGAGGGTGATAAAGAAAAGTGGAAAACAGTGAGCATGAGCTCTGAGTGAACTGCGTCACTAATCAAAGCTCGGTGGCTGCTGGATGTGAGCCCGGGGGTGGCGCAAAGTGGGGTGGAAAACAGCAGGAACAAGTGCTGATCGGTGAACTGCATCACCAATCAACGCTCAGCGGCTGAATAAAGGTTGAGCAAAGGGGGTGGAGGGGTAGAAAGAGGAGGAAGGGAGGAGAGGGTAAGGGGGGATGGAGGGAAAAGGGGGATTGGGGTGGATGAAGAGAGATCGGCAGGGATCAGGGATCAAAACACTTTGCTGTGTCTCTTCTTTCTTCTGTCTTGTCTTCTTTCTTCTTTGTTTTGTTCAGCAGGGATTGTGGTGTCACAGGCTTTTGTGGCACCATAAGGCCCAGAACAGCAGCAGATTCTGTAGCGTGATCACTCTGCAGGAATCCTCAGCTAGTGTGAGGACCTGCAGCGCGGTCACAGACATACCGCTGCTGTGCCCTGTCATTGGTGCGATCGATGATGACATCAATTGCACCAATCAGAGCTGATCCTGGTGACTCTGGCACTCAGAGCTCACAGATCATCAATCGCGCCAATCAGAGTAGTTTTCGGCGATGTCTGCACCAACCTAGGATCGGTGCTCAATCCTAGTCTGGGACATCAGTGTTTCAGGCAATCTGATTGGCTGAAACATTGAGAAATGCTGTGATTGGCTGTTCAGACTTGAACAGCCAATCACAGCGATCCTGGGTGTGCGTCGGTGGCGACACCCCCCAGTATGACGGAACCATATACCCACAGGTAAGATGGCGCCGGAATTTTAATGCGATGAACGCGACTTCGGTCGCAGTGTCGCATTAAAGAAATTACGTAATATTCCGTCCATGGTCAAACATGCCCAGGTCACATGGACGGAATATTACGTCAGATGTCAGAAAGGGGTTAATGTTGATGATCATGGCTTCCAGCCAATGAAAACCCAAAAGTCATTATCTCAGTAAATTAGAATACTTTATAACACCAGTTTGAAAAATGATTTTAAAATCCGAAATGTTGGCTCACTGAAGTGTATGTTCAGTAAATGCACTCAATACTTGGTTGGGGCTCCTTTTGCATCAATTAGTGCATCAATGCAGCGTGGAATGGAGGTGAGCCTGTGGCACTGCTGAGGTTTTATGGTGCTTAGGTTTCTTTGATAGCAGCTCTCAGCTTGTCTCCATTGTTGGGTCTGGTGTCTCTCATCTTCCTCTTGACAATACTCCATAGATTCTCTAAGGGGTTAAGGTCAGGCGAGTTTGCTGGCCAATCAAGCACAGTGATACTTTTATTTTTAAACCAGGTATTGGTACTTTTGACAGTGTGGACAGGTGCCAAGTCCTGCTGGAGAATGAAATTTCCATCTCCAAAAAGCTTTTCGGTAGAGGGAAGCATAAAGTGCTCTAAAATTTCCTGGTAGACGTCAGCGCTGACTTTGGTCTTGATAAAACACAGTGGACCTACACCAGCAGATGACATTGCTCCCCAAACCATCACTGATTGTGGAAACTTCACACTAATCCTCAAGCAGCTTGGATTGTGTACCTCTCCACTCTTACTACAGACTCTGGGACCTTGATTTCCAAATTAAATGGCAAAACATACTTTCATCTGAAAACAACACCTTGGACCACTGAGCAACAGTCTGGTTCCTCTTCTCCTTGGCCCAGGTAAGACTCTTCTGGCATTGTCTATTGGTCATGAGTGGCTTGACACAAGGAAAGCGACACTTGTAGCTCATGTCCTGGATACATCTGTGTGTGGTGGTGTACGGAGGTCAAGGGTATTAACCCTTGAAATGCTGCATTCTTTTATATGTGTTTATATAGTTATTCTATATAATGTATGATGTCTTCTGCTAGTGTTATGTCTGTTTAGAGGGGGTATGTATATAGGTAGATAGTGCATTCCTGGGGACATTAGAGGGGGCATATATTATTTTATATATATATTTATATTATATATATATACAGTACAGACCAAAAGTTTGGACACACCATCTCATTCAAAGATTTTTCTGTATTTTCATGACTATGAAAATTGTAGAATCACACTGAAGGCATCAAAACTATGAATTAACACATGTGGAATTATACATTACACTTTACAAAAAAGTGTGAAAACTGAAAATATGTGTTATATTCTAGGTTCTTCAAAGTAGCCACCTTTGGCTTTGATTACTGCTTTGCACGAAGAAAAGGTGAACTGCTGGACTCTACATGCCTAGTTCCCACCGTGAAGTAAGAAAATCAACCGCACTCAATGGGGGACACGGACAGACATACTCTTACCGATGTTTTCTCAAGTGCACGGAACCTGCCCTCTGCAATCTTCCTTTCTTTCTACTACTAAGTGAGTTTTGAGAAAGACCAATCTTGGTCGAAACGTTAACTCCTACAATACTGTCCGTCATTACACTATACCGCATGTCTACTTAAACCTTGTGGTGTGTGTGCAAATAAATGGATATTTTTCTTTGCATGAATCATTGAGTGCGGTTGATTTTCTTACTTACTGGACATACTGTTCAACCAGCACCAATCACTGATCCTGCAGTGTGCACATCATTTTGTTTACAACTAGTTCCCACCGTGAAGCATGGAGGAGGTGGTGTGATGGTGTGGGGGTGCTTTGCTGGTGACACTGTTGGGGATTTATTCAAAATTGAAGCGGTGAGCGGTCCAGCTCACCCCAAACCATCTCGATTGGGTTCAGGTCTGGTGACTGTGGAGGCCAGGTCATCTGGCATAGAACCCCAACACTCTCCTTCTTGGTCAAATAGCCCTTACACAGTCTGGAGGTGTGTTTGGGGTCATTGTCCTGTTGAAAAATAAATGATGGTCCAACTAAACGCAAACCGGATGGAATAGCATGCTGCTGCAAGATGCTGTAGTAGCCATTCTGGTTCACTATGCCTTCAATTTTGAATAAATTCCCAACAGTGTCACCAGCAAAGCACCCCCACACCATCACACCACCTCCTCCATTCTTCACGTTGGGAACCAGGCATGTAGAATTCATCCGTTCACCTTTTCTGCGTGCAAAGCAGTAATCAAAGTAAAAGGTGGCTACTTTGAAGAACCTAGAATATAAGACATATTTTCAGTTGTTTCACACTTTTTTGTAAAGTGTAATGTATAATTCCACATGTGTTAATTCATAGTTTCGATGCATTCAGTGTGATTCTACAATTTTCATAGCCATGAAAATGCAGAAAAATCTTTGAATGAGAAGGTGTGTCCAAACGTTTGGTCTGTACTGTATATATATATATATATATATATATATATATATATGTGTTTAGATGTAGTTTGCAAGGGATCACTAATGGGGGCATGTTAGAGATCCAGGTAGCCAGTTAGAAAATATGGAAATGCAGTACTTGGGTAGGACACTAGATGGGGGCATTGAGCACATCCCGTTCAATAGGGACAAATGGTTAGGGACTTTTTGTCAGGGAAAGATTCCCTCGTAGCGGAAGTCAGTCGGGGTTGGACCTTGCTAGTGTGAGGATGTCCACGTTCCTGGGCCCTGGACAGTGACAAGGAGAGTGGAAGGTACCAGCAACCAAGTAGTAACCGGTGAAGGAGTCACCGTGGGAACGTGAGTCCAATATCTGTGGGCTGACGTAGCGGAGGCCAGTGGAAGATCCTCTGTGGGAACGTTCAGCAGAAGAGTGCGTCCGTGAGCGTAGTAGCGAATGGGCCACCAGCAAGAATCCGGGCAGGATAACCAGAGGGGTGGACGACCTAGTAAATGTGTCTTTCTATAATGGATTGAAGTGTCTCCAGGGGAAGAGATCGAAGTGCCGTTTTCACCGGGCTCCTCGTCCCATCAATACTTTGTGGTCCATTCTGGTGTAGTAGAAGAGAAGAAGCGGAGTTGTGGAGAATGTACCGCTGGTACCGTATAAGACGTGCTAATGGTGTTTTGGATGTGCTGTGACCGGAGGAAAATAAAGCAGAACTGTTTGACGTGATACTGGACTCTGTTTCTAATTTTTCCGTATACTCTGTCACGTGGAAGAACACCCCAGGAAAATAGAGGTATCCGGAGTGAAGAATGCAGCTGCTCCCAGTAAGCTCACCCCTCGGCCAACCCTTTACAGTGGCTCTTGAAGTAATGACTTCAGCAGCAGTCCACTCCTTGTGAATCTCCCCAAATTTTTGAATGGCCTTTTTTTAATAATCCTTTTAAGGCCGCGGTTATCACGGTTGCTTGTGACCCTTTTTCTACCACACCTTTTCCTTCCACTCAACTTTCCATTAATATGCTTGGATATAGCACTCTGAACTGCCTGCTTCTTTAGCAACGACCTTTTGTGGCTTACCCTCCTTGTGGAGTGTGTCAATGACTGCCTTCTGGACATATGTCAAGTCAGCAGTCTTCCCCATGATTGTGGAGCCTACTGAAACAGACAAAGGGACCTTTTTAAATGCTTTAGAAGCCTTTGCAGGTGTTTTTGTTAATTATTCAAATTTACTGAGATAATGACTTTTGGGTTTTCATTGGCTGTAAGCCATAATCATCAACATTAACAGAAATAAACACTTGAAATAGATCACTCTGTTTGTAATGACTCTATATAATGTATGAGTTTCACTTTTTGTATTGAAGAACTGAAATAAATTAACTTTTTGATGATATTCTAATTTTGTGAGAAGCACTTGTTGAATATATCCATCTTGATTGGAGACGGAGTAACTCTTTTGTCACGTTGCCGCCCCTAATGTTAACCTGTACCTGGTCAACGATGATTACTCTTAGCCCATGGTGGCGGCCATTATGTTGGTTTAAGAAATGCGCAGTGACTGATGTAATAGGTTTACCTTTCTCCTTCACTTTTGGCTTTTGCAATGTTCGAAATGTGTGTTCTGTCTGTTGCAGCTAAGTCCCAGGTTTGCTGCATGCATGTTTTGCCTGTTGGTAGTTTTAACCCTTTTTCAACTAGGGTTGCAATAAGGACCCAGATTATATAGGGGATAAGAAGGGCTAACAATGCTCAGCTGAGAGCTCTTAACATGGCCGATTAACCACTGTACAGCCAAAAGAAATTTACACTGTTTAAAAAGGAGGTGAAGTGCTTCTTTTCAGTACAACAACCCTGTGATAACGAACCCACTAAACTAAGTGATACATCTTTGGAAACAGAGTCTCTTTGTATACATTATGCTGCTCTCTGGTGAAGTAGCAAAAACCTGCAGACAGATTCCCTTTAACCCCTTCACCCCCAAGGGTGGTTTGCACGTTAATGACCGAGCCAATTTTTACAATTCTGACCACTGTCTCTTTATGAGGTTATAACTCTGGAACGCTTCAACGGATATTCGCGATTCTGAGATTGTTTTCTCGTTACATATTGTACTTCACGTTAGAAGTAAAATTTCTTCGATATAACTTGCGTTTATTTTTGAAAAAAATGCAAATATGGCGAAAATTTTTACAATTTTGCAATTTTCAAACTTTGAATTTGTATTCCCTTAAAACAGAGAAATATATTACACAATATAGTTAAGAAATAACATTTCCCACATGTCTACTTTACATCAGCACAATTTTGGAACCAAAATTTTTTTTTGTTAGGAAGTTATAAGGGTTAAAAGTTGACCAGCGATTTCTCATTTTTACAACAAAATTTACAAAGCCATTTTTTTTAGGGACCACCTCACATTTGAAGTTACTTTGAGGGGTTTATATGGCAGAAAATACCCAAAAGTGACACCATTCTAAAAACTGCACCCCTCAAGGTACTCAAAACCACATTCAAGAAGTTTATTAACCCTTCAGGTGCTTCACAGGAACTAAAGCAACGTGGAAGGAAAAAATGAATATTTAACTTTTTAGCCACAAAAATGATCTTTTACAAACTTTTTTTTTATTTTCACAAGGGTAAAAGGAAAAAATGGACAGATAAGGTTGTTATGCAATTTCTCCTGATTACGCCAATACCCAATATGTGGGGGAAAACCACTGTTTGGGCACACGGCAGAGCTCGTAAGGGAAGGAGCGCCGTTTGACTTTTTCAAACTAAAATTGGCTGGAATTGAGATTGGACGCCATGTCGCGTTTGGAGAACCTCTGATGCGCCTAAACAGTGGAAACCCCCACAAGTGACACCATTTTGGAAACTAGACCCCCTAAGGTACTTATCTAGATCTGTTGTGAGCACTTTGAAACCCCAAGTGTTTCACAAAAGTTTATAATACCTGGGTGTGAAAAAAAAATAAAAATTTTCCACAAAAATGATTTTTTAGTCCCAAATTTTTGAATTTTCCCAAGGAAATTGGACCCCAAAAGTTGTTGTCCAATTTGTCCTGAGTACGCTGATACCCCATATGTGGGGGGGGGGAAACTGTTTGGGCGCATGGCAGGGCTTGGAAAGGAAGTAGTAACGTTTTGGAATGCAGACGTTGATGGGGGTCATGTTCCGTTTGCAGTGCCCCAGATGAGCCTAAACAGTGGAAACCCCCACACAAGTGACCCCATTTTGGAAACTAGACCCCCTAAGGAACTTATCTAGATCTTTGGTGAGCACTTTGAACCCCCAAGTGCTTCACACAAGTTTATAATGCCCGGGCATGAAAATAAAAAATCCTATTTTTTTCCCACAAAAATTATCTTTTAGTCACTATTTTTTTATTTTCCCAAGGGTAACAGGAGAAATTGGACCACAAAAGTTGTTGTACAATTTGTCCTGAGTACGCTGATACCCCATATGTGGGGGGGAACCACTGTTTGGGCGCACGGCAGAGCTCGGAATGGAAGGAGCACCATTTGACTTTTTCCAACCAAAATTGGCTGGAATTGAGATTGGATGCCATGTTGCATTTGGAGAGCCCCTGATGTGCCTAAACAGTGGAAACCCCCACAAATGACCCCATTTGGGAAACTAGACCCCCTAAGGAACTTATCTATATCTTTGGTGAGCAATTTGAACCCCCAAGTGCTTCACACAAGTTTATAACGTAGAGCCGTAAAATTTAAAAATCATATTTTTTCCACAAAAATGATCTTTTCACCCCAATTTTTATTTTTCCAAGGGTAACAAGACTCCAAAAGTTATTGTGCAATTTGTCCTGAGTGCGCTGATACCCCATATGTGGGGGTAAACCACTGTTTGGGTGCATGGCAGAGTTTGGAAGGGAAGGAGCGCCGTCTGACTTTTTCAACGCAGAATTGGCTGGACGCCATGTCGTGTTTGGAGAGCTCCTGATCTGCCTAAACAGTGGAAACCCCCATAAATGACACCATTTTGGAAACTAGACCCCTCAAGGAACTTATCTAAATGTGTGGTGAGAACTTTTAACCCCCAGGTGTTTCACTAAAGTTTATAACGTACAGCCGTAAAATAAAAAATCCTTTTTTTTTTTACAAAAATGATTTTTTTTCGCCCTAATATTTTATTCTTACAAGGGTAACAGGAGAAATTGGACCCCAAAAGTTGTTGTCCAATTTGTCCTGAGTATGCTGATACCCAATATGTGGGAGAAAACTACTGTATGGGCGCACGTCAGGGCTCGGAAGGGAAGTAGTGACGTTTTGGATTGCAGACTTTGATGGAATGGTCTGGGGGCGTCATGTTGAATTTGGGGAGCCCCTGATGCGCCTAAACAGTGGAAACCCCCCACAAGTGACCCCATTTTGGAAAATAGACCCCACAAGGAACTTATCTAGATGTGTGGTGAGCACTTTGAACCCCAAAGTGCTTCACAGAAGTTTATAACGTACAGCCGTAAAAATAAAAAATCCTTTTTTTTTTTTACAAAAATGATTTTTTCGCCCCCAATATTTTATTTTCACAAGGGTAACAGGAGAAATTGGACCCCAAAAGTTGTTGTCCAATTTGTCCTGAGTACGCTGATACCCAATATGTGGGAGAAAACTACTGTATGGGCGCACGTCAGGGCTCGGAAGGGAAGTAGTGACGTTTTGGATTGCAGACTTTGATGGAATGGTCTGGGGCGTCATGTCGCATTTGGAGAGCCCCTGATGCGCCTAAAAAGTGGAAACCCCCCACAAGTGACCCCATTTTGGAAAATAGACCCCACAAGGAACTTATCTAGATGTGTGGTGAGCACTTTGAACCCCAAAATGCTTCACAGAAGTTTATAACGTACAGCCGTAAAAATAAAAAATCCTTTTTTTTTACAAAAATGATTTTTTTCGCACCCAATATTTTATTTTCACAAGGGTAACAGGAGAAATTGGACCCCAAAAGTTGTTGTCCAATTTGTCCTGAGTACGCTGATACCCAATATGTGGGAGAAAACTACTGTATGGGTACACGTTGGGGCTCGGAAGGGAAGTAGTGACGTTTTGGATTGCAGACTTTGATGGAATGGTCTGGGGGCGTCATGTCGCATTTGGAGAGCCCCTGATGCACCTAAACAGTGTAAATCCCCAACAAGTGACCCCAGTTTGGAAAATAGACCCTACAAGGAACTTATCTAGATGTGTGGTGAGCGCTATGAAGCCCCAAGTGCTTCACAGAAGTTTATAATGTACAGCCGTAAAAACAAAAAACTCATTTTTTTTGTACAAAAATGATATTTTCGCCCCAGTTTTTTATTTTCCCAAGGGTAACAGAAGAAATAGGACAAATTGCACAATAACTCTTGGGGTCCAGAGTACGCTGATACCCCATATGTGGGGATAAACTACTGTTTGGACGCATGGCAGAGCTCAGAAGTGAAGGAGCACCGTTTGACTTTTTCAACGCAGAATTGGCTGGAATTGAGATCAGACGCCATGTCACATTTGGAGAGCCCCTGATGTGCCTAAACAGCGGAAACCCCCCAATTCTAACTCCAACCGAACCCCAACACACCCCTAACCCTAGTCCCAACCCTAACCACAAACCTAACCCTAACACACCCCTAATCCCAACCCAAACCCTAATCCTAACTTTAGCGCCAACCCTAACCCTAACTTTAGCCGCAACCCTAACCCTAACCCTAATGGGAAAATGGAAATAAATACTTTTTTTTAATTTTATTATTTTTCCCTAACTAAGGGGGTGATAAAGGGGGTTTGATTTACTATTTATAGCGGGTTTTATGATTGGCAGTTGTCACGCTAAAAGACGCTTTTTATTGCAAAAATAGTTTTTTGCATCACCACATTTTGAGAGCTATAATTGTTGCATATTTTGGCCCACAGAGTCATGTGAGGTCTTATTTTTTTCGGTAAGAGTTGACGTTTCTATTGTACCATTTTTGAGCACGTGACATTTTTTGATCGCTTTTTATTTCGATTTTTGGGAGGTTAGAATGAACAAAAATCAGCAATTCATGAATTTCTTTTGGGGAGGCGTTTTTATTGTTCCGCGTGTGGTAAAATTGATAAAGCAGTTTTATTCTTCGGGTCAGTACGATTATGGCGATACCTCATTTATATCACTTTTTTATGTTTTGGCGCTTTTATAGAATAAAAACATTTTTATATAAAAAATAATTATTTTTGCATCGCTTTATTCTGCGAGCTATAACTTTTTTATTTTTTCGCTGATGATGCTGTATGGCAGCTCGTTTTTTGCGGGACAAGATGACATTTTCAGCGGTACCATGTTTTTTTATATCGGTCTTTTTGATCGCGTGTTATTCCACTTTTTGTTCGGCGGTATGATGATAAAGCATTGATTTTTTGCTTTGTTTTGTTTTTTTAAGGGGTTCACTAAAAGGGTTAACTAGTGGGACAGTTTTATAGGGGGGGTCGTTACGGACGCGGCGATACCAAATATGTGTACTTTTATTGTTTTGGTTTTTTATTTACAGGAAGAAATGAATTTATTGGGGAATAATTTTTTTTTTTTTTATTTATTTTGGATTTTTTTTTAAAACATGTTTATTTTTATTTTTTAAACTTTTTTACTTTGTCCCAGGGTGGGACATCACAGTATTTTATCAGATCGCTGGTGTGACAGTGTGCACAGCACTCTGTCACACCAGCGATCGCTCTTGCAGTGCTGCAGGCTTCTCAGTGCCTGCTCTCAGCAGGCACTGAGGAAGCCGCCTCCCTTCAGGACCCCGGCGCCATCTTGGATCCGGGTCCTGGGAGGGAGGAAGCCCTCAGAACAGCGCGATCACATCGCGCTGGTCTGAGGGTCTCGGGGGGGGCGCGCAGGGAGCCCCCTCCCTGCGCGATGCTTCCCTGTGCCCCCAGTACACCGCGATCATGTTTGATCGCGGTGTGCAAGGGGTTAATGTTCCGGGAGCGTTCCGTGACCGCTCCTGACACACAGTCACGGGTGTCAGCTGTGATAATCAGCTGATACCCGGCGGCGATTAGCTGCGCTCCCTCTGGGAGCGCAGCTGATCGCCTATGACGTACTATCCCGTCCATGGTCAGATTGTCATGGGTTTTATGGACGGGATAGTACGTCTAATGTAAGTGGCTAAAAAAATTAACGTTTTAAAAATCAAATTTTTTTTAATTTTTATCTTGATTAGCGTTGCCAATTTCTGAGATCTGTTTTTTTTTCCCTTGACGGAGCTGTGTGAGAGCCTTTTTTGCAGTAGTTTTTTAAAAGATTGTCCATTACTTGGACACTCCCTTCTTATTCCTATCTCCTCTAGTGCTGGCCCCATTCCAGTGGTGTCGGTACTTGCTTTCCCGGGGCTCACATGAGGTTGTTACATCACAAGTGAGCTTGGTACCCAATCCGCATTGGCGTCACTGTATTAGGTTGAACAATAAGAAATGTTCACTAGTTGCCTGCTCCTGGCCCAATGGATATTGATCAGTGCGCACTAAAGAAATCACACCAGAGACACAGTCGGATGTAACCTCTCTTTGATCAATCTATGGCACAGTTTCAAGAGAGGTTGTTTAATCTGAACATAGAGTTATATAACCCTGGTAAGGGGCTCGGTTAGCTGTAAAATGGGAGTAATCAGATGTATTCCATTGGTTAGTGGGTTGGGCAATGGGCGTCATCTTGTGCGGATCCATGAGTGTTGTGAATATGCTGGAGGCGGCTTCTGAGCTGGGCTCCCTCCCGTGGTTGCTGAGGGTAATGAACTGATTAATGAATGGCCTTCAGCTGGCGCTGAATGGTAGGATATAAGTGGCCTGAGTTCCCAGCAGCCTTGCCGGTTACCAATTGTTCCTTCTGGTCTTGCTTGAAGCTCTGTTAGTTTCCTGCTCTCCTTCAGATAAGTGTTTGCTATTTTTTTTCCTCTGTTTCATTTTCTCTGCTGGTTTGCTGCCTGCAGTGGACTGCAGCCTGTCCCCTTTTGGGGGTCTGGCGCTGCAATTGTGCTCTGTTTGTGTATGCACTTTTGCTTTGCTCTTTTGTTACTTTTTATTTGCTGAATAGCGTTTTGTTACACCAGAGATCTGATGTTGTGAATGTGTTAAAAATTTAATTCTGAGCAGAAGCTCCCTCTGGTGGTTACTAGCAGTACTGAGCCATTCAATGAGGATTGGCAATCAGGAGTTAGACTGGTCTTATATAAGGGAGGTTCCCTCCCATCATGGTTGCCGGTGATCAATTGTTCTTGTCTCAACTGTGATTCCTGGTTCACTTGGAAGCTTGCTGAGTCTTGCCTGCATCTTCTGCTATCAGATAAGATATTTTCTGCTTTTATTTTTGTGCTTGCTTTTTGCATTTTTCCCTGTACTTCTGTGGAGGTCAGCCAGGTCCCCTCCGGGGGCTTGTGCTCCTCTCAGTTTATCTGAGCCACTGTTATTTGTTCATTTGCCTTTTCCAGTTTTTTCAGTGGCTGCGGCTTAATTTTGTGACACCAGAGAACTAATTTAGGTGGTAGAGGTCATGTGATCTCAGGTGTTTTTGCAATTAGTAGAGTTGGTATTTTTTAGGGTTTTTTGGATTGCAGTAAGTGTCCTTCCTATCATTTTCTGTCCTGGTAGATTGGGCCCCAACGTTTGCTCATACTATTTTCTGTCTGTGTCTGTATTTCCTCTTGTCTAACCGCCATTACATGTTTGGGGGCTTCCTATGTTCTTTCGAGATCTGCTCCGGGCAGATAGCTTTCCTCTTTCTATCTTTAGGTGTAGTTAACCTCTCAGGCTGTGACGAGGCGTCTAGGACCAACGTAAGAATGCTCCACGGCTGCCTTTAGTTGTGGTGGTTAGTCAGGGTACTGCAATCCAGTAGATTCCAACCTCTCTGGTGTATTGCCGTTTTTGCCTGCTCTCCTCAGCTACCAAATCATAACAGTATCACCGGCCAAACTGAAAATGATATGGTACTCAACAGAAGGGAAAAATAGTAAAAGGAAAAAGAAAAAAGGAAGTTGTCAGAAATTTTTTTTTTCTCTGTTTGTTGCATTTTTTCCCTCTTTTTCTCTGGGTGCTGAGGATGATTTTTTTTTTCTCTCAATGGAGTTTGCACAGTTGTCTGGCCGTGTGGATCAGATTGCCACTGAAGTTCGGAGTATTGCTACCTATCTTGCTAGATTGCCAGTTGTGGAACCCAGGATCCCCATGCCAGATTTGTTTTTGGGGATCGAGCTAAATTTCTGAATTTCAAAAATAACTGTAAGTTGTTTTTTGCCTTAAAGCCTAAGTCCTCAGGGAACGCAGCACAGCAGGTTCAAATTGTCATCTCTCTCCTGTGCGGCGATCCTCAGGATTGGGCTTTTTCCCTGACACCTGGGGACCCTGTTTTGAGTAATGTTGATGCATTTTTTCTGGCTCTGGGGTTATTGTACAATGAACCTAATGTCACTGATCAAGCTGAAAAAAACTTGTTGGCATTAAATCAGGGGCTTGAGGACGTTGAGTTGTACTGTCAGAAATTCCGAAAGTGGGCAGTCCTGACCAAATGGAATGATGATGCTTTGGCAGCCCTTTTTCGGAAGGGTCTGTCAGAGAATGTAAAGGTTGTTATGGTGGGATTCCCTGTCCCCTCTGGTCTCAATGATTCTATGTCATTAGCGATTCAAATTGACAGACGCTTGTGTGAGCGTAGAAGTATGCGTGGAATAGTGTTGCCTTGTGAACCAGCTTCTGAACCCATGCAGTGTGATAGAGTGGCTTCTGGGGCACAGCGTCATGAGTTTCGAAAACGCAATGGGTTATGTTTCTACTGTGGTGATGCCTCTCATGCTATTTCAGTCTGCCCTAAGCAGGAAGACGTTTTGCACGCTCAGTTGTCTTGGGTGGTGTTCAGACTAAATTTCTGTTGACTGTTACCCTGATTTGCTCCCTGTCCACATTTTCTGCTCAGGATTTTGTTGATTCGGGAGCAGCTATTAACCTGATGGATTTTGATTTTGCTAAACTGTTGTGGGTTTCCCTTGATACCCCTATGGAAGTCTATTCCCCTACTGGGGATTGATTCTACCCCTTTGGCTGAGAATAAACCCCAGTTCTCTACTCAGGTGATAATGAGGGTTGAACCTGATCATCTGGAGAGTTGCAAATTTTTGGTGCTGTATAATCTGCATGACATTATTGTACTAGGTTTCCCTTGGTTACAGTCTCATAATCCTGTTTTGGATTGGAAATCTGTGTCTGTAACCAGTTGGGGCTGCCAATGTGTTAATGCCAACACTCCTGTTTTTTCTGCCTCTCCCCAGGCTCAGGATGTTCCTGACTTTTTGACAGATTTTTCTGATGTGTTTAGCGAAAGTAAATCTGCATCCTTGCCCCCCCATAGGAGATATAACTGCGCTATTGAATTAGTGCCTGGTAGTAAAGTCCCTAAAGGTCGCCTTTTTAACTTGTCTGTACCTGAACATGACGCTATGCGGTCTTATATCAAGGAGTCATTGGAGAAGGGTCATATCAGACCATCCTCTTCACCCTTGGGTGCCGGTTTTTTCTTTGTGGCCAAAAAGGATGGTTCATTAAGGCCGTGTATTGATTATCGTCTCTTGAACAATATCACTGTGAAATATCAATATCCGTTACCCTTGATTTCTGACCTGTTTTCCAGGGTGAAAAGTGCTACTTGGTTTACCAAGCTTGACCTCAGGGGGGCGTATAACCTTATTCGCATTAAGCACAGGGATGAATGGAAGACGGCGTTTAATACCCCAGAGGGGCATTTTGAGTACCTAGTGATGCCCTTTGGGCTCACTAATGCTCCTTCCGTCTTCCAGTCCTTCATGAATGACATTTTTAGGGATTTTGTGGATAAATTTCTGATTGTTTATTTGGATGATATCTTGATTTTTTCCAATGACTGGGACTCTCATGTGAAACATGTTCGGACTGTGTTCCAGATTTTGAGAGAGAATGCTCTGTATGTGAAGGGATCAAAGTGTCTTTTTGGCGTACAGAGGATCTCATTTCTGGGATTCATTTTGTCTCCATCTGTTATTGAAATGGACCCGGTCAAGGTTCAGGCCATCTGTGATTGGGTCCAACCTACTTCTTTAAAGGCTCTTCAGAGATTCTTGGGTTTTGCCAATTTTTATCGTAAATTTATTGGTAATTTCTCTGTTATTGTTAAACCATTGACTGATTTGACCAAAAAGGGTTCTGATGTGGTGAATAGGCCTCCTGAGGCAGTCTCTGCGTTTCAGGAACTTAAGCAGAGATTCACTTCTGCTCCTGTTCTACGGCAGCCTGATGTTTCTCAGCCATTTCAGGTGGAGGTTGATGCCTCTGAAATTGGGGCAGGTGCCGTTTTGTCCCAAAGAGATCCTGAGACCTCTAAAAGTAACCCTTGTGCTTTTTTCTCTCGAAAATTTTCTCCAACTGAACGTAATTATGACGTGGGTAATCGTGAGTTATTGGCCATGAAGTGGGCTTTTGAAGAGTGGAGACATTGGCTGGAGGGAGCCAAACATCAGGTGGTGGTCCTTACGGACCATAAGAATCTGGTCTATCTGGAATCTGCCAAGCGACTCAATCCTAGACAGGCCAGGTGGGCCTTGTTTTTCACACGTTTTAATTTTGTGGTTTCCTTTCTTCCTGGCACTAAGAATGTTAAGGCGGATGTCCTCTCGAGGAGTTTCCTTGCGGACTCTCCTGAGTTATCTGATCCTGCTGTTATTTTCAAAGAGGGTGTAGTTCTTTCCGCCATCTCGCCCAATTTGAGACTGGCTCTGGAAGGGTGTCAGGAGGATAAACCCGAGCGCTGCCCTATTGGGAAATTGTTTGTCCCAGACCAGTGGAAGAAGAGTGTGATGTCTGAGATTCATTGTTCCGCGTTGGCCGGTCATCCCGGAATTTTTGGTACCAGAGACTTGGTGAGTCGGTCATTTTGGTGGCTTACTTTGTCTCGTGACGTCAGGGAGTTTGTGCAGTCCTGTGGGACTTGCTCTCGCTCCAAGCCTTGCTCTCGCTCTAGTGGTTTGTTGATGCCATTGCCTGTGCCCAAGAGACCATGGACCCATATCTCTATGGATTTTATTTCCGACCTCCCTGTTTCTCAGAGAATGACCGTTATCTGGGTGATTTGTAATAGGTTTTCCAAGATGATACATCTTGTGCCATTACCTAAGTTGCCTTCCTCCTCCGAATTGGTGCCTTTGTTCCTTCAGCACGTGGTTCGGTTACACGGCATTCCTGAGAACATTGTGTCTGACAGAGGAGTCCAGTTTGTTTCCAGATTTTGGAGGACTTTTTGTTCTAAACTTGGTGTTCAATTGTCTTTCTCCTCTGCTTTTCATCCTCAGACCAATGGACAAACTGAGAGAACAAACCAGACATTGGAGACTTATCTGAGATGCTTTGTGTCTGCTGATCAAGATGACTGGGTCTCTTTTTTGCCTTTGGCTGAGTTTGCTCTTAATAATAGGGCAAGCTCTGCCACTTTGATGTCTCCATTTTTCTGCAATTTTGGTTTCACCCTCGATTTTCTTCGGGACAGACGGAGGCTTCTGTCTGTCCGGGTGTTGACTCTGTTGTGGAGCGTATGCAGCAGATTTGGGACCAGGTAGTGGAGAGGTTCTCCCTCTCTCAGGAGAAGGCCCAGCGGTTTGCCAACCGGCATAGGACTGATGGTCCTCGGTTTAAAGTGGGGGACTTGGTCTGGTTGTCCTCAAGAAATATCCCTATGAGAGTTGCATCTCCTAAGTTTAAGCCTAGGTTCATTGGACCTTATAAGATCATGGAGATTCTTAATCCTGTTTCCTTTCATTTACTTCTTCCAGGGACATTTAAGATCCATAACGTGTTCCACAAGTCCTTATTGAAGAGGTTTGTCGAGCCAGTGGTTCCTATGGCTGCGCCTCCTGACCCTGTTTTGGTTGAGGGCAATCTGGAGTATGTGGTTGAGAAAATATTGGATTCTCGTTTTTCTAGACGGAAACTCCAGTATTTGGTTAAGTGGAGAGGTTATGGTCAGGAGGACAATTCTTGGGTGTTTGCTTCGGACATCCATGCAAGGAGACTGATCCGTGCGTATCACAGAGCTCATCCTGACTGACCTGGTTGCACAAATGAGGGTTCGGTGACCCCTCCTCAAGGGGGGGGGCACTGTTGTGAATGTTTTAGAAATGAATTCTGAGCAGAAGCTCCCTCTGATGGTTACAAACAGTACTGAACCATTCAATGAGGATTGGCAATCAGGAATTACAGACTGGCTGGATAAAAGGGAGGTTCCCTCCCATCATGGTTGCCGGTGATCAATTGTTCTTGTCTCAACGTTGTTCCTGGTTCACTTGGAAGCTTGCTGAGTCTTGCCTCTTCTCCTGCTCTCAGATAAGATATTTTCTGTTTTTTATTTTTGTGCTTACCATTTGCATATTTCTCTGCATTACTGTGAAGTTAGCCAGGTTCCCCTTCCGGGGGGGCTTGGACTCCTCTCAGTTCCTCTGGAGCCACTGTTGTTTGTTCATTTGCCTTTTCCAGTTTTTTCAGTGGCTGCGGCTTAGTTTTGTTACACCAGAGAACTAATTTAGGTGGTAGAGGTCGTGTGATCTCAGGTGTTTTGGCAATTAGTAGCGTTGGTTTTTTTTAGGGTTTTTTTGGATTGCAGTAAGTATCCTTCCTATCCTTTTCTGTCTAGGCAGATTGGGCCCAACGTTTGCTCATACTATTTTCTGTCTGTGTCTGTATTTCCTCTTGTCTAACCGCCATTACATGTTTGGGGGCTCCGTATGTTCTTTGAGGATCTGCTCCTGGGCAGATAGCTTTCCTCTTTCTATCTTTAGGTGTAGTTAACCTCTCAGGCTGTGACGAGGCGTCTAGGACCAACGTAGGAACGCTCCACGGCTGACTTTAGTTGTGGAGGTTAGTCAGGGTACTGCAATCCAGTAGATTCCAACCTCTCTGGTGTATTGCCGTTTTTGCCTGCTCTCCTCAGCTACCAAAACATAACACCGGGGTCAGTGAGAGACTGTGTTTATTATATAGAGCCGAATGTGTAACGGACAGGAATCCGTGTTATGCTGACCGGGGTCAGTGAGAGACTGTGTTTATTCTATAAAGGTGTTACGGACATTGTACCGACGGGTCCATGAAATTTTTTTTTTCAAGTCAGCTTGCTGTGGCTCGGCGGCGCCACGAAGACTGAAAGCGTCTGGCGTAACACGGCAGGGTTACGAAGGTGGTCAACATCCTCAACGCAGAGTTGTCTTGAGGTACGCAAAGCCATCTGGAGGTTTGCAGAGCCGGTGTGGTGCCTTGTAGCAAGAGGTTCGGCAGCAGGAGCTGCAGTTGCGGCAGCAGATTGCAGCAAGAGATTCTGCAGCAGGAGATGCAGTAGCACCCATAGGAACCTCACTGTGAGGAACTGTTGGGGCAGTTAGACTGCCGTGCACAGGCGGTGAGGGACCTGTAGAGGGACACGGGGAGTCCATGGCGTGCACCTCAAGGAGGGATGGTGGCCCAAAAAGGGGTGGAGTCCTGAAAGAGGGTGGTGACCCAAAAAGGGTGAAGTCCCAAAAGGGGCGGTGACCCAAACAGGGGTGGTGGCCCAAAAGGGGCAGAGCTTTCAAAAGGGGCGGCACCGGTTACCTCAGTGGACATATCTGGGAAACAGCGGTGTTTGTGTTATACCTATTCCGAGTGCTGTATAGACTTCCCGTTTGATGACAGGCCACAGGTGTGTACCGTGATGTTACATCGGAAAGGAGTCTCTGGACGGTTGGACTTAAAGAGTCAGGTGACTCTGATGGGAACCCCTCTTGTTCTCTGACCGAGAAAAAGGTCAAGGTTCGCTGCATCCATGGGGTCACTGTGGACTATACAGTGGTTAGAGTGATCATGGATATGTCCAAAAGTGTCGAGTGCTAAGATGTCGGTATAACACCGAACTTATTGTACCCTTTTGAGAGGGACCGGGACTTTGTGTTGTTTGAAGATGCATGGGAAGTTGATGAAGTGTGGGGTTGCTCAGAGGAGAGACGGAACGGTCGAATGGAAGCCCCACTACAGCAGGAGGCTGTGGGGATTCGTGTTAATGGGATGTATAAAGAGGAGGTAGCACCACCTAAGGTCGAAAGTCCAGAGTTCCAGGTGACCGGAAGAGTGGGTCTGACTAACTCAGGGATTTAGTTGGGGTGAACAAACGTGTGACCGTGGGAAACGGGGTAGCTCCAGGAAAGGGGTCCGACACCTGTTTAAGTGGGGACTTGCTGTTCCAGGATGACAGGGTGAGTGGGGGTGACTCCAATTCAGACTGTGACTCGAACGCAAGGGAAAGAGAGTGCAGTAATGTGGAGCTGAGTAAAAATGACAGATCTTCCTCTCGTCGCCGGGGATGCGGGGGCCGCGGAAAGGTGGGACAGGCTACACCCTCTGAGAAGAGGGATGAGGAAGAGACAGTGTCAGGTACAGATCAGGTTACTGTCCTTGATAAGGAGGTCACTTTATCTCTGACAAATCACAGAACAGAGGTAGGGCTGGAATTAAAACAGACCTGTAGTAGACCCACATCTGCAATGCCCGGAAAGGGTGAAATGGCTCAGTATGATGAAGGCTCCAGAGTACCTGATGCTGAAGAGCTGGAGTTCTCTGAAGTTACCAAGAGACGAGAGGTACCTAAGAGTGAACGGGCAGAGAGCCCCGCAGAGACCATAGAGGCGGATGCAGGAACAGGTGGAACTTTGAAGAGGCAGAGTGTGGGTGGGCAAGAGAGCCCATCTGAAAATCTAATTAAAGAACTGATGGTGCGACATGTGCTGGCTAAAGGCCCGGTCACACATAACGAGATCGCTAGCGAGATCGTTATTACGTCACGGTTTTGAGATTGCTGGAGAGCCGTATCGTGATCGTTGGGGAGCTGTCAAACATGCAGAACTTCCCAACGATTTCGGTCGCCCCAGCGATCTAACTAACGATCTCGTTGGTCGTTGGGACGCTTTCACGCAGCAGCTATTTCAACGATCCACACCTTAATAGGGGCTGTACTTTGTCACCAATCATCTCCGATTGGTGGACGCTACTGCGTTCTGATTGGGCGGCAGGTTTAAAATAAAGCCACGTTGTAGCAATTCCGTCCCTTTGTTCCTGTTTGCGTTCTGGTTTCGGATCGTAGCAGCGTTCTTCGGCTGTGACTCTGTATCCATTCATCTGGGCTTTGTTCCTGACAAGCGTTCTGGTTTGTGGATTGTAGTGTTCTTCGGCTGTGACTCCACACAGCCCGGAGAATTCTGCTAAGATCTGCAATCCAGCATGAGGTCAGAAACAAAGGATTGAATCGCTATTCTGTTGCTTTCTTTATGCACGGCGGGAAATGAGAATGCTGTAGCGACCACCAATCTGTCAGTATTCCGGGTTTTCTAGGTAACTTTGTCAATGATTTTGCCCTTTGTTAAAATGGAGTTTGCTGTTTTGTGTGCCCTACTTCCTGTTCGTTTGTTTAAAGCCTGGCTCAGGTGTTGGCTTCACTGCTGGAATATTCTGCTTCCGTTTCCCTGCAACCCAGCTGCTTTGTTCCTCACAGATCTTTTGTGTGTTTACCAGGAAAGTGCATAGCCTTACCTTCAGGTGTTTCTCAGCCACAGCAGTTTCTACCCATGGCTCTGGACATTCTCTGCATATGTAAAGGGTATGCCACACTAAACAATATCGCTAACGAGATCGCTAAAAAACGTCACTATTTAGCGATCCCGTTAGCGATATTGTTCAGTGCGGCAGCTTCCAGCGACGAGCTTCCTGCTGTGATCTCGCTCGTCGCTGGAATCGTTCCGGACCCTATTTTCTCGTCGGCGCTCCCGCTGGGTGAGTATCTAATCGCTGTGTGGCACCTTTTCTTAGCGATTTAGCGGTACTTTTGTACCGCTAAAGTCGTTAAGAAGATCGCTAACGGCGATAGCGTCGTTAACTATATCGCTAAATGTGGCAGCATTTAGCGATATAGAAACAATCCCGCTAGCGATCGCATTAGTATGCGTCGTTATCGTGATCGCTAGCGGGATTGTTTAGTGTGGCAGTACCTTAAGTTGCACAAAGTACTGTGTTATCACTAAACTGTTGACTTGGGAATTTAACCCTTGGTTCACTCCATCTGATAAGAACTGTGTTTCTGAACTGTTGCTGTTTAACCCTTTGTGCATTACCTCTGGTGAGAGCTGTTGGAACTGTTACTGGAACCTTACTGACATATGAACTTGTTGTTGGACTTCACTGAATTAAGCCACAACTGAGATTAACTTGTTCCTGGACCTCCCTGTGTTTTCTGCATACCTGGATCTGACTCTTCACACACCAGCAGTGTGTAAATCCAGCCACGTTATCTGTGCATCAGACTTACCTTGTGGTCACATTTGTGTGAGGACTCCGTCGTAAGAACTTTACCACCCTCGCTATAGAGGTTCAAAGACTTATATATCCGGATTCATATAACTGGACTTGTGTGTATATATATGGACTCATTGCATGTCACTACGGGTTGTTTGAATATTGTTTTTGGGTGTTTTGCTGTTTCACAAATACATTATTTGCATTCAAAGAAACCCGTCTCTGATTGTTCATTGCCCCACGCTATCAGAATCCTCGAGTTCCTACAATAGTATTACAGGATATTCCAGCACAAAAAAGAGGATTCTGCTGGGGCAATGACGGAGACACGGGCAGACAAATTGTTCACCATAGTTAACTCCTTGCAGCAGGAGGTGGCGGCTGCACTCAATCAGATTAGAGACTTGGAGTCTCGGGTTAACCACAATGCACAGGGGTTTGGTCAGGCTCTCCAAGATCTACGTTCTAGGTTAGGAGTCCTGGAGGCCTTACCTACTGAGCCTACCTCATCCACCAGTATGCCCAAATTGCCTCCATTCCGTTTTAATGGTGACCGAAGTCAATTCCGTGGGTTTGTTAATCAATGTATATTATTTTTTGATGTACATGCCTCCTACTACCGGTCTGATAGATCTAAGGTTCTATGTATTATTATGTTGTTGACATCACGTGCACTGGCTTGGGCAAATCCTATGGTTGAAAGTCATGATACCCTTCTAAATAATTTGGACAATTTTCTGGCAGCCATGGCGCAAATGTTCGACGATCCCAACCGCCGTGCTACCGCTGAATCTGCCTTGCTTTCCTTACGCCAGGGGAAACGGTCAGTCATAGAATATGTTACTGAATTTAAAAGGTTAGTGGTGGACACCCAGTGGGAAAACAATGCTTTATTACCAATCTTTAGAAAAGGTTTGTCAAATGCAATCAAGGATGAGCTAGCTCGTTCAGAGTCTCCACAGGAGTTTGAATTGTTTATACAGCACTGTGTACGTATTGATATCCGTTTAACTGAACGCAGACAAGAAAAATGGGCCGCTGTAAATCGCATTACTAATTACTCTCTTCCGTCCAGGGAAACCACAGGCAAAAACCCGCGAGAGGCTGAGGAGGTGCCTATGCAGGTGGACTCACTGCAGAGACGTGAGAATAATGAACGCCGCGAACACCGTCTCCGTGAGCGCTTATGTTTCTATTGTGGTCAATCGGACCATTTCCTCATCAATTGTCCTAAATGTCCTAGGTGACCCAACAAGGTGTTGGCGGTAGTAGGGGATTATGATAACACAGACGCTGAGTCTGAAGTTTCGGAAACCAGTCTACATCTAGATGCGGTTTTTCCCCCAATACTGATGCCGACTTCCCCTAAAGATCAAGGGGAGAAATATTCACATTGTTCTCTTCCTATACAGATTCAGTGGGAGGAACAGTGGATATCAAGTTCTGCCATGATAGACTCTGGAGCAGGTGGGAATTTCATGGATTCTTCTTTTGCAAAGGAACATGGTATAAAGACACAACTAAGAGCTTCACCAATCACTATGGAAACGGTGGATGGTTCCCCATTAGTTTCTGGACCAGTAGATCGGGAGACAGTGCTTCTGGAGTGTAAGATGGAACCAGACCATCAAGAAACACTTTCATTCATGTTAATATCTTCTCCTCATTTTCCTGTAATTTTAGGAATTCCCTGGTTACGGTCACAAAATCCAATCATCAATTGGGAAACCAAGGAGATAACCTTTCTCCCGAAGTGCAGTTCTACCATCAGTCCAACTGTAGCGGCTCCAGTTACCCAGAACTTGGAAGAGGTGATACAGGTACCTACTCTCCCTCTGATATATCAGGAATTCTCAGACATTTGTGATAAAAGGAAGGCAGATCAACTTCCCCCACATAGACCGTATGACTGCCCCATAGAATTGCTTCCTGGAGCAGCGATTCCTTTCGGCCATGTTTACCCTTGGCGGCTCCGGAATTAAAATCTTTACGAGAGTATATAGATGAGAATTTAGCCAAGGGGTTTATCCGACCATCTTCTTCACCAGCGGGAGCTCCAATATTCTTTGTAAAGAAGAAGGATGGTACTCTAAGACCCTGCATTGACTACCGGGAGTTAAATAAGGTAACCATTCGTAACAGGTACCCGTTGCCCCTAATTCCAGAATTGTTGGAAAGAGTTCGCCAGGCCAAGGTATTTACCAAATTAGATCTTCGTGGGGCATATAATTTACTCCGTATACGGCCCGGGACGAATGGAAGACAGCTTTTAGATGCCGGTATGGACATTTTGAATATTTGGTGATGCCATTCGGACTCTGTAACGCTCCTGCTGCTTTTCAACATTTAGCCAACGACATTTTCAGGGATTTATTGGACCAATATGTGGTAATTTACCTTGATGACATCTTAATCTTTTCTGACTCCTTACAGGAACATCAGGAACATGTCAAGACCGTACTTAGACGTTTGAGAGATAATCATTTGTACATCAAACTCGAAAAGTGTGAGTTCCATTGTTCTGAAATTCAATTTTTAGGCTATGTTATCTCGCCTCAGGGATTGAATATGGAGTCCAGCAAGATCCAGGCAATCTTGGACTGGCCGGTACCAGGAAACATTAAGGAGGTACAACGATTCATTGGCTTTGCTAACTTTTATAGACGGTTTATCCGAAATTTTTCAGAAATTGTCCGTCCCATCACTCTCCTCACCAAGAAGGGGAAGAAGTTTGAATGGTCTTCGCAAGCTCAGGAAGCCTTTGATCGCCTGAAGGGTTGTTTTACCACGGCTCCAATATTGATGCATCCGGATCCTGCACAGCCTTTTATCGTGGAGGTGGACGCGTCTGACTGTGCATTGGGAGCTATCCTCTCACAACGTACCGGAGACAAAGGTTTGCTGCACCCGTGTGCCTTCTTCTCTCGTAGGTTATCTTCTGCAGAACTTAACTATGATGTGGCAGATAAGGAACTTTTGGCAATTATTTCTGCCTTTAAGGAATGGAGACACCATTTGCAGGGGGCAACTCAGCAGGTAGTAGTACTCACGGATCATCGCAATTTGGAATTCCTTAAGTCTGCCAGGTGTCTTTCTCCTCGACAAGCTAGGTGGAGTTTGTTCTTGAACCAGTTTAATTTTATTATTTCGTACCGCCCAGGTTCACGTAATGGGAAAGCTGACGCATTATCCCGAATCCATACCGTGGATTCCGTGCCTGGGACCCCGTCGAAGACCATCTTGTCGGAGGCCAATTTCGTTGGAGTGCTCCGGAACCGGGACTTGTGGCAGGAGATCAAGCTGGCCTATGACGGTGACGTATTTCTTGCAGCTCCACCTGACAATGTGAATCTTGTCCTTCGGAATGGTGTGTGGCTTAGAGATCGATGTATTTATGTCCCAGAGGCTGTAAGACTTCGAGTTCTCAAATTGGTCCACGACTCTAAATTGGCTGGTCATAGGGGGGTACAGAAGACGCAGGAATTGTTAACTCGTTTTTTTTGGTGGCCTACCTGCTTGAAGGATGTGAATGACTATGTCCGCTCTTGTGAAGTTTGTGCCCGGTACAAGGTTCCTCGCGTTTCACCTACTGGTCTTCTTAAACCGCTACCTGTACCGTCTCGCCCTTGGGGGTCTATTTCGATGGACTTTATTGTGGAGTTACCCACCTCTGGTGGTAAAAATACTATTTTGGTGGTAGTAGATCGTTTAACGAAAGCTGCTCATTTCATTCCGTGTGCTGGTCTTCCCTCAGCTACAGAGACAGTAGATCTAGTTATCCAGAACATTTTCCGGCTGCATGGGGTACCAGATGACATCATTTCTGACCGGGGAATACAATTTACCTCTAGATTTTGGAAAGGATTTTGTTCTGCGCTCCACATTAATGTTTGCTTGTCTTCTGCATACCATCCTCAGACCAACGGGCAGACCGAACGGACAAATCAAACCTTGGAGCAATATCTACGCTGTTACGTCAGTCATTTGCAGGACGATTGGCTGAAGCTACTTCCTCTAGCGGAATTTTCGTACAACAACTCCCAAAGCAGTTCCACGAAGGTAATGCCTTTTTTTGCCAACCTGGGTTATCATCCAAGTATTTTGCCTAGGTCTCCGGTTACGATTTCGGTACCAGCGGTTGAAGACAGAGTGACGGCGTTGCAACGTAATCTTGAAGTTTTGAAGGACTCCCTGACCACAGCACAGGAGCGTTACAAGAAGTCGGCCGATAGATTCCGGAAACCAGCACCTATGTATAAGGTAGGAGACTCAGTTTGGTTGTCCACCAAGAATCTAAAATTGGGTGTTCCTTCGCAGAAACTGGGACAGAAATTCATCGGTCCATTCAAGATCACTGGGATTGTGAGCTCTGTTGCCTGTCGGTTGAAGCTACCACGGACTTTAAAGGTACACCCAGTATTTCATGTTTCCTTATTAAAACCAGTCTCTCCTAACACGTTTCAGGGACGTATCGTACCTCCCCCTCCACCAGTGTTGGTTGATGGCGAAGAACAATTCGTGGTACAGGATATTGTTAATTCGAGACTTCATAGAAACCGGCTTCAGTATCTAGTTAGATGGCAAGGTTACTCTCCTGAAAATGATTCTTGGGAACCAGTAAGTAACATCAATGCGCCTCTGAAGATTGCTCAGTTTCATCGGAGATACCCGGACAGGCCTGGTCCAGGACCGTCCGGAGGCCGTCTTTAGGGGGGGAGTAATGTCAGTATTCCGGGTTTTCTAGGTAACTTTGTCAATGATTTTGCCCTTTGTTAAAATGGAGTTTGCTGTTTTGTGTGCCCTACTTCCTGTTCGTTTGTTTAAAGCCTGGCTCAGGTGTTGGCTTCACTGCTGGAATATTCTGCTTCCGTTTCCCTGCAACCCAGCTGCTTTGTTCCTCACAGATCTTTTGTGTGTTTACCAGGAAAGTGCATAGCCTTATCTTCAGGTGTTTCTCAGCCACAGCAGTTTCTACCATGGCTCTGGACATTCTCTGCATATGTAAGTTGCACAAAGTACTGTGTTATCACTAAACTGTTGACTTGGGAATTTAACCCTTGGTTCACTCCATCTGATAAGAACTGTGTTTCTGAACTGTTGCTGTTTAACCCTTTGTGCATTACCTCTGGTGAGAGCTGTTGGAACTGTTACTGGAACCTTACTGACATATGAACTTGTTGTTGGACTTCACTGAATTAAGCCACAACTGAGATTAACTTGTTCCTGGACCTCCCTGTGTTTTCTGCATACCTGGATCTGACTCTTCACACACCAGCAGTGTGTAAATCCAGCCACGTTATCTGTGCATCAGACTTACCTTGTGGTCACATTTGTGTGAGGACTCCGTCGTAAGAACTTTACCACCCTCGCTATAGAGGTTCAAAGACTTATATATCCGGATTCATATAACTGGACTTGTGTGTATATATATATGGACTCATTGCATGTCACTACGGGTTGTTTGAATATTGTTTTTGGGTGTTTTGCTGTTTCACAAATACATTATTTGCATTCAAAGAAACCCGTCTCTGATTGTTCATTGCCCCACGCTATCAGAATCCTCGAGTTCCTACAATAGTATTACACAATCGGGGACGAGGGGCGCGGAAAAGTCCAATTTATGCACGCCTACGTGTCTCCGTTCTGAATCGCCAACGAGGTCGTTGGTTAGGTGTCAAATACAGCGATGCACACTGCCCAGCGGGAGTGCAATGACCCAGGAATGGTCCAGGAAGCTTTCTAACGATCAGCAACCTCACAGCAGGGGCCTGATCGTTGCTACCTGTCAGACGTAACGAGATCGCTAGTGAAATCGTTATTGCGTCACAAAACCTGTGACGTATCAACGATCTCGCTAGCGATCTCGTTATGTGTGACGGGGCCTTAAAAGAGAGCAGGACCATGAGATAGAGCTGCTTAAAGAGACAGTGAAAGAGACAGTCGAGCGAGAAAGAGTCCTGAGGCAAGCGATTGAGCACAGAGTGGATGAGCTGGAGAAGGAAGTCTCTGAGCTCAGAGGTCACCTGTCAGCGTGTAAAACCATAAACAAGCCCTATTGGAAGATACAGAGGTGCTCTGAGAGGCCCAAGAGAAGCATCAGCAGGAGCTTCTCCGGAGAGAGGATGAGTGTCGCTGCTTGGCAGAGGAGCGAGATAAAGTTCTCAGAGAGCTCAAGATAGAGAAGTAAACTAATGCCCAGCTCCAGAAATCCACGGATGACCGGGAAATCGAACTGTTGTGCTCTCCCGATCTGATTGCAATGAAGGAGAGTGAGCTGGAGAAGCTGACCAAACAAGGGGCCTCCACGGAGGAAGAAATCCAGCAGGGGAAGTGCCACGCAGATGGCCACACAAGGGAGGTCGACGTCTTGGAAAACTGTGCTGACTCTCAGTACGAGGAGGTCCAACAGTATGTCCAAGAAGGTGAGACTTCGATTTTCGAGTAATAGAGGTACCCGAAGACACGCGAGAAGCGTGTGCCAGTGAGGATGTGCATGAGGCCTTTAGAAAGGCAATAGAAGTGTGTAGTGTGAACTGGGCCCCAGAGACTCAGTGTAACGCTGGTATTATCTGTACTTTGTTTTCCAGCGTTACTTTGCATGTCTTTGCTTTAACCCTTTTGCTCCTTTCCCCCTAACCAGCTGGGATACTGTTGTCTGTTACCTGTATGGATGCTGCTCAGTTCCCAGCTCTGCTGCGTAGCCGTACTTGCGTGAGTGTCTCCGCTGCGTTGCATGACCACCCGCATGTGCGGTCCCTGGCCTGCTGTAGAAGCCATCCGTAGGTTGCAAAGTCCTCTGCAGTGGTGCATGACTTACTACGTGTGTGGCAGCAGCCACTGTCAGGTGTCCCTCTGTGATGAGTTGTCTGGCTCTGCATAGGGGGCGCGGCCCACACCTGTCCTGCTTTTATGAGGAATGGGTGTGCACTAGAATTGCTGCTCCAGCCTATCGCTGTGAAGCAGCTCATATATAAAGTTTCCCAGCCCTGTGGGGCGTTGCCAGAGCTTTGCATTGAGTTCCTGAAGCTAGTCGTGTGTGTTTGTGTGTTCAGCTCCTGCTCTGAGTGCGATCAGTTCTGGAGAGCTGATTCCCTTTGTCCTGTCTTGTGTTTCCGCCTGTTCTGGGGGCTGAGTACCCAGATCGCCCTTCCTGGAGGCTGCATATCTAGGCCTGTTCCTGTTGTATCTTGTTCCCTGAATCCCTGATCCTGGATCTATCCCGGTACCTGAATGTCTGAATTGTGTCTTGTGTTTCCGCCTGTGCTGGGGGCTGAGTACCCAGATCGCCCTTCCTGGAGGCTGCATATCCAGGCCTGTTCCTGCTGTGTCTTATTACCTGAATCCCTGATCCTGGATCTGATCCTGTACCTGACTGTCTGAACTGTGTCCTCTTTGTTATGTTCCTGAAGTCCTTCTGTGTCCTGAACCCTATTCCAGTGACTGTGAATCTTTGCTATATAACCTGAGTTCATCTTGGAAGGAGAAGTTCGGTGTGTGTGCTGAGTTTCTGTTACTCTGTGCTCAGCTTCTGTGCAATTCCCGGCCAGCTCCCGTTGAGCCTGGCGGGGCTTGCACCAGACCGCTGGGGTTCCTTTTCAGGTCACTGCCAGATGTCCGATGCCTGATGACCATGGCCTGATGTCCGATGACCACTTCCAGATGTTCGGATCCTATCCTTCTCTGCCTGATGTCCGGAGCCTGCCGATCGTTGCCAGATGTCCGGAGCCTGCCGATCGTTGCCAGATGTCCGGAGTCCGATGCCAGTGTTCCGTGTTCCTGAGTTCCAGTCCGTGTTCCTGAGTTCCAATCCGTGTTCCTGATATCCTGTCCGTGTTCCTGTGTCCCTGAGATACAATCCGTGTTCCTGATATCATGTCCGTGTTCCTGAGTCCCTGAGATCCAATCCGTGTTCCTGAGTTCCATTCCGTGTTCCTGATATTCTGTCCGTGTTCCTGTGTCCCTGAGATCCAATCCGTGTTCCTGTTATCCTGCCCGTGTTCCTGAGATCCAATCCGTGTTCCTGATGTCCTGTCTGTGTTCCTGAGTACCTGAGATCCAGTCCATGTTCCTGATGTCCCGATGTCCTGCCGGTTCCTCCGTGGTATACCCTGTGATGACGTCTGTCCTGGGTCAGTGTCTGATGTTCTCCTGCTGAGCCTGTGCTACGCCTGAGAGAGAGGCCGTCCTAGTATGCCCGTGCCAGATGACCCTGGACTGCATCAACCCGTGATGACCCCGCCATCGTCTGACGTTCGTCCTGGGCCGGTGTCTGATGTTCTCCTGCTGAGCCTGTGCTACGCCTGAGGCCTGAGAGAGAGGCCGCCCAAGTATGCCCGTGCCAGATAACCCTGGACTGCATCTACCCGTGACGTCCTCCTGCATTTGTCTGTGATCCTGAGACGTGTACCCTTCTCTGATGTGCGGAATAGGGAGCCTGGCATTATGTTCTGTTTATGTACTGTGTGTTTCTTTAAGTAAACTTTATGTTTCTTCATACCTGAAGTTGTGCGGTGTTGTCTAGTCCTGCAGGTCGCCATCTTGCCCACATGCTCAGCTGCCACGGATCCCGGTCGCTGCCCTTCCCTAGTCCGGGCAGGTCCGGGTCTCCCTCCGTGGTCCAGTGGGTCCACATTCTCTTACCATCTAGGAAGTATGCCTCACGTCGTCGTGGACTGGCCGGCGTGGGAGCATTGGCTAGTTAGGCAAGCTATGCCATGTCCCAACGCCCCGCAGCTGTGGGAAGCGTCACACTCAGCAGTTGGTCATACTGTCGACTAGGGAAGTCACAGTGAAGCGGGTGGATATCTTGAGGGATATGCACCTAGAATGCCTCCGCATGAAAGAGGATCTTATTGAGGAATAAGGAAGCAGCTCGACGTCTGGAGCGTGCGAGGAAAGCTCACTGACTGTGAGTCAGCTGGGCATTGTAGAAGACATCGTTCAAGTGCCCAGAGGTCTGGTGAGGAAAGTCATCGGAAGACTTGGGAAAGTGATGCAGGAGATTGTGAATAGATCCGGTGTGATGAGAGTGAGGATTCCGGCTGATGATGAAGCTCAGGTCGTGGGTGAAGATGGGATGGTCCATTCCTCATTGTCAGTTCCATGGAGAGCCTTGGGGATATCCGGATGCCCCTGGGGCATCGCGTGGCGTACCTGAAAGAGATAGAGCAGCTAAGACTTGAGAGGGAACAGATCAATAGAGAGCTGCAGGAAATGGGAAGATGGCCGCCACCTTCAACTCGCGGTATAGAGAGACAAACAGGTTCTCTAAAGACTGGAAGTCCTCAAGCTGAAGCTAACAGAGTACATAGAGACAAATGGAAGGACTGCTCTCCGGGCAATAAAGACCATAGGAGAAATAGCCAGCAGAGGGATAACAGAAGGTGGCCTGCTGGAAGAGGTAGAAGTAGTGATGCCTCAGTTAGCTCAGGGCTGAGTGACCTACGCAGGAGACCCTGTAGCAGATATGGTGACAAAGAGTCGGACCAGACAAGAGGTATGGGTGCAAGGGAATCGCAACACCATACGGACTGCCGGGGATGCGGGTGGTCTGACATGGGGGCATCTCTATCAAAGAATGAGACGGAGTCGATGACGGATGCCTACAAAAGGGTTCAGTAGCAGGGCCCGACTTAGACAGTTTAACTGTCAGGGATGACAGAGAAGAGTCTCTGGTCGGGTAAGAGAATGTGCCAAGCCCCACAGCTTTAGGCAGAGGGGGGAGGTACGTAGTGTGACTAATGGCCGCATAATTAATGGGAGGTATGTGTCACAGGGATGGCTGCTCCCTGTGATGTAACCTGGAGTATTTTTTCTTTAGTGCACGTAAGCACTAAGTAGTTGTTGTTCACACTTGGGTCCGGGTTACAGGTAGCTGAGAGATGGGAGGGTCTGGCTACCCATATACCTCACCCTGAGGTGAGGGTGCTCACTGTCCCCCCCCTTTTTCCCTGTGTGTGTGGTTGTGAGTTTGAGGACCTGTGGTGATGTCATGATCGCGTGACTAGCCATGTGATTGGTACCTGGGTGTGGTTACAGCTATGTAATGGAGGTGTGTTTGGCACATGGCAGTGAGTGTTTGGGAGTCCATCAGGGTGGACAGATTTCCAGGTGTCCAGGTTGGACACTACAAAGTGGTCTGTGTGTGGAGAGGGAGAAGGGTCCCTGTGTGTGTGGCTCCAGACCAAGCCTGTATGCTGGACATGGCACAGCCTGTGTGCCCACAGGACTGAGAGAGAAGAGCTGCGCTATGGACATTGAGGTTTTGTCTGCATGATGTAAAGACTGTTTACCTTTTGTTGGTGACTTAATGGTTTATGAAGCAAATAAACCCACATGGATTTGCAAGAGAACGTGCCTCCTGTTTCCTCCTACGCACCTGAGTACAATCCTTACATCGTGTAGGGCGGACAGCTCCCAACGTTAAGCGAGGTACCCAGCCATCCAGGGCCCAGTGGGTTAGAAATACGTCTGAGTCAGCAGTGTGACTTCAGTGTTGGAGAAGAAGCTAAGCAAAGGTCACAACAGTACGGGGACGCAGGTGGCTCACCATGTGGCAGATTATTGCATGGGCTGATGCCCTCAGATCCGGGGTGAAATGGACAAGGGAACCCGCTGACCATAGTGAGTCTGAACAGGGAGGACGCTGCGTTACCGCAAGAGGCGGTACGACCCGGGCACGTACTGAACGACCAAGTAAAGAGTGCGGGGAAAGTGGAGGATGTGTACTGTAAGAAACCCTATGCTGATGATTTATCTGGAAAGGATGTGCTGTGAAAAGAAGAAAGTAAAGTTCTATGTTTAAAGTTGCAACTGGACTGTCTCTGTCTTTACACAAGCGACTGGAGTGGATCTTAAGTCATGGAGAGAAGGCCCTGAAGGTGCAGAGAGAAGAGAGAGAGGTACGCTGAAAATGGGACATTCTTTGTATATGACGGGGGCCAAGGTGCGCAAGAGCCATCAGTCTCAGCCACGACTACGGCCCTGGCTTACCAGCTCACACAAGTGTGTGATAACATGTTTCTCTCAAAACTCCACTGATTGGTCTACTCAGTTCCCAGTCATTTACTGTACATACTGTTTTAAACTTTGGTAGACATGGCTCTATCCCAACTTTTTTGAGACGTTCCTGCCATCAATTTCTAAAAGTTAATTTTTTCAAATTAAATGAAAAAATGTCTAACTTTTCACCTTATGACGTGTGTTCTGTGACTAAAATATGGCTAAGAGATTTCCATTCTTGTTTTCTTTACATTATAAACAGCATCACAACTTTTCTTGGTACTCTGGTTTTATATAGAAAAGTATAGGGTTTGACACAATCGCCGTGACGATAGACTGGACCAGACCAATGAGGATATGGGGCAGTAACATGATACGTCACTTCCTCTGTATGAGGCTTTTTCAGACATGTGGGAACTATACGGGATCCACTTGCAGCTAACTCACCCAAGTGTTTACAGGATCTGGTAAGACCCCAACATATCTCCTGAGCAAACTTGACTCATTGCTATAAATGTCTACTTATGATTATTCTGATGGTCATCCAGGGGGTATCATTGCCTAGATCTCACATAGGATCTTTAAAACCCCTTTATGACAGGAGGTATTTTCGGTTTTGCGTTTTGGTTTTTTGCTCCCCTTCTTCCCAGAGCCATAACTTTTTTTTTTTATTTTTCCGTCAATATGGTCATGTGAGGGTTTGTTTTTTGCGGGACAAATAGTACTTTTGAACGACACCATTGGTTTTAAGATATCTTGTACTGGAAAACGGGAAAAAAATTCCAAGTGCGGTAAAATTGCAAAAAAGTGCAATCCCACACTTGTTTTTTATTTTGCTTTTTTACTAGGTTCACTAAATGCTAAAATTGACCTGCCATTATGATTCTCCAGGTCATTATGAGTTCATAGACACCAAACATGTCTAGGTTCTTTTTTATCTAAGTGGTGAAAAAAATCCAAACTTTTTGTTAAAAAAAAATTGCGCCATTTTCCGATACCCGTATCGTCTCCATTTTTCGTGATCTAGGGTTGGTTGAGGGCTTAGTTTTTGTGCGCCGAGCTGACATTTTTAATGATACCATTTTGGTGTAGATACGATCTTTTGATCGCCCGTTATTGCATTTTAAATGCAATGTCGCAGCGACCAAAAAAACGTAATTCTGGCGTTGAGACTTTTTTTTTCACTATGCCTTTTAGCGATCAGGTTAATTATTTTTTTTATTGATCGGGCAATTCTGAAAGCGGTGATACCAAATATGTGTATGTTTGATTTTGTTTTTATTGTTTTATTTTGAATGGGGCGAAGGGGGGGTGATTTGAACTTTTATTTTTTTTATATTTTTTTTATTTTTAACAACTTTTTTTTTTTTTACTTTTTGCATGCTTCAATAGTCTCCATGGGAGACTAGAAGCTGCACTTGTCCGATCGGCTCTGCTACATACAGTATAGGCGATGATCAGATCACCTGTATGTAGCAGAATACCTCACTTGCTATGAGCGCCGACCACCGGGCGGCACTCATAGCAATTCGGCAGTGACAACCATAGAGGTCTGAAGGAGACCTCTGGTTGTCATGCCGACAGCGGCATTTAATGGGTTAATAGCCACGGGTGGATCGCGATTCTAAACAGCTGACATGTGCCGTGAAAGATGTGGGCTCAACGCCGGAGCCCACATCAAAGGCAGGAGTCACACTACCGAGAAATACGGACGAGTGCAATGTGATAAACAAATCGCATTGCAGTCGGACCAATGTTAATCTATGGGGCAGCTCCCAGCAGCCAATTTTTTTTCGTCTGTTTTATACGGGCTGAGAAAATCGCAGCATGCTGCGATTGTCACCTTATTACGCCCGTAATACGCCAATGCAAGTCTATGGGGGCGAGAAAAATACGGATTACACACGGACCAGACGTGTGACTTGCGAGAAATATGCACCGGTGTCCTTTAGAAAAGCCAGCAATTCATCCCCGGCTATACTGTAAAATCACACTGACATGTTTAATAAAGAATGGAAATAGATATATACACATAGAATACATATATATATATATATATACATGTCATTGTGACACCTATATATATATAATATATTGTGAGACAGTGAAGGGGTGTGTGCTGGACGGCGTGTATATCTCGCCCAGGTTTCTTAGCTGGGGCGCATAAAATAGGTTGTCAGTGCGGTGTTCATTCCATTCCTATCTGGGACAGGTTTGCATTGCAACCCGGAGTGAACACAGCTGCTTAATTAGGCAGCCATAAGTACCTGCTTGAGAAGTTCAGAGGGGGCTCTCTCTCTCAGTCTGGATCTGACTTCAGACGCCATTGGAGCCTCATGTGAGCTGCACGCTGGTAACTACTGAACATATGTGTTGTTTTGGGCACAGGCTATTAGAGTCTGGACCCGGATAGAAAGGGTAATCTATCTAAGTGTAATTAGTGGCGGGACACGCCTAGGCTTTATGTTTATGATTTTGTTTTAATTTATGTTCTGTTTGCTGTGGACTTTAATAAAACTGGTTGCGGCCAGTTTTTAACAGAACCACTGTCTGTGAATGGTCTCTTTATGCCACTCCGTCTCCCCAAGACGGCGATCCCAGAGCTATATCCCTGAAAAGCTTACAATATATATATATATATATATATATAGTGAGACAGTGAAGGGGTGCGTACTGGACAGGGTGTATATCTCGCCCAGGTTTCTTAGCTGGGGCGCATAAGGAAAATAGGTTGGCAGTACGGTGTTCACTCCATTCCCATCCGGGACAGGCTTGCAGTTCAACCTGAGTGAACACAGCTGCTTAATTAGACAGCCAGAAGTAGCTGCTTGGGGAGTCCAGACGGGGGCTCTCAGTCTGGATCTGACTTCAGACGCCGTTGGAGTCTCATGCGAACCTCACGCTGGTAACTACGATTATATGTGTTTTTTGGGCCAGGCTGTTAGAGTCTGGTCCCGGATAGAAAGGGAATTATCTATGTGTAGTAAGTAGCGGAGAGACGCTTAGGATTTCGTTTATGATTTTGTTTTATCACTATTTGTTTGTTGTGGACTTTAATAAAGCTGGTTGCGGCCAGTTTACACAGAACAGCTGTCTGTGAGTGAGTTTCTTTGCCACTCCGTCTACCAGGACGGCGATCCCAGAGCTATATCCCCTGAGAGCTTACAATTGGTGCTGAATGCTGGGGCAGCACAGTGGCTGAAGACAGCAGCAAAGAAAAAGTTGTCAGCAAAAGAAACGTTGTTGGGGTCTAAGAGCAGAGCCCTAATAGACTTAAGAAAAAAAAAGTTGTATGCACGCAAAGAACTTGTTTGGAGTGTATATGTCTTGGGTGAAGGCTATCAGCCAGCCCAAAATGTCTGGCAGTATGGAGGAGCTCGTTAAGACTGGGCAGCCGAGGCAGCGCAGCAACACTAGAGCCAGCAGGCAGGGCATCGCAGCAGCACAGCAGGAGAAATCGTTTAATGATAAATAAGCAGTATGACAGACCATGGAATTACACAAAATTATCATGTGTCATAATGATGTATGCAGTTATCCAAGGGATATCAAAACGGAGGCGACGCGCTCACCAGCTTGCAGTCATTCCCCACATTCCGCAATTTATGTAATTATACCGAGGCTATGTCCCATGTATTCATATGGTCCTGTATAAGTGCGGCGGTGGTGTAATGCGCTTTGATACGCTAGTCTGTCGTGTAGATTTATCTGTTCACTCCTATTACTAGGTGGTAGTGGATGGCATTAGAACATTCACGTAGTACAGTCAGACATTGTATAGTGGTACATATACTACATGTCAGTACGTCTCATTATATGATACTGTTATACACATATAGGCGCTGAGTTTCCAATCGCACATGTGTGTATTATTGTACTTTCCTGTGTGAGCGTGTTGCTTCGATGCACTGGGATTATCTTACTTTCCCATTTCCTTTGACTTTGGGCCAGTCGTTATTTTATTATATCTTCAATAAAATTAATTTATAGCCTTGATCATCGTTTCTCAGTTTCGTTTTAATGAGCAGATTGCAGTCACAAACCGCAGCACTCGAGTGAGGAGACGGGTTCACCGGCATTATCCGCTGTAAAGAAGGCGGTAAAACAGACTCTGCAAAGAAGACACCTCATGAATGTGTGGAGGCATATCTAGCTATATTTGAGAGACTGGCAGAGAAGGAGAATCTGCCATCAATCTGAATGGGCATGGTGGTTTGCGCCCTATTGACTGGGGAACCCCAAAAAGCCTATTTTGACCTCAGCGAGCAGGACAGCAAAAACTATACTAAGCTGAAAGCGGAGATTCTTGCCCGCCTGGGTGTGACGAGGGCAGTCCGTGCCAGGAGAGTCCATAACTGGAGATACAGGCGAGACAAGCCTGCTCGCTCACAAATGTATGACTTGATTTCTTTGGTAAAGAAGTGGTTGGAACCTGACGTCAGCACCCCTGCCGAAATGGTTGAAAAGGTGGTGCTGGACCGGTACATCTGGCCCTTCCCCTGAGGTCCAGCTCTGGGTCGGACAGGGGACCCCAAAGATGCCGATCAACTGGTCAGCCTAATAGAAAGGTATTTCGCCACCAAAGACTATCTACGTGACCAGCCGTCCGAGCGATCATCAGTTCGGAATACCCGGCCTCCGTCATCTCCCGGTAAGAGGGTTCCAGCTGTGGGGGCAAGGGGAGCTGTTGATAGTCCGGGTCAGCCCCGAGGGGACATGTATGAGCGGAAGGGTGATACTTACCTACCAGGAGAACCCAGACCTAGGAAGATCTCCCCGTCTGAACACACTGACCTGAGACAGTGTTGGAGATGCCGTGAACAAGGTCATATTTCAGCCAATTGTCCACTAGTGGGGGAACCTATGGACTGTGACGCTGGACAGTCTCTCTCGTTCCTCGCCGAGCCCGTGTGCGTGGCCACCCTAGTCGAGGAGACTGGCCCACAGCTGTGTCAGGTCGTGATAAATGGGTGCCCAGTACAGGCCCTACTCGACTCAGGAAGTCGAGTGACTCTGATACATGCTAGTCTGGCTGATGGGGACTTCGTCACAGATAGGTACCTAAGCGTGGTGTGCATACATGGAGACGTCAAAGTCTACCCAGTAACCTCCTCAGACTTCGTCACAAAACTCGGGGAGATCTCATATGAAGTGGGGGTAGTGAAGAACTTGATGCATCCCGCCATATTGGGTCGTGACTTTCCCCTGTTTTGGGGTCTTTGGAAAAAAAATGTTTCTGCTGGACAGTGTGATGAAGCTCCTACTGAGGGTGCGCAGTCCCGAGGGGCGGAACACAAGGCTAGTGGGCCGTTAAACTTATGTGATAATGATGACCATGATAATGATGATGATCATGATAATAATGATGACCATGATAATGATGCTGATGCTGATAGTAATCACGATAATGATATTGATAATGATGATGACTGTAAAAAAATGATGAATTTCCATTTCAGGTGATGTTGGGGGAGGGGAGGATGTTTCTCTAGAACAGAATGTCCCTGACCTACCGGTGTCCCGTGGCAATTTTGGGAGTGAGCAATTGCAAGACCCCACTCTTAAACATGCCAGGGAGAATATAACCGTTCTGAATGAGATCCCACAAGAGCCCGGCTCTGATGAAAAATTTCCCCATTTTGCCATGAACAATGACCTGCTGTATAGGGTCACTAAAGTAAAGGGAGAGGCCGTGAGTCAGCTCCTAGTACCTAAGTCATATAGAAGTATGGTGTTAGGTTTGTCCCATAACCACGTGCTGGGTGGGCACCTGGGGATGGACAAAACCCAGGAAAGAATTCTTCAGAGGTTTTACTGGCCCGGGGTTTATCAAGATGTAGAGGATTATTGTAAAACCTGCCCCTCGTGTCAGATAAATGCTACGGTGTCTCACTTCCGGAGTCCATTAATCCCGCTGCCGGTTATAGAAATACCCTTTGAAAGGGTAGCAATGGACTTGGTAGGTCCTATTGTAAAATCAGCCAGGGGACACCAATACATCTTAGTTGTCCTTGATTATGCAACCCGGTACCCCGAGGCGGTCCCTTTAAGAAATATGGCATCTAAAAATATTGCACGGGAACTTTTTCATATGTTTTCCAGGACAGGAATTCCTAAAGAGATCCTCACGGACCAAGGCACACCTTTTATGTCCAAAGTGATGAAGGAACTGTGTAAGTTGCTTAAAATCTCGCACATTCGGACATCTGTGTATCACCCCCAGACGGATGGGTTGGTTGAACGTTTTAATAAAACATTAAAACATATGTTAAAGAAAGCAGTAGAGAAAGATGGGAGGGACTGGGACTACCTGTTACCCTACTTATTGTTTTCGGTCAGAGAGGTTCCCCAGGCCTCTACGGGATTTTCTCCCTTTGAGTTGGTGTATGGTCGGCATCCGCGGAGCTTGCTGGACATAGCCAAGGAGGTTTGGGAAACCGAGACAACTCCATACAAGAGTGTTATAGAGCATATTGCCCAGATGCAAGAGAGGATGGCTAAAATTATGCCATTAGTGAAGAATCATCTGCAGAGAGCCCAAGAAGCTCAAAGCAGAATCTATAATCGGTCAGCAAAAATTAGGTCTTTCAACCCGGCGATCGAGTCCTAATTCTAATTCCCACAGTGGAAAGTAAGTTTTTGGCCAAGTGGCATGGTCCATACGAGGTCGTACAAAAAGTGAGCGAGGTTACTTACAAAGTACACCAACCCGGGAGACGGAAGCCCTACCAGATATATCATATCAATCTGATCAAGCCCTGGAGGGACAGAGAGGCATTGTTGGCCTCGGGTGAAGTAGAGAAAGGGGTAAAACCATCTCTACCTCCTGTGACCATTGGTGAGACATTGTCCGTGCACCAAAAACAGGAAGTACGGGAGTTTCTGCAGAAAAATCGGCAGAGGTTTTCTGACTTGCCCGGCCGGACTTCTCTCGTAAAACACCATGTCGAGACTGAGCCCGGTACTAAGGTCAAAATAAAACCGTACAGAATTCCAGAAGCCCGCAGAAAGATAGTCTCTACTGAAATCAAACGCATGCTAGACCTCGGGGTCATTGAGGAGGCCCAAAGCGAGTGGTGTAGCCCGATTGTTCTGATCCCAAAACCTAATGGAACCTGGAGGTTCTGTAATGATTTCAGAAAGTTGAACGAAGTGTCAAAGTTTGACGCATACCCGATGCCACGGGTAGATGAGCTAATCGAGAGGTTAGGGGGTGCCCGTTATATTACAACCCTCGATCTGACAAAAGGGTACTGGCAGATACCCCTATCTGAGGAGGCAAAAGAAAAAACGGCCTTTGCAACCCCGGAAGGTTTGTTTCAGTATCTGGTGATGCCATTCGGTTTGCATGGAGCCCCAGCTACCTTTCAGAGGCTTATGGACCAGATCCTACGCCCGCATCAAGCCTATGCAGCTGCCTACCTGGATGATGTGGTAATTTTCAGTTCTGATTGGGAGAGCCACCTCGCTAAGGTACAAGCCGTCTTAGACTCGATAGGCGGAGCTGGGCTGAACATAAACCCAGAGAAATGTGCAATTGGCCTAGAAGAGGCCAAGTACTTGGGCTATGTGATTGGCAGAGGGCTGATCAAGCCACAAATCGATAAAGTAGAGGCAATTCGAAACTGGCCTGTACCCCTCACAAAACGACAGGTCAAAGCATTTTTGGGCATCACTGGGTACTATCGCAGATTCGTACCAAATTATGCCTCCATTGCTGCCCCATTGACTGACCTGACAAAAGGGGGAAGTCCAAAATGATAAATTGGAATCCGGAGGCAGAAAAAGCATTTCTGTCGTTGAAAATGGCTTTGTGTCAAAGACCAGTTCTGGTCACCCCTAATTTCAGGGAAGAGTTTCTTGTTCAAACTGATGCCTCTAATGTGGGGTTAGGGGCAGTGTTATCACAGGTCGTGAAGGGTGAAGAACACCCAGTCCTGTATCTAAGTCGAAAAATGACACCGGCTGAACAAAATTATGCCATTGTGGAGCGAGAGTGCCTCGCAATCAAATGGGCGCTGGACTCCCTACGGTATTACCTCTTGGGTAGGAGATTTAAATTGCAATCAGACCATGCTCCTCTGACATGGATGAAGCAGAACAAGGAAAGGAATGCCAGGGTGACAAGGTGGTTCCTTTCACTTCAAGAGTTCAATTTCTCGGTTGAGCATAGACCTGGGAAATTACAGGGTAATGCTGATGCCTTGTCCAGAGTTCACTGTCTCTTCGGAATTTCTGACCAGTCCTCCGGTCTGGAGAAGAGGGGGGGGATATGTGAGACAGTGAAGGGGTGTGTGCTGGACGGCGTGTATATCTCGCCCAGGTTTCTTAGCTGGGGCGCATAAAATAGGTTGTCAGTGCGGTGTTCATTCCATTCCTATCTGGGACAGGTTTGCATTGCAACCCGGAGTGAACACAGCTGCTTAATTAGGCAGCCATAAGTACCTGCTTGAGAAGTTCAGAGGGGCTCTCTCTCTCAGTCTGGATCTGACTTCAGACGCCATTGGAGCCTCATGTGAGCTGCACGCTGGTAACTACTGAACATATGTGTTGTTTTGGGCACAGGCTATTAGAGTCTGGACCCGGATAGAAAGGGTAATCTATCTAAGTGTAATTAGTGGCGGGACACGCCTAGGCTTTATGTTTATGATTTTGTTTTAATTTATGTTCTGTTTGCTGTGGACTTTAATAAAACTGGTTGCGGCCAGTTTTTAACAGAACCACTGTCTGTGAATGGTCTCTTTATGCCACTCCGTCTCCCCAAGACGGCGATCCCAGAGCTATATCCCCTGAAAAGCTTACAATATATATATATATATAATATATAGTGAGACAGTGAAGGGGTGCGTACTGGACAGGGTGTATATCTCGCCCAGGTTTCTTAGCTGGGGCGCATAAGGAAAATAGGTTGGCAGTACGGTGTTCACTCCATTCCCATCCGGGACAGGCTTGCAGTTCAACCCTGAGTGAACACAGCTGCTTAATTAGACAGCCAGAAGTAGCTGCTTGGGGAGTCCAGACGGGGGCTCTCAGTCTGGATCTGACTTCAGACGCCGTTGGAGTCTCATGCGAACCTCACGCTGGTAACTACAGATTATATGTGTTATTTTGGGCCAGGCTGTTAGAGTCTGGTCCCGGATAGAAAGGGAAATTATCTATGTGTAGTAAGTAGCCGGAGAGGCTTAGGATTTCCGTTTATGAGTTGTTTTTATCACCTATTGTTTGTTGTGGACTTTAATAAAGCTGGTTGCGGCCAGTTTACACCAGAACTGCTGTCTGTGAGTGAACTGTTTCTGTGCCACTCCGTCTACCAGGACGGCGATCCCAGAGCTATATCCCCTGAGAGCTTACAATTGGTGCTCGAATGCTGGGGCAGCACAGTGGCTAAAGACAGCAGCAAAGAAAAAAGTTTGTCAGCAAAAGAAACGTCTGTTGGAGCAGTCTTAAAGAGACAGTAGCCCTAATAGACTTAGCAAAGAAAAAAAAAAAAAGTGTATGCACCGCAAAACTGAACTTGTTGTGGAGTGTATATGTCTTGGGTGAAGGCTATCAGCCAGCCCAAAAAGTCTGGCAGTATGGAGGAGCTCGTTAAGCACCTGGTCCAGGCCCAGCAGAGCATGCAGCAGCAACACCTACAGAGCCAGCAGGCCCAGCAGAGCATGCAGCAGCAGCAGCAGCAGGAGACTAACCGGTTATTAATGGAATAAATATATGCAGTATGACTACGACACATGATGGAAAATTACACCAAAATTATCCATGTGTCATAATGGATGTTATGCAGCTTATCACCAAGGGGACTATACCAAAAAACTGAGAGGGCGGACGCGCTCACCCAGGCTCCGTTGACAGTCATTTCCCCACCAGTTCCGGCACATTTATTGGTAATTATACCCGATGGGGCTATGTCCCTTGTATCTTCATTATGGTCTATGTATATAGTGCTGGCGGTGGGTGTACATGCGCTTTAGATACAGCTTAGTTCTGTTACGTGGGAGACATTCTTATCTGTTCCCACATACCTATTAGCTTAGGTGGTAGGTGGGATATGCGCATTAGATACTATTCAACGTAGGTACTAGTCAGACATTTGTTATAGCTGGTACATATACTATGCTATTCAGTAGCGATCTACATTTAATATGATACTCTGCATTATAATACACATATAGTGCTGCTGAGCTTTACCAATATACGCTACATTGTGTTGTATTTATTGTCACTTTCCTGTGTGAGCGTGTTGCTTCACGAATGCACTGGCGATTTATTTCTCTACTTTCCCATTTTCCCTTTGAACCTTTGGTCCATGTTGTTAGTTTTTTATATATCTTTCAATAAAATTTATATTTTATATAGCCTTTGATCATCGTTTTCTCAGTTTTTCGGTTATTAATGGAGCAGATTGCAGTACTACAAAAAACTCGCAGCACCTCGAGTGAGGACGACGGGTCACCGGCATTATCCGCTGTAAAGAAGGCGGTAAAACAGACTCTGCAAAAGAAGACACCTCATGATGATGTGGAGGCATATCTAGCTATATTTGAGAGACTGGCAGAGAAGGAGAATCTGCCATCATCTGAATGGGCCATGGTGGTCGCGCCCTATCTGACTGGGGAACCCCAAAAAGCCTATTTTGACCTCAGCGAGCAGGACAGCAAAAACTATACTAAGCTGAAAGCGGAGATTCTTGCCCGCCTGGGTGTGACGAGGGCAGTCCGTGCCAGAAGAGTCCATAACTGGAGATACAGTCGAGACAAGCCTGCTCGCTCACAAATGTATGACTTGATTTCTTTAGTAAGGAAGTGGCTGGAACCTGACATCAGCACCCCTGCTCAAATGGTCGAAAAGGTAGTGCTGGACCGGTACATCTGGGCCCTTCCCCCTGAGGTACAGCTCTGGGTCAGACAGGGAGATCCCAAAGATGCCGATCAACTGGTCAGCTTGATAGAAAGGTACTTCGCCACCAAAGACTATCTTCGTGACCAGCCGTCCGAGCGATCATCAGTTCGGAGTACCCGGCCTCCGTCATCTCCCGGTAAGAGAGTTCCAGCTGTTGGGGCAAGGGGGGCTGCTGACCGACGGGTTCAGGCCCGGGGCGACATGTGTGAGCGAAAGAGTGATACTTCCCTGTCAGGAGACCCCAGGCCTAGACAGGTCTCCCCGTCTGAACTCCCAGACCTGAGACAGTGTTGGAGATGCCGTGAACGGGGTCATATTTCAGCCAACTGTCCACTAGTGGGGAACCTATGGACTGTGACGCTGGACAGTCCCTCTCTTTCCTCGCGGAACCCGTGTGCGTGGCCACCCCAGTCGAGGAGACTGGCCCACAACTGTGTCAGGTGGTTATAAATGGCTGCCCAGTACAGGCCCTCCTAGACTCAGGGAGTCGAGTGACTCTGGTACATGCCAGCATGGCTGATAGGGACTTCACCCCCGATAAACACCTGAGCGTGGTGTGCATACATGGAGACACCAAAGTCTACCCGGTAACTTCCATGGACTTCGTCACAAAACTCGGGGAGATGTCGTATGAAGTGGGGGTAGTGAAGAACCTGATGCACCCCGCCATATTGGGTCGTGACTTTCCCCTGTTTTGGGATCTTTGGAGAAAAAACGGTTCTACGGACAGTGTGATGGGGCTCCTACTGAGGTTGCGCGGCTCAGATGGCGGAACACGATGCTAGTGGGCCGTTAAACTTATGTGATGATGATAATAATGATAATAATGATGATGATGCTAATCATAATAATGATGAATCTGATAATGATGATGACCGTGATAAAGATGAATTTCCATTACAGGTGATGTTGGGGGAGGGGGATGACGGTACTCCAGAACAGAATGTCCCTGACCTACCGGTGTCCCGTGGCAATTTTGGGAGTGAACAATTGCGAGACCCCACTCTTAAACATGCCAGGGAGAATATAACTGTTCTGAATGAGGTCCCACAAGAGCCCGGCTCTGATGAAAAATTTCCCCATTTTGCCATGAACAATGACCTGCTATATAGGGTCACTAAAGTAAAGGGAGAGGCCGTGAGTCAGCTCCTAGTACCTAAGCCATATAGAAGTATGGTGCTAGGTTTGTCACATAACCACGTGCTGGGTGGGCACCTAGGGATGGACAAGACCCAGGAAAGAATCCTCCAGAGGTTTTACTGGCCAGGGGTTTATCGGGAGGTGGAGGATTATTGCAAAACCTGCCCCACGTGTCAGATAAATGCTCCAGTGTCTCACTTCCGCAGTCCATTAATCCCGCTGCCGGTAATAGAGATACCATTTGAAAGGGTAGCGATGGACTTGGTGGGTCCTATTGTAAAATCAGCCAGGGGGCACCAATACATACTAGTGGTACTTGATTATGCAACCCGGTACCCCGAGGCTGTCCCTTTAAGAAATATGGCGTCTAAAAATATTGCACGGGAACTCTTTCATATGTTTTCCAGGACAGGAATCCCTAAAGAGATCCTCACGGACCAAGGCACACCTTTTATGTCCAAGGTAATGAAGGAACTGTGTAAGTTGCTTAACATCTCGCACATTCGAACATCCGTGTATCACCCACAGACGGATGGGCTGGTTGAACGTTTTAATAAAACGTTAAAAGATATGTTAAAGAAATCAGTAGAGAAAGATGGGAGGGACTGGGACTACCTGTTACCGTACTTATTGTTTTCGGTCAGAGAGGTGCCCCAGGCCTCTACGTGGTTTTCTCCCTTTGAGTTGGTATATGGTCGGCACCCGCGGGGCTTGCTAGACATAGCCAAGGAAGTATGGGAAACCGAGGCAACTCCATACAAGAGTGTTATAGAGCATATTGCCCAGATGCAAGAGAGAATTGCTAAAATTATGCCATTAGTTAAGAATCATCTACAGAGAGCCCAAGAAGCTCAAAGCAGGGTATATAATCGGTCAGCAAAAATTAGGACTTTCAACCCCGGGGATCGAGTCCTAATCCTAATTCCCACGGTGGAAAGTAAGTTTTTGGCCAAGTGGCATGGCCCATACGAGATAGTACAGAAAGTGAGCGAGGTCACTTACAAAGTACACCAACCTGGGAGACGAAAGCCCTACCAGGTGTACCATGTCAATCTGATCAAGCCCTGGAGGGACAGAGAGTCATTGTTGGCCTCGGGTGAAGTAGAGAAAGGGTTGAAACCATCTCTACCTCCTGTGACCATTGGTGAGACATTGTCCGTGCACCAAAAACAGGAAGTACGGGAGTTTCTCCAGAGAAATCAGCAGAGGTTTTCTGACTTGCCCGGCCGGACTTCTCTCGTAAAACACCATATCGAGACCGAGCCCGGTACTAAGGTCAAGATAAAACCGTACAGGATTCCGGAAGCCTGCAGAAAGATAGTCTCTACTGAAATCAAACGCATGCTAGACCTCGGGGTCATTGAGGAGGCCCAAAGCGAGTGGTGTAGCCCGATTGTCCTGATCCCAAAACCTAATGGAACCTGGAGGTTCTGTAATGATTTCAGAAAGTTGAACGACGTGTCAAAGTTTGACGCATACCCGATGCCACGGGTAGACGAGCTAATTGAGAGGTTAGGGGGTGCCCGTTATATTACAACCCTCGATCTGACAAAAGGGTACTGGCAGATACCACTGTCTGAGGAGGCAAAAGAAAAAACGGCCTTTGCAACCCCGGAAGGTTTGTTTCAGTATCTTGTGATGCCATTCGGGTTGCATGGAGCCCCAGCTACCTTTCAGAGGCTTATGGACCTGATCCTGCGCCCGCATCAAGCCTATGCGGCTGCCTACCTGGATGATGTGGTAATTTTCAGTTCCGATTGGGAGAGCCACCTCGCTAAGGTACAAGCCGTCTTAAACTCGATAGGCGGAGCTGGGCTGAACATAAACCCAGAGAAATGTGCAATTGGCCTAGAAGAGGCCAAATACCTGGGCTATGTCATTGGCAGGGGGCTGATTAAGCCACAAATCGATAAGGTAGAGGCAATTCAGAACTGGCCTATACCCCTCACAAAACGACAGGTCAAAGCGTTTCTGGGTATCACTGGGTACTATCGCAGATTCGTACAAAATTATGCCTCCATTGCGGCCCCATTAACCGACCTGACAAGAGGTGGGAAGTCAAAAATGATAGATTGGAATCCAGAGGCAGAAAAAGCACTTCAGTCGTTGAAAAGGGCTTTGTGTCAAAGACCAGTTCTGGTCACCCCTAATTTCAGGGAAGAGTTTCTGGTTCAAACTGATGCCTCTAATGTGGGGTTAGGGGCGGTGTTGTCGCAGGTCGTGAAGGGTGAAGAACACCCAGTCATGTATCTTAGGCGAAAAATGACACCGGCTGAACAAAATTATGCCATTGTGGAGCGAGAGTGCCTCGCAATCAAATGGGCGCTGGACTCGCTGCGTTATTACCTCTTGGGGAGGAAATTTAAATTGCAGTCAGACCATGCTCCTCTGGCATGGATGAAGCAGAACAAGGAAAGGAATGCCAGGGTGACAAGGTGGTTCCTTTCGCTTCAAGAATTCAATTTCTCGGTCGAGCATAGACCTGGGAAATTACAGGGCAATGCTGATGCCTTATCCAGAGTTCACTGTCTCTTTGGAGTTGTTGACCAGCCCTCCGGTCTGGAGAAGAGGGGGGGGATATGTGAGACCGTGAAGGGGTGCGTACTGGACGGGGTGTATATCTCGTCCAGGTTTCTTAACTGGGGCGCATAAGGAAAATAGGTTGGCAGTACGGTGTTCACTCCATTCCATCTGGGACAGGCTTGCAGTTCAACCCTGAGTGAACACAGCTGCTTAATTAGACAGCCAGAAGTAGCTGCTTGGGGAGTCCAGACGGGGGCTCTCAGTCTGGATCTGACTTCAGACGCCGTTGGAGTCTCATGCGAACCTCACGCTGGTAACTACAGATTATATGTGTTATTTTGGGCCAGGCTGTTAGAGTCTGGTCCCGGATAGAAAGGGAAATTATCTATGTGTAGTAAGTAGCCGGAGAGGCTTAGGATTTCCGTTTATGAGTTGTTTTTATCACCTATTGTTTGTTGTGGACTTTAATAAAGCTGGTTGCGGCCAGTTTACACCAGAACTGCTGTCTGTGAGTGAACTGTTTCTGTGCCACTCCGTCTACCAGGACGGCGATCCCAGAGCTATATCCCCTGAGAGCTTACAATATATATTATATATATATATATATATATATATATATAATTTATAGTTTATACAGTACTACATAGCAGAATAGCCGCTAATTCAATTGCCGGCTTCTGTAAAATCATTAAAGAACCCGACATGAAATGACACATGGTTTACATACAGTAAACCATTTAATTTAGGTTGATATATGGTTTTTTGACTAATAATTAGATTAGTGTGTGTGCAAAATTTCGGAAATGTAGGTGTTAATTTAATGTGTAATTTCGTTGTAAAAAAATGCGTGGGCTCCCGCGGTATTTTCTCTGCCAGACAAGGAAAGCCAGTGAGTGAGGACAGATATTAATAGCCTTGAGAGGGACCATTGTTTTTGCCCCCCCCCCCTGGCTACTAGCATCTGGCCCAGCCACCCCAGAAAAGGCACATCTATTATTAGATGCGCCTTTTCTGGCACTTAGCCTGTCTATTCCCATTGCCTTTAGCGGTGGCTAATGGATTAATAAGGGGTTACTGTCACCTTAACGTGCAGGACATCTGTTAATCCCTCAGTGCATATTGGGGACTTACCCCTTACTGAGTCTCAGTGCTTTCCCATTCTTCTTTATAAAGTGAGGTTTTGAGAAAGACCATTACAGGTCGAAACGTTAACCCTCTTCGCCTGCAACTGAAATATATTTCATACCTTTATGCACCTGGTGATATCTGTAGGCATAAATAAAGCAACTCTCGTTTTTTGCATTAATTGAGTGCGGCTGTTTTTTCAAATATCTAATAAATCGTGCTTGTATAAGGTAGTTCTTCTGTGAGTTATTTTATCAGTATATCCCATCAATTTGATAGTGAAACAGTTGCTTGCTAGAATTAGGCCCCTTTCACACGTCCATGTCTCCGTTATGTGTGGTGACAGTTTTCTCACGTACTGGAGACACTGACACACGTAGACCCATTCAAATGAATGGGTCTATGTAGATGTCTGTGTGTTTTCACAGACAGTGTGTCCGTGTACAAAACACGCAGACATGTCTGCTTTCACAGACACACGGCCTGCAAAACCTGCCACACACGTGCACACGGAGAACAGTGCAGAGCAGGGAGAATGACTGCTGGCTTCAGCACCAGCCACACGGGGACAGCGGCTTACAGTAGCGCCACTTCCCCGGCAGACGTCCGTGTGGCCACGTGGTACTGATGCGGCACACGGTTGCCACACGTGTGCCGCACTAGTACACACACGGACACTGATATCTCTGGTAATAATAATAATAATAATTTTATTTCTATAGCGCCAACATATTCCGCAGCACTTTACATTATAGAGGGGACTTTTACAGACAATAAACATTACAGCATAACAATAAACACAGATCTGCTCTTCTTTGCAGGGCTACATACAAGTCACCATCTACAAATCTGCTCTTCTGTGCAGGGCTACACACAAGTCACCATCTACAGATCTGCTCTTCTGTGCAGGGCTACATACAAGTCACCATCTACAGATCTGTTCTATAGTGCAGGGCTACATACAAGTCACAATCTACAGATCTGCTCTTCTGTGCAGGGCTACACACAAGTCACCATCTACAGATCTGCTCTATAGTGCAGGGCTACATACAAGTCACAATCTACAGATCTGCTCTTCTGTGCAGGGCTACACACAAGTCACCATCTACAGATCTGCTCTCCTGTGCAGGGCTACATACAAATCACCATCTACAGATCTGCTCTTCTGTGCAGGGCTACATACAAATCACCATCTACAGATCTGCTCTTCTGTGCAGGGCTACATACAAGTCACCATCTACAAATCTGCTCTTCTGTGCAGGGCTACACACAAGTCACCATCTACAGATCTGCTCTTCTGTGCAGGGCTACATACAAGTCACCATCTACAGATCTGTTCTATAGTGCAGGGCTACATACAAGTCACAATCTACAGATCTGCTCTTCTGTGCAGGGCTACACACAAGTCACCATCTACAGATCTGCTCTTCTGTGCAGGGCTACATACAAGTCACCATCTACAGATCTGTTCTATAGTGCAGGGCTACATACAAGTCACAATCTACAGATCTGCTCTTCTGTGCAGGGCTACACACAAGTCACCATCTACAGATCTGCTCTATAGTGCAGGGCTACATACAAGTCACAATCTACAGATCTGCTCTTCTGTGCAGGGCTACACACAAGTCACCATCTACAGATCTGCTCTCCTGTGCAGGGCTACATACAAATCACCATCTACAGATCTGCTCTTCTGTGCAGGGCTACATACAAATCACCATCTACAGATCTGCTCTTCTGTGCAGGGCTACATACAAGTCACCATCTACAGATCTGCTCTCCTGTGCAGGGCTACATACAAATCACCATCTACAGATCTGCTCTCCTGTGCAGGGCTACATACAAATCACCATCTACAGATCTGCTCTTCTGTGCAGGGCTACACACAAGTCACCATCTACAGATCTGCTCTTCTGTGCAGGGCTACATACAAGTCACCATCTACAGATCTGTTCTATAGTGCAGGGCTACATACAAGTCACAATCTACAGATCTGCTCTTCTGTGCAGGGCTACATACAAGTCACAATCTACAGATCTGCTCTTCTGTGCAGGGCTACACACAAGTCACCATCTACAGATCTGCTCTATAGTGCAGGGCTACATACAAGTCACAATCTACAGATCTGCTCTTCTGTGCAGGGCTACACACAAGTCACCATCTACAGATCTGCTCTCCTGTGCAGGGCTACATACAAATCACCATCTACAGATCTGCTCTTCTGTGCAGGGCTACATACAAATCACCATCTACAGATCTGCTCTATAGTGCAGGGCTACATACAAGTCACAATCTACAGATCTGCTCTTCTGTGCAGGGCTACACACAAGTCACCATCTACAGATCTGCTCTCCTGTGCAGGGCTACATACAAATCACCATCTACAGATCTGCTCTTCTGTGCAGGGCTACATACAAATCACCATCTACAGATCTGCTCTTCTGTGCAGGGCTACATACAAGTCACCATCTACAGATCTGCTCTTCTGTGCAGGGCTACATACAAGTCACCATCTACAGATCTGCTCTTCTGTGTAGGGCTACATACAAGTCACCATCTTCAGATCTGCTCTTCTGTGCAGGGCTACATACAAGTCACCATCTACAGATCTGCTCTTAATAGCAGTTTGCTACACCTGGTGGTAATGCACCAAGCTGGCTGGCAGCCACCAGTCACATGTGGCTCTCGAGCTATAGTTTGGGGACCCCTCTTATAGGAGGCTGGGGAAGCTTTGGACTATTTGCAAGAAAATGTTTGATGGTTCTGTGATCACAACCCAATATCCTTGCACTGAGTGCTGCAACCCTCTGAGACTTAACAATTGCTGATGTTTCATAGTCAGTTAAATCTCTTTTTTGGCCCAATTTGATTAGGAAAACAAGATGCCTAATAATTCTGCACATTCTGCTCGTCGCCTAAACCCTCATACAAATGTGTAATGCTGCCGAGTTCTGGTCAGGAAACCCTCAAACTGTCTGGACATTGCGGTCCGTTCCTGGATTGTGAGCGTTGGACATGTGCAACCTGTAATAATGTAAATAAAATTAGCTGCCTTCATAATTAATCACACTTTAAAAAGACAGACTACAACAAAAACCACCAAATTCACAGTGATGGATGTCGCCAAAAACCAGAAAGGGACAATGAAAGTAATGGAGGCATTCCAGCCGAAACCTAAGATTAGTCAGCTCCATATATATGGTCCAAATGGTATGATGGACCAACCTGCATGCCCATAAAAAACAAGCTATCTATTCATTAGTGGCTGAATGCAAAAAGGAAGGGGAGATACATAAATAGGGATTGTTTCACCCATGTGTTAGAATCCAGAAGATGTTCACATCAGTTCGTGCCATACAGACCCATTCGATCTAGGTGATTTTGGAGGCTTCCCATATTCTGGCCATATTAGGTCTATCAGACCCTGGTAACCACAATACTCCCACCTGACAAGGGCAGGCTACAGCTGACCCTGTGTAGACAATGCCCTACAAATGCCCTATGTGCCTCCAGACTCGTTTCTACCTTTTAGGTTCTTCAAGGGAAAGTATTGCACAAGTCTATGACCTTGAGGCTCTGGACTAAAAATTAGTCAAGCTACCTAGTAAGGCCAGAATAGGGCAAGTCTCCAAACTCTTTCCCCTGGATCCAATGGGTCTGTTTTGTACGGACTGATGTGCAAGGTCTTCTGGATGCTGACAGATGGGTGATACAATCCCTATAGATCTCCCCTTTCTTTTTTGCATTTAGCCACTAATGAATAGAGAGCTTGTTCTTTTATGGGCATGCAGGTCAGCCCATCATGCTTCCATTGTTTATGGTGACAGCCATCACTGTGGATTTGGCGTGGGTTTTGGTTTGTTTTTAATTTGTGATTAACTATGAAGGTGGCTAATGTTAATTAGGTGTATTAAAACATAACGTTTCACTTATCCTCTTTCTGGCTGATGTAAACCATAATAGGTACGGCTAGACATCACTCCGCTATGAAAGGTGTACATGAAACGTGGCACTCTTGGTTGTTGAATGTATGATTTATCTAGCAGTAGCAATCCTAAATTAAGGAAGGTTTCGGTCTCTCACAGCCCTTCATCAGACTGGAATAATAAGTGATAGAATATTATTTAGAATTAATATATCCTTTATTATTCTAGTACTAGTGTGATGAAGGGCTGAGAGAGACGAAACGTTCCTTATGTATGACTGGAACCCAAGAAGGAAGCAGCAGCTGGGCTTATGCGGGACCACAAGGCGGCGCTGTAGAGGCACGTGGGCTTTCCTGTGTCAGCAGCTCATATACAGCACGATGCCGTGGAGAGGACAGCACAGCGGGAGCCCATGTGTCCAGTGATGGATCTGTGCTCGTCTGCTCCCGGGCTGGGAGGTTCTGCGACCTTGACCGCCGTCCTTCTTCCGAGCAGCAGGAGCATTTCTAGTACATTGGGAAGTACGTGGCGTCCCCTTTTTGTCAGGCGCTCTTGGTTTGGCCCGCCCCTCGGCGCGCTCTCCGTTTACGCGGGAGCAGGAAGCTTGTGGCGCGCGCCCTGGTTCTCGGTAACGTGTAGTGTTCCCGGCCGTCTGCTGACGTCACGTGCTTGTCAGTAATGTCCATGCGAAGGCCGGCGGCAGCGGTATAGTGAGCGCCAGAGGTGAGTGGCACTGTTACAGCTCGCCCCGCCGTGCACGGTATGAACCGGAGCTCTGGAGGGCATGCTGCGATGTGTAGTGCGGTGCCAGAGTCCCAGAATGCCTCTGCTCACTTGTTACCATCTTTTCATTTAGCCATTAAAAGGTATCAACCACTGAGGACTCTCAAGTCTAAATATTTTTCTATCTACTGGCTAAGGCTGGCTTCACACATCCGTTTTTCCCCTTGGCGGCGCCCCCGGCATTTTGCCGCAGCGCCGCATCTGAAAATCTGATGCGCCGCATGCGGCTTTTTTCGCATTGACATGCATTAGCGCCGGATGGCGCCGCATGTCAATGCGTTGCATGCGGTTTTGTCCGGATGCGGCGCAAATGTACATTGCGGCGGCCGGAAAAAACGCTGCATGTAACGTTTTTTTTTTTTGCCGGATGGTTTCTTATCTCTCCAAGCATCAGAAACCATCCGGCAAGAAACCGCATTTTGGGCGCCGGAAGTGTGAAAGCTTTTCACATGCGGCGCTGCGGTAAAATGCCGGGGGCGCCAGGCAGGCGCCCTGCCGGATGTGTGAAACAGGCCTAACACGGTACGAAGATACACATCTTTCCTATATCTGCTCACTTCAGCATTGGAATCCCCTCACAGTGAGGCAGCATGTACCAAGTGCACGGCAGAGGGGGAGCCACAAGTGATGTCAGCACAGCATTGCCCACCAGCTGGAGCGTCATTGCCAGACCTGACGCCTCACACTGCTTGGTGCATGCATGGTACAGGCAGGAGGGAAGCGGAGTCCACCCTCCCTCCCAGCTCTTAAAGGGAATCTGTCACCCCAAAATAGCCATATCAGATAAAGATATGGCTGAATAGTGCGTCCCATAACAAAGCTATCGGCATGTAGCTTATATCCTGATTCCTCCGTTTTGATAGCAAAATACCTTAGTAAAGTTGGGATTCTTTTCTGTAAATCAGGGCGGTCCCCCCCGCTCCCCTGCATCACTTGCGTATGGCCGTCTGTGAATCGCACAGACGGTGTTCTGCTTCCCGCGATTGCGCTTTTCAAATTCCCCCCCGCGCATGCGCAGTGTGCTTTGCCCAACAGTGGGCAAAGCATACAATCATTACAGCGCATGTTCAACTCTTTCCTTGCCCCGGAAGTCGTCCAAGGCAAGCAGTCATTTCTGGGGCAAGGAAAGAGTAGCGCATGCGCTGTAATGATTGTATGCTTTGCCCACTGTTGGGCAAAGCACACTGCGCATGCGCGGGGGGGAATTTGAAAAGCGCAATCGCAGGAAGACGAACGCTGTCTGTGCGCTTCACGGACAGCCCTACTCAAGAGATGCAGAGGAGCGGGGGAAGGGGAGAAGAGAGAAAACGCCACCCTCCGGACCGCCCTGATTTACAGAAAAGAATCCCAACTTTACTAAGGTATTATGCTATCAAAACGGGGGTATCTGGATATAAGCTACATACCGATAGCTTTGTTATGGGACGCACTATTCAGCCATATCTTTAGCTGATATGACTAAAATGGGGTGACAGATTCCCTTTAACCCCTTCATGACCCAGCCTATTTTGACCTTAAAGACCTTGCCATTTTTTGCAATTCTGACCAGTGTCCCTTTATGAGGTAATAACTCAGGAACGCTTCAACGGATCCTAGCGATTCTGAGATTGTTTTTTCGTGACATATTGGGCTTCATGTTAGTGGTAAATTTAAGTCGATAATTTTTGCGTTTATTTGTGAAAAAAATGGAAATTTGGCGAATATTTTGAAAATTTTGTAATTTTCAAATTTTTAATTTTTATTCTGTTAAACTAGAGAGTTATGTGACACAAAATAGTTAATAAATAACATTTCCCACATATCTACTTTACATCAGCACAATTTTGGGAACAACATTTTTTTTTGTTAGGAAGTTATAAGGGTTAAAAGTTGACCAGCGATTTCTCATTTTTACAGCAAAATTTACAAAACCATTTTTTTTAGGGACCACCTCACATTTGAAGTCACTTTGAGGGGTCTATATGGCAGAAAATACCCAAAAGTGACACCTTTATAAAAACTGCACCCCTCAAGCTACTCAAAACTACATTCAAGAAGATTATTAACCCTTCAGGTGCTTCACAGGAACTAAAGCAACGTGTAAGGAAAAAATGGACATTTTAATTTTTCCAACAAAAATTTTCTTTTAGCATCAATTTTTTCATTTTTACATGGGCATCAGGATAAAATGGATCCTAAAATTTGTTGGGCAATTTCTCCTGAGTACACAGATACCTCATATGTGGTCATAAACCACTGTATGGGCGCACGGCAGGGCTCAGAAGGGAAGGAGCGCCATTTGACTTTTTGAATGGAAAATATGCTGGAATATTTAGCGGTTGCCATGTCACATTTGGAGAGTCCCTGTGTGCCTAAACATGGAGCTCCCCCACAAGTGACCCCATTTTGGAAACTAGACCCCCTAAGGAACTTATCTAGATGCATAGTGAGCACTTTGAACCCCCCAGGTGCTTTACAGAAGTTTATAACGCAGAGCCTTGAAAATAAAATATCATTTTTTTTTCTCAAAAAATGATTTTTTAGCCCACTATTTTTTATTTTCACAATGGTTACAGGAGAAATTGGACCCCGAAAGTTGTTGTCCAGTTTGTCCTGAGTACGCTAGTACCCCATATGTGAGGGGGAACCACTGTTTGGGCACACGTCAGGGCTCGGAAGGGATGTAGTGACGCTTTGAAATGCCAACTTGATGGAATGGTCTGCGGGCATCTTGTTACGTTTGCAGAGCGCCTGATGTGCCTAAACAGTAGAAACTCCCCACAAGTGACCCCATTTTGGAAACTAGACACCGCAAAGAACTTATCTAGATGTGTGGTGAGCACTTTGAACCCCCAAGGGCTACACAGAAGTTTATAACGCCCGGGCATGAAAATAAAAAAATCATATTTTTTCCACAATCAGGATCTTTTAGTCCCCAATTTTTTTTATTTTCGCAAGGGTAACATGAGAAATTAGACCCCAAAAGTTGTTGTCCAATTTGTCCTGAGTATGCTGATATCCCATATGTGGGAGAAAACTACTGTATGGGCACACGTCGGGGCTCGGATGGGAAGTAGTGACCTTTTGAAATGCCCACTTGATGGAATGGTCTTCGGGCGTCATGTTACGTTTGCAGAGTCACTAATGTGCCTAAACAGTAGAAACTCCCCACAAGTGACCCCATTTTGGAAACTAGATCCCCCCAAGGAACTCCTCTAGATGTGTGGTGAGCACTTTGAATCTCCAAGTCCTTCACAGAAGTTTATAACGCAGAGCCGTGAAAATATAAAATCATTTTTTTTCCACAAAAATAATTTTTAGTCCCCAATTTTTTTTCCCAATGTTAACAGGAGAAATTAGAACCCCCAAAGTTGTTGTGCAATTTTTCCCGAGTACGCTGATACCTCATATGTGGGGATAAACCACTGTTTGGGCATACGTCGGGGCTTGGAATAAAGGGAGCACTGTTTGACTTTTTGAACGCAAAATTTGCAGGAATCAATGGTGGCGCCATGTCGCGTATGGAGACCCACTGATGTGCCTAAATAGTGGAAACCCCTCAATTCTAACTCCAACCCTAACCCCTACACACACCTAACCCTAATACAAACCCTAATCATAACCCTAACCCCAACACACCCCTAACCCTAATCCCAACTCTAACCATAAACCTAACTACAAGCCTAACCCAAATTCCAACCCTAACCGTAATTCTAACCTTAGCCCTAATGCTAACCCTATCCCTAGTTCTAACCCTAAGGCTGGGTTCATATTGCGTTTTACCAGCCCGTTCAACACGTAGCGTTGACCGGCTGGTAACGGTATAGCATAACGCGATCGCGTTATGCTATACCCGCTAGCGCAGATGAATCAGCAGATAATCAGCCGCGGATCAGCAGCAAAATCCGCCGCGGATCAGCAGCAAAATCCGCCGCGGATCAGCAGCGAAATCCGCCGCGGATCAGCAGCAAAATCCGCCGCGATCAGCAGCGAAATCCGCCGCGGATCAGCAGCGAAATCCGCCGCGTATCAGCAGCGAAATCCGCCGCGATCAGCAGCGAAATCCGCCGCGGATCAGCAGCGAAATCCGCCGCGGATCAGCAGCGAAATCGCCGCGGATAAGCAGCGATATCCGCGCGGATCCGCAGCAAAATCAGCTGCGGATCAGCAGCAAAATCCGCTAGGAAAAAAAAAAAAAATTCTTTATTTTTTTTATTTGTCCCTACCTATGATAAAGGGGGGGTTCATTTACTTTTTTTTATTTTGATCACTGTGACAGTTTATCACAGTGATCAAAATACATTTTTGAACACTGGGGGGCGCACTGCGCATGCGCCGGCCGGCGGGCGCACTGCGCATGCGCCCGCCATTTTCCAATATGGCGGCGCCCATGAAGAGGCCCGGGCGGACGCCGGGCCCGATCGTGGGACATCGGTGGATCGGGAGAGGTGAGTAGGGGGGTCGGAAGGCTGGGGGGGGGGGGATAGGAAGCGGGGGCAGTGGACCAAAAGAGGAGGGGAGCTGTAAGTGACGGCGGTGACCGATCGCTGCCATCTTTCGGTGGCGGCGGCCGATCGCCGCCGTGACTACGTGTGGGGGGGTCAGGGCTCGGTCTCCAGCCATGGCAGATGCTATTGCAGCATCGGCCATGGCTGGATTGTAATATTTCACCAATTAAATTGGTGAAATATTACACATTGCTCTGATTGGCTGTTTCACTTTTAACAGCCAATCAGAGCGATCGTGGCCACGGGGGGGTTAAGCCAACCCCCCTGTGGTGAAGTACAAAGGGTCCTGTAACTGCGGGTCGGGTGACCTTTGAGTGACCCCGGTCTCCCGGCCCGCAGGGACGAGATCCTTTCATGACGCCACATAGGCGTCATGGGTCGGATTGGCACTGACTTTCATGACACCTACGTGGCGTCATGGGTCGGGAAGGGGTTAATATTAAGTAAATCACCGCGTGACCAATTACATTCTGTCGTTATTTCCAAACAACCCAGGCCCAAGTGCTGAAGCAGTATATGAAAAAGTAAGTACACCCTATGAAGACATAGCTTGGAGAACCCCGGCAGTAGGAATAACCTGAAGTAATCGTGTCAGTGTCACCCGGCGTCCTGGAGGAATAGGAATAACCTGAAGTAATCGTGTCAGTGTCACCCGGCGTCCTGGAGGAGTAGGAATAACCTGAAGTAATCATGTCAGTGTCTCCCGGTGTCCTGGAGGAGTGGTGACCCGCTCTTTACAGCGTTGGTGACATTCTTTGGGTCTCTGGGTGCGCCGCTCTCTCGTGGCCCCACCACAGCTGCTGGGTTGAGGTGTGGACTCTGGGTTATTGCTATAATGTGAGTCTTTCCTTTTTACAGTCTTTGATGCAGATTTGCCGTTGTACTTGGGATCTTTGTTACATGACCCAGTTTTGGCCATTTGGATACGTGGCCTCACATTAGACTCAATGACTGTAAGGTGCCCAAGTCCATATCATCACCTCTCCACCAGTGCTTGATAGTTGCTACAAGCTGTTTGGCCATAATGCCGTGGGACACGTTTTGCAAAAACGAATAGCATGTATTAGCCCAAACATCTCTATTTTCTTCTGCCCAACGAAGATTTATCCATAAGTCTTGTGGTTCATTCAAACTTTGAGAAAGAAGAGGCTTTCTCCCGGCATCTCTTCCAAACAAGCCATTCTTGTTCAGTCTTTTTCTGACTTTTCTGACTGTCATGAGCTTGAACATTTAGCATGCAGAGGCCTTTGGAGTCTGAGGTGTAGCTCTTGAGGTTTTTTTTTTTTTTTTACCATTTCTGTGACTTACACGGTCTGGTGAATTTACAGGAACGTACACTCTAGGGAAGATAGCCAACTATCTTGAATGTTTTCTACCTGAGAATAATCATTCTCATTGTAGAATGATGGAGTGCAAATTATTTAAGACATGTCCTTCCTAGATTGATGGACAGCAACAGTTACATCTCTAAGATCATTGCTAATGTCTTTCCTCCTTGGCATTGTGCTAACACACTCCTGAATGCTGCAGACAAGCAAACTGCCTAAACTACAGGGGTGGTCACACTTGCTGACAATTAACCCCTTAACGACCAATGACTGATCTATCGGTCATTGGATGCCTCCCCCTGTTTGATGCTGGCTTCGGCGATGAGTCTGCACCTTTTCCAGCACGTGACAGCTGATATGATCAGCTGACATGTGCCGCTAACAGCCGCGAGTGGAATCACAATCCTCCCTTGGCTTTTAACCCGTTAAATGCCGCTGTCAAACGCTGACAGCGGCATTTAACATGCATTTCCGGAAATCCGCCCATCTGTGACCCTGTCACCGATGGGTTGGCATGACAGCCAGAGGTCTCCTGGAGACCTCTATGGTTGTCACTGCCGGATTCCTATGAGCGCCACCCGGTGGTATGCGCTCATAGCAAGTCAGCAATTCTGCTACATGTAGGCGATCTGATCATCGCCTATATGTAGCAGAGCCGATTGGGTTATGGCAGCTTCTAGTCTCCCATGGAGACTATTGAAGCATGCCAAAAGTGAAAAGAAAATGTTTTTAAAAATATAGAAAAATAATAAAAATATAAAAGTTCAAATCACCCTCTCTTTCGCCCCTAATCAAAATAAAGCAAAAAATATCACACACATATTTGTTATCGCCGAGTTCAGAATCGCTCAATCTATCAATAAAAAAAAAAAAAAAAGATTAATCTGATCGCTAAATGGTGTAGTGAGAAAAGTCAAAACGCCAGAATTACATTTTTTTTTTGGTTGCAGTGACATTACATTAAAATACAATAACGGGTTATCAAAAGATCGTATCTGCACTAAAATAGTATCGTTAAAAATGTCAGCTCGGCGCTCAAAAAATAAACCCTCACCCAACCCGAGATCACGAAAAATGGAGACGCTACGGGTCTCGGAAAATGGCGCAATTTTTTTTTTTTAACATTGTTTGGATATTTTTTCACCACTTAGATAAAAAAGAACCTAGACATGTTTGGTGTTTATGAACTCCTAATGACCTGGAGAATCATAATGGCAGGTTAATTTTAGCATTTAGTGAACCTAGTAAAAAAGCCACACAAAAAAAAAAAATAGTGAGATAGCATTTTTTTTTGCAATTTCATCGTTCTTGGAATTTTTTTCCCATTTTTTAGTACACTATATGGTAAAACCAATGGAGACGTTCAATAGTACAACTCGTCCCACAAAAAAAGCAAGCCCTCACATGGCCTTATTGACGGAAAAATAAAAAAGATATGACTCTTGGTATAAGGGAGGCAAAAAATGAAATCACAAAGCCAAAAATACCTCCTGTACAAAGGGGTTAATCAAGGAACTTTAACCAGTTGCACGTGGCTGCTGCTTACCTTTTTATACCCTGCGTAAGCAATAAGGGTGTACTTAATGTTTCACACAATGCTTCTGCATTTTAGCCAAGCTTTTGGTGGATAATTAATTTGCCAACTGTATTTATCTAACTTGGAGATCTGCTAAAGACCGGATGTTTTGAATAATTAGTATTGAAGCCATAGAATTTGAAGAGGGTGTGCTTAATTTTTCTCATAACTATGCTGTAAAAGTATGATAGATATTGAGTCCCATCTCTGACTTTTGCATCTGTCTCAATAATGGGTCTCGCTGTCCAAGACTCAGAGGTGACTTCTCGTGCTGGATATTTCATTGCTGCTCTTGGGTGTCCTCATCCATTGCAGTGTTAGAGTGCTCTTTTCCTGCATTTTTGGGTGACTGTCATAGGCAATGGCTTCAGCACAAACTTTGTTAAAGGGAATCTGTCACCCCATTTTTGCCCTATGAGATAGGGCCACCGCCATCAGGGGCTTATCTACAGCATTCTGTAATGCTGTAGATAAGCCCCCGATGTTACCTGAAAGAGAAGAAAAATGAGTTATATTATACTCACCCAGGGGCGTTCCGCCGTTCGGTCCGGTCCGGAGGGAGTCGCGGTCTGGTTCAGCGCCTCCCATCTTGTAGCGAAGCCGGCCTCTTCTTTCCGTCTCGTCGCGGCTCCTGCGCAGGCACACTGATCTGCCCTGGTGAGGACCTCTCTGACCTTTCCCTGCGCACTGCAGTACTCTGCTCTGCCCTCACCAGGGCAGAGCAGTGCGCCTGCGCAGGAGCCGCGATGGGACGGAAAGAAGAGGCCGGCTTCGCTACAAGATGGGAGGCGCCGAACCAGACTGCGACTCCCTCCGGACCGGACCTGACGGCGGAGCGCTCCTGGGTGAGTATTTTATAACTCGTTTTTCTTCACTTTCAGGTGACATCTGCAGCTTATCTACAGCATTACAGAATGCTGTATAAGCCCCTGATGGCGGTGGCCCTATCTCATAGGGCAAAAATGGGGTGACAGATTCCCTTTAAAGCATTGTGGAAAATATTTGCATTGTAAATTGACCATCACATGAATTGCAATGCTATGCAAAGTGTGAAATGAATGGCTTATCTGCACTGTTCTTTGTAACCTATGCATGTAGGTACTCTCCAAGGGTCACTGCGATGCCTCTGGCTGACAGGTGTTATGCACTTGGTCTATTCTGGAATAAGATGCATGCGTGATACCGGCCCGCGTTGTATACTCTTGGACACTCACCTTTTGGCCATGTCCCACCTGTTAAAGGAATTTTCCTCTTTTAGGCACGTAGACCTCAAACACTCTAAATAACAAAATGGTAGACACAAGCTACTAAGCTCAGTGATTGGCAACAGCGGTGATGTGCGCTATCGAGATCACCGCTGCAGCCAAAACACTGAGACCCAAGCAGCAGCGGGAAGCCAATTCTGGCCCTTGGGAAGGTGAATATGTGCTGTGTTTTAGATATTTTACCACGCTTGCAGTCCACTTTCCCGAATGTTAAACATTCCTTAAGCTCGGCTCACAGTTTAGAGAAGTGGTGAGATCAGTGTACAATGCCCCTGTTTTCTGATGGAAAAATGTTTTAAATTTTGTTCCACTTTTTTCCGGAAGAAAACTTGGTGCAAGTGGCCTAATAAATCTCCTCCAGTTTAATATCTTCCATTAATACTTTATAACGTGTCATATTTCAAGCTGCTTTCTACTGATGACTGTAAAAACATATGTGAAGAGTCAAGGTGACACTTGGAGTGTCATAACTGTCTCATGAAGTTTGGATTTTGCCCATGGATAAAACTTATTATTTTTTTTTACCGTGTTTGTGCCAGCTTTTACTGTTTATTTTTTTTATATTCGGCTTTTATAATCCATCGTATTCTTGATTTGCAGCCAGCTGTTATGTAGACTTTTCTGAACATATTCACAATATATAATTAATATGTTTACAGCTTGGGAATTTATTTGTATTCTGATCTGAACTCTTTTCTTAAGTCTGTTTCTCCCACTGTGTAGCTTTTTTTTTTTCTCATAATTTTTGTGTGCTACTTTATCATTTACAGGTGTTGATGAATATGCACCATCGCAGAAAACCTCGATTCTCTGAAGGAACTTGCAGCCAATATATGGTAGATGATGCGGAATCTGTTTTCAAAGCCCTGGTGATATTGGTCCTGAAAATAGGATGAAGAATGAGGATACATCTATTGTGATCTCTGATAGTGATGATATGGTATGTATGGATTCTAGCAGTGGAATAGATAATGGATCATAGTAAGTAAATAGTACTGTGTTAAAAGGGACTTAAAGGATTGTTCTACCACTTTGATAATGATGACCAGTCGTTGACTGAATATGTTCGGAATTTGCCATATCGATACCCTGTTTATGCTGAATTTATGTTTGATGATCGGTTCAGAGTCCGACCATGTTTGGTCATTTCTGCTCCCACTGACCCCAATGACATTCAGCTGTGTTCAGCGAATATTGCAAAAACAATGTTCGCCGCCGATCATAATCGGATCTGAATTTTGAAAAATTTGCTCAACTCTAATCAATATCTGGTCAGTAGGGTCAGACACCTGGCACTCCCAGCCATTATCTATTCTCAGCGAAA
>JARQOD010000004.1:143826610-143861892 GCA_033576555.1 Oophaga sylvatica
TGGGAGGGATGTGTGTCTCCCTTCTTTTGCTAAAAAGGATTTTAAGGTAAGTTCTTCCCAAAATCCGTTTTTTCGCAGCAGATGAAGGGGGGGGAGACAACTGTATTATAGGGGGACGCCCCCAAAAGCAGTCCAAAAAAAAAGGGTGGGCAAAAAACCAAAAGAGGCGAACCAAAAACCCAAAAATAAATGCGAAAATAGCGCTAACTAAGTTCACAAGAACTTTAAATCACCCGCCTGCAGGCCCCTACGTCAAAGGGCCCCACATGGGAAGCACTGAGCCATTTAAAATTTTGAAATGTGTGGCGGGCGCCAGGTCGCCCCCCGGCAGAGCTGGCTGCGAGGCCCTTAGGGAAAGCCCACGATGAACCCACACCCCTTGTGGAGTGAGCTTAAATCTTAATCGGGCAAGGTTTCCCCCCTTAAGTCGGTAAGCCTCAAAAATGGCCGCCCAATCCAACGAGTTGAATTTTGGGAAAGCTCGTTCCCCACGTGCGCCCTGCTGGAATCAAAAAAGAGAACCCGACTTCCGAAAAATTTTGATAATAACAAATAAAATTAAAGCCGCCCCAAAAACCCAGTGTGTGAAAAGGCCCTTTCCCTTCGCTTCCCTTTGGGCCCCCGGACGAGCGGGGCAAAAAATACCCTGGTTAACATGAAAATGTGACACCTATAGGTAAAATTTCCCCCCGTGTGCGAAGAACTACGCGATTGGGAAAAAATCCAGAAAAGGAGGCGAGCAGAAAGAGCCGCCAATCAGAAAACCTTCTCAAGAAGTGACCGCCATAGGAAGGAACCCTTTCCAAAAGAGAAAAAGGGAAAAATTAACAGAGTCCCTAGGGAAAAAGGTCCGTTGAAGAGCCTCCAAAACAAGATTGACCGCCAAGGGGGACCAGGCGCCTTCCGCGGCGGAAATTTTACGGGTTTCCCCCCGAAAAAGGAAGTAGTCCACGCGAGGCGATTTTTTTTGAAACCAAGGACAGGGCGAAACCCGTCCCTTTTAGAGTGCTAATGCCAAACCCTTTTCCAGCCCGTATGCAAAAAAAGGCCCAAAAATTTGGGAATGGAAAAAAAACCCCGGGTTCCCGAAGAAACCGAACACCCGAGAAGAAAGGGTTCCCAAGTTTTGATAAATCCCGTAGTGCCGGACCTTGGCAGTAGCAGAGTGGGATGACTTCGGCTGAAAACCTTTACGGGTCAAGATTTCGGTTCAAGAGCCACGCCGTCAAACGCAGAGATTCAAGTCCGGGTGGAACGGGCCCTTGGGTTAAAAGGTCCGGGGGAAAAGGGGAAATGGAAGTGGAGGCGCTGCCAGAAAACGCACCAGTGTCGGACCATGTCCCCTCGGCCAATTGGGGGTATCAACAAGCCGGGATCCTCCAGTCTGATCCAACGAACACCGAGGAAGTTAAGGATATCGGGAAACACATAGATTAGCTCTAATTGGTCCCAAGGAACCACCAGAGCATCCACTGCCACAGCGTTCGAGTCCTTGTACCTGGACATGAACGTCGGTAACTTGGCATTGAACCTGGATGCCATCAAATCCACTTGGGGAGTTCCCCAACGGGAGCACAGCAGTGCAAAAATTTCCGGATGAAGATTCCATTCTCCGGGATCCATCTTTTCTCGACTGAGGAAGTCCGCTGTGATATTCTGAACTCCTGGAATGTAAATCGCAGAGATGGCTGGCACTCTGGCCTCGGCCCATACCAGAATTCGAGACACTTCCATCATGAGCCTGAAGCTCCTCGTCCCACCTTGATGGTTGATATCCCGCGACCGCCGTCGCGTTGTCTGTCTGCACTCGGACTGGTAGACCGCTTAAAGGGACCGTCCAGGAGGCAAAGGAAAACTGCCCTCAATTCCAGGATGTTGATCGGCAGGACAGACTCTTCCAATTACCATACTCCCTGAATCCAGAGATCGTTCCAGACACCCCCCCAGTCCGTCAGGCTGGCATCGGTGGTTATGATCGACCACCTCGGAGGAAGGAAGGACTTCTCGGGATAACGCTTCCGGACGTAACCACCATTCTAGAGACTCTCTCCCCCTGTGGAGATGATGACACTGCAATCCAGTGAAAACTGCGATCGATCCCAACGGTTCAAGATGAACATTTGGAGAGCCCTGGAATGAAATTGGGCAAACGGAATTGCTTCCATTGACGCCACCATCAAACCCAGAAGGCGCAAAACACCTTCGAGGGACATTGCTGTCTCAGACTTCATAACCTGTACATGACGAAGAAGACTCGCTTGCTTGTCTGGAGGCAGAGACACCACTGCTCGTACCGTGTCGAAATGCATTCCCAAAAACAGGATTGACTGCGACGGTTCCAGAGACGACTTCTCCCAATTGACCAGCACCCGAAGTCCTCCAGGAGCTGAAGGGATAGATTGCGAGCCGTCACCGCCTCCTCCTTTGAGGACGCCACAATCAAAAGGTCGTCCAGATAGGGAAGAATCGTAACCCCCGTCTTCGCAGAATCGCCATAAGAGGAGCCAGAATTTTTGTAAAAACTTGGGTGCTGAGGCCAACCCGAATGCAGAGCCACAAACTGGTAATGGTCCTGGCCTATGGCAAAACGAAGGAAGCGTTGGTGGGTCCTTCCGATGGGGACATGCAAATAAGCGTCGCGAATGTCGATTGACACCAAAAAATCGTTCTGCGACAAGGCCGCCACAACGGAGCGAAGTGACTCCATGCGGAATTTCCGGGAGCGGACATGCCGATTCAATCTTTTGAGATCTAGAACGGGGCGAAATTTGTCCTCCTTTTTGGGGACCACAAAGAGGTTGGAATAAAACCCTCTTCCCCGGTCCTCCGGTGGAACTGGTACCACCACACCCTTCTGTAGAAGGGAATCGACCTCCCGCAGTAGAGCGGCATATAGCTCGGGCTCTGACGGAATGCGGGATTGGCAAAAAACTGTCTGGGGTCGAGAAAGAAACTCTATGAAATAGCCTGCCGACACAACCCGCGTCACCCAGACGTCGACACGCGGGAAGCCCAAATCGGTTCGAATTGGAGCAGGCGACCTCCCACTCGAGAGCCCTCGAGTGAGGCCCTGGCGTCAGTCCGCCTTAGCGGGCTTTTTGTCAGCTTCCCGCTTGTCTTGGCGGAAGCTCTGTTTCCAGGAAGTGCGGGATTTCTGAAGTTCTTTTTTCCGAAAAAGAGGGACGACCCGATCCCCAAGAGGGCTGACCGAACCGTCCCCTGGACCGAAAGGACCGCCGACTAGTACCGGCACTATGCCTGCCAGCCGCAGAAGACACAGCTCTTTGCTGCGGTAAAGCCGTTTCTTTTGCCTTTGCCTTGGCAATCAGCTCCGTGAGGTCAGATCCAAATAGCTGACCACCCTTGTAAGCTAAAGAAAGCAAACCTTGCTTGGAAACCGCGTCTCCGGTCCACTGTCTAAGCCAAGAGCCCTCCTGACTGTGATCGCCGAGGATTGTGCCCTGGACAGCAGTGAGGCAGTATCCAAACCTGCATCACTGCCATATCGTGCTGCATCCTCCAATGACTTGAAAAGCCCCTCTACTCGGATAGTGGGGATCCATCTTGCCACGCCGTCCGTAGACGATCTAACCAGCTCAGGGAAGCTTTACAAGCACACATGGATCCTAGCACTGCTCTGAATCCATGACCCGCGGCCTCGTAGATGGATTTCGCTGCCATCTCCGTTTTTCTGTCCAGCGGATCCTGCAGACTCGCCTTCCCTTTAACAGGAAGCAATGAGGATTTGCTAAGCTGGGATAAAGGGACATCCACTTCAGGAGAAGGAATCCAATTATCAATCAACTCCCTTGTACACCGATATAGCGTCTCAAAAAACCGTGTCCCCCGAAAACGTTTATCTGGACACAGGCGTTCCTTCTCCACTGCCTCATTAAGCTCGTCCAGAGATGGTAAGGCTGATCGTGACCTATGCGACTCCTGAAACATCCGGGCCGACTTACCAGGACGTCTAGTTACCTCCTCCGGTAACTGTAACGCCTCCCTCATGGCTCCAATAAAAGCCTCTGTACGGCTCAAAAGAGAGGCAGAGTGTCCCTGCCGATCCCCCTTATCCGAATCGGACACCTCCCCATCCGAGCTTGAAGGGGAACCCTCCATGCCCGAAATCTCCGAGTCGCTAAGCGGGGAGAAGGCACTGGCCTGTGTCGCTTCCTACCATGAGAGGATCTAGCTGACACCCAATAACCTAGAAGGTCAGAAAGGCCATTAATAGAACGAGTGAGGGCCTCCATTTTGTCATCACTGACACCTCCGACCGCTGCGCTTGATGCCGTCGAGGTCTGTGTGTCAGATACGCGAGACTGATCCTGTAGCGGATCTAGGAGACGGTCCGCACCTCCTGGACCCTGATCGACATGCCCTCACACAGTATATGGCAGGTCAAAAACCTGTCAGCAACTAGAACAGTGTGGTTTTCAAAGGCAAAACGTACGCTGAAGGGTTAAGCTCTTAAAGAGAGAGCTACCCAGCTGTCTCCCAATAAAGGGTTAACCGCCAAAGAAGGGGTTAATGTCGCAGACTCCCACAACCCTTGTGTAATGAAAGGGTGTGCGAGCCCCAGGTGCCTCTTATGAGGTAACAGCTGCAGGACAGAGTTTCAAAGGCATGCCACACTAAACAAGAACGCCAACGAGATCGCTAACATATTGCGCTGGATTGTAACATTGCAATGACCGCCAAAGTCGCTAAGGAGATCGCTAACATTTATGCGTCGTTAATGAGATCGCCCACTGTGGCAGCTACTAGCGACATTAAAAACGATCAAAAAAAAAAATGATCGCAAAATTAAGCGACGCTATTGTGATCGTAGTGGGAGCGTTCCGTGTGACAGTACCTCCTGCGCTGTGGGTGTGAGGGGGTCAAGCTTCTGCCCTGACAGGTGGAAGCGACTCACCCAGCTGGCCGCGGTGTAGTTTTCTTCCTTTCGGTCGGTCGGGGGAAGCGGAGAGTGAGGAGCCCGAGAAGGCCTTCAGTAATGGCCGCCGCGCTAGAGGAGAGAGACCGGAAGAAAAAAAAGGCAGGGAAACCACGCCCCCCGCCGGTTTCAAAAAAAGCGCGCGACTCACTCCGCTCCCGTCCCATGTCCTGCAGGTATCCAATCACCACACATGAATACATGTAGCAGCGGCTGCCGCAGCGGCCGCTGGAGCACTCAAAACACATTAAAATGTGGAGTACTCACCCAGCTGAGCGCCACAGGGACCCCTCAGAGATTTGTGGCGCTGTGCCCGTAGTTTCCCCCCCAGGGCGGGGAACACAGTGACCCCAGAAGCGCGGTTTGCGTCCCCGCCAGGGAAGCAATCCTCATCCCCCAGGGCCGGCAGGGTTCTGCAGGGACCACCTTACAGGGTAATACAGATCCGCCAAGGAGAGGTGGGGGTCCAGCAGCGCTGAGACCCCTGAGACCTCTAGACCACTGGCGGTCCAAGTCTCTGTCCGACTAAATAAAAAAATCTTCTGAGGAGCTGCTTCCAGCAGCGACTATCCTCTGTGACCTCAAATTTTAGACTGGAGAGCTGGAGTAGGAGGAGCCCTATATGCTGGAGGGGCGGTCAACACTTTTTTAATCTGAGGTCTTTCTATCCTATGTGGGCTCCGCCTACCCACTAGTAATGACTAGTGTGTCTCCTTCCTTCATCTGCTGCTGAAATATGTCACACAAAATAGTTAAGAAATAACATTTCCCACATGTCTACTTTTACATCAGCACAATTTTGGAACCAAAATTTTTTTTTCTTAGGAAATTAGAAGGGTTAAAAGTTGACCAGCGATTTCTCATTTTTACAACAAAATTTACAAAGCCATTTTTTTTTAGGGACCACCTCATATTTGAAGTCACTTTGAGGGGTCTATATAGCAGAAAATACCCAAAGTGACACCATTCTAAAAACTGCACCCTCAAGGTACTCAAAACCACATTCAAGAAGTTTATTAACCCTTCAGGTGCTTCACAGGAGCTGAAGCAACGTGGAAGGAAAAAATAAATATAACTTTTTAGCCACAAAAATGATCTATTACAAACTTTTTTTTTATTTTCACAAGGGTAAAAGAAGCAAATGGACAGATAAGGTTGTTGTGCAATTTCTCCTGAGTACGCCAATAGCCAATATGTGGAGGAAAACCACTGTTTGGGCACACGGCAGAGCTCGTAAGGGAAGGAGCGCCGTTTGACTTTTTCAAACTAAAATTGGCTGGAATTGAGATTGGACGCCATGTCGTGTTTGGAGAGCCCCTGATGTGCCTAAACAGTGGAAACCCCCCACAAGTGACACCATTTTGGAAACTAGACCCCCTAAGGAACTTATCTAGATCTGTTGTGAGCACATTGAACCCCAAGTGTTTTCACAAAAGTTTATAATGCCTGGGTCTGAAAAATAAAAAAAACAATTTTCCACAAAAATGATTTTTTAGTCCCAAGGAAACTGGACCCCAAAAGTTGTTGTCCAATTTGTCCTGAGTACGCTTATACCCCATATGTGGGGGGAAACTGTTTGGGCGCACGACAGGGCTTGGAAAGGAAGTAGTAACGTTTTGGAATGCAGACGTTGATGGGGGTCATGTTCCGTTTGCAGTGCCCCAGATGTGCCTAAACAGCGGAAACCCCCACAAGTGACCCATTTTGGAAACTAGACCCCCTAAGGAGCTTATCTAGATCTTTGGTGAGCACTTTGAACCCCAAGTGCTTCACACAAGTTTATAATGCCCGAGCATGAAAATAAAAAAAATCCTATTTTTTTCCCACAAAAATTATCTTTTAGTCACTAATTTTTTATTTTCCCAAGAGTAACAGGAGAAATTGGACCACAAAAGTTGATGTCCAATTTGTCCTGAGTACACTGATACCCCATATGTGGGGGGGAACCACTGTTTGGGCGCACAGCAGAGCTCGGAATGGAAGGAGCACCATTTGACTTTTTCAAACAAAATTGGCTGGAATTGAGATTGGACGCCATGTTGCATTTGGAGAGCCCCTGATGTGCCTAAACAGTGGAAACCCCCACAAGTGACCCCATTTGGGAAACTAGACCCCTAAGGAACTTATCTAGATCTTTGGTGAGCAATTTGAACCCCAAAGTGCTTCACACAAGTTTATAACGTAGAGCCGTAAAATTAAAAAATCATATTTTTTCCACAAAAATGATCTTTCACCCCAATTTTTTTTTTCCAAAGGGTTAACAAGACTCCAAAAGTTATTGTGCAATTTGTCCTGAGTACGCTGATACCCCATATGTGGGGGTAAACCACTGTTTAGGTGCATGGCAGAGTTTGGAAGGGAAGGAGCGCAGTTCGACTTTTTCAACACAGAATTGGCTGGATGCCATGTCGTGTTTGGAGAGCTCCTGATCTGCCTAAACAGTGGAAACCCCCAACAAATGACACCATTTTGGAAATAGACCCCTCAAGGAACTTATCTAGTGCTTCACAGAAGTTTATAACGTACAGCTGTAAAATAAAAATCTTTTTTTTTTTTTTTTTTACAAAAATGATTTTTTCGTCCCCAATATTTTATTTTCACAAGGGTAACAGGAGAAATTGGACCCCAAAAGTTGTTGTCCAATTTGTCCTTAGTACGCTGATACCCAATATGTGGGAGAAAACTACTGTATGGGCACACGTCGGGGCTCGGAAGGGAAGTAGTGACGTTTTGGATTGCAGACTTTGATGGAATGGTCTGAGGGCGTCATGTTGCATTTGGAGAGCCCCTGGTGCACCTAAATAGTGGAAACCCCCCACAAGTGACCCCATTTTGGAAAATAGACCCCACAAGGAACTTATCTAGATGTGTGGTGAGCACTTTGAACCCCGAAGTGCTTCACAGAAGTTTATAACATACAGCCATTGTAGCATTTCGGGGGTTTTAGCTCTAGGATCGCTGTCTGGGTAGACAGAATGGCACGGAAACAGTTCATTCAGACAGCAATTATGGTAAAAAACTGGCCGCAACCAGTTTTATTAAAGTCCACAGCACACAGATAAAACAAAGCATAAACAAAAGACCTAGGCTTGTCTAGCCACTAATTACACTTACATAGCTTTTCCCTTTCTATCAGGAACCCGGCTCTATCAGCCTAGGCCCAAAACAACACATATGATATATGTTACCAGTATGGAGTTTTCCAGATACTCTCCTTATGTCTGAAGGTCCACCCGACGTCCAGACTTGAGAGAGATCCACTCCTATTCAGTAGTCATCATCCTGGAGGTTCACAGAGACACTCCTGTGTCCGGGGTACCTCTAACCCAGACTGAGATAGCTCCCCTCACTTCAGTAATCATCAGCATGGAGGTTCACAGAGACGCTCCTGTGTCCGGGGTACCTCCTGCACCCCGACTGAGACAGCTCCCCTCCTCTTCAGTAATCATCAGCATGGAGGTTCACAGAGACGCTCCTGTGTCCGGGGTACCTCCTGCACCCCGACTGAGACAGCTCTCCTCCTATTCAGTAGCTTATCCGCATGCATTCTCACAGAGACTGCTTCCTTGTGCCAGGACACCTCTCTGTGTCCAGGCTGAAGACAGCTCTAACACTCTTGGCTTATCCGCATGGATTCTCACAGAGACTGCTTCCTTGTGCCAGGACACCTCTCTGTGTCCAGGCTGAAGACAGCTCTAACACTCTTGGAGACTGTTTCTTGTGCCAGGACACCTCCCTGTGTCCAGGCTAAACTAGCTCTCCCTGACTGTGTTTCCAGACACCTATTTCTGGCTTCTTAATTAACAGCTGAGTGGTTACAGGTTTGAGCTGCAAGTATGCACTGAGTGGAAGGTGTAATGACCTTTCTCTACCACCAGGTCTACAAAGCCATACACCTCCCTTATACCAGTCAGCAAAGCACCCAGGTGAAATATACACCCCATCTAACCCACATATTCTCACTGTCTCACACCGTAAAAATAAAAAATCTTTTTTTTTACAAAAATGATTTTTTCGCCCCCAATATTTTACTTTCACAAGGGTAACAGGAGAAATTGGACCCCAAAAGTTGTTGTCCATTTTGTCATGAGTACGCTGATACCCAATATGTGGGAGAAAACTACTGTATGGGTACACGTTGGGGCTCGGAAGGGAAGTAGTGACGTTTTGGATTGCAGACTTTGATGGAATGGTCTGGGGGCATCATGTCACATTTGGAGAGCCCTGATGCACCTAAACAGTGGAAACCCCCCACAAGTGACCCCATTTTGGAAAATAGACCCACATTTTTTTTAAAATGATATTTTTACCCCCAGTTTTTTATTTTCCCAAGGGTAACAGAAGAAATAGGACAAATTGCACAATAACTCTTGGGGTCCAGAGTACACTGATACCCATATGTGGGAATAAACTACTGTTTGGGCGCATGGCAGAGCTCAGAAGTGAAGGAGCACCGTTTGACTTTTTCAATGCAGAATTGGCTGGAATTGAGATCAGACGCCATGTCACATTTGAAGAGCCCCTGATGTGCCTAAACAGCGGGAACCCCCAATTCTAACTCCAACCATAACCCCAACACACCCCTAACCCTAGTCCCAACCCTAACCACAAACCTAACCCTAACACACCATAACCCTAATCCCAACCTAACCCTAATCCTAACTTTAGCCGCAACCCTAACCCTAATGGGAAAATGGAAATAAATACTTTTTTTTAATTTTATTATTTTTCCCTAACTAAGGGGGTGATAAAGGGGGGTTTGATTTACTATTTATAGCGGGTTTTTATGATTGGCAGCTGTCACGCTAAAAGACGCTTTTTATTGCAAAAAGTTTTTGCATCATCACATTTTGAGAGCTAGAATTTTTGCATATTTTGGCCCATAGAGTCATGTGTGGTCTTATTTTTTGCGGGACGAGGTGACGTTTTTATTGGTACCATTTTTGAGCATGTGACCTTTTTTGATCGCTTTTTATATCGATTTTTGGGAGGTTAGAATGAACAAAAATCAGCAATTCATGAATTTCTTTTGGGGGAGGCGTTTATACCGTTCCGCGTCTGGTAAAATTGATTAAAGCGGTTTTATTCTTCGGGTCAGTACGATTACGGCAATACCTCATTTATATAATTTTTTTATGTTTTGGCGCTTTTATACATTAAAACCAATTTTATATAAAAAATAATTATTTTTGCATCGCTTTATTCTGCGAGCTATAACATTTTTATTTTTTCGCTGATGATGCTGTATGGCGGCTCGTTTTTTGCGGGACAAGATGCCGTTTTCAGCGGTACCATGTTTATTTATATCGGTCTTTTTGATCGCGTGTTATTCCACTTTTTGTTCGGCAGTATGATGATAAAGCATTGATTTTTTGCTTTGTTTTTTTTTATTTTTTTTAAGAGGTTCACTAAAGGGGTTAACTAGTGGGACAGTTTTATAGGGGGGGTTGTTATGGACGCGGCGATACCAAATATGTGTACTTTTATTGTTTTTGTTTTTTTATTTGCAGGAAAAAATTAATTTATTGGGGAATATTTTTTTTTTTTATGATTTTTTTGAACAATTTTTATTTTTTTAACTTTTTTACTTTGTCCCAGGGTGGGACATCACAGTATTTTAGCAGATCGCTGGTGTGACAGTGTGCACAGCCCTCTGTCACACCAGCGATCGCTCTGGCATCGCTGCAGGCTTCTCAGTGCCTGCTTACAGCAGGCACTGAGGAAGCCGCCTCCCTGCAGGACCCCGGCGCCATTTGGATCTGGGGACCTGGAGGGAGCACGGACCCTTGGAACAGCGCGACACATCGCGCTGCTCTGAGGGTCTCAGGGGGGCGCGCAGGGAGCCCCCTCCCTGCGCGATCCTCCCCTGTTCCCCCGGTACAACGCGATCATGTTTGATCGCGGTGTGCCAGGGGTTAATGTGCCGGGAGCGGTCCGTGACCGCTCCTGACACATAGTGCCGGGTGTCAGCTGTGATAATCAGCTGACACCCGGCCGCGATCGGCTGCGCTCCCCCCGGGAGCGCGTCCGATCGCTGGGACGTACTATCCCGTCCATGGTCATACGGGCCCAGGTACCATGGACAGGATAGTACGTCGGATGGCAGTAAGGGGTTAATGAAGAAAAAAAATTGACTTTTTTTAAATTTACCAAATGGCTGCAATGAAACAAAGAGTGAAAAATTTAAAGGGGTCTGAATACTTTCTGTACCCAAGGTATCTATCCATACGACTATAATAAGCCGTACATTCCAGAGAGATGTACTTTATGGAACACTGGGCATAAAAAGCCTTTATTTAAACACAAGAATTAAAAGGCTCATTGAGTTTGCCAACAGACATGTGGGATACTCTTCAAATGTATAGAGGAAGATGCTGTGGTCAGATGAGGCCAAAATGGAACCTTTTGGCCAACAAGGTAAACGCTATGTCTTGTGCCAAACCAACACAGCTCATCACCCCAAGAACACCATCTCCAAAGTGTAACATGGTGGTTGCAGCATCGTGCTGTGGGATGTTTTTTGGTAGCAGGGACAGGGAAAACAGTCCAAGTCGAAGGGAAGATGGATGGTGAGAACTACAGTCCAAGTCGAAGGGAAGATGGATGGTGAGAACTACAGGATATTCTTGAGCAAAACCTTTATCAGTCTGTCAGTGATTTGAGACTGGGATGGAGGTTCCCGTTCCAACAAGACAATGACCCAAAGCATACTGCTAAAGCAACACTTGAGTGGTTTAAGTGGAAACATGTAAATGTTTTGGAGTGGCCTAGTCAAAGCCCAGACCTTAATCTAATTGAGAATCTGTGGTCAGATTGCTGTTGACCAGAGGAAACCATCTAACTTGATGGAGCTGGAGAAGTTTTGCCTTGAGGAATGGGCAAAAATCACAATGGCAAGATGTGTAAAGCTCATAGTACTTTGTAGAGCCGCCTTTTTGCAGCAATTACAGCTGCAAGTCGCTTGGGATAAGTCTCTGAGTTTAGGGCCGTGAATAGTTATGCGCACCAAAGTTTTCAGTTATTGTGTCCTATGCGTTGTTTGCTTCACAATAAAAAGAAAACCAAATGTTTACAGCTACATGCATGTTCTTTACATGACCTGATGCAAACCTTAAAAGACCTTAAAAAAAATGAAATTCCAGGGTGAGGAGGGGTGAATAGTTTTGCAAGCCAGTATATACTGTATAAGGAAGGAAGCCTCTTTTGATCTCCTTAAATGGAAGAATACATAAATAAAATTTTGAGAACTCTTTTGCAATTTGTGTATTGATAAAGGCCTCCCAAAGGCTTTTTTGGAATATTATATCCTGTTAAAGAATAGATTAATGAATAGAACCTAATCCACAATCAGTTGGCCCACCAAAGGTGGAGCATGTCAAATATAGTGGGACAATCTCTAAAGCAATTAGTGGGGTACCCAGGGATTACCTGAGCAATACAAGGGGGTTTAAGGGATCACACAGTTAATTATGACTTTGAGGTTTGTTCTAATCATTAAAGTGAACCTGTCACCAGGCTTGGCCGATACGAGTTATGGCCACCGCCTTTCAGGGCTTATCTACAGCATTCTATAATGCTGTAGATAAGCCCCCAATCCAACCTGCAAAAGAAGAAAAATAACTTTTATTATTCTCACCTGCGGGGCGGTTCGTCAGATGGGTGTCCCCTTGGTTGCTTCATGTGGATGACGCATCCCTGCGTCATCCACACAGGCTCCCCGGCATCGCGCTACCTGCTTAGGCGTACTTATCTGCCCAGTTGAGGGCAGAGCAAAGTACTGCAGTGTGCAGGCACCGGGGAAGGTCAGAGAAGCACAGCGCCTGCACACTGCAGTAAATTTTCTCTGCCCTCAACAGGGCAGATAAGTACGACTACGCAGGAGCGCAATGCCAGGGAGCCATGAAGCAAGCAGGAGGGCGGCATCGCAAGAAGATGGGACCAAGAACTGCGACACCCATAGGACCGGACCTCCCCGCAGGTGAGTATAATAAAAGTTATTTTTCTTCTCTTGCAGGTTGGATCGGGGCTTATCTACAGAATTATAGAATGCTATAAATAAACTCTGAAAGGCGGTGTAATGTATGTAGTACAGTTCATATAGCGTCTTGTGCTTGGGTGCGATGAAAACACAGGAGTCACAGGTTTGATATAGAAAAGTCCTGTATTACTTCATACAAGTTGGCAGAAATAGTCACACAGTTTGCAGACACAGAAACAGGAGACACAGCAGGCCAGAGTAATCCAAGCTCAGCAATCACTCTCCAATACAGATTCAGGATCTTCTTCTCTGTTACCGTAAGTCCATGCAAACGTGGGTCTTTCAAAGAGCAGGGTTCAGAGTCCACAAGTGCTTCAGAGTTCCTCAGTAGGAATTGCTGGAGTACAAGGTCCAAGGCTTACAGGAGTCAAGTCACAGGTTCACTGCAGGCTAGATTCTGAAGCACTGATTGCTCAGCTGTGGCTGCTTAAGAAGCAAAGGAGAGAATCAGGGCGGAAACATGCAAGCTGGAAACTCCATTTTGACTGAGGGCAAGATAGCTGCAGCAAGACAGAAAGTAAAATGGCTGACGAACAAACTGAGTTTCAGGAATATATACATAGAACCTTACAGGCGGTGGCCGTAACTTATATTGGCCAAACCTGGTGACAGATTTGCTTTAAAGTATTGGGAATGCCTTTGGTGGAGGAGGTTCAAATCTGTAACCATTAATCTTCAGTTAGGGTATATCCTATCCTTTTTGAAAATGAGTCATTCCAGGTCAAGTGGACCAGTGGTCCCCACTCGACCGTCTCCGATTTTGCTGAAAATTTATAAGGATGTACATGTATGTTTGAAAAGAGGTTCTGTAAATTTTTAGGGACAGATCTCAAATACATTGGGCACTGTTGACCTTTCACCGGGAGGTTCCACCAAGCTTGCGGCTTCAGCTAAGAGGATTTTGCAAACTTTGGCGCATAGCAATTAGAGTTCTATACTGGCTATGATGCTGAAATTTGGCATACTAGCTCAACGTTTGCTGCTAAACACGATAAAATTATTACCGGCTATGACAAAACAATATTTCGGCCGCAATTTTGTGACAAAGTAGCTTGTAAAACGCGTTGCATAAAATTTATGCCAAACTTTGCCCATATATAACTCAAGACCAAAAACCAATAGTAACTGGTTCTTTGCCCTGTACACCAAACATCTACATGACTTTGCATTGCTGCAATATCACGGTCAAACCATATGTATTTGTGGAAATATTCACACCCACATATGATGAAAAACTTAAAAAAAACGAATTTTACCTATTTTTAGGTCAAATTTCTCAAAAAGGGTACCCCTAAAATATATTAATTCTGATATCATTAGAAAGAGCACATTTTTCTCTACAAGGATCATTGTTTTTTTTTTTTTGGAGTCTCTCAGTTTAAGAAAAGAAAAATGCCACTGAACATGGTGTTATTTATTAATAAGCAATGAATGGTAACTGCACTATTCAAACCCTTGCGTTGATCCATGGTCGTTATACCACAACCAATTCACTAAGAATTGGTATTATAATCCTATTAAGAATTGTAATAATGCTGTCTTTCGAGAATTGGCAGTCCCATCGCCTAGGAGCCATGGCCGATAGCCGTGCAAGGCCAGCCGCGGGCGGTCTCTTTATCGCAGGTTCCGAAGCCTGAGGGTGGGTGTCTTTGCCTAGGATCCCAAGCCTAATATTTGGTATCTTTTGTTGGTTCCCAAGCCATAATGTTCAGTCTAAGTGGTCTGGAATTGTGGCTGAATTTGCAACATAATCGGTTCAGAGAAGCTGTATTGTCGGCCCATTGCTGTTGCAGCTGGTGCTGGAATTATTGCAATGATTGACTGCTCGGGAATCCAGCATGTATCATTTCTCACAGGCCAGTGAAAGAAGCTAGCTGGTCCATGAGGATGCATAAAATTTATTAATGCATCATGGTCGTCGACTGAAATTTCAGAAATATTTCCAATCCACCAGTTCCTATCGTAAATGCAGGCAATGTATTGCCCTGGCTGGAGGTTTGCAATTGGCACAAAAGGCATTTCTGATCTGACAGATCTATCTACATGGGCAATGAAAGATGATGGGTCATTTGACACCCTTGAAATGCGAATCTTTTTGTCATCAATTGGCACAAACTGGTGATTTTCTCTTGTTCCAGCAATTGTATGTCCATCTTTGAACCTTTCCTCTTGAACTACCCGTATTTCGTCAATTTTTTCTTTTGGAACAAAAAAAAATTTGATTCCATGCAGTTGCTCGTTGCAAAAGTTGAATAAATCCACCGGGGTCAGTATTTGGTTTTCAGTTGGGCGTTGAAGACTGGCACGAGCTGCCAACCTCTTTGCTGTCCCTCCAATCCCATCACAGGGCGACTTTCCATGACTGGTACCAAAAAAATTCCATTCAGCGCTGATATTGAAATCAGCATTGTGGTGGCACAAGTTGAGAAAATTTTTGTACTGGGCTGCAGATCCATCGCTGAAGTAGTGGATATGACGAATCCCATAGATGAGAGTCTTGAGATACTCCACAATTACTGTTAAGAAAGTGTGGACTTCAGCTGTGTCATGTGGTGAGCAATCACTGATTATGCACAAGCTGATGTTCTGCGCAGCTTCACCATTTAACTCCTTGAAGTAAATTACAAATGGGTGTACTGTAGCTTGACTATTTTCCCAGTGGAAACCTTGAATGGCATTTTGAACAATAAATGAGTAATTTTCAGCAAAGTCCATAAGGATCACAAGCTCTCCAGGTCTCAGATTTTCCTTCAACGATTTCAAATAGCTACTTTGATGCTTGGCGATGTAGTGATGGCTACAAAGTTTAGAAATTTTCAAAACCAATTCTTCAATGAAATCTTCTATAGTCAGTTGTTTGGTATCAAGCGTGTCTCGATCAGTGTGAATCCATTGTTTGAACTCAATATATCTTCAGGGTCACTGTTGACAAACACATTGACTAGAAATTCTTTTAAAACTTCAGGACCCGGCATTTATCACAACTGCCAAGCATACAGTCCTTGGATTCAATTCCACAGACCATTTTGCATATGAGCTCTTTGTAGTCATTATTGATTGGGCATGCTGCAAGCATTAGTTTGACATTTTGGTGAATGGTACACACACAACGGAATGTGTTCCAGCAGATCCAACGGTTACGCACCACTTTGGCCGAAGCTCACAAAACTTGGAAAATCCAATTTCAGGGCCATTCCGATCCCGATAGGCAACAAACATTTCCCTCTTATTGCTCAGTAATAGTCGCTTTTGCATCTGCTTTTTTCTCTGCTATTCGCACTGATACATAGTCTTTTTTACCAGGCACATTCGACTGAATTCATCATCCTCAAAAAAAATGCCTGCACTGTTATGTTTCGGTAGCTGAGGAGTGCAGGCAAAAAAGGCAAAATACCAGAGCAGTTGGAATCTATGAGATTGCAGTACCCTGACTAACCACAACTAGAGGCAGCCGTGGAGCGTTCCTACATTGGTCCTAGACGCCTCGTCACAGCCTGAGAAACTAACTACACCTAAAGATAGAAATAGGAAAGCTATCTGCCCCGGAGCAGAACCCCAAAGATAATAGAAAGCCCCCAAACATGTAATGGCGGTTAGACAAGAAGAAATACAGACACAGACAGAAAATAGTATGAGCAAACGTTGGGGCCCAAACTAACTAAATAGAAAAGGATAGGAAGGGTACTTACTGCAATCCAGAAAACCCTGAAAAAGCACCAACTCTACTAATTTCAAAAACACCTGAGATCACACGACCTCTACCACCTAAATTAGTTCTCTGGTGTAACAAAATCAAAACAGCAGCCACTGAAAAAAACTGGAAAAAGCAAAGTACAAACATCAGTGGCTGAAACTAAACTGAGAGGGCAAAAGCCCCCGGAGGGGACCCTGAAGGCCCCCACAGAAGTGCAGGACAAAATGCAAAAATCAAGCACAAAAACAAAATAAGAAATGTCTTATCTGTAGCAGGAGATGCAGACACGACACAGCAGGCTACAAAGGAAACTGGAATCAAGGATTCAGACCAGAACAATTGATCACCGGCAACCCTGATGGGAAAGTGACTCCCTTATATAAGACCATCAGTAACACCTGATTCCCAATCCTCACAATCTCACATCTTCACTGACGACACACCGCTTGTAACCACCAGAGGGAGCCTCTGCTCAGAACTCATCCCAACCCACTCACAACAGTACCCCCCCCTTGAGGAGGGGTCACCGAACCCTCATTTGAGCAACCAGGTCGGTCAGGATGAGTTCTATGGTACGCACGGATAGTCTCCTAGCATGGATGTCCGAAGCAAACACCCAAGAATTGTCTTCCTGACATAACCTCTCCACTTAACCAAATACTGGAGTTTCGTCTAGAAAAACGAGAATCTAATATTTTCTCAACCACATACTCCAGATTGCCCTCAACCAAAACAGGGTCAGGAGGCACAGCAGCAGGAACCACTGGCTCAACAAACCTCTTCAACAAGGACTTGTGGAACACGTTATGGATCTTAAATGTCCCTGGAAGAAGCAAACAAAAGAAACAGGATTAAGAATCTCTATGATCTTATAAGGTCCAATGAACCTAGGCTTAAATTTAGGAGATGCTACTCTCATAGGAATATTCTTTGAGGACAACCAGACCAAGTCACCCACTTTAAAACCGAGGACCATCAGTCCTATGCCGGTTAGCAAACCGCTGGGCCCTCTCCTGAGAGAGGGACAACCTCTCCACTACCTGGTCCCAAATCTGTTGCATACGCTCCACAACAGAGTCAACACCTGGACAGACAGAAGCCTCCGTCTGTCCTGAAGAAAATCGAGGGTGAAACCCAGAATTACAGAAAAACGGAGACATCAAGTGGCAGAGCTAGCCCTATTATTAAGAGCAAACTCAGCCAAAGGCAAAAAAGAGACCCAGTCATCCTGATCAGCAGACACAAAGCATCTTAGATAAGTCTCCAATGTCTGGTTTGTTCTCTCAGTTTGACCATTGGTCTGAGGATGAAATGCCGAGGAGAAAGACAATTGAACACCCAGTTTAGAACAAAAAGTCCTCCAAAATCTGGAAACAAACTGGACTCCTCTGTCAGACACTATGTTCTCAGGAATGCCGTGTAAACGAACCACGTGCTGAAGGAACAACGGCACCAATTCAGAGGAGGAAGGCAACTTAGGTAATGGCACAAGATGTATCATCTTAGAAAACCTATCACAAATCACCCAGATGGCGGTCATTCTCTGAGAAACAGGAAGGTCAGAAATGAAATCCATAGAGATATGGGTCCATGGTCTCTTGGGCACAGGCAATGGCATCAACAAACCACTAGAGCGAGAGCAAGGCTTGGAGCGAGAGCAAGTCCCGCAGGACTGCACAAATTCCCTGACATCACGAGACAAGGTAGGCCACCAAAAGGACCGACTAACCAAGTCTCTGGTACCAAAAATTCCGGGATGCCCAGCCAACGCGGAACAATGAATCTCAGACATCACACTCTTTTTCCACTGGTCCGGGACAAACAATTTTCCAGCAGGGCAGCGCTCGGGCCTATCCTCCTGACACCCCTCCAGAGCAAGTCTCAAATTAGGTGAGATGGCGGAAAGAACTACACCCTCTTTCAAAATAACAGAAGGATCAGATAACTCAGGAGAGTCCGCAAGGAAGCTCCTCGAGAGGGCATCCGCCTTAACATTCTTAGTGCCAGGAAGAAAGGAAACCACAAAATTAAAACGTGTGAAAAACAAGGCCCACCTGGCCTGTCTAGGATTGAGTCGCTTGGCAGATTCCAGATAAACCAGATTCTTATGGTCAGTAAGGACCACCACCTGATGTTTGGCTCCCTCCAGCCAATGTCTCCACTCTTCAAAAGCCCACTTCATGGCCAATAACTCCCGATTACCCACGTCATAATTACGTTCAGTAGGAGAAAATTTTCGAGAGAAAAAGGCACAAGGGTTACTTTTAGAGGTCTCTGGATCTTTTTGGGACAAAACGGCACCTGCCCCAATTTCAGAGGCATCAACCTCCACCTGAAATGGCAGAGAAACATCAGGCTGCCGTAGAACAGGAGCAGAAGTGACTCTCTGCTTAAGTTCCTGAAATGCAGAGACTGCCTCAGGAGGCCAATTCGCCACATCAGAACCCTTTTGGTCAAATCAGTTAATGGTTTAACAATAACCGAGAAATTACCAATAAATTTACGATAAAAATTGGCAAAACCCAAAAATCTTTGAAGAGCCTTTAATGAAGTAGGTTGGACCCAATCACAGATGGCCTGAACCTTGACCGGGTCCATTTCAATAACAGATGGGGACAAAATGAATCCCAGAAATGAGATCCTCTGTACGCCAAAAAGACACTTTGATCCCTTCACATACAGAGCATTCTCTCTCAAAATCTGGAATACAGTTCGAACATGTTTCACATGAGAGTCCCAGTCATTAGAAAAAATCAAGATATCATCCAAATAAACAATCAGAAATTTATCCACAAAATCCCTGAAAATGTCATTCATGAAGGACTGGAAGACAGAAGGAGCATTAGTGAGCCCAAAGGGCATCACAAGGTACTCAAAATGCCCCTCCGGGGTATTGAATGCCGTCTTCCATTCATCCCCGTGCTTAATGCGAATAAGGTTATATGCCCCCTGAGGTCAAGCTTGGTAAACCAAGTAGCGTTTTTCACCCTGGAAAACAGGTCAGAAATCAAGGGTAACGGGTATTGATATTTCACAGTAATATTGTTCAAAAGACGATAATCAATACACGGCCTTAATGAACCATCCTTTTTGGCCACAAAGAAAAAACCGGCACCTAAGGGTGAAGAGGATGGTCTGATATGACCCTTCTCCAATGACTCCTTGATATAAGACCGCATAGCGTCATGTTCAGGTACAGACAAGTTAAAAAGGCGACCTTTAGGGAATTTACTACCAGGCACTAATTCAATAGCGCAGTCATAGCTCCTATGGGGAGGCAAGGATGCAGATTTACTTTCGCTAAATACATCAGAAAAATCAATCAAAAAGTCAGGAACATCCTGAGCCTGGGGGAGGCAGAAAAAACAGGAGTGTTGGTATTAACACATTGGCAGCCCCAACTGGTTACAGACACAGATTTCCAATCCAAAACAGGATTATGAGACTGTAACCAAGGGAAACCCAGTACGATAATATCATGCAGATTATACAGAACCAAAAATTTGCAGCACTCTTGATGATCAGGTTCAACCCTCATTATCACCTGAGTAGAGAACTGAGGTTTATTCTCAGCCAAAGGGGTAGAATCGATCCCCAGTAGGGGAATAGACTTCTGTAGGGGTATCAAGGGAAACCCACAACGTTTAGCAAAATCATAATCCATCAGGTTAATAGCTGCTCCAGAATCAACGAAAGCCTGAGCAGAAAATGAGGACAGAGAGCATATCAGAGTGACAGGTTAATAAAAACTTAGTCTGAACACTACCCAAGACAACTGAGCGTGCAAAACGTCTTCCCCGCTTAGGGCAGACTGAAATAGCATGAGAGGCATCACCACAGTAGAAACATAACCCATTGCGCTTTCGAAACTCATGACGCTGTGCCCCAGACACCACTCTATCACACTGCATGGATTCAGAAGCAGGTTCACAAGGCAACACTATTCCACGCATACTTCTCCGCTCACGCAAACGTCTGTCAATTTGAATCGCTAATGACATAGAATCATTGAGACCAGAGGGGACAGGGAATCCCACCATAACATCCTTTACATTATCAGACAGACCCTTCCGAAAAAGGGCCGCCAAAGCGTCGTCATTCCACTTGGTCAGGACTGCCCACCTACGGAATCTCTGACAGTATAACTCAGCGTCATCAAGCCCCTGATTTAATGCCAACAAGGCTTTTTCAGCTTGATCAGTGACATTAGGCTCATCGTACAATAACCCCAAAGCCTGAAAAAATGCATCAACATCACTCAAAACAGGATCCCCAGGTGTCAGGGAAAAAGCCCAATCCTGAGGATCGCCGCGCAGGAGAGAGATGACAATTTGAACCTGCTGCGCTGCGTTCCCTGAGGACTTAGATTTTAAGGCAAAAAACAATTTACAATTATTTTTGAAATTCTGAAAGTTAGCTCGATCCCCTAAAAACAAATCTGGCATGGAATCCTAGGTTCCACAACAGGCAACCTAGCAAGATATGCAGCAATACTCTGAACCTCAGTGGCAAGCTGATCCACACGGCCAGACAACTGTGCAAGCTCCATTGAGAGAAAAAATCCTCCCCAGCACCCAGAGATACAGAGGGAAAAAAAAAAAATGCAACAGAAAAGTATCTCTGACAACTCTGACAACCGTTTTTTCTTTCACAAATTTTTTCCCTTCTGTGAGTACCATACAATTTTAAATTTTAGGCCGGTGATACTGTTATGTTTCGGTAGCTGAGGAGTGCAGGCAAAAAAGGCAATACACCAGAGCAGTTGGAATCTATGAGATTGCAGTACCCTGACTAACCACAACAACTAGAGGCAGCCGTGGAGCGTTCCTACGTTGGTCCTAGACGCCTCGTCACAGCCTGAGAAACTAACTACACCTAAAGATAGAAATAGGAAAGCTATCTGCCCCGGAGTAGAACCCCAAAGATAATAGAAAGCCCCCAAACATGTAATGGCGGTTAGACAAGAAGAAATACAGACACAGACAGAAAATAGTATGAGCAAACGTTGGGGCCCAAACTAACTAAATAGAAAAGGATAGGAAGGTTACTTACTGCAATCCCAGAAAACCCTGAAAAGCACCAACTCTACTAATTTCAAAAACACCTGAGATCACACGACCTCTACCACCTAAATTAGTTCTCTGGTGTAACAAAATCAAAACAGCAGCCACTGAAAAAACTGGAAAAAGCAAAGGTACAAACATCAGTGGCTGAACTAAACTGAGAGGGCAAAAGCCCCCGGAGGGGACCCTGAAGGCCCCCACAGAAGTGCAGGACAAAATGCAAAAATCAAGCACAAAAACAAAAAGAAAAAAATGTCTTATCTGTTAGCAGGAGATGCAGACACGACACAGCAGGCTACAAAGGAAACAAGAATCAAGGATTCAGACCAGAACAATTGATCACCGGCAACCCTGATGGGAAGGTGACTCCCTTATATAAGATCAGTCAGTAACACCTGATTCCCAATCCTCACAATCTTCACAATCTTCACTGGACAGACCAGCACCGCTTGTAACCACCAGAGGGAGCCTCTGCTCAGAACTCATTCCAAGCCCACTCACAACACTGCACCTTTTTCTTCACTTCCTCAGAAACTTTCTTGCCACACTTGATTCTAGGTAAGGCTAAGATCCCATGTTCACATTTAAGCTTTCGAGCTTGTTTGACCATTCGTTCAGAGACACCGAATTCGTCTGATATAGCCTTAATGGACCAACTTTTAGGTGCCAATGTCAAGATTTGGACCTTTTCTGCCCGACTGGACACCTGCAGCTTTTGCTTCAAATCTGCCAAAAGGTGATTGTAATCCAGACACATTTTGCACTGTGCTGTTTTTGTTTGCTCAATGTCTTTCGGCTCAAGCCCTCCAATTGAAGCAATCTTGCTAGAAAATGCATTTTGTACCTGGCTTATCTTTCTCCTTGCATATCCAAGTGAATCCCTCTGGCTTACCCGTGGATATTTCAGAGGAGAGATGCCAATGGATGTTAAGCTTGAATTTAGACTTTCAGGAGAAAATTCCATTCCATCTGGATCTGATTCAGAGCAAACTGGATCAGCTGATTTTTTCCTGTTAGCAAATTCTTTTTGACATGATGCACACATCTTCTGGCCAGGCTTCACATCATTCTTTGTAAATTCGTTCAACTGGTCAGCTGCTAACAAATTGATAGCTCGCAAATTCTTTTTGGTGTTATGACCTTTCCTCCCAAAAGGATTGCAACACGATTTTTGCAAATGCTCATATTTGGTCAAGAATGAAGCTTCATGGTGTAAACAGATTTGTGAATGTTCGTCAAAATTTAGTCCCATCGTCGACGCAGCAATTTCTGTTCATCCAATCCAAAGCTTGTAAACAATTTCAACTCATCCTTGCTATGGGTGAATGTCTTAAGGTGGCACTTCGAATTGTTCGCAAGGCCGATAGAGCAGTGGGCCGATTCTTCATCAATTTCATTCTCCATCGCTAAAAAATAAATATATGCATTAAAATTTAACAATAGTCAATAACTTTTCATAAACAAAAAGGTTTATAGGTTTTTGATTATAATAGACATTGCTAGCAACAATACAACTCTGTAACATGTGATAAGAATCTGAAAATCAAACACAAAATCAATGCATTACACGCATTAATAACACCATGTTCAGTGGCATTTTTCTTTTCTTAAACTGAGAGACTCCAAAAAAAACACAATGATCCTTGTAGAGAAAAATGTGCTCTTTCTAATGATATCAGAATTAATATATTTTAGGGGTACCCTTTTTGAGAAATTTGACCTAAAAATAGGTAAAATTCGTTTTTTTTTTAAGTTTTTCATCATATGTGGGTGTGAATATTTCCACAAATACATATGGTTTGACCGTGATATTGCAGCAATGCAAAGTCATGTAGATGTTTGGTGTACAGAGCAAAGCACCAGTTACTATTGGTTTTTGGTCTTGAGTTATATATGGGCAAAGTTTGGCATAAATTTTATGCGACGCGTTTTACAAGCTACTTTGACACAAAATTGCGGCCGAAATATTGTTTTGTCATAGCCGGTAATAATATTTTGTGTTTAGCAGCAAAAGTTGAGCTAGTATGCCAAATTTCAGCATCATAGCCAGTATAGAACTCTAATGGCTATGTGCCAAAGTTTGCAAAATCCTCTTAGCTGAAGCCGCAAGCTTGGTGGAACCTCCAGTGAAAGGTCAACAGTGCCCAATGTATTTGAGATCTGGCCCTAAAAATTTACAGAACCTCTTTTCAAACATACATGTACATCCTTATAAATTTTCAACAAAATCGGAGAAGGTCGAGTGGGGACGATTTTTAAAACTGGTCCACTTGATGTGGAATGACCCAAATGTAGATTAAATATGTACGGAAGGGGTCATGAATAAAATTAGAATGTAGTAAAGTGATTATACTAAAGACCACTTGATTACCAAAACATGATAAATTACATTTACAAGTTGGCTGCACTGCTGGAAAGAAGTCTCTTGTTGTGGTGTTATTTGAAGGCTCTTTAACCCCTTTCAGACGTTGGGCGTAATAGTATGCAAAAGTCGAAATCCCTCCCTTTGATGTGGGCTCTGGCACTGAGCCCACATCTTTCCTGGCACATGTCAGTTGTTTTTTGATTTTGATTGCGCTACTGTGCACCATAGTACACCAACCAAGCAAAAAAGGCAACACAAACAAGGGTTAATAGAAAACTCCAGGCAGACAAAATATTCACTCACATATAACAGAGGAATGCATCGGGGTGTGAAGGTAGGGGAATAAACCAAAACAGAGAAGGATAAGGAATTACCACACATACAAACCAAGAAGCAGTCACTAATAACTCCTTCAACTCTCCTTCTCATACCTACTCCTCTCCCTCCGTTAGCCATGCAGCAATAAAGCTAGCTCTGACAAGGACTAGTAACAGAGCCCAGATTATAAAAGGAAAAGGAGTGGCTAACTGAGCACAGCTGTGAGCACAGGGATTTCCAACATGGCTGATTAACCCCTGTTCTGCCAGAAGAAATAAACACATTTAAAATGAAGGAGAAGTGCTTCTTCTCAGTGCCAGAGTAGGATAAATAAGATGCTGCAGTCTTCTGGCTCCACACTGTCTCGGTAACCCTGTGACAGACGAGAAACAAGATCCACAATAGCCTTGCTACCTGGGTGACCTGTGAGAACTGAGTGATGATGTTCTCCTAAAATTTTTAAAACTAAAAAAAGAAATGGCACAAAAAATTTCCCTGAGGGACAGGAAGCAGGAGCGTCCCTCTGAACTTTCAATACCTCACCCCCAAGATCTGAACATATGGCAGAAATAACCACTCTCTCACAGAATAGGAACAGAGTCCTCAGTGCTACATCCCTCGGGAAACTGCAGGAATAGGCATCAGGCTTGATGTTTTTAACCCCAGGACTATAAGTGACAAAGAAATTAAACCTAGTAAATAATGAAGACCACCTAGCTTGTCTCGGAGTGAGACGTTTTGTGAATTCTAAATACAACAAATTTTTATGGTCAGTAATCACCATGACAGGGTGAGTTGCTGCCTCCAGAAAATGATACCATTCCTCAAAGGCCAACTTAATGGCCAAACATTCTCTATTATCAATGTCATAATTTCTTTTGGCGGGTGACAGTTTCTTTGAGAAGTGCACAGGTGCCACTTCCCAGGAGATGAGCCCTGTGATAAAACGGCCCCAATCCACACCTCAGCTGCGTCCACCTCCAAAAACTGCTGCAAACATCAGGCTGAATGAGTACTGGAGCTGAGGAGAAATATTCTTTTAGAGAATTAAATCCCTGATGGTAAAGGGTCAGACCCATCAAGAAAATCTGTACCCTTTTCGGTCATGTCTGCTAGATAACAGAAGATATCATTGATAAAATGTTGAAAAAACAGCAGGGTCATTAGTCAGACCAAATAGCATGACAAGGTTTTCAAAATGCTCTTTAGGGGTCTAAAACACCATTTTCCACTCATCCCCTTTTTGGATTCTAATCAGATTATAGGCCCCCCCTAAGGTCCAACTTGGAGAACCACTTTGTTACAACAATCTGATTAAACAAATTCTGAATGAGTGTAAGGGATGAAGGGTCTTGGATGGTAATCCGATTTAACTCCTGAAAATCCAAACAAGGATGCAGACCTCAATCTTTTTCTTGACGAAAAAGAAACCTGTAGCAATGGGGGAAGAGAAAGATCTGATGTGCCCCTTGCAAGACTTTCTGCAATATTCTCCTTCATAGTCTGTCTTTCAGGGCCTGAAATATTGTATAACCTGATCTTGAGAAGTTTTACTCCAGCGAGCAAGTTAACGGGACAGTCATAAGCCCAGTGAGAAGGCAATTCTTGGCACCCCTCTTTAGAGAATACATACTCAAAACCAGACAGAAAAGGGGGTAGGGTTTTGGTGGAGACGATAGATAGATGGATACTAAGACACAGAAATCACTCCACTCAGCTATTTCACTAGACTGACAATCTGCAACGAGGTTATACATAAGTAACCACGGTAGACCCAGTACATTGGGAGTAGGAAGACCTTCAAGCACATAGCAGGAAATGCCTCCTTTATGAAGGACCCCAATGTGAAGACCCAAATTATGCACCACTTATGTGAAACACCCCTGACCAAGAGGTGGAGAATGAATAGAAAGTATGGGGATGGGTGTTGCCGGAACACTACACAAGATAAACCATGAGTTTGAGCAAATCAAGCATCCACCATATTGTCCCTTGCCCCACTACCCAAATGAATAGACATGCTTTCAGTTTTCGCACTAACACCAACACATGCAGGTAAGACAAACTGGGAGATACCCATAGAGGAAATGTAAACACCCAGGTGGTAATCCTCCACCCAACCTGGGGTCAAACATTTTCTGCTGGTTTCTTTAGTTTAACTGCAGAGGGACAGAACCCAATGAAGTGACCTCTCTGACCACAAAAGAAACAAACCCCCATTCTGCGGTGGAACAATGTAGGTTCGGACCGAACTGATGTCTCCCCAACTGTATAGGTTCATCAGGATTCACAGGGGAGCTCTCCCCCCAAAGGGTGTACTGTTGGGGGAGTGATCTTCACAGGTCTATCTCTAAGGCGTCTGTCAATCAAGATGACTGAGGCCATGGTGGCCTCCAAGGACGCAGTAGTTTCATACAGGACCAAGGCATCCTTTAGCCTTCTGACAGGCCCTGACAAAACTGGCTTTTGAGGGCCAGATCATTCCACCTGGTGTCAGTGGCCATTCTCTGGAACTCAGAAGAAAACTGGCCAATCCGCCTGCTGGAACTTGTGTACTTTAGACTCAGCAAGGAAGACTTGGTCAGGATCTTCATAGATGAGGCCTAAGGCCGAAAAAATTCACCGAAAAGGCCCAGGATTGTGGATCCCCTTGAAGTAGGGAGACAAAAATCCCCACCCGTTGTTCCTAAACTCCCAGAGGAATGAGGACGTAGCCTGAAATACAGTTTACAGGCTTCCCTAAAATCCATCAACTTATCCCATCCTCCAGAGAGCTGGTACGGGAGGTCCATCTTGGGTTCAGGCTGAGGTTGGATGACTGTTGAGACTCCCAGACCTGCAGTTTGCTGTTGTTGGTGTACAACTAAAGACTGCAGATCTGTCACCTTCAAAGACAGAATCTGCATTTGTTTTGACAGTTCCGCAACCGGATCCATGTTGGGATCAGGAAAAAATATGTGGCAAGCTATTAATGTTACACTGTAGGAAACCAGGGGCAGAGGGACCCTATACTGTCCCTTAATTTAGCGGAGTCCTAGTTTATCCTAACCCCAGAGTTATCCCTAAAGGTGGAGATGCCTTGGTGTTCCTACAAAATACTAAGTGGCTCCGACCCTCCCCCCCACGGGAGGAAAGGGGAAGGAGTGAAGGGGTAAGCACAAGCTGGACAAACAGGTGGAAAACAAGGCATAATTAAGGGGCAAACACACAAGATAAAATATGAAGGGGAAATGGGTGCACAGTAAAGAGGTAGAAAAGCAACACGAAAAAAAATGCCAAAAGGAGAGGATATAGGTATTCACAACAAACTGCATGCACCAATCTCAAAATAACTAAAAGTGACTACCCAGACCAGTTTCTTCAATGAAGCCAGGAACAGAATGAAGATTCTATTGCTCGCTTGGAGGGAAGCCTGGCACAGGTTTATATAACGGAAGGGTGTGGTTCCAATAAGGCCTCTTTCACACATCCATTGTGCGCCCTCCGGCGCCCTCCGGCATTTTTTTGTCCAACCGCATCCGGCGTAATGTAATGCCGGATGCGTTTTTTTTTCCATTGACTAACATTAGTGCCGGATGGCGCCGCATGTCCCTGCGGCACGTCCGATTTTTGCCGGATTCGGTGTCTGGTCGCCGTCCGGAAAAATCGTTGCATGTCACGTTTTTTGTCTGCGGCGAAAAAGCAGACAAAAATTTTACAATGAAAGTCTATGGACGCCGCAATGCGCCGCATCCGGCAAGAGCCGGATCCGGTAGCCGCATCCAGTTTTTTAATTGAGATACCAGCCCACAGCAAACAGATACCAGCCCTCAGCAAACATATAAAAAAGCATGCAGTGGGACATCAGACACATGCACATGACCAAGAGCCAGAGCCACAACCAGAGAGACGCAGCCACCAGAGAGACGCAGCCACCTGAGAAACGCAGCCAGAGAGACTCGCAGCCAGGATCCGCAGCATGGAGCGCCAGGAAAACAGACGGTAAATATGAGACCCCCCAACCCAAAATTTACAATGCATATGTCACCAATGCTGTGTGAGCTACTGCATTTTTTTGGCACCCTGGTACATTTTCAAATTCATGTTTTTTCTGTGATGGGGTTGGTTCCCCTGGTACTGTACAAAATTAAATTTCCGATGATGGGGTGGGTCCCCCTGGTAGTGTTTAAAATACGTATGTTTGGGAACTTATATTGTGTATCCCCTGCTACTGTTGTGAATGTGTTTAATTGATAATGTGGATCTACTGGTACTGTTTTTTTGCTGTGATGTGCTTGGTCTCCCTGCGACAATGTGAAATGTGGATGTATTTGTGTATCATAATGTTGATTTAAATTTTTTTTTTTTTTGGGCCTGTGATGTGGTTGCTTGTCCTGCTACTATCTGAAATGTGCATGTTTTTAGTATCATAATGTTGATCTAGTGTTTCATTGTTTTTAAAAAAAATTTTGGGGCCTGTGACGGTTTTTCTCCTCATGCTGCTATGTGAAATGTGCATTTTTGTTGTTATCATAATGCTGATGTAGTGGGTTTTTTTTTAACCTTTTTTTTGGCCCTGTGATGCTTTATCTACTCATGCTGCTATCTGAAATTTGCATGTGTTTAGTATTCTAATGTTGATCTAGTGTTTTATTTTTTTTCAATGTTTTTTTTACGTCTCTGATGGTTTATCTACTCATGCTGCTATCTGAAATTTGCATGTGTTTAGTATCATAATGTTGATCTAGTGTATTTTTTTTTTACATTTTTTTTTTGGGGCCTGTGACGGTTTATCTCCTCATGCTGCTATGTGAAATGTGCATTTTTTTGTTATCATAATGCTGATGTAGTGTTTTTTTTTTTAAACTTTTTTTTTGGCCCTGTGATGCTTTTGCTACTCATCCTGCTATCTGAAATGTGCATGTGTTTAGTATCATAATGTTGATCTAGTGTTTTGTTTTTTTTAATTTTTTTTTTTGGGGCCTGTGACGGTTTATCTCCTCATGCTGCTAGGTGAAATGTGCATTTTTTTCTTATCCTAATGTTGATCTAGTGTTTTATTTTTTTTCAAAGTTTTCTTTTTGCCTGTGACGGTTTTTCTCCTCATGCTACTATCTGAAATGTGCATGTTTTAGTATCATAATGTTGATCTAGTGTATTTTTTTTTTATATTTTTTTTTTGGGGCCTGTGACGGTTTTTCTACTCATGCTACTATCTGAAATGTGCATGTTTTTAGTATCAGAATGTTGATCTAGTGGTTTTTTTTTTTTTTTTTTTTGGTGGATCGGGTGGTTCCCCCTGGTACTGTATTGTGTTTTTTTTTTTTGGCAGGGATAGGGTTTCCCCCTGGTACTGTTTATGGCTACAATTAATGATGGCATGTTGTGTTCGTTAAAACATAAAGCTCAATAATGTCCATGTTTGAATGTTATATTTTAAAACAGGGACAATCAATACATATAAACACAATTCCTTTTTGTCTGTTTATTCCACAGCAGAAGAATTGATGCTGCAGATGAAAGGGCGCAGGAGATCCTGGATGCTAGGAGGCAAGCGAGTAGAAAGTAAATATGACATCCCCCATTTCCCTAAAAATTACATGTTTGTTTTTCTCTTTCAGCCAGGGACAAGGAATCCACATACAGTATATTCACTGTCCCTTTTTGTGTCCTTATTCAACAGCAGAAGACGTCAACGAGAGGCGGCGGCGGCTGAAGCACTACTTCAATAGAGGGGAGGAGAGGACCTCCAAGCTAGGAGGATAGCCTGCAGAAAGTAACTATTACATCCCCCATTTTGCTCTAAATTACATGTTTGTTTTTCTTTCAGCCATGGACAAGGAATAGTAAATTCACAGTCCCTTTTTACTCAACAGCAGAAGACGGCAACAACAAGCGGCAGTGGAGGCGGCGGCAGAGAGACGAGAGGAGGAGAGGCGGGCTAGGAGGGAAGCCAGCAGAAAGTAAATATTACATCCCCCATTTCCCTAAAAAATTACATGTTTTTCTCTTTCAGCCAGGGACAAGGAATATAGAAATATATTCACTGTCCCTTTTTGTTTCTTTCTTCCACAGCAGAGACCGTCAAACAGCTGCTGCAGCTGCCGCAATGGCGGCGTTGGCAGAAGAAGCAGCGGCGTCAGCAGCAGCAGCGGCAGCAGCAGCAGCATCGCCATCTCCTCCCTCCCAGCCAGAGCCAGAGTGTGACACATCTTCTTCTGGGAGCCCTCCTACCCATCGTCAGCAATTGGCGGTAAAAATATCTATTTTTTTTCTATCCACAATCCATCTGTGGGCTATATGTCTTGATTGTCTTTTTTTATTAACAGGAATCGCAAGATGACGAGGAGCTCCCAGAGGAAGAAGGACGGGGTGGAGAGATACCCGGAGTGGGCTCACAATTCGCAAGTATCCTGCATCAATCGCAGAAACACAACATCACACTACACTACACACATAGAAAACCATTTAGTACATACTTGACACAGCGGCCAACACATGCCTATATCCTAATTTTTATTTTCATTTTTAGTCTCTCGGATCTGGGAGCCAACAGAGGGTTCCTCCCAGCGCCTCCCAGAGTCGTCGTCGTGAGACTGTCGGCGGTTCTCAACGTGTAAGTTTTTTTTTTTTTTTATTTTAGTTCATAGTTTTTATTTTTGAAACGTACATATTTTTTGGGGTGTTTTCTTAAAATGTAATTTTTTTTTTTTAAATTTTTTACCTATCTACCATTTTTGGTAGCATTTTCTATAATTTTTAATGTTTACAAAACGTGTTATCTCTAAATTTTTTTGCAGTAATTTTTCCAGTTCAACATGTACAATTTTGACATTTTCAAATAATGTGTATGGTAATTTTCCTTTTTTGCTTTTTTAATTTCACAGGCTTCACAGCGTGCTCCCGACTTGGACACGGAGGAGGGCCTGGATGTGGAGCTCATGATAGATCTTGTCCGAGAAAGGGAGCCGCTGTGGAACATGGGGGACCGCCGGCATTCTGATCAAATTGTTACACAACGGCTCTGGGAGGAAGTGGCAGCGGGAATGGTGCAACGCTGGGAGGACCTCGATCCTAGGTCCCAGACTAAATTCCGTAAGTATAGTTCATGTTGCTGACTGTAAAGGTGTGTTTACAAAACTTCTGTCCTCGTGTCACCCATGCTTCATGTTTTCAAGATTTCCTTTTGTGAAACACTATGGAAATAATGAAAACATGAACTCTGGGGGACACGAGGACTGAAGTTTGGGAAACCCTGATGTTGTATACTAACCAATGTGTGCTTTCTCGTTTCAGGGGAGAGAATTGTGAAGAGGTGGCGGTCTGTGAGGGATCGCTTTAAGAAGGAATTCAACAAGGAGATGCGGGCCCCGAGTGGTTCTTCAGGACGCCAGAGCAAGTACAAGTACGCACGAGCTCTGGCGTTCCTGCGTGAAACCATGGTCACCAGAAGGTAAATATTACCATCAAATGTTAACATCTATCCAATGTTTTTTTTGGCAGCCAGGGCCATTCCACATCTGTATATTAATTTTATGTTTTTCTTTCTTCCACAGCACGGTGACCAGCACTCGGGCGCCCGCAGAGTTGGCGCCTTCTAGAGCGATCCCTCAGGAGACTGACACCGAGGGACACTTCGACCAACCCTCCACATCTGCACCTTCCCACACAGTTGATCCCGCTGTCCCCTCCACCAGCGCTGGAGCAGCATGGCCGGCTGCATTACATGAATCTGCTGGTCAGGATATAGCCTTCCCTTTACCCCACCCTTCTGACCCTGCCACCTCTAGTACAGCTGCGGGTACTGGGCGGCAGCGTCAGAGGGGTCAGGAAAAGAACTATGCGCCCGAGTTCTTGCATATGAACGCATCTTTCCAGAACTGTCTTAAGGCATTATCTGAACAAGTTGCCGCAGGCGTTAGTCAGATAACCTCCCTAGTTGGTGAGGTGAAGACACTTCTGGAAACTGTGCGTTCAGAGGTAAGAGGATCCCCGAACCACAGTTGTTTTTAGGTCGGTTGCGGAGCGCATAGATCCGCTATCTTCTGACCAGCAGATGTATGTGATGCACACGTGCCACACTGCTCTAGTGCAGGTTCTCTCCCATCCTCAATCCACCCCAGTCGTTCCTCCACCTCCCCCCCCTACAGCCGCCGTACATCTTCCCCCCCCTCCACCTGCCATCACTCCTCCCCCTCCTATTCAATACCACCCACCTCCCCAGGTCCATCAACCTCCCCAATTCCAACCACCTCCCCAGTACCAACCACCTCCCCAACTGCAGTCACCTCCCCAGTACCAGCAACCTACCCACTACCAGCCACCTACCCCATACCACACTCCTACCTCGTACCAATCTCCTTCCCCCTTCCAATTGCCTACCATGTCACCTGCTCCTCCTGCCCAACCCTCCACTCCACCACCACCCACCTCTTCTGCCTTGTCTTCCCATTCTTTTACTCTTTCCACCCCTTCACCTCTTCCTGTTCCTTCCACACCACCATCCCGGTCGTCCCTCCACACTCCCACGGTCGAAGTGTCCCGCAGCCCCTCCAGCAGTATTTCAACCCCACACTACACTGACCTGTAGTTTGTGTATTTTTTTTTTGAAAAATTAAAGTTTGAAAAAAAAAAAAAAGTTTAAAAATAAAGTATCAAAAAATACGTTGAACAAGAAATAAAGTTTAAAAAAATAATAAAGTTTATTAAAAATCGTTTATTTAAAATTGAAAAATTGGGCAAAAATGCCTCATTTGATACCATTTATATTAAAAAAAATTGGTTCAATAAATTGTTAATTTTTGGAACATTGTTGTCTGTCTTTTATTTATAGGATGTTAAGTTTTACATTTGTTATACAGGTACACCTAACTTTGGCTAAAAGGTTCATAAATGCAACCTTTTTCCCAAAGTTGTGTCCCGGGTTGTGTAGTATGCAAAGTATGTTATATTTTTCATAAAATTGTGTACTTTGTTAGGTTATCCCCTACAACAGAGTTCCCCTACTCCAGTCCTCAAGGCCCACCAAAAACATATCAGGTTTTCAGGATTTCCTTTGTATTGCACAGGTGAGGCAATTATCACCTGAGCAATACAAAGGAAATACTGAAAAAGAAGACCTGTTGGTGGGCCTTGAGGACTGGATTTGGGGAACCATGGCCTACAATGTACACTTTTTTGGGAGAAAATGTGAAATACTTAACAATTTCGCCTTTTGTCCTAAAAAAGTGTACATTGTAGGCCATGGTTCCCCAAATCCAGTCCTCAAGGCCCACCAACAGGTCTTTTTTTTCAGTATTTCCTTTATATTGCTCAGGTGATAATTGCATCACCTGAGCAATACAAAGGAAATACTGAAAAAAAAAACCTGTTGGTGGGCCTTGAGGACTGGATTTGGGGAACCATGGCCTACAATGTACACTTTTTTGGGAGAAAATGTGAAATACTTTTGTTAAAACAAACAGCCATGGACACAACTATGGCAAAAAGGTTACAGTAGAAAACACACAAGAAGGTAGACAAGTAAACTATTAGGCTAAGTGCACACGATCAGGAATAATTGCGTTTTTTTCGCGGTTTTTCCGCGGTTTTCCGCGGTAAAAACGCGATAAAAACGCAAGCATTAAGCATCCTATACATGTTAATTGATTCCGCATGTTTTGGCCACATGTTGCGTTTTTTTCCGCGAAAAAAACGCTTCGCGGAAAAAATAGCAACATGTTCATTAATTTAGCGTAATCGCGGTGATTCCGCCGCCATAGGAATGCATTGAACCGCTTACTTTCCGCATGTGGCTATGCCCACCATGCGCAATGTAAGCGGTTCATGTGCGATGGTACCCAGGGCCTGGAGGAGAGGAGACTCTCCTCCAGGCCCTGGGTACCATATCCCTGGTAAAACAATAATTAAAATAATAAATAATGATATTCTCACCTTCCGGCGGCCCCCGCAGCCTTCCCGCAGCCCCCGCAGCCTTCCCGCCTTCAGCGACGCTCCCGGCAACTTCCGGTCCCAAGAGTCCTTTGCGAGAATCACCCAGATGGCATAGCGGTCTCGCGAGATGCTACGTCATCGGTGTGATTTGTCGCAAAGTACTCCTGGGACCGGAGTTGCCGGGAGCGTCGCTGAAGGCGGGAAGGCTGCGGGGGCCGCGGGAAGGCTGCGGGGCCGCCGGAAGGTGAGAATATCATTATTTATTATTTTTTTTATTATTTTTACATTAGATCTTTTTACTATTGATGCGGCATAGGCGGCATCAATAGTAAAAAGTTGGTCACACTTGTCAAACACTATGTGTGACTCGTGTGACCAACCTGTCAATCAGTTTTCCAAGCGATGCTACAGATCGCTAGGAAAACACTAGCATTCTGCAAGCTAATTACGCTTGCAAAACGCTATTATTCTGGCGGGAATCAGCATACAAAAAACGTGCGTATTTCCTGCGGGAGAAGTGCGGGATTGCCGCGGAAATTTCCGCGGCAATTCCGCAACGTGTGAACTTAGCCTTAAAGGTTTATTGTGGGTAAAGAAAATTTTTAAAAGAAACAATACATTTATCACACTCTGTCATCCTGCCAGTCAACACTACCTTCCGGTGACACAAAGTATTGAGCAAACTGGTCCCTCATTCTTGAAACCACGACTGTACTGCGAGTGGTAATGTTGCTGTAGTCGTGCAAAGTTGTTTCTTGATTGTGGTCCTCCATAGAAATTGGTTCCTTGGTTAGGACAAAATTATGTAGGACCACGCACGCTTTAACAACATCATCAACAGTCTCGGTCTTCAAGTTAATTGCAGTCAAAAGGACACGCCATTTTGCTGTCATAATGCCAAAGGCACACTCCACCATCCATCTGGCTCTTGTGAGGCGGTGGTTAAATATCCGCTT
>JARQOD010000004.1:143861992-143908856 GCA_033576555.1 Oophaga sylvatica
TGCTTCAGGTACCAGATTACCTGCACTTATTCACCGGACACCGGGGTCCGAAGCGTTGCTAGTGCTTCACTCCTAGTAACAAGAAAACCGGAGGCTTTCTGGACCACAGGTCGCAGGAGGTAGCCCTCAGCGCTGATACGTAACCGGAGTCAGGGAGAACAGGAGTCTAGCCTGATCAGCAAATATAGACTTAGTTCTTTCAACATCTGATAAGCAGAGACATAGAAGGCTCTACCACAATGTCAGCCGGGTGTTGCAGCTATTGAACTAGCTGGAGATTGCAGAGTTAACTTCGCTTCATGCAAGTTTGGACTCACATACATGGGAAGTAAAGGAGGCCTCTAACCTGCTCAGTGGTGATCCTGAATGTGCATTCTCCACCCCGACCAGCTTCCCGGGACCTGCCTGAAATATCTGCAAGTAAAGGTATGGAAAGAAGCTGCATTGTGTGGACTGAATTCTTAACTACACCCTGCATCATCACCATAGACTTCCAGGGACCAGTCTCACCTGTGGGAGACTTACCACCCAGCTGCCCCATAACATCCCCTAGGAAGATCCATATAGCAGCGCTGGTCCAATTGATCAGATACCACAGGTGGCGTCACGAACTATCTAATCTACAATTCCCCTGTAAATATCCCCCATTGTATGAGCGCCCAGGGCCACGGACCGAGTCCTGCTGCCAGTGACAAACCCCATAGACTTCCATGGGCTCGGTGCCGAGTACCCCATAGCCCTGGTACTTTGTGCGACTCATCCTTCTGGCGTCACGAACAGGATACGAAGCTTGCAAAATTGTGAGTCCTGTGTTGCCTATATTGACTGATTTGTGCAGAAAAGACTGTTTTGCTGTTTGTCACTTTTGGCGCCAAATACCGCCATTTTTACCGCCATGTTCGCGCCCTGAGGCGCTGGTGAAGAAGGTGGGCGTGCATTGGTGGGCGTGTACCCCCCTGTGGCGCGAAAGTTATGGCCGCCCCCAAAAAGAGCTGTACCTGATCCTCTATGTCATGGAGAAGGTGGATGCGGTGCTGGAAGATGTGGCCCGCCACCACAAAGGAATGAAGGAGATTGAGAAACGCTGGCGTACCCGGAAACAGTGGCTGCTGTGGGACGCCGTGCTCACCCCTCCAGGAACGAAACCGTTGCCTGCGTCCTCTGTGCCACCAACGCCAGCGGCTGAAGGGAAACCGAGACCAGCTATGAAGGAGCTGAACCCGACTCCACCGAGGAAGCGGCGGGAGACGGACCGGTATACCAGCCAGGCCTGGAGGCCGCAGCGGAATGCCAATCCCCGGTAGGGACACTGGTGGAGACCCAACTGTCAGCGATAGAAAACGACTGGGAGCAGCGACAGCAGCAGGTTAGTGCGTTCCCAACTGAGCCACTGCGCGCACCTGCGTCCTACTCGGAATCGCAAGCCCCAGCAGCGTCATCTTTGGTGTCAGCACCAAGCAGTGCACCAACATCGCAACCTGTGATTACTTCAGCATCGCCCCCTGCGTACACTTCTGCATCGCAATCTGCGACCTGTTCTGCATCGCAATCTGCGACCTGTCCTGAATCGCAAGTAACTGCGGCACCTGCAGCAATGCAACTAGCGTCGTACATGAAAGAAGTACCCGTTGGGACCATAGTTAGAATGAGAACTGTCGCAACCCAGACCTACATAGCAGGACATGATATGCTAGTATTGGGTACCCAAGGGCATCGTGTTATTCTGTCCCCAGGGATGGAAAAGGTCAATGTCACACCAAGCAAGGAAGATAAAAGCCAGTAGGACCCAGACAGGGTTTACTGCACCAGAAATTGTAAAAAGTTGATGAAGAAGTTTGACAGAATTGCACATTATTAATGTTTAGTAATATGTATGATGTTTACATGACTTAAAGTAGAATACCCGGCTGGGTAAAAGAATTAAATAATGAAAGTTAACAGGTTAATGGAAATTGTATAAAGTTTTACAAAGAAGATTTTTGCACTTTAATAAGAGTTAAAGTATTAATGTGATTACTTGAAATATATATGTGTCTTTGATTATGCATGGACTGCGTGGCTGTGGACTGTGCCAGCCCAAGAACTTGTATTGTAAATAGTTTGCACTACGGTGCCTTATCTTGGTTTTACATGAAACCTAAACTACCTCTGAAGAAAAACCCGTATGGTGTGGCCTAGAGTGAGGTCTGCAATGAAGTCCTGCAGCCCACCCAGGACCCACGTGGGAGGTTTTTGGTGCGGGTCCTCCACAAGAATATTATTTAGTATTTATGGAAATGTTTTGATACTTTGATACTTTTGTATTTTTCTAATGTACAAATTGTAACGTTAAAGATTCCTCACCTCCCGGATGGGATGAGTTATTATGTTTATGTTAAATGCAAAAAAAAAAAAAAAAAATGTTTTTCTTTTTCTCTTTTACAGCCCGGGAGTGCTGTGTTTAACCAAGGGGGGATGTGTGGCCCAGCTATGTCAGGCACACATAATCCAGGAGAATGCACAGGAAGGTAACCGCAAAAGCTTGATATCCATTCACGTCACTCACACTTTCAGACACACCCACCAGGGGTATAAGAGGAAGTGACACGTAGCAGTCAGTGTTCAGTCTGTGCAGGAGGAGAGGAGTGGGCACATTCAGTGTTCAGTCTGTTTCCTGTCTTCGGACAGATCAGTTCATTCAAGCCTTGGGAGACCCAGGAGTGAGTCATACAGTTTCCTGTCTTAGGACAGTGCAGTTCAGTGTCAGTTCAGTCTGGACTTGGAGGATACTGAGAGCTGATCAGTGAGCTCTGGAGAAAGCTGACATTTCCATCAAAGCTACAAGTGCTTATGTTAAGAGCGAGAGCAGGGCGAAGGGCACGGTGGAGAAGACAGAGAGAAGTGCTTCAGGTACCAGATTACCTGCACTTATTCACCGGACACCGGGGTCCAAGCGTTGCTAGTGCTTCACTCCTAGTAACAAGAAAACGGAGGCTTTCTGGACCACAGGTCGCAGGAGGTAGCCCTCAGCGCTGATACGTAACCGGAGTCAGGGAGAACAGGAGTCTAGCCTGATCAGCAAATATAGACTTAGTTCTTTCAACATCTGATAAGCAGAGACATAGAAGGCTCTACCACAATGTCAGCCGGGTGTTGCAGCTATTGAACTAGCTGGAGATTGCAGAGTTAACTTCGCTTCATGCAAGTTTGGACTCACATACATGGGAAGTAAAGGAGGCCTCTAACCTGCTCAGCGGTGATCCTGAATGTGCATTCTCCACCCCGACCAGCTTCCCGGGACCTGCCTGAAATATCTGCAAGTAAAGGTATGGAAAGAAGCTGCATTGTGTGTGACTGAATTCTTAACTACACCCTGCATCATCACCATAGACTTCCAGGGACCAGTCTCACCTGTGGGAGACTTACCACCCAGCTGCCCCATAACATCCCCTAGGAAGATCCATATAGCAGCGCTGGTCCAATTGATCAGATACCACAGGTGGCGTCACAAACTATCTAATCTACAATTCCCCTGTAAATATCCCCCATTGCATGACCGCCAGGGCCACGGACCGAGTTCCGCTGCCAGTGACATCTCCCATGGAAATCAATGGGCTCGGTGCCGAGTACCCCATAGCCCTGGTACCACCTCAGTGTGGTGCGCGTCAGATGCATAAAAACTGGTCCGCTATTTGAAGCCACCGCTCTGTTGTTGGTTCTGGAATAAATTCTCCAACCAAACTATCCCACAGAGCACGACAAGTATACTTTATTATCCCGGATAGTGTGGAGATTCCCAGCCGATATTGAAAATGGAGCGATGACAGAGTTTCGCCAGTTGCCAGAAATCTGAAAACAAAATAGAAAATACAAATTATTTCAGAGATGAGTCGCACGTACCAGGGCTTATGGGGTACTCGGCACCGAGCCGTTCACTTCAATGGGGGAGAGGTCACGGGTAGCGCGGCTCGGTCCGTTGCCCTGGGCGCTCATTCAAGGGGGGATATTTACAGGGGATTTAGAAATGTTCGTGACGCCACTTGTGGTTTCTGATCAGGGTGACCAGCGCTGCATGTGTATCGACCCGCCACCACAATTGTGGATTACCAGGGCTATGGGGTACTCAGAGCCGAGCCCATGGAAGTCTATGGGGTTGTCACGGGTAGCGGTGGCTCGGTCTGAGGCCCTGGCGGTCTGGCGTATGTTGGGGGGTATATTTACAGGGGATAGATATATTTACAGTTCGTGACGCCACCTGTAGTTTTCTGATAATTTATACCAGCGCTGCTGTAGATCTCTGAGGGGATGGTGAGGCAGCTAGATGTCGGGTCCCCTACAGGTGGGACTCTTCCCTCAGGTCGATAGTTATGGTGGGGGTTGTGCAGGGATATAATTAAATAACTCAGTCTCACACCGTCAGCGTCTTTCCATACCTTTTACTTGTAAGATGGTTAGGCAGGTCCCAGGGAGGCTGATCCAATGGAGAATGTGCTTTGAGGTAGCAGCTGAACAAGTTAGGGGCCTCCTTTACTTTCACAATGGTGATGAGTCCAACCAGCATAAAGCGTAGTTCACTCCAAAAACTCCAGCTATTTCAAAGCTGTACTGCCCGGTCAGTTTTGTGGTTGGAGCCTTCCTATGAGAGAGCTGAGTTCCTACTCTTGTCCTGCAGAGACTCAAGGTTCTCACTCCCCCTGACCCCAGTTACGTACCGACACTCCAAGGGCTGCTTTCTGTTACCTAAGGTCCAGTAAGCCTCTGGTTTTTCTACCACTATGCGTGAAGCTATAGTGACACTTCGGTCCCCAGTGACCGGTGACAATGTGCAGGACTTCTCCAATCCTAAAGCACTTCTGAATTCCTTCCACTGTGCCCTTCGCCTTGTCCGCGCTTGTAGCATAAGCACTCCACACTTCCTAAAGTCATATAGATCAGTCCCTTCTTGCTTCTTTCCAGAGCTTGTTGCCAGAATCTCAGTATTCCACTAGGCAGGAGCACGTCTCTGAACCTTCACTGTCCTTGGGACAGGAGACTGAAGTATCTGCAACTAACTCTTCCTTCTCAATAGATGTCTCAGTCCGTCTTCTAGTGGGGCACAGCTCTGACCAGGCTGAGGTGATCTGGCTCGCCTTTACTGGCCTCCACTTACTGAACTGCACACAGGTGAGATGACTCAGTCCTGAGCCACCCAAGCTAGACTCTGCTCTTCCTCCCTCCAGGTCCAGGCTAGACTGACTGAATGACTGACTAACCACTCCCTGACGAGTGACTAAATACCCTAAGGGTGTGTCTAAGTGTGTGTTGGAGTGAATGTTTATAGAGCATTAAACTGCTATCTCTCCACACATCCTCCAGGGTACTGCGTGTGCCTTCACACCAGGGCTACACACATGGTGAATCCTCTGAGGGGTTGTAACTGGGCAGCAAGGTGTTAAGTCTTCCACAGGTAAGACTGATCCCTCGAGGTATATGGCGGTGCAGGGGTGCAGGCAATAAGGCAGACACACACAATGAGTCTCTTTCCGTACCTTTACTGGTGATATTTGCAGGCACGTCCCGGGAAGCTGCTCAGGGTGGAGGATGCACGTCCAGTAATCACTGAGTAGGTGTAAGGCCTCCTTACTTCTTGATGTGTGTGAGTTTCTAACTTGCATGAAGCTAAGTTTAACTCCGTGTAGAACAGCTACGCCCGGCTGTCATTGTGGTGGAGCCTTCTTTTGGACAGAACTAAGTCTCTATCTGCAGCGTCCTGCTAGACTCCTGTTCTTCCTGACCCTGGTTACGTATCAGCACTGTAGGGCCCCTCTGCGACCTGAAGTCCAGCAGGGTCTCCGGTTTCTCCCACTAGCTGTGAAGGTTCTAGCAAGCTCGGACCCGGTGTCCGGTTGTGCAGAGTGGAGGTCAGCTATCGTTGCTATTTCTCCTCAGTCACTCTCTCTCTCTTTGTCCACTCGCCTGTCGCCCTACTCACACCTTTAACATAAGCACAGGCAACAGTAGGTGTCAGCTTTCTTCTCTTCACCGCTCTCTAACAGTACCTCAGTTTGCTCGGTGTTACAAGTACTGCAGTTCCCCTTCCTTCACTTCTTTCTTAGGCTCTGTCCGAAGCAGCTATCAGGACCTTCCGTCAGACTGATCTGTGCACACTCCGAGAGTCACTTTCCACTTCCCTAGGGAACTAACAGTCAGCACGTTCTGAGGTATCAGTTTGTTTCTCTGCTTCTGTCTCATCTGACAGTAATCTCCGTCTGTCTGAACTCTGCTCTGAGCTCTGCTCTGACAGGAAATCAACTCCAAAAGACCACACTGCTGCGTCTCTCCACACCCTTATATACTCTAAAGGGCTCCCTCTGGTGGCACTATAGGGAATTGTGAAGTATGAATGAATATCGGGTGAGTGTGAATTACCTTTCTGTGCATCCTCCAGGGAACATGTGGCACCAAGCGCAGCTGGGTCACACAGAAACACAGCATTACATACCAGAACTCAGCTAGAACTATTGGAGATACCAAAAATAAGAACATCAATGAGAAACACTGTTTTATAACTAAATTTTGGCCTACTGATATGGTTTCCTAGTTGGCCTGTGATGTTAAATTAATGATAAAATTACAAGTGTGCTCAAGCAAACAGATCCAATACATATAGCTTACCTTATAGTCACCATGAGACGCTCCGCCGGAGATATCGAGAACCGGCAGTAGGTGTCCGATTTTTTAATTTGGTCTCCAACACGCTCCAGCAAATCATCAAAGTTTTCTTTGTTTATCCACAGATAGGCAAAAAACTTGTCTGGATTTTGTCGAAGCTCCATGTTCAGTGTTGAATAGACACCACGAGTTAATCTCTGTGCCGTGATGGGGTGGATCCACATACGTCGTCGTCTTCGCTGGCGCTGACGCATAATGCGCTGCTCCTCAAACTTTCGTTCCTTCTCCAGAACTATAAACCTCAATCGATTCATCTCCGCAGTAAAATCAACAAGATTCCTGAAGATATTGCCGATAATGACATCCATGTTCGCCAGTCACTTGCTACTTTCTCTTCTCTCCAACTTGCACTTGCTCCTCTACAACCTGTCAAAGATGGGATGTAGAAGCAGTGTATATATAGGATTACAGTAGCCAATCATGTTTCGAACACCAAAAAGGGGCGTTCTTAAAAACCAGATCCGCGCATTACGGCATCAAAGGATGCCAAACCGGATACACCGGATGAGACGGATCCGGTTTTTGAACGGATCCGTGAACCAGATCCGGCGAAAAACCGGATGTGGCGCATCCGGTTTTCATACTGGATGCCGGTGCGGCGCTGTGGCAAAATGCTGGGGGCGCCGTCAGGCGCACAACGGATGTGTGAAAGAGGCCTAAGCAGCACAGCCAGTAGACGAGAAACTCTAAACCCTTTCCATGCCACAAGAAACCTGTTAACTCATAAATGGCTGTGTAGAGTTAATGAAGACCTGTACTCAGCTAATCCCCGCGATCTTCTAATCTCTGATGTATCAGAGGCCAGCAGAGTGTGGCACATTCATGACAGCTGCAATACCAGACAGAGCTCAAGGACAAGAAAGTCACTGTTTGTAGAAAAAATTGACCCTTTCTTTCAAATTCCATGCTACCTTTTATTTAATATGGGCAGATATACAGAATCAGAAATGACAGATAATCTCAGTGAGGTACATAGAAAAACTATACAAAGTCCAGGGTAGAAGGGTGGATGTAAATTAGACGTGAGGTCCGAATTACATCTCATAACTAGAGATGAGCATGTGTAGCGGCTGTGTGACAGTCACAACAAAGCATGGAGAACCTGTTTGTTGGGCTCTTCATGCATGTGTTGTGACTGTCACCCAGCCGTGACACAAGCAGCTGCGGCGCTGAACAGCTGATCAGCAGGAGCAATTCAGGTATCCGGGTTCCAGGTATCTTGCTGAATGAGGAGGGAGTGAAGATATTCGCTCATCTCTACACATAACCAATTCTGTTGGAGAAGAAAAAAATTATTAAAGAAAACCTGTCATCAAGGCTATGCATATTAAGCTAAAGGTATGTCCATAATGGCACTGCTATACTGATTTAATAAATATATTAATTGAAGAAATCTACAGCTTGGTTGTTTTAAAATCATCATTAGAAGTTTGGGTCTTTGTGCATTGGGGTGGGACTGTGAATTGGGTCTTCAGCTCTGCCATAGATCCCTCGCTGCATCTGGTGTCTTTATCTTCTTCCTTATTTAAATTTTACTCCTGTGCCGTTCTCACTATGGGTGGTGCCGGTACATGAGCTGATTGAGATCTTGGCTCAATGACGAGCCGAGTTCTCAATCTACGCATACGACACCACCATTTTACTGAAGACTGCCAGGAGATCAATCTGCTCATGCACTGCTACTATCGCCATTTTACTGAAGCCCACCACAAAATCATTCTGTGTAAGCACCACGCATCGCTATGATTGCGCAGGCGTGAAATGTAAATAAGGAAGAGGATAAAGACACCAGAGGCAGCGGAGAGGCAGAGAGTAGTCAATGACCTTACCTACAGTGTTGCTCCAATGCACGGAGACCAAAACTTCTAATGATGATTTTAAAACTGCCAGGCTGTGGATTTCTTCACTGTGTGTATGTGTAACAAGGTGGCCCAGGGTGGTAGTCCCAGCCAAGTCAACTAAGCCACAGTCAGTGTACATCCCTGCACCTCGTACATAAATAGACAGGAAAGGTGTGATCCCAAGTGATTTACCTTCTCTCCTCCGTCGCTGAAGCGCCGGTAAACAGGGTTCAGGGATGCAGTTAAGATTCCAACAGGGAAAAAAACGGTTTAATTTAACCCCTTTATGTCCACTGACGTGCACAGTCCGTCATGGCCAGGTGTCAGTTTTGGCACCTTGACGGACTGTGCACGTCATGCCTTTGAACTACCACTGCGTGTAAACACGCAGTGGTAGTTCAATGCCGACAGCTGACACAGACAGCTGACAGGCACAGCAAGCGGTGCGGGACCTTTGCAGTCGGTCCCCGCACCTACAGCGCTGTGATTGGTCAGTCAATGTATCTGACCAAACACAGCAGCGATCAGGCAGAAGAGGCTGAAATTTCAGCCTCTTCTGCCCGATCAGTGCAGGAGCTCAGCGCTGCAGTGGCCGAGCTTCCTGCACTAACAGCCAGGAGCGGCGCCCCGCCACCCCTGGCTGTTAACCCCCTGACTGCTGCGATCAGGGGGAGAGGCAGAGGGTTGGGAGCTCCCTCTGCCTTAGATCGGCGCCCTGCAATGTATTTGCAGGGCCCGATCTCTGCCTTGACCTCCGGGTCATCTAGCTACGCAAAGCCGCTGTGACCATGGTCACAGCAGCTTTCACTATAGGTACAATGCATTGCAATGCTGGAGCATTGCAATGCATTGTAACTGGAATCAAAAGTAAAAAAGTGAAAGTCCCATAAAGGGACAAGGTAGAAAAAGCATTTTTTTTAAAAAATTGTAAAAAAATATTACAAAATAATTTTAAAAATTCCCTTAAAAAATACACATTTTTATGTAATAAAAAAACAAAAAACAAAAAAAATACACATGTTTGGTATCGCCGCGTCCGTAAAAATCCCATCTATAAAAGCGTAACCTAGTTAACATCTTCAGTGAAAGCCGTAAAAAAAAACACAAAAAAGTAGTAAATTATACTTTTTCCAAGCGGTATGATGATACCGCTTGGAAAAAGTGCAATAACACGCGATCAAAAAGTGGGATATAAATAATCATGGTACCGCTGAAAACATCATCTTGTCCCGCAAAAAACAAGCTACTATACAGCATTATCAGCGAAAAAATAAAAAAGTTATAGCTCGCGGAATAAACTGATGCAAAAATAATAATTTTTCTATAAAAAATTTTATTGCGTAAAAAACATCAAAACATAAAAAATATATATAAATGAGGTATCGTTGTAATCGTAGTGACCAGAAGAATAAAGCTGCTTTATCAATTTTACCACACGCGGAACGGAGGAAAAAAAAAAAAAACAATTCAAGAATTGCTGGTTTTTGTTCATTCTGCTTCCACAAAAATCGGAATAGGAAGCGATCAAAAAACGTTATGTGCCCGAATATGGTACAAATAAAAACGTCAGCTCGTCCTGCAAAAAATAAGCCCACAGATAACTCTGTCGGACGAAATATGGAAAAATTATAGCTCTCAAAATACGGCGATGCAAAAATTTCTTACAAAAAATTCTTCCAAAAAAAGCATGTTTTAGTGTGTGACAGAAGCTAAACATGAAAAAAGGATGTAAATCTGGTATCGCTGTAATCGCACCGATCCGAGAATAAAGTCGCCTAATCACTAATACCGCAAGAGGAACGGCGTAAAAAAGAAAACCAATTCTTCACCTTTTGTGGATTTGTTCATTCTGCCTCCCAAAGATCGCAGTAAGGCAATCACAGTGGTTCCCCCCCACATATGGGGTATCGGCGTAATCAGAACAAATTGCACAACAACTTTTGGGGTCCTATTTCTCCTGTTACCCTTATAAAAATAAAAATTTGGGGCAAAAAGATTATTTTTGTGGAAAAAAATATGATTTTTTTATTTTCATGGCTCTACGTTATAAACTTCTGTGAAGCACTTGGGGTTCAAAGTGCTCACCACACATCTAGATAAGTTCCTTGGGGGGTCTAGTTTCCAAAATGGAGTCACTTGTGGGGGATTTCTACTGTTTAGGCACATCAGGGGCTCTCCAAGCGCGACATGACACCCGCAGACCATTCCATCAAAGTCTGCATTCAAAAATGGTGCTCCTTACCTTCCGAGCTCTGCCATGTATCAAAATAGTGGTTCCCCCCCCCACATATGGGGTATCAGCGTAGAGGACAAATTGCACAATAGCTTTTGGGGTCCTATTTCTCCTGTTACCCTTATAAAAATAAAAATTTGGGGGCAAAAAGATTATTTTTGTGGAAAAAAATATGATTTTTTTATTTTCACGGCTCTACGTTATAAACTTCTGTGAAGCCCTTGGGGGTTCAAAGTGCTCACCACATATCTAGATAAGTTCCTTGGGGGTCTAGTTTCCAAAATGGGGTCACTTGGGGGGTTTCCACTGTTTAGGCACACAGGGACTCTCCAAATGCGACATGGCGTCCAATCTCAATTCCAGCCAAAAAAAATCAAATGGCGCTGCTTCCCTTCCGAGCTCTGCCATGCACCCAAATATTGGTTTACCCCCACATATGGGGTATCAGCGTCCTCAGGACACATTGCACAATAATTTTTGGGAACCTTTTATCCTTTGAAAAATAAAAATTGGGGGTGAAAAGTTCATTTTTGTGGAAAAAATATGATTTTTAAATTTTACGGCTCTACGTTATAACCTTCTGTGAAGCCCTTGGGGGTTCAAAGTGCTCACCACAGATCTAGAAAAGTTCCCTGGGGGGTCTAGTTTCCAAAATGGGGTCACTTATGGGGGGTTTCCACTGTTTAGGTACATCAAGGACTCTCCAAACGCGACATGGTGTCCGCTCTCGATTCCAGCCAATTTGACATTCAAAATCTCAAATGATGCTCCTTCCATTCTGAGCACTGCCGTGCGCCTAAAGATTGGTTTTCCCCCACACATGGGGTATCAGTGTACTGAGGGAAATTGTACAACAAATATTGTTGTTCATTTTCTCCTGATACCCTTGACAAAATTTAAAAAATTGTGTCGAAAGAAAAATTTTGGGAAAAAAAGTTAAATGTTCATTTTTTCTTTCCACATTGCTTCAATTCTTGTGAAGTACCTAAAGGGTTAATAAACTTCTTGAATGTGGCTTTGAACACCTTGAGGGGTGCAGTTTTTAGAATGGTGTCACTTTTGGGTATTTTCTGTCATATTGACCCCTCAAATTCACTTCAAATGTGAGGTGGTCCCTAAAAAAAATGGTTTTGTAAATTTTGTTGGAAAAATAGAAATTGCTGGTCAACTTTTAACCCTTATAATTTCCTAACAAAAAAAAATTTTGGTTCCAAAATTGTGCTGATGTAAAGTAGACATGTAGGAAATGTTATTTATTAACTATTTTTTGTGACATATCTCTCTGATTTTATGGCATAAAAATTAAAAGTTTGAAAATTGCAAAATTTTCAAAATTTTTGCCATATTTCCGTTTTTTTCATAAATAAACGCAAGTTATAGCGAAGAAATTTTACCACTATCATGAAGTACAATATGTCACGAGAAAACAGTCTCAGAATCGCCAAGATCCTTGAAGCGTTCCAGAGTTATAAGCACATAAAGAGACAGTGGTCAGAAATGTAAAAATTGGCCTGGTCATTAACCTACAAAATGGCTTGGTCGTTAAGGGGTTAAAGAAAACAAAGAGTAGGAATGGGAAAAATGTGGTTGCAGAAAATTCAGCGGACGTTCCTGCTCTCTACCTAAGAAGACCACGGCCACACCCACAACAGCCACTGCAGCCAGAAGAGTCGGTAGTCCTTAGGCACTTAGGAGTGGAGCGCGCAGCTGCATAGAACTACATGCAGCCGCTCGCTCCACTCCCGAGTGCCGGCGCCAGAGCTGGGATTTCACATGCGAGTGTCGGCCGATTTACTCGCATGTGTGATCCCGGCCTTACGCTGGAATCTGGACGCTTAAAGTCCCTTCGGCAGGGCCCTTATAGAGTCCTGGGGCCCGTGTTAGTGTCCTTAGTCCGGGGCAGCAGATTCTTTCCCCCTCCTGGGGTCTGGAAATGCCCCGGCTGCAGCTGCACACCTGCCCAGGGCTAAAGTGCTTGGGCTACTGAACTGCAGACAGAAACTTCTTGTCTGCTTTGGAGGCTGCTAATCCAGCCCACAAAGTTAACTCTTTGATATCCCTAACTCTAACACATAGGAACATAATAATGGCACAACATTAAGGCATGGCAAACACAGTACATGCAATGGGGGAATATAGGAACTTTACACAGGACACTGACAATAAAGCATAACAACAGCACATGCATTACAGTACATTACAAGTTAACACAGATACACAAGGCAATAAAAATACAGACATGGCTACTAAACGGGTACACCGTCCAGGTACCGCACCAAATGCACGGGACCACCACGTAGGAGAGAGGGAGAGCAATGGGGTTCTCCACCACCTCCTTACATATGCATCAAATTAGTATAAGGGCTCTCTCACACTAGAGTAGATTCTCTCATGCAACAGAATTGGGCCCTTTATTGTAATGACACTTGGCTCAATCTCTGTTAGAGTTTGAGCTGACTGTCATCTTACTGTGATCCAATTCACTTGCATGAGAGAACTGCTGCACAGGTCAGGAGAAGAAAAACTTAATTTCTCCATCTTCTCCATTATCTGTGTCTGCATACATTGGACTGCACTTGGATGACATCTGACTGCAGGCTGATGTTTATATGCAGTCATAAACTTGTATCGGTGAGTGTGGTCCAATTTGCAAAACAAAATTGCTGATCTGCATTGCTTCATAGTATAACATTGGGCCGAGTGCTATCCGATAAAACATTGCATAGCACTCAGCCATGTTATGCGCTAGTGTGTAGCCCAGCTTCGCAGGCACACATGAAAATCCAGGAAAGTGCACTGGATGGTAACAGCCAAAGCTTGATATGCATTCACTCATGTCACTCACATTTAGACACACCCATAGGGGTATATAAGTTGGTGGGTGTCAGCATAGAGAGTTCTTCAGCTTCCTGTCTTAGGACAGAGATTCAGTCAGTTAGCTCCGGGAGGCTCAGGAGTGAGTCATCCCTTGGATAGTTGCCTGTCTGAGTTAGTCAGTCAGATTGGTTTCCTGCTGAGTTCAGAGCAGAGACTTCAGCCGCCTGTCCCAGGACAGTGAAGTTCAGTCGACAGAGGTCCTGGACTAGGAGAATACTGAGAGCTGCTCAGCGAGCCCAAACAGGGAATCTTTGATTCGACTTCTATGCAGCAGTGCTTATGTTAAGAGCGGAAAGCAGGGCGAAGGGCACAGTGGAGAAGATAGAAAAGTGCTTTAGGTATTGGATTGCCTGCACTGAATCACCGGTCACTGGGGACCGAAGCGTCACTATTGTTTCAGGCATAGTGACAAGAAAACCAGAGGCATCTGGACTACAGGTCGCAGAGAGCAGCCCAAAGTGTCAATACGTAACCGGAGTCAGGTGGAACAGGGACTTTGAGCTAGGCCAAGCAAAAGTAAGGACTTAGTTTCATCATTAGAAGGCTCCACCACAACGTTGGCCGGGCAGTACAGCTACAGAGAAAGCTGGAGTTTTGGAGTTAACTTCGCTTCAGGCAAGTTGGACTCACATTATATGAAAGTTAAGGAGGCCTCTAACCTGCTCGGCTGCTACCTGAAAGTGCACTCTCCACCCCGACCAGCTCCCCGGGATCTGCTTGAACCATCATCAGTAAAAGGTATGAAAAGGAACTACCTTGTGTGTGACTGAATTATTACTACACCCTGCATCATCTCCACCATAGACTTCCAGGGACCCGTCTCACCTGTGGGAGACTTATTACCAAGCTGCCCCATAACATCCCCTGTGAAAGTCCTCATAGCAGCGCTGGTACAATTACCAGAAACCACAGGTGGCGTCACGAACTACCTATCCTAATAATCCCCTGTAAATATTCCCACATCGCATTGACTGCCAGGGCCACGGACCGAGCCACCGCTGCCAGTGACATCTCCCATGGAAATCGATGGGCTCGGCTCCGAGTACCCCATAGCCCTGGTATCCACAATTGTGGTGCGAGTCAATTACTTGGCGTCACGAACAGGATGCAAAACTTGCAAGTGTGAGTCCTGTGTGCCTATTGAACTGTTTATTTGATGAAAAAGACTGTTTGCTGCTTTTGGCGCCAAATACCGCCATTTTACCGCCAAGTTGGCGCCCTGAGGCACTGGTGAAGAAGGTGGGCGTGCATTCGTGGGCGTGTACCCCCCTGAGGCGCGAAAGCTATGGCCGCCCTCTCCAAGGCCTACTACAATGTGAGATCCAGCCCCACTGCTAAAGAAATACGCCTCCTCTTCATCCTCTATGCGAAGAGGAGGAGACGCAAATCCCGCCTCCACGGAAAGGACCAGAATGTTCCTGTTGGATACCACAGTGAGATCTGGACCGAGATGGCGGAAGGACAGGAGAATCAGTGCCCAATACCAGAGGACTGTCTGCCTGTGCCGGAGCTGTCCCCAGATCGGGACACCGACCCCGCCATGATGGAGCTGCGGAGGGAGAACGCAGAGCTGAAGAAGAAGCTGCAGAATCGTGCAATTCGACAGGAGACGGAGAGACGCTGGCGCACCCAAACACAGCAGCTGCTGTGGGATGCCATGTTCTCTCCCACAAGTGAAATACCGTCTCTTGATACCCTCTATCACTGGATTATCCAAAGGCCCTGATGAAAAAGGCTGCGGAGCGACTGGAGGCGGACACCAGATATGCTGTACCTGATCCCACCGATGGAGCGGTGGAGGCGAAGGAGGCTGAGGAGGTCCTGCCCGTTCCGGAATGCCAGCCAGGTCAGGAGGCCGCAGCGGATTACCGTTCCCCGGCGGGGACACCGGAGGGTTCCTGCCCATCGTTGCCAGAAGTCAACTGGGACGAGATGGAGCGTATTGATGACATCACGTATGCCGTCCAGTGGGAAAGAGAGATGCAGTGTCGCAAAGAGGAGCAGCGACGCCGGCAGGAGGAAGAGCGGGAGGTGCAGCGGAACCGACAGCGGCAGTATGAGCAGATGGTCGCTGATAAGGAGACCGTGCGCAGAGAAAAAGGTACCTTGCGGGAACCGCGGCGGCAGGGGTGTGTTACAGAGTTCCAGCTCCGCAAGGGCTGGGGCTTCATCAGAGAACCGGGCCTCTATGCAGGGGTCTTTGTCAGCCGCAGGGACGTAGAATCCCACCTGCCCATCGGTCACCCGGGGAGGGACCTGATGAATGGGGACATTGTTAGTTACACCCGTCACTGGGGCATGAAGGGGTGGTATGCCCTGAATGTGTCCATCGTTAGTGATCCCGTCCCCGACGCCGGTCCCGGCGCGTCCCAGTTCAGAGCGCCCACAGCACCAAGCCGTACTCCAGCATCGCCCCCTGCAGGCCCATCGCAATTTAAGTTGCAAAAGGCATCGCCTCCTGCATACACCTCTGCAGCCAAGCCTCCCTCTACATCGCAAACTGCGGTTACAGTTGAATCGCCCCCTGCTACGCAAACAGCGACGCAATCGGCGTCTCACAAGGAGGAAGCACCCGGAGTGCCCCTAGCGGTTCGCACAAGGACTGTAGCGACCCAGAACCTGATAGCAGGTCACGACCTGTTTGTCATGCACTCTAAGGAGCATCGCATTGTTCCAGCCCCCGGGGTGGAAAATGTAATTGAAGTCAGCAAGAAAATGTGAAGACCGGTAGGACCCAGACAGGGGTTTACCGCAACTAAGAAGATGTAAAAAGTTTTGATAAAAGAAATAATTGCTGTTTTGCACTTTATTGCTATGTATAGTGTTTACATATTTTTTCAGATTTGGAATAGAATGCCCGGCTGGGTACAAGGAAAAGGAATTTTGAGGAAATTAAAAAGTAATATGTTGATTGCATAGTTTTACATATAGAATACCCTGGTTGGGTAAAACAAGTAAGTGAATACTTGAAGTATATATATAGGTATATAATGTGAATATTTGACAATTGAAGTTTAAATATGTGTCTTTAACCATGTCATGGACTGAGAGGCTGAGGACTGTGCCAGCCCAGAACTTATCTTGTACATAGTTGCGCTTCGGTGCATTATATTGGTTTTACACGAAGCCACTATTACACAACTACCTCAGAAGAAAAACCCGTGTGGTGGGCCCAGAAAGAGGTCTGCAGTCAGAAGTCCTGCAGCCCACCCAGGACCCACGTGGGAGGTTTTTGGTGCGGGTCCTCCACAAGTATCTTGTATATATGAACACGTTTGATATTTTGATATTTTGATACTTTTGTATTTTCTTACTGTACATATTGTAACGTTCAAGAAATCCTCACCTCCCGGATGGGAAGAGTTATAATGTTTATTGTTAATGCAAAACAAAATGTTCTTTTTGTCTTTTACAGCCCGGGAGTGCTGTGTTTTACCAAGGGGGGATGTGTAGCCCAGCTTCGCAGGCACACATGAAAATCCAGGAAAGTGCACTGGATGGTAACAGCCAAAGCTTGATATGCATTCACTCATGTCACTCACATTTAGACACACCCATAGGGGTATATAAGTTGGTGGGTGTCAGCATAGAGAGTTCTTCAGCTTCCTGTCTTAGGACAGAGATTCAGTCAGTTAGCTCCGGGAGGCTCAGGAGTGAGTCATCCCTTGGATAGTTGCCTGTCTGAGTTAGTCAGTCAGATTGGTTTCCTGCTGAGTTCAGAGCAGAGACTTCAGCCGCCTGTCCCAGGACAGTGAAGTTCAGTCGACAGAGGTCCTGGACTAGGAGAATACTGAGAGCTGCTCAGCGAGCCCAAACAGGGAATTTTGATTCGACTTCTATGCAGCAGTGCTTATGTTAAGAGCGGAAAGCAGGGCGAAGGGCACAGTGGAGAAGATAGAAAAGTGCTTTAGGTATTGGATTGCCTGCACTGAATCACCGGTCACTGGGGACCGAAGCGTCACTATTGTTTCAGGCATAGTGACAAGAAAACCAGAGGCATCTGGACTACAGGTCGCAGAGAGCAGCCCAAAGTGTCAATACGTAACCGGAGTCAGGTGGAACAGGGACTTTGAGCTAGGCCAAGCAAAAGTAAGGACTTAGTTTCATCATTAGAAGGCTCCACCACAACGTTGGCCGGGCAGTACAGCTACAGAGAAAGCTGGAGTTTTGGAGTTAACTTCGCTTCAGGCAAGTTGGACTCACATGTATATGAAAGTTAAGGAGGCCTCTAACCTGCTCGGCTGCTACCTGAAAGTGCACTCTCCACCCCGACCAGCTCCCCGGGATCTGCTTGAACCATCATCAGTAAAAGGTATGAAAAGGAACTACCTTGTGTGTGACTGAATTATTACTACACCCTGCATCATCTCCACCATAGACTTCCAGGGACCCGTCTCACCTGTGGGAGACTTATTACCAAGCTGCCCATAACATCCCCTGTGAAAGTCCTCATAGCAGCGCTGGTACAATTACCAGAAACCACAGGTGGCGTCACGAACTACCTATCCTAATAATCCCCTGTAAATATTCCCACATCGCATTGACTGCCAGGGCCACGGACCGAGCCACCGCTGCCAGTGACATCTCCCACGGAAATCGATGGGCTCGGCTCCGAGTACCCCATAGCCCTGGTATCCACAATTGTGGTGCGAGTCACTAGTGTGAGCGAGTCCTAACAGAGTCATTATGGCCATACCTAGTTTAATAGTTTAATATACATAACCCTGATAACACGTTCTCTATAAGATGCAATGTTAGTATTATGGCAATTTACAAATTTACTATGGTGTTCTATTGACCAACCTTTTATGTATTATTCTGTTGGCATTTTTAATATGAACAAAAGCTACAAACATGTTTTAAACATAATATATGCAACACATTTTTCTTTCCCAAACTATCAAATGTTATCTTATAAAAACTCAGCGAGGAATATTTTATCGCATTTTGACATTTCTCACCCACCATCCACTTAAAATTCCCTGCTAATTACACACTTTTCTCAGTGAAAAGCAGTCCACATCACACAGTGACCAACTGGTCAAGGAAAAGAACATTTCTAGATTATTTTTCAGTGTGACAGATAATGCATCGTTTGCCTGCTACAATAGGCTACAGGGGAAGAAGAACATTTCATGAATTTCAAAAAGTCAAAACAGACCGCCTAACAGCACAAATCATTGTCAAACTGGATCTTCACTTTAATGAAAATAAAAGTGTTGCACTTGTATTCATGGGTCATAAAGAAGCGAATTAAAGGTTTCTATTCCATCCCATAATTTTCTATGTAAAAAGGGAATGGATCCATCCAAAAATTCCAAAAAAGCAGGTCTGTCATCATTCTCCTGCTATGATATAATCCTTTTAACCCCTTAATGACCGTTTATACGCATTCAAACAGTGGCCGTTAAGGGGCCTTAGTTCCTCAAGAATAATCGGGAATAAGTCCAAAAATCTCCGGGGTAGCTGAGACCCTGAACAACACGATCAGGGATGGATTTTCCAGTCCCTGATCATGTGATTGCCTTTATTCAAAGAATAACGCCGATCACGTAAAAAAGAAAAGTGTACCCTCTATTAAAATAATTTCTCTCTCTTCTGACATGACATACATGTCACAGGAGAGAGAAATTAAGTCTCCAGGCTCCACCAGTACCTCCGCCATCTCCCAGGCCCTCCTGCTCCGTTGCCTGGATTTCCGCCTACTCTTCCTGAAAAAAAGGGGGCAATTGCGCAGTGCGCCTCTGTGCTGAGTTCTGCCAGCCTGCAACAACAGGAATTTTTTCTATTGGTTCCTTTAACCCCTTAGTGACCATAGCCAATTTGCAGCTTAATGACCGGGTCAATTTTTACAATTCTGACCACTGTCACTTTATGAGGTTATAACTCTGGAACACTTTAACGGATCCTGCTGATTCTGAAACTGTTTTTTCGTGGCATATTGTACTTCACGTTAGTGGTAAAAAAAAATTCATATGACTTGTGTTTATTTATGAAAAAAACGGAAAATATGGCGAAAATTTTGAAAATTTAGCAATTTTCAAACTTTACATTTTTATGCCCTTAAATCAGAGAGATATGTCACACAAATTTCTTAATAAATAACATTTCCCACATGTCTACTTTACATCAGCACAATTTTGGAAACAAATTTTTTTTTGTTACGAAGTTATAAGTGTTAAAAGTTGACCACTCTCATTTTTACAACACCATTTTTTTTAGGGACCACATCACATTTGAAGTCACTTTGAGGGTCTATATGATAGAAAATACCCAAAAGTAACACCATTCTAAAAACTGCACTTCTCAAGGTGCTCAAAACCACATTCAAGAAGTTTATTAACCCTTTACGTGCTTCACAGGAACTGAAGCAATGTGGAAGGAAGAAATTAACATTTAACTTTTTTTGCAAAAAATTTACTTCAGAACTATTTTTTTTATTTTCACAAGTGTTAAAAGAGAAATCATAAAATTTGTTGTGCAATTTCTCCTGAATACGCCGATACCCATATGTGGGGGTAAACCACTTTTTGGGCGCACGGCAGATGTTGCAAGGGAAGGAGCACTGTTTGACTTTTTCAACGCAGAATTGGCTGGACACCATGTCGTGTTTGGAGACCCCCTGATGTGCCTAAACAGTGGAAACCCCCCACAAGTGACCCCATTTTGGAAACTAGACCCCTTAAGGAACTTATCTAGATGTGTGGTGAGCACTTTGAACCTCCAAGTGCTTCACAGAAGTTTATAACGTAGAGCCGTGAAGATAAAAAATAATTTTTTTCCTCAAAAATGATTTTTTAGCACCGTTATTTTTTATTTTCCCAAGGGTAGCAGGAGAAATTGGACCCCAAAAGTTGTTGTGCAATTTTTCCTGAGTACGCTGATACCCCATATGTGGGGGAGAACCACTGTTTGGGCGCATTGGAGAGCTTGGAAGGGAAGGAGCGCCATTTTGTAATGGAGACTTTGATGGAATGTTCTGTGGTCGTCATGTTGCGTTTGCAGAGCCCTTGATGTGCCTAAACAGTAGAAACCCCCGCAAATGACACCATTTTGGAAACCAGACCCCTCAAGGAGCTTATCTAGATGTGTGGTGAGCACTTTGAACCCCCAAGTGCTTCACAGAAGTTTATAAATGCAGAGCTGTGAAAAAAAAATCATTTTTTTCCTCAAAAATGATTTTTTTAGCCAGCTATTTTTTATTTTCCCAAGGGTAGCGGGAGAAATTAGAACCCCAAAATTGGTGTGCAACTTGTCCTGAGTACGCTGATACCCCATATGTTGGGGTAAACCACTGTTTGGGTGCACCGCAGGACTCGGAAGGGAGGGAGCACCATTTGACTTTTTGAACGCCATGTCGTGTTTGGAGACCCCCTGATGTGCCTAAATAGTGGAAACCCCTCAATACTAGCTCCAACCGTAACCCCAACACACCCCTAACCCTAATCCCAACCCTAATCCTAACCCTAATCCCAACCCTAATTGTAACCCTAACCCTAATTGTAACCCTAACCCTAATGGAAAAATGAAAATAAATATATTTTCTTTATTTTATTATATGTCCCTAACTAAGGGGTGATAAAGGGGGGGTTTATTTACTATTTTTCTTATTTCGATCACTGTGATAGCGTTTATCACAGTGATCAAAATGTGCCTGCACTAAATGAATGAATCTGCCGGCCGGCAGATTTGGCGGGCGCACTGCGCATGTGCCCACCATTTTCTTTTCCAGGAAGAAGACGCCGGGAGCTGCGGGAGGACGGGGGGGACACCAGGAGGTACGGGGGGACAGATCGGGGGACCCTATTTCTCTCCCCTCTGATGTGCAATCACATCAGAGGAGAGAGAAATTAAATGCAGAATCACGGCTTTTTTTTGCGGTCACCGTTATATGGTTAATAACGGCAATCGCAAAAGCGTGGTCGGTAAAAAACGACCCGAATCATGTTCTCTGGGGTCTCGGCTGCCCCCGGTAGACGAGACCCCGAAGAAAATCCAACTCTGGGGGGCGCTATGTACTTACGCCACAGAGTCGTGAATTAACGACGCTGTGGTTTAAGTACCCTTAACCACCACCATTAACCACCACCATTAAAAGGCGTATCGGCGGTCGTTAAGGCGTTAAAGGGAACCTGTCAGCTCATTTTTCCGCAATAAGCTGTGGCCACTTCATTTCGAGGCTTATCTACAGCATTCTGTAATGATAAGCCCCCGATCTAACCTGAAAGAGAAGGAAAACAAGTTATATTATACTCACCCAGGGGCGGTCCGGTCCGATGGGCGTCGCGGGTCTGGGTCCGGTGCCTCCCATCTTCATGCAATGCCGCCTTCCTGCTTGCTGCATCACTCCGGGAGCCATAGCGCTTTTGCTCAGTCGTACTTCTCTGCCCTGTTGAGGGCAGAGCAAAGTACAGCAATGCGCAGGCGCCAGGAAAGGTCAGAGAGGCCCAGCGCCTACGTACTGCAGTACTTTGCTTTGCCCTCAACAGGGCAGAGAAGTACGCCTGCGCAGAAGCGCTATGGCCCTGAAGTGATGAAGCAAGCAGGAAAGCAGCTTCACAAGAAGATGGACCGCCCCTGGGTGAGTATAATAAAACTTGTTTTTCTTCTCTTTCAGGTTAGGTTGGGGGCTTATCTACAGCATTATAGAATGCTGTAGATAAGCCCCAAAATGCAGTAGCCGCAGCTTATTGCGGAAAAATGAGCTGACAGGTTCCCTTTAAATCACTGTGATACACCCTATCACAGTGATCAAAAGCCATTAATTAGTATGTTATCCCACTCCTATGTCATCCCTTTAGTCAGATTTTTTTTTATTTTATCATTTTTATTTCTTTCATTTTTAGGGTTAGGGTTGGGCTTAGTGTTATTGTTAGGGTTGCACTCAGAGCCGGACTGGGACTGAAATTCAGCCCTGGCATTTTTAAGAACACAGGCCCATGTCTTGTAGCTTCCGTAATCTTGCTCTCTAGTTCGTGGAACTACAGGTCAGCAGCATACAATGATGTGTGGTATGTGCTGCGGACCTGCATGGCTAGCAACAACTGAATTATGGCCAATTTAGATGATAATGGTGAAATGTGTGTTCGTAAGAGCACGCCTTCCTGATTAGTGCCTCATATAAATAGGTCAGTAATCACCTGATGTAAGAGCAAAATAATTATTTATCACGTACAACTTTACACATACATCTTTAGCCAGCTAAAATCATGGTTCTTGATAGCACATTGCTTTCAGTAAACCTGAGAACATGTCATTATGCATGCACAGAACATATTAACAATAGCTGTGTGCACAGAGAAATGCAGTCCTCCTGTGTGAATAAGCTGTATACTATGGACGCTGACTGACATGTATGTAGCTGATCAGTGGTCATTTACATGTCATAACAATGCAAGGAGACAGCCACATTCTGGCTAGAAATATACAACCTTGCTTGTATTAAGCAAGACCACCCATGTCTAGTCAGAATGTGGTCAGAAGTATACATATGGCATACTTGCAGTCCCATGACCACTCGGTCTCGTCATCACTAGTGAATCCTCACAGTGTGCTCTGTGTGAGGTGGTAAGGGTGGTAGTCATGGCGAGGGGTTGTTGTGTTCCCACACCCTGGCACCCCGCAAAGAAAACATATTGTCTCGTCTGATGTGTGGTGTGGGAGTATTGCACAAAACTGACATTTGCGTTTGCAGATCCTGCTTATCCCATAGTCCTGTCTCCGGACCGATATCACACACTCAGGAACAGATACGTTTCCGCTTAAAAGAGTGCATCTTTACTTGATAACAAACATCCATGGCAGTTTTAGTACACACATGTTTCAGTGTTTTCAGCCTGAGTTTCCCTCTCAATGCTGGCTCCTCTAACCTCTGAGATGCTCGTCCTGGCTCTGGGGTTCCCATGTTCCTGCGCCCACTTTCCTGCACTGGTTCGCACTTCGGCTTCCCTTCACTGGGAGATTGAAAAGGTTCCTCTGTGCTGATTCCAGCCATAGGTCCCGGATTCTCTAAGGGATACCATCGTACCAAGTGGCGGCTGACCACATACTGCTTTTTCCAAACGTTCTGTGCCTTTCAGTACTGTGTGGCCCTCTGACCTGTTCTGCTTTCTCCTGAGTCCCTCTCCAGCACTTTCTTAATGTTACAAATATAAGGGTCTGTGCACATGTTGCGGATTCTTATCGTTTTTGCCGTGAAACCGCGGCAAAAACGCTTACACAACACAACTCATTATAGCCTATGGGATTCCGCAATGCTGTGCACATGCTGCGGGTTTTTCCGCGGCGGAATCGCAACGCGGAAGAATCCGCAGCATGCTTATTCTTTTTTGCGGAATCGCGGCGATTCTCCTCCAGGCCCTGGGTACCATATCCCTGTTAAAATAATAATTAAAATAAAAAATAGCCATATTCTCACCTTCCGGCGGCCCCCGCAGCCTTCCCGCCTCTCAGCGACGCTCCCGGCCAATCCCGTTCCCAGTAATGCATTGCAAGAATCACCCCAGATGACGTAGCGGTCTCGCGTGATACTACGTCATCAGGGTCATTGTCGCAAAGGACGCCTGGGAACGGGATTGGGCGGGAGCGTCGCTGAGAGGCGGGCCGCCGGAAGTGTGAGAATATCACGATTTTTTATTTTTTTTATTATTTTTAACATTATATCTTTTTACTGTTGATGCGGCATAGGCGGCATCTATAGTAAAAAGTTGGTCACACGTGTCAAACACTTGTTTGACTCGTGTGACCAATCTGTCAATCAGTTTTCCAAGCGATGCTACAGATCGCTTGTAAAACGCTAGCATTCTGCAAGCTAATTACGCTTGCAAAACGCTAGTTTTTAGCGGGAATACGCATACCTATAATATGCGGATTTCCCGCGGCAGGGAGGTGCGGAATTGCCGCGGAAATTTCCACGGCAATTCCGCAACGTGTGCACATAGCCTAATACACTATTGTACACTGCTCCCACTGACTGATTGAGAATCAGGAAGTGTCCCACTGACAAACTCACTCACTCTTACCCCATCCAATTTGGAAATCCCCTGCTTTAATTATTCTTATACTGGCAGCCTAGTTTCCTGACTCTATTGTGCCCCACTATACTAAACACCCAATCCTATCCTAATTTATAGCTACCCTCTTATCTTATCCTTTACATCTTTCCCTAATCTCGCAACAATATCAAAACACATAAAATTAGATGTAAAACAAGCATACAATATAACAACTACATTATTATTAGTAAGTTACACATAAGCATCATTTATATTACCACACATTAATTGTATGCACATGAACACTAGGGTGAGATGCGCATGACAACTTCTGACACACCCTTACATCTGCATGATGTAAGGCTTCACAAGTCTTGTTACATAGTCACATAGAGCGAATGCAGGTTTTCGTTAGAAACCTGGACAAACCCTTTTTATGGCCTTGATTAATCCATCTAAAGAGGCCAATGCACTAAGCTCCTGACAGGTCCCATATCAAACACCTCTCCACCCATTACTTTAAAGAGCACCTCTTAACATACCCTCACACCCGCCTTTTACTTTCCCAATGAAAAATACCAAAAAATCCACCAAGTTGATGTGCATTAAAAAAAGGGTGAGATATGTTGTGGTTTCACGCGACACCTGATTCACCACCAATGACATGGTATAGCAGTGTTCACACTGCTATTTTTAATTCAATTGGTTTGCTGCATCACTGGAGGATTTCATTGTACTGCTCATTTCCACCTTAGCTTAAAGGAACCTGACAAATGATATACGCTGCACGATTCCCGGACAGAAAGTATCAGGTACTGTATGATCTCAGTCAGATATATTTGACCCTGCTGCGTTTCAGAGACATTATACTGCCAGTGCGATCATACAGCCAGTGCGTGATACACACTGCCCACAGATCGGCACCATGTATGCGCGGTCAGGTTCACTTTAAAAGGAACAGTGGCCTCTATGATTAGGTAAAGACACAGGAATATACTGTAGCATAATGTGTATAATAAGGAGGTGTGCATATGCAGGGGTGAACTTAGCCTCTGTGCTGCCTGAGGCGAACTGCAAAACGCGCCCCCCAATTAGAGCGAGGAAGGTTGCGGCGTGCCGCGTCAAATTTTAGGCCACGCCCCAACCACACCCATTTCACAACTAGTCACACCCATGTCCACGCCCCGACCACACCCATTTAGCACTGGTGATCACACTGACTGGTACTGAGGGCACAGTGACTGGTACTATGGGCACACTGGCACTGAGTAAAAGAAAGAACAGAGAGAGAAAAAAACAAAAGAGAAAGGAGAGAGAAAGAAAGAAAGAGAGAAAAAGAGAGAGAAAAAATAGAAGAAAGAAAAAAAAAACAGAGAAGAAAAGAACAGAGAAGAAAGAAAAAAGAAGACGGAAAGAAAGAAAGAAGAGAAAGAAAAAAGAAAGAAGAAAGAAAAAAGAAAGAAAGAAAAAAGAAAGAAAGAAACAGAAAAAGAAAGAGGGGACAGAAAAAAAGAACAGAGAGAAAAAAAGAAATAGGGGAAAGAAAGAACAAAGAGAGAAAGAAAGAACAGAGAGATAGAGAGAAAGAAAGATGGGAAACAAAGAACAGAGAGAGAGAGAAAGAACAAAAAGATAGAGTGGAAAGAAAGAGAAAAAAAGAACAGAGAGAGAAAGAAAGAGGGGAAAGAAAGAACAGAGAGAAAGAAAGAAAGAACAGAGAGAAAGAAAAAGAACAGAGAGAGAAAGAAAGATGGGAAAGAAAAAAACTACTGAATAATGGCCCCATATACTGCTGCATACAGTATAATAGCCCCACATGATGCTCCACACTGAATAATGGACCCATATACTGCTGCATACAGTATAATAGCCCCACATGATGCTCCATACTGAATAATGGCCCCATATACTGCTGCATACAGTATAATAGCCCCACATGATGCTCTATACTGAATAATGGCCCCATATACTGCTGCATACTGTATAATGGCCCCATATACTGCTGCATACAGTATAATAGCCCCACATGATGCTCCAGACTGAATAATGGCCCCATATACTGCTGCATACTGAATAATGGCCCCATATACTGCTGCATACAGTATAATAGCCCCACATGATGCTCCAGACTGAATAATGGCCCCATATACTGCTGCATACTGAATAATGGCCCCATATACTGCTGCATACAGTATAATAGCCCCACATGATGCTCCAGACTGTATAATGGCCCCATATACTGCTGCATACAGTATAATAGCCCCACATGATGCTCCAGACTGAATAATGGCCCCATATACTGCTGCATACTGAATAATGGCCCCATATACTGCTGCATACAGTATAATAGCCCCACATGATGCTCCAGACTGAATAATGGCCCCATATACTGCTGCATACTGAATAATGGCCCCATATACTGCTGCATACAGTATAATAGCCCCACATGATGCTCCAGACTGTATAATGGCCCCATATACTGCTGCATACAGTATAATAGCCCCACATGATGCTCCAGACTGAATAATGGCCCCATATACTGCTGCATACTGAATAATGGCCCCATATACTGCTGCATACTGAATAATGGCCCCATATACTGCTGCATACAGTATAATAGCCCCACATGATGCCCCAGACTGTATAATGGCCTTGCATAAAAAAAAAAAAAAAACTACTCACCTCTGCCCGTTCCAACGCTGATATCGCTTCCTCATCTATCACACACACAGCGTCTCACACACACACACACACACACACACACACACACACACACACACACACACACACACATCACAACACACACACACAGCAGCTACACACACACATCACGCACTACACACACACATGCCACCTTCACAGGCACAGCGGCCAGACTCACCTCTCCATGATCCGGCAGCTTCCTCCTCACTTCCTCTCACACATTATGACTGTTCTGCTCTGCCGCCGCCTGAGATAACAGCTCAACTCGCCTCATTATAGGTGTGCATATGGATTAGCTAGTAGAGAGGAGAAAATAAATATAAATATACATATATATATATTTATATATATATATATATATATATATATAATATATATATATATACAGCTCTGGCAAAAATTAAGAGTCCACTGCACATTTTTATTCAAATCAGCTTCTCTACATGTCTGACAGCCATTCCATTCCAGTGTCAATTGAATTCCAACCAGAGTACACCTCATTCTACTTAATGTGCTTCTGATTAGGTGATCACCTGAACCAAATCTTATTTAATGAAGGAAAGTATAAAAAACACTGCTGTGGTGTTCACAATCCTCTTACATTAGGACAAGCTGGATGGCAAAACAAGTGCTAGTAATATCCCAAAAGTTATAGGAATGAAAAAAATAACTTTTAAACAAGCCAAAGGAGTTGAAAAGAAAAGTCTTGAGTGAGGAAAAGAAGGGCTTCAATCCTGGCTTTACTAGCAGAGGGATACAGTGAGGGTCATGTTGCCTCCATTCTTAAAATTTCTAAGATGGCAGTCCATTACAACAAGGTCAAGCAGCAGACATTGGGGACAACAAAGCTATAAACCGGCAGAGGGCGAAAACGACTCTCCACTGCCTGGGATGACCATCATCTTATTCGAATGTCACTCAACAACCGCAGGATGACATCAAGTGACCTACAAAAGGAATGGCAAGTGGCAGCTGGGGTGAAGTGCACGGCAAGAACTGTTCGTACCAGGCTCCTAGAGGCATGGCTCAAGTCAATGAGAAGCAAAGGAGAGCCAGGCTGAAGTCTGCCAAAGACCATAAGGATTGGACCATAGAGGACTGGAGCAACACACACATCTTTAGAAAAAACAGTCATAGGTCAAATTGTGAAAAAGTAGAGGAAATCTTTATTCAAATACAAGGATTAAGAGCACAGCAGTTTAAACAGATAAAAAAGTGCCACTTAGAAACATATACCAAGAAAAGCAGGGAACTGTGTATGTGAGCATATCATATAGTAATAACCAAACATCAAGTACACCTTATAAGAGTAGCGATACAGTCATCCTCATCAAAGTCATACATTTGTAACCACCATATATAGATAAACCCGGATGACATACGTACCAAACAAATGGATATGATCACATAAACACTGCCCCGCTGCCCCAACGCGCGTTTTGGATAGTTCCTTCCTCAGGGGGTGAGGTTGCAACTGAAAAGACCGTGTTTAAGTACACACCAGACAGGAAATTGGGATATGTAAATTACACCGTTGTCAAGGAGACGAGCTATAGCGTCCGCGGTATAAGATAAAATAGGGCCATAACATATTTCATAATTACATCACGTCTCTAGGCCGATCAGGTATCCCATCATCCGATTAGGGTAGCGCAGCGACACATCGGGCCCTATGGACGAAACGTCCCCAGTGCGGGATGGTAAAAGCCGTAACAAGTCACAAACAGACGTGTATGAAAAAGCAGGGCGGCCCAGGAGGTCGTCATGGTAACCGGATCTGCCGTCATCAAAACCGGAAGGCGCTGAGACTCATGGGGCCCCATGGAAACAGACGCCTCCGACAAGATGCAGAGAGAGACCGGAAATACCAAACAGACCTGCGCTGCAACAGACCATATAGGTTTAAAGACGCCACACACATATCGCATCCATTCAGGTATATGTGCATTGTAATTAGAGGCGTCATAAAAATGATAAAAAACATAGTGTGTACCCAGACAACGGTCTCCAAACGGTATGCAGATGGAATAAAGTGGCCAGCAAGAATAGAATAACGGGACAAAAAGATTATATAAAGCCCATATTCTACAATATATATATAGCAACACATAACAACAATAGATCAACATATACACATACAACCTCATAGAATGTGGACCCAAATACATTACATATATGTTATGTTAGGATATTAATACACAAACTATGGCAATACGAGACCCCTAAGTCAGTATATATAATAATAAACGGAAAAATAATGAAATAATAAAAAGTGAAAATTAAAAATAAAAAACAAAAAGTAAAAAAACAAAAAATAAAACAACACAAATATCGATCACCAGATAATATGAGGTGAATAGTATATCCACATATATACCATATACCTTCAATGGTCAGCAGCAATAGCATATAAGATAATATCAATATGTCAGTTAGTCTAATGTCAATACATATACATCTAAGTAGATCCAAAATAAATATATCATTCATTACTGTATTGACACCATGATTTCACTAGGAAAGAAATCGAAGACAATATCATATCAACAACACCGCAACCATAAGATTACAATATATATCTCTCAACATACAACGTTCCATTGAAGAATCACAATGTAGTGTGATAGATGTATATAGTGAATTGAATATATAAGAAGGAGGAATCCAATAATTTTGATAGAAGTATCCTCATCACCATCGATCTGAGATCACTTGTATTAAGTAGACCCAAAGTGCCATATATGAGATGCCACATCCAAACAAACTAAAGGAAATAAAACACACATAAAATAAGTAAAAGGTATATGGTTCAAGAGGACACAAAAAATGAAATAGGGTTTATAGAAAAGGGCAAAGAGAGACATTCATTAATCCGTCCGGTGAACCGTCTGTAGACGCCAGATCCATTGTGTCTCAAGTCTAGCCAGACGTTTAGATAGCTGTCCACCTGAATGTTCAGGGTGGTCGTATCCGTGTGGGTAGAGGCCGCCTGGATGCCAAGAACATGTTGTCACGCTGTCACTGCATACAGGAGGTCCGGGGTCTATGCTGACCCTAAGCAGGGGCCCTGACTAATCCCTCTACCTGGAGGTACTGTTGATGGTACAGAGGTCCAGGCCGCCAGCGTATCCCTATCTCCTGCAAATCCCTGACCCTCAGTAATCTAGTCCTGAGAAGGACCCCGATCACAACACAGGGGACTGGAAGGTATATGCCTAAACACAGTAATAGACGAACGAGACAGTACAAGGGGTAAACTAAAATCCACCTTGCATACAAAACTCACTCCACAACAACAGAGGGAACACCAACGGGTACGGAGATAAATGATAAAGCGAGGAGGGGAAAAAAACACACCAGGTACTCTTCACTTCAGACTTCACAATACCACAATCCGCTCTGCTGGTCTGCATGAATGCTTTCACCGACACATTCCTAGCAGACCGGCAGGTATTTGAAGGAATCTCATTACTGCAGCATTAACTGCAGCTGAGAGAGAGAGAATTAACTCCCTCACTGCCGAAAAACACCAAGCACCAAAAACTCAGCTGCGCGAAGTCAGGTTGTGTAATCGCGACTATCTTCGTGGCGACACACCCGTGACAGTACCCCCCTTCTACGAGGGGCCTCCGGACCCTCAGAGCCAGGTTTATCCGGGTGAGTCGTGTGGAAGGCCCGAATTAATCGGTCTGCGTTAATATCCGACGCAGGAACCCACGTCCTCTCCTCAGGACCATACCCCCTCCAATGAACCAGGTACTGAAGGGACCGGCGGTTAAGATGTGAATCGATGATTTTCGACACCTGAAACTCCAAGTTACCATTGACCACCACAGGAGGAGGAGGTAAAGGTGACGGTATCACTGGTGCCACATACCTCTTAAGCAAAGATCTGTGGAACACGTTGTGAATTTTAAACGTAGGGGGGAGGTCAAGACGGAATGCCACCGGATTAATTATAGAACTGATCCTGTATGGCCCGATGAACCTGGGACCCAGTTTCCAAGAGGGAACCTTAAGTTTTATATTCTTGGTAGACAACCATACCCGATCGTTCACACATAGGTCCGGACCAGACACTCTCCTCCTGTCAGCCATACGTTTGTATCGGTTCCCCATAGTACTAAGATTGTTCAGCACTCCTCTCCACACTGAAGCAAGTGATGACGAAAATCGTTCTTCCTCAGGAACCCCCGAAGAGCCCCCCCTACTGAAAGTACAAAACGGGGGGTGAAAACCATATGCCCCAAAAAACAGGGACTTACCAGTGGACTCGCTCCACCTATTGTTAAGAGCAAATTCCGCCAGAGGCAAGAAAGAAGCCCAGTCCTCCTAGTTCTCTGACACAAAACACCGGAGATATGTCTCCAAACTCTGGTTCAGACGTTCTGTCTGACCATTGGTCTGCGGATGAAAAGCCGATGAAAACGACAACTGCATCCCCCGCCGTGTACAAAATGCCTTCCAGAATTTGGACACAAACTGAGACCCTCGATCCGACACCACATCGGAGGGTACCCCGTGAAGCCTCACAATCTCCCCAATGAACACCTGCGCCAGACCTTTAGCATTAGGAAGAGCAGGAAGAGCGATAAAATGAGCCATCTTGCTGAACCTGTCGACTACAACGAGTATGACTGTTTTACCCGAAGACGGCGGGAGGTCCGTAATAAAGTCCATAGACAGATGAGTCCACGGACGCTCCGGGATCTTCAAAGGTAAGAGGGCCCCAGACGGACGGGTATGTGGGGTCTTAGAGCGCGCACAAACCCCACAGGACGCAACAAAAGTTACCACCTCCCTATGTAAGTTAGGCCACCAAAACCGCCGCGAGAGGAGATCCACAGTTGCTTTACTCCCTGGATGTCCTGCCAAGGCTGAATTATGGTGTGCCTCAATCACCTTTTGTCGCAAGTGATCCGGAACAAACAGTCTCACTGGAGGTCCAACAGGGGCGTCCCCCTGAGCCTCCAATATCTCCTTCTCAAGCTCAGAGCATACTGCCGACACCACCACCCCCTTCTGAAGGATCGGAACCGGGTCATCCGTCTTCCCGGCCCCAGGGAAACTACGAGACAAGGCATCCGCCTTTACATTTTTTGACCCAGGACGATATGTGACAACAAAATTAAACCTGGTAAAAAGTAACGACCACCTAGCTTGTCTGGGATTCAGACGTTTTGCGGACTCTAAATATAGCAGGTTCTTGTGATCGGTGATGACGGTGACCGGGTGGACTGCCCCCTCCAAAAAATGACGCCACTCCTCAAAAGCTAACTTAATGGCCAAGAATTCCCTATTACCGACATCGTAATTCCTCTCAGCGGACGACAATTTTTTAGAGAAGAAAGCGCACGGGTGCCACTCACCAGGGGCGAACCTTGAGATAATACCGCTCCCACCCCTACCTCAGAAGCGTCCACCTCCACAATGAACGGCTGTGACGCATCCGGTTGAATGAGTATGGGAGCCGAAGCAAAACATTTTTTCAAGGAGGAAAACGCTTGACAAGCCTTGTCAGACCACCTAGAAAAATCCGTCCCTTTTTTAGTCATGTCTGTGAGAGGTTTAACTATGGACGAGAAATTACGAATAAATTTCCGGTAGTAGTTAGCAAACCCCAGGAAACGTTGTAGTGCCTTAAGATCCTCTGGCAGATCCCACTCAAGAACTTCCCGCACTTTCCCAGGGTCCATACGAAAACCGGACGCTGACACCAGGAAACCTAAAAACTGAAGTTCCTGTACGGCGAACACACACTTTTCCCATTTGGCGTACAGTTTATTATCCCGCAAGATCTGCAACACCTGCCTAACATGCTCTTGATGAGACACCAGATCCGGCGAGTAAATTAAGATGTCATCCAGATATATGACAACAAACTGTCCCACCAGGCGGCGAAAAATGTCATTAACAAAGTGTTGGAACACCGCCGGGGCATTAGTCAGACCAAATGGCATGACAAGGTTCTCATAATGCCCCTCTGGAGTGTTAAACGCCGTCTTCCATTCATCCCCTCCTTCATCCTAATCAGATTGTACGCCCCCCTGAGATCCAACTTAGAGAACCATTTGGCACCCACGATCTTTTTGAAGAGATCGGGAATAAGTGGGAGCGGATACGGATCTCGGACCGTAATCCGATTGAGTTCACGGAAATCCAGGCAAGGGCGTAGGCCTCCATCTTTCTTCTTCACAAAGAAGAACCCCGCGGCCACCGGGGAAGATGAAGGTCTAATATGCCCCTTAGCCAGACTCTCTGAAATATAATCCTTCATGGCCTGCCTCTCAGGACCAGAAAGGTTATACAACCTAGATTTCGGTAACTTGGCCCCAGGGAGCAATTTAACAGAACAGTCATACACGCGATGAGGAGGTAGTTCTTGACACCCTTTCTCCGAGAATACATCCTCAAAGTCCACCAGAAATGGAGGTAAGGTCCTAGGAGCGACCTCACCGATGACCGTATTCATGCAGTTTTTATTACAGAATTCACTCCATTGGCTTATCTCTCTGGATTGCCAATTAATAACCGGGTTATGCTTTGTTAACCAAGGAAGGCTCAGCACTATAGGAGTGGGAAGACCCTCCAATATGTAACACGACAACAGTTCTTTATGTATCGCCCCCACTTGAAGATCTATGTTATGCACTGCTTGCAAAAAACTACCCTGACCGAGAGGTCTGGCGTTGATCGAGAATATGGGGATGGGTTTAGCCAATACAGAGACGGGCTAGGAATCTTCGAGATCAACTGGTTCATAGCCATTATCCGGGACAACATCAGCCTACATTTCTTGATAATTTTACACCCTGGGCGGGATGTGTCCCGTGTGGGAGATGTGTCTCCTGTCCCAATGTTGAGAGATCCAATTCGTTCACTAATTCTAAAGGCACTAAAACATTTTCCATTAGACAGCGAATTACATGTACCACGCGTTATGTCATCTATTACGCCACATGTCCATGTGGGTTAATATATGTTGGTCTTACCACCAGACAATTAAAAGTCCGCATTCGTGAACATGTTCTTGGGATCCAGGCGGCCTCTACCCACACGGATACGACCACCCTGAACATTCAGGTGGACAGCTATCTAAACGTCTGGCTAGACTTGAGACACAATGGATCTGGCGTCTACAGACGGTTCATTCAGACGGATTGAATGAATGTCTCTCTTTTGCCCCTTTTCTATAACACCCTATTTCATTTTTTGTGTCCTCTTGAACCATATACCTTTTACTTATTTTATGTGTGTTTTATTTCCTTTAGTTTGTTTTGGATGTGGCATCTCCATATATGGCACTTTGGGTCTACTTAATACAAGTGATCTCAGATCGATGGGTGGATGAGGATACTTCTATCAAAATTATTGGATTCCTCCTTCTTATATATTCAATTCACTATATACATCTATCACACTACATTGTGATTCTTCAATGGAACGTTGTATGTTGAGAGATATATATTGTAATCTTATGGTTGCGGTGTTGTTGATATGATATTGTCTTCGATTTCTTTCCTAGTGAAATCATGGTGTCAATACAGTAATGAATGATATATTTATTTTGGATCTACTTAGATGTATATGTATTGACATTAGACTAACTGACATATTGATATTATCTTATATGCTATTGCTGCTGACCATTGAAGGTATATGGTATATATGTGGATATACTATTCACCTCATATTATCTGGTGATCGATATTTGTGTTGTTTTATTTTTTGTTTTTTTACTTTTTGTTTTTTATTTTTAATTTTCACTTTTTATTATTTCATTATTTTTCCGTTTATTATTATATATACTGACTTAGGGGTCTCGTAGTGCCATAGTTTGTGTATTAATATCCTAACATAACATATATGTAATGTATTTGGGTCCACATTCTATGAGGTTGTATGTGTATATGTTGATCTATTGTTGTTATATGTTGCTATATATATATTGTAGAATATGGGCTTTATATAATCTTTTTGTCCCGTTAGTCTATTCTTGCTGGCCACTTTATTCCATCTGCATACCGTTTGGAGACCGTTGTCTGGGTACACACTATGTTTTTTATCATTATTATGACGCCTCTAATTACAATGCACATATACCTGAATGGATGCGATATGTGTGTGGCGTCTTTAAACCTATATGGTCTGTTGCAGCGCAGGTCTGTTTGGTATTTCCGGTCTCTCTCTGCATCTTGTCGGAGGCGTCTGTTTCCATGGGGCCCCATGAGTCTCAGCGCCTTCCGGTTTTGATGACGGCAGATCCGGTTACCATGACGACCTCCTGGGCCGCCCTGCTTTTTCATACACGTCTGTTTGTGACTTGTTACGGCTTTTACCATCCCGCACTGGGGACGTTTCGTCCATAGGGCCCGATGTGTCGCTGCGCTACCCTAATCGGATGATGGGATACCTGATCGGCCTAGAGACGTGATGTAATTATGAAATATGTTATGGCCCTATTTTATCTTATACCGCGGACGCTATAGCTCGTCTCCTTGACAACGGTGTAATTTACATATCCCAATTTCCTGTCTGGTGTGTACTTAAACACGGTCTTTTCAGTTGCAACCTCACCCCCTGAGGAAGGAACTATCCAAAACGCGCGTTGGGGCAGCGGGGGCAGTGTTTATGTGATCATATCCATTTGTTTGGTACGTATGTCATCCGGGTTTATCTATATATGGTGGTTACAAATGTATGACTTTGATGAGGATGACTGTATCGCTACTCTTATAAGGTGTACTTGATGTTTGGTTATTACTATATGATATGCTCACATACACAGTTCCCTGCTTTTCTTGGTATATGTTTCTAAGTGGCACTTTTTTATCTGTTTAAACTGCTGTGCTCTTAATCCTTGTATTTGAATAAAGATTTCCTCTACTTTTTCACAATTTGACCTATGACTGTTTGTTCTAAAGATGTGTGTGTTACTGTTGTATATGCAGTTTGGTCTATTATAGTCCTGTCAGTCTCCAACTTGATTTGGTGAAACAATGATTTTCTTATTTCCCCACTGAGGGTTTATATTACATGTAGACTGAGATGTTGATCTATCTCTATGTTTGGTTCATAGAGGACTGGAGTATGGTAATCTTCTCAGATGAGTCTAATTTTCAGCTTTGCCCAACACCTGGTCTTCTAATGGTTAGACAGAGTCCTGGAGAGGCGTACAAGCCACAGTGTTTTGCACCCACTGTGAAATTTGGTGGAGGATGGGAGATGATCTGGTGGATGCTTCAGCAAGGCTGGAATTGGGCAGGTTAATCTTTGTGAAGGACGTATGAATCAAGCAGCATACAAGGTTATCCTGGAAAAACAGCTGATTCCTTCTGCTCAGGCAATGTTCCTCAACTCTGAGGACTGGTGTTTCCAGCAGGACAATGCGCCATGCCACACAGCTAGGTCAATCAATGTGTGGATGAAGGACCACCACATCAAATCCCTGTCATGGCCAGCCCAATCTCCAGACCTGAACCCCATTGAAAACCTCTGGAATGTAATCAAGAGGAAGATGGATAGTCACAAGTAGAGATGAGCGACTTTGCATCCGGGAGGGTCGAGTCGGGTTTCGGACCACCCGACTTTCACAATAGTTGAGTCGAACGAAATCGGCCGACTATCGGTAAAAGTCGAAGGTCCGACTGAAACACGAAACTCAATGCAAGTCAATGGGGAAGCAAAGTCGTCAGGGAGTGGAGGACAGTAAATACACCTACAGTGCCCATTTCAATGCCAACGACATCAATTCTTATTACTGAAGCTTGTTGTCAACCTTAATTTACTTTATAATAATAGTAACGCATTGAAAACTGGGGGTTATTTGGCTAAAGTTGTGGGGGGGGGGTAGGGCTGGCTCCTGGTTTTCGTGGGCCCCTTTAACACATACTACAATTCATGATGCTCCGATACGGCACAGAAATATAGGTATAGTACAATGACAAATACTTCACTTCTCACATTACTTAACTGATATCTATTTTAAATTCTACAATAGCTCAAAAACCGGACAGTATATTCTTCCATACAGTATTATGGCCACCACATAGTGCGCCATACAGAATAATGAGCCCCATATATTGTTCCATACATAATTGGTCCTATATAATGTTCCATACAGTATATGATGAGCTCCACATAATGCTACAGTATATGATGGTCCCCATATAATGTGCCATACAGTATAGGACGGTCCCCATAGAGTAGAATGATCCCCCCATATTGCTTCATACAGTATGATGAGTCGCATATAAAACTCCATACAGTATATGATGGGCCCTATATATTGCTCCATACAGAATGGGCTCCATATAATGCTCCATACAGAATAGGCCCCATATGTGCTCCATATGATGCTCCATACCCTATATGATGCCCATAAATAATGAACCCCATATGATGCTCTAGTATATGATGGGCCCCATGGATGATGCTCCAGTGTATGATGGACCTATATAATGCTCCATATATAATGGGCCCCATATGATGCTACAGTGTATAATGGGCCCCGTATATGATGCTCCAGTGTATGATGGGCCACATTTATAACCTCCAGTGTATGATGGGCCCCATGGATGATGCTCCAGTGTATGATGGGCCTATATAATGCTCCATATATAATGGGCCCCATATGATGCTGCATTATATGATGGGCCCCATGGATGATGCTCCATATATAATGGACCCCATTTATAATGCTCCAGTGTATGATGGGCCCCATTTATAATGCTCCAGTGTATGATGGGCCCATGGATGATGCTCCAGTGTATGATGTGCCCCATTTATAATGCGCAGGTGTATGATGGGCACCATGGATGATGCTCCAGTGTATGATGGGCCCATATAATGTCTCATATATAATGGGCTCCATATGATGCTCCAGTATATGATGGGCCCCATGGCTGATGCTCCAGTGTATGATGGGCCCCATTTATAATGCTACAGTGTATGATGGGCCCCATATGATGCTCCAGTATATGATGGGCCCCATGGATGATGCTCCAGTGTATGATGGGCCACATTTATAATGCTACAGTGTATGATGGGCCCTATCTATGATGCTCAAGTGTATGATGGGCCCCATATATAATTCTCCAGTGTATAATGCTCCCCATATATTGCTCCAAACATTTTAAAAAATGAAATACCACCATCCGAACTATTTCTTTGATTGATGGGGCGGTCAAGAAAGAGGAACCCATGTGCATTCTGTCGATTGACGCAGAAAAGGCTTTCCACAGGGTGCACTGGGATTTTATATTTCAAACGTTAGAAGGAATTGGCTTGAAAAAAACTATGCTCCATAGAATTTCTGCCCTGTACTCATCTCCCAGTGCTCAAGTTAAAATTAATGGCGCACGTTCAAACACATTTTTAATTCGGAACGGCACGAGGCAAGGCTGTCCTCTTTCACCCTTGCTTTATATACTACTATGGAACATGTAGCAACCGCCATACGGAATAATTGCTCCATCTACTATATAATTGTCTTATCCCGTCTGTCTGTCTGTCTGTCCAGGAAATCCCACATCGCTGATTGGTCCGGCCGCGGCCAATCAGCGACACAGGCTAACTCTGCCCATGTGGTCATGTGACTCACCAACTGCCCATGATGTACTGAACATGTTTTGCCAGTTACAGTGTCTGATGTACTTCTGTCACGTTTACTGAACACGGGTAATACACAGCGGAAGTACCCCGACCGGCGGCCACTACGTAAACCCCAGCAGCAGCCTCCACGTACACTCCACCAGCAGCAGCCTCTATATACCCCAGCAGCAGCCTCCACGTACACCCCACCAGCAGCAGCCTCTATATACCCCAGCAGCAGCCTCCACGTACACCCCACCAGCAGCAGCCTCTCTATACCCCAGCAGCAGCCTCCACATATACCCCAGCAGCAGCAGCCTCTATATACCCCAGCAGCAGCCTCCACATATACCCCAGCAGCAGCAGCCTCTTTATACCCCAGCAGCAGCCTCCACGTACACCCCACCAGCAGCAGCCTCCACATATACCCCAGCAGCAGCAGCCTCTATATAAACCAGCATCAGCCTCCACATATACCTCAGCAGCAGCAGCCTCTATATACCCCAGCAGCAGCCTCCACGTACACCCCACCAGCAGCAGCCTCCACATATACCCCAGCAGCAGCCTCCACATATACCTCAGCAGCAGCAGCCTCTATATACCCCAGCAGCAGCCTCCACGTACACCCCACCAGCAGCAGCCTCCACATATACCCCAACAGCAGCAGCCTCCACATATACCCCAGTAGCAGCCTACACGTACACCCCAGCAGCCTCTATATACACCCCAGATGCCTCTATATACACCCCAGCAGCCTCTATGTACACCCCAGCAGTAGCCTCTATATACACCCCAGCAGCCTCTATATACACCCCATATGCCTCTATATACACCCCAGCAGCCTCTATATACAGCCCATTAGCCTCTATATACACCCAGCAGCCTCTATATACACCCCAGCAACCTCTATATACACCCCAGATGCCTCTATATACACCCCAGCAGCCTCTATATACCCCCAGCAGCCTCTATATACACCCCAGGTGCCTCTATATACACCCCAGCAACCTCTATATACACCCCAGCAGCCTCTATATACACCCCAGCAGCCTCTATATACACCCCAGATGCCTCTATATACACCCCAGCAGCCTCTATATACACCCCAGCAGCAGCCTCTATACAGTCAGGGCCAGAAATATTTGGACAGTGACACAATTTTCGCGAGTTGGGCTCTGCATGCCACCACATTGGATTTGAAATGAAACCTTTACAACAGAATTCAAGTGCAGATTGTAACGTTTAATTTGAAGGGTTGAACAAAAATATGTGTTAGAAAATGTAGGAATTGTACACATTTCTTTACAAACACTCCACATTTTAGGAGGTCAAAAGTAATTGGACAAATAAACATAACCCAAACAAAATATTTTTATTTTCAATATTTTGTGGCGAATCCTTTGGAGGCAATCACTGCCTTAAGTCTGGAACCCATGGACATCACCAAACGCTGGGTTTCCTCCTTCTTAATGCTTTGCCAGGCCTTTACAGCCGCAGCCTTCAGGTCTTGCTTGTTTGTGGGTCTTTCCCTCTTAAGTCTGGATTTGAGCAAGTGAAATGCATGCTCAATTGGGTTAAGATCTGGTGATTGACTTGGCCATTGAAGAATGTTCCACTTTTTTGCACTCATGAACTCCTGTGTAGCTTTGGCTGTATGCTTGGGGTCATTATCCATCTGTACTATGAAGCGCCGTCCAATCAAGTTTGCAGCATTTGGCTGAATCTGGGCTGAAAGTATATCCCGGTACACTTCAGAATTCATCCGGCTACTCTTGTCTGCTGTTATGTCATCAATAAACACAAGTGACCCAGTGCCATTGAAAGCCATGCATGCCCATGCCATCATGTTGCCTCCACCATGTTTTACAGAGGATGTGGTGTGCCTTGGATCATGTGCCGTTCCCTTTCTTCTCCAAACTTTTGGCTTCCCATCATTCTGGTACAGGTTGATCTTTGTCTCATCTGTCCATAGAATACTTTTCTAGAACTGAGCTGGCTTCTGGAGGTGTTTTTCAGCAAATTTAACTCTGGCCTGTCTATTTTTGGAATTGATGAATGGTTTGCATCTAGATGTGAACCCTTTGTATTTACTTTCATGGAGTCTTTTCTTTACTGTTGACTTAGAGACAGATACACCTACTTCACTGAGAGTGTTCTGTACTTCAGTTGATGTTGTGAACGGGTTCTTCTTCACCAAAGAAAGTATGCGGCGATCATCCACCACTGTTGTCTTCCGTGGGCTCCCAGGTCTTTTTGGATTGATGAGTTCACCAGTGCTTTCTTTCTTTCTCAGGATGTACCAAATTGTAGATTTTGCCACTTCTAATGTTGTAGCAATTTCTTGGATGTTTTTTTTTCTGTTCTTGCAGCTTAAGGATGGCTTGTTTCACCTGCATGGAGAGCTCCTGTGACCACATGTTTCCTTCACAGCAAAACCTTCCAAATGCAAACACCACACCTCAAATCAACTCCGGCCCTTTCATCTGCTTAATTGAGAATGACATAACAAAGGGATTGCCCACACCTGTCCATGAAATAGCCTTGGAGTCATTTGTCCAATTACTTTTGGTCCCTTTAAAAACAGGGTGGCACATGTTAAGGAGCTGAAACTCCTAAACCCTTCATCCAATTTTAATGTGGATACCCTCAAATGAAAGCTGAAAGTCTGAACTTCAACTGCATCTGATTTGTTTTGTTTCAAATTCATTGTGGTAATGTCTAGAACCAAAATTAGATAAATGTTGTCTCTGTCCAAATATTTATGGACCTAACTGTATACACCCCAACAGCCTCTAAATACACCCCCGCAGCCTCTATATAAACCCCAGAAGCCTCTATATACACACCAGCAGAAGCATCAGCCTCTATATACACCCCAGAAGCCTCTATATACACCCCAGCAGAAGCATTAGCCTCTATATACACCCCAGAAGCCTCTATATACACCCCAGCAACCTCTATATACACCCCAGCAGCCTCTATATATACCCCAACAGCCTCTATATACACCCCAGCAGCCTCTATATATACCCCAACAGCCTCTATATACACCCCAGCAGCCTCTATATACACCCCAGAAGCCTCTATATACACCCCAGCAGAAGCATCAGCCTCTATATACACCCCATCAGCCTCTATATACACCCCATCAGCCTCTATATAAACCCAGAAGCCTCTATATACACCACAGCAACCTCTATATACACCCCAGCAGCCTCTATATATACCCCAGCAGCCTCTATATACACCCCAGATGCCTCTATATACACCCCAGCAACCTCTATATACACCACAGAAGCATCTATATACACCCCTGCAGCCTCTATATACACCCTAGCAGCCTCTATATACACCCCAGCAGCCTCTATATACACCCCAGCAGCAGCAGCCTCTATATACACCCCAGCAACCTCTATATACACCCCAGCAGCCTCTATATATACCCCAACAGCCTCTATATACACCCCAGCAGCCTCTATATATACCCCAACAGCCTCTATATACACCCCAGCAGCCTCTATATACACCCCAGAAGCCTCTATATAACACCCCAGCAGAAGCATCAGCCTCTATATACACCCCATCAGCCTCTATATACACCCCATCAGCCTCTATATAAACCCAGAAGCCTCTATATACACCACAGCAACCTCTATATACACCCCAGCAGCCTCTATATATACCCCAGCAGCCTCTATATACACCCCAGATGCCTCTATATACACCCCAGCAACCTCTATATACACCCTGCAGCATCTATATACACCCTAGCAGCCTCTATATACACCCAGCAGCCTCTATATACACCCCAGCAGCAGCAAGAGCCTCTATATACACCCCAGCAGCCTCTATATACACCCCAACAGCCCCTATATATACCCCAGCAGCCTCTAAATACACCCCAGCAGCCTCTATATATACCCCAGCAGCCTCTATATACACCCCAAAAGCCTCTATATACACCCCAGCAGCCTCTATATACACCCCAAAAGCCTCTATATACACCCCAGCAGCAGCCTCTATATACACCCCAGCAGCCTCTATATACACCCCAACAGCCTCTATATATACCCCAGCAGCCTCTAAATACACCCCAGAAGCCTCTATATACACCCCAGCAGCCTCTATATACACCCCAGAAGCCTCTATATACACCACAGCAGCCTCTATATACACCCCAGCAGCCTCTATATACACCCCAGCAGCAGCAGCCTCTATATACACCCCAACAGCCTCTATATATACCCGAACAGCCTCTATATACACCCCAGCAGCCTCTATATATACCCCAGCAGCCTCTATATACACCCCAGAAGCCTCTATATACACCCCAAAAGCCTCTATATACACCCCAGCAGCCACTATATACACCCCAGCAGCCTTTATATACACCCCAGCAGCCTCTATATACACCCCAGCAGCCTCTATATAAGTTCTATGAGCAATAACATTTAATGATAATGTATATATTTTACCCGGAAAATCCTCTTTATTCATTGCATTATTCTTAAATCTTCATAAATAAACTACATACATATTCTAGAATACCCGATGCGTTAGAATCGGGCCACCATCTAGTTAGATGCATAAAAGCCCAATCAGAAGAGCACAAACTGGCACTTTTTGCAGATGATGTCCTATTGTATGTCTCTTCCCCAACTATAAGTCTCCCAAATATTATCTCAGAATTACATAGATTTGGTCGTCTGGGCAATTTCAAAATTATTACCCACAAATCGGATATTCTCAATATCTCAATCCAACCAAGTGAGGTGGAAAGGTTGGCAGCTTCATTTCCCTTTAAGTGGTGTTTAGATTCTCTTACCTATCTAGGAAAAAAAATCACCACCAAAGTATCTAATCTTTATGAAGCAAACTTTAAAACAGCTTTACATGAAGCTGAGTTAGACTTAGAAAAATGGCATAAACTACCTTTATCTTGGTTTGGAAGAGTGAGCGCTATTAAAATGGATCTATTACCCCATCTCCTATATTATTTCCAAACAATCCCCTTGAATTTACCTGCCTACTTTTTCTCACGTCTTAAAAAAGCGATTACTCATTATATTTGGTCACAAAAACGAGCACGTATTTCATACTTTTTTGTTAAGTAGATTGAAGCAAGAAGGGGGAATAGTTCTGCCAGATTTTGCTATGTATAGTCAAGCAGCAATTGGTACATGTATTTTAGATCTGTTTCATAATAAAAACAACAAAAAATGGGTTACATTACAAAATGATCTTAATGGACGTGACTCCCGTATAGATATTTGGTCCCCGACGGAAGAACGGGATATACCTTTACCCTTCCTCACCAAAAACATGATATCATTTATCAAAAGAGGGAGTCAAGAGCTGGGAGTCTCTTCATCTCCTGGCCCCCTAACTCCTATATATGACAATCCATCTGTTCTGCCTCCAGCATCCAATCGTTTCTGACATATTTGATTTACCATCCAGCTAGTGGAATTCAGTGAAAAGTCAGCCATCGAGCTTGCAGGATCTAGTGAAACTGCAGCCATCTACCTAGTGAGATTCAAGTCACCGGCTACACAGAGACTTAATACAGCTACAGCAATCTCTGCACGGCTAAGACACCATGTCCCACAAATCATACAGGACAAAATCTGTCACTTCCGTCTCTTCAAAGACAACATCCATCAGCAGCGCGATCGCCATTGCCCGCGCAAATGCTCTAGCCGCCAAAATGCGAGCAAGCTATGCTGAACAAGAGATGCGACTTAAGTTAGAGAAAGCTGAACTAGAGAGCAAGGCGCAGTTAGAGAAGGCACGCATAGTTGCCGCCTTAGAGAGCCTAGCAGCAAAAAGAGAAGCTGCCCTCGCCGAGGCAGAATCTCTAGAAGCCGCGCAAAACCCTAAGCAGCATAGTCTAAGCAGTACGTCAAGTCTGGAGTTTCCACTGCAAGATTCACCACAATGCACATCTCAGTATGTTAATGGACTTCCTGATCCGAACTATAACCCTGAACCGGCATCAGAACAAGATCATGACACCTCCAGTGAAGCGAGCGAGAGTCATCATGAGGCTCAGCTCCAAGACAGATACCAACACGAAAACGTGGAGCAAAATAACTCTGCTAATGACTACCTTCCGTCTCACCAGGTAACCAACGTGAATCGCCCTGCTGACAAGCCGCATATCAGACTGAAGCATCATGACATCGGCTGGTCCCACCCAGAGGATACTAACAGGTACAAACGCACCTCACACCACTATCAGGGTGACCCATCACCAGTATACTCTGCTGACAACCGGTTCACAACAGAATTTGCTAAGTTCTTCACACGACGTGATCTGGTTGCCAAGGGACTCATGAAATTCACTGACCAAGCTGAAGGTTACAGAGCTTGGAAAGCTTCCTTCCAGAATGTCACTAGAGACTTGGGGCTACAACACAGGAAGAGATAGACCTCTTAGTCCAATACCTGGAGGAAGAGTCAGTCAAACATGCAGTAAGGATCAGAGAAATTAATATAAACCGCCCTGAGACTGGCCTCAAAGAGATCTGGAAGAGGCTGGATGAGTGTTACGGCTCAGCAGAGGTAATAGAAAGAGCCTTGTTCAAAAAAATTAATAACTTTCCTAAAATATCTAACAAAGAGCTCCAGAAACTTAGAGAATTAAGTGACTTGCTAAAGGAGGTCCAAGTTGCCAAATGTGAGGATGATCTACAAGGACTTGCATACCTTGACACAGCAAGAGGTGTTAACCCTATAGTCCAAAAGTTGCCCTACAATCTACAGGAGAGGTGGATCACACATGGTTCCACGTACAAATACAAACACAGTGTTCCATTTCCTCCCTTCTCCATTTTTGTAGACTTTGTACACCAACAAGCAAGAATCAGAAATGATCCCAGCTTTGACTTCACATTGTCATATGCCACACCGTCACCAACTACAAACCCACGCAGAACGTCTGTGGCAGTGCACAAGACTTATGTTTCTTCTCCAGGTTCTAATTACAGGTCTGCTGGCTGCTCCCAATCAGAGACAAAGGTGCAGGATCCTGACAAGCAGTGCCCGCTCCATCTGAAGCCTCATCCTCTCCTGAAATGCAGAGCCTTCAGAGGAAAATCTATGCCAGATCGCAGAAGCTTCCTGAAAGAGAACGGTATCTGCTACAAGTGCTGCTCATCCACAACTCATCTCGCCAAGGATTGCAAGGTCAGTGTAAAATGCACAGAATGTGGCACCACAGATCATAACACTGCCCTACACCCTGGGCGAGCTCCATGGAGTACACAAAACACGCCAGCTGACAGTGAGCATGGCGGGAAGGAAAGGAACATTGATGCAGCCATGCCAGAGATCACTTCAAAATGTACTGAAGTCTGTAAAGGGACAATAGACAGTAGATCCTGTTCAAAAATATGCTTTGTCAGAGTGTACCCAAAGGATCATAGAGACAAAGCTGTAAGACTGTATGCTATCTTGGATGATCAAAGTAATCGATCCCTGGCTAGATCAACATTCTTTGACCTATTCCACATCAAAGGGCCAAGCACCCCCTACTCACCAAAGACGTGTGCAGGTACTGTGACGACAGCAGGTAGGAAAGCTACTGACTACCAAATTGAGTCCTTAGACGGTCAATTCTGCCTACCACTACCTACTATCATCGAGTGTAATCAGATCCCAGACAACAGATCTGAAATACCTATGCCAGATGTAGCAATCCATCACGCTCACTTAAAAAGCATAGCACACCTCATACCGGAACTCGACCATCAGGCCCAGATAATTCTGCTGTTGAGGAGAGATATCCTGCAGGTGCATAAAGTGAGACGTCACATCAATGGACTCCACAATGCTCCCTATGCCCAAAAGCTAGACCTAGGATGGGTCATAATAGGAGACGTATGCTTGGGACGCATGCACGCCCCATCTTCTGTGACAAGCATGCTGACAAA
>JARQOD010000004.1:143908956-143970315 GCA_033576555.1 Oophaga sylvatica
ACTATGGAACATGTAGCAACCGCCATACGGAATAATTGCTCCATCTACTATATAATTGTCTTATCCCGTCTGTCTGTCTGTCTGTCCAGGAAATCCCACATCGCTGATTGGTCCGGCCGCGGCCAATCAGCGACACAGGGCTAACTCTGCCCATGTGGTCATGTGACTCACCAACTGCCCATGATGTACTGAACATGTTTTGCCAGTTACAGTGTCTGATGTACTTCTGTCACGTTTACTGAACACGGGTAATACACAGCGGAAGTACCCCGACCGGCGGCCACTACGTAAACCCCAGCAGCAGCCTCCACGTACACTCCACCAGCAGCAGCCTCTATATACCCCAGCAGCAGCCTCCACGTACACCCCACCAGCAGCAGCCTCTATATACCCCAGCAGCAGCCTCCACGTACACCCCACCAGCAGCAGCCTCTCTATACCCCAGCAGCAGCCTCCACATATACCCCAGCAGCAGCAGCCTCTATATACCCCAGCAGCAGCCTCCACATATACCCCAGCAGCAGCAGCCTCTTTATACCCCAGCAGCAGCCTCCACGTACACCCCACCAGCAGCAGCCTCCACATATACCCCAGCAGCAGCAGCCTCTATATAAACCAGCATCAGCCTCCACATATACCTCAGCAGCAGCAGCCTCTATATACCCCAGCAGCAGCCTCCACGTACACCCCACCAGCAGCAGCCTCCACATATACCCCAGCAGCAGCCTCCACATATACCTCAGCAGCAGCAGCCTCTATATACCCCAGCAGCAGCCTCCACGTACACCCCACCAGCAGCAGCCTCCACATATACCCCAACAGCAGCAGCCTCCACATATACCCCAGTAGCAGCCTACACGTACACCCCAGCAGCCTCTATATACACCCCAGATGCCTCTATATACACCCCAGCAGCCTCTATGTACACCCCAGCAGTAGCCTCTATATACACCCCAGCAGCCTCTATATACACCCCATATGCCTCTATATACACCCCAGCAGCCTCTATATACAGCCCATTAGCCTCTATATACACCCAGCAGCCTCTTATATACACCCCAGCAACCTCTATATACACCCCAGATGCCTCTATATACACCCCAGCAGCCTCTATATACCCCCAGCAGCCTCTATATACACCCCAGGTGCCTCTATATACACCCCAGCAACCTCTATATACACCCCAGCAGCCTCTATATACACCCCAGCAGCCTCTATATACACCCCAGATGCCTCTATATACACCCCAGCAGCCTCTATATACACCCCAGCAGCAGCCTCTATACAGTCAGGGCCAGAAATATTTGGACAGTGACACAATTTTCGCGAGTTGGGCTCTGCATGCCACCACATTGGATTTGAAATGAAACCTTTACAACAGAATTCAAGTGCAGATTGTAACGTTTAATTTGAAGGGTTGAACAAAAATATGTGTTAGAAAATGTAGGAATTGTACACATTTCTTTACAAACACTCCACATTTTAGGAGGTCAAAAGTAATTGGACAAATAAACATAACCCAAACAAAATATTTTTATTTTCAATATTTTGTGGCGAATCCTTTGGAGGCAATCACTGCCTTAAGTCTGGAACCCATGGACATCACCAAACGCTGGGTTTCCTCCTTCTTAATGCTTTGCCAGGCCTTTACAGCCGCAGCCTTCAGGTCTTGCTTGTTTGTGGGTCTTTCCCTCTTAAGTCTGGATTTGAGCAAGTGAAATGCATGCTCAATTGGGTTAAGATCTGGTGATTGACTTGGCCATTGAAGAATGTTCCACTTTTTTGCACTCATGAACTCCTGTGTAGCTTTGGCTGTATGCTTGGGGTCATTATCCATCTGTACTATGAAGCGCCGTCCAATCAAGTTTGCAGCATTTGGCTGAATCTGGGCTGAAAGTATATCCCGGTACACTTCAGAATTCATCCGGCTACTCTTGTCTGCTGTTATGTCATCAATAAACACAAGTGACCCAGTGCCATTGAAAGCCATGCATGCCCATGCCATCATGTTGCCTCCACCATGTTTTACAAGGATGTGGTGTGCCTTGGATCATGTGCCGTTCCCTTTCTTCTCCAAACTTTTGGCTTCCCATCATTCTGGTACAGGTTGATCTTTGTCTCATCTGTCCATAGAATACTTTTCTAGAACTGAGCTGGCTTCTGGAGGTGTTTTTCAGCAAATTTAACTCTGGCCTGTCTATTTTTGGAATTGATGAATGGTTTGCATCTAGATGTGAACCCTTTGTATTTACTTTCATGGAGTCTTTTCTTTACTGTTGACTTAGAGACAGATACACCTACTTCACTGAGAGTGTTCTGTACTTCAGTTGATGTTGTGAACGGGTTCTTCTTCACCAAAGAAAGTATGCGGCGATCATCCACCACTGTTGTCTTCCGTGGGCTCCCAGGTCTTTTTGGATTGATGAGTTCACCAGTGCTTTCTTTCTTTCTCAGGATGTACCAAATTGTAGATTTTGCCACTTCTAATGTTGTAGCAATTTCTTGGATGTTTTTTTTTCTGTTCTTGCAGCTTAAGGATGGCTTGTTTCACCTGCATGGAGAGCTCCTGTGACCACATGTTTCCTTCACAGCAAAACCTTCCAAATGCAAACACCACACCTCAAATCAACTCCGGCCCTTTCATCTGCTTAATTGAGAATGACATAACAAAGGGATTGCCCACACCTGTCCATGAAATAGCCTTGGAGTCATTTGTCCAATTACTTTTGGTCCCTTTAAAAACAGGGTGGCACATGTTAAGGAGCTGAAACTCCTAAACCCTTCATCCAATTTTAATGTGGATACCCTCAAATGAAAGCTGAAAGTCTGAACTTCAACTGCATCTGATTTGTTTTGTTTCAAATTCATTGTGGTAATGTCTAGAACCAAAATTAGATAAATGTTGTCTCTGTCCAAATATTTATGGACCTAACTGTATACACCCCAACAGCCTCTAAATACACCCCCGCAGCCTCTATATAAACCCCAGAAGCCTCTATATACACACCAGCAGAAGCATCAGCCTCTATATACACCCCAGAAGCCTCTATATACACCCCAGCAGAAGCATTAGCCTCTATATACACCCCAGAAGCCTCTATATACACCCCAGCAACCTCTATATACACCCCAGCAGCCTCTATATATACCCCAACAGCCTCTATATACACCCCAGCAGCCTCTATATATACCCCAACAGCCTCTATATACACCCCAGCAGCCTCTATATACACCCCAGAAGCCTCTATATACACCCCAGCAGAAGCATCAGCCTCTATATACACCCCATCAGCCTCTATATACACCCCATCAGCCTCTATATAAACCCCAGAAGCCTCTATATACACCACAGCAACCTCTATATACACCCCAGCAGCCTCTATATATACCCCAGCAGCCTCTATATACACCCCAGATGCCTCTATATACACCCCAGCAACCTCTATATACACCACAGAAGCATCTATATACACCCCTGCAGCCTCTATATACACCCTAGCAGCCTCTATATACACCCCAGCAGCCTCTATATACACCCCAGCAGCAGCAGCCTCTATATAACACCCCAGCAACCTCTATATACACCCCAGCAGCCTCTATATATACCCCAACAGCCTCTATATACACCCCAGCAGCCTCTATATATACCCCAACAGCCTCTATATACACCCCAGCAGCCTCTATATACACCCCAGAAGCCTCTATATACACCCCAGCAGAAGCATCAGCCTCTATATACACCCCATCAGCCTCTATATACACCCCATCAGCCTCTATATAAACCCCAGAAGCCTCTATATACACCACAGCAACCTCTATATACACCCCAGCAGCCTCTATATATACCCCAGCAGCCTCTATATACACCCCAGATGCCTCTATATACACCCCAGCAACCTCTATATACACCCTTAACAGCCTCTATATACACCCTAGCAGCCTCTATATACACCCCAGCAGCCTCTATATACACCCCAGCAGCAGCAGCCTCTATATACACCCCAGCAGCCTCTATATACACCCCAACAGCCCCTATATATACCCCAGCAGCCTCTAAATACACCCCAGCAGCCTCTATATATACCCCAGCAGCCTCTATATACACCCCAAAAGCCTCTATATACACCCCAGCAGCCTCTATATACACCCCAAAAGCCTCTATATACACCCCAGCAGCAGCCTCTATATACACCCCAGCAGCCTCTATATACACCCCAACAGCCTCTATATATACCCCAGCAGCCTCTAAATACACCCCAGAAGCCTCTATATACACCCCAGCAGCCTCTATATACACCCCAGAAGCCTCTATATACACCACAGCAGCCTCTATATACACCCCAGCAGCCTCTATATACACCCCAGCAGCAGCAGCCTCTATATACACCCCAACAGCCTCTATATATACCCGAACAGCCTCTATATACACCCCAGCAGCCTCTATATATACCCCAGCAGCCTCTATATACACCCCAGAAGCCTCTATATACACCCCAAAAGCCTCTATATACACCCCAGCAGCCACTATATACACCCCAGCAGCCTTTATATACACCCCAGCAGCCTCTATATACACCCCAGCAGCCTCTATATAAGTTCTATGAGCAATAACATTTAATGATAATGTATATATTTTACCCGGAAAATCCTCTTTATTCATTGCATTATTCTTAAATCTTCATAAATAAACTACATACATATTCTAGAATACCCGATGCGTTAGAATCGGGCCACCATCTAGTTAGATGCATAAAAGCCCAATCAGAAGAGCACAAACTGGCACTTTTTGCAGATGATGTCCTATTGTATGTCTCTTCCCCAACTATAAGTCTCCCAAATATTATCTCAGAATTACATAGATTTGGTCGTCTGGGCAATTTCAAAATTATTACCCACAAATCGGATATTCTCAATATCTCAATCCAACCAAGTGAGGTGGAAAGGTTGGCAGCTTCATTTCCCTTTAAGTGGTGTTTAGATTCTCTTACCTATCTAGGAAAAAAAATCACCACCAAAGTATCTAATCTTTATGAAGCAAACTTTAAAACAGCTTTACATGAAGCTGAGTTAGACTTAGAAAAATGGCATAAACTACCTTTATCTTGGTTTGGAAGAGTGAGCGCTATTAAAATGGATCTATTACCCCATCTCCTATATTATTTCCAAACAATCCCCTTGAATTTACCTGCCTACTTTTTCTCACGTCTTAAAAAAGCGATTACTCATTATATTTGGTCACAAAAACGAGCACGTATTTCATACTTTTTTGTTAAGTAGATTGAAGCAAGAAGGGGGAATAGTTCTGCCAGATTTTGCTATGTATAGTCAAGCAGCAATTGGTACATGTATTTTAGATCTGTTTCATAATAAAAACAACAAAAAATGGGTTACATTACAAAATGATCTTAATGGACGTGACTCCCGTATAGATATTTGGTCCCCGACGGAAGAACGGGATATACCTTTACCCTTCCTCACCAAAAACATGATATCATTTATCAAAAGAGGGAGTCAAGAGCTGGGAGTCTCTTCATCTCCTGGCCCCCTAACTCCTATATATGACAATCCATCTGTTCTGCCTCCAGCATCCAATCGTTTCTGACTATTTGATTTACCATCCAGCTAGTGGAATTCAGTGAAAAGTCAGCCATCGAGCTTGCAGGATCTAGTGAAACTGCAGCCATCTACCTAGTGAGATTCAAGTCACCGGCTACACAGAGACTTAATACAGCTACAGCAATCTCTGCACGGCTAAGACACCATGTCCCACAAATCATACAGGACAAAATCTGTCACTTCCGTCTCTTCAAAGACAACATCCATCAGCAGCGCGATCGCCATTGCCCGCGCAAATGCTCTAGCCGCCAAAATGCGAGCAAGCTATGCTGAACAAGAGATGCGACTTAAGTTAGAGAAAGCTGAACTAGAGAGCAAGGCGCAGTTAGAGAAGGCACGCATAGTTGCCGCCTTAGAGAGCCTAGCAGCAAAAAGAGAAGCTGCCCTCGCCGAGGCAGAATCTCTAGAAGCCGCGCAAAACCCTAAGCAGCATAGTCTAAGCAGTACGTCAAGTCTGGAGTTTCCACTGCAAGATTCACCACAATGCACATCTCAGTATGTTAATGGACTTCCTGATCCGAACTATAACCCTGAACCGGCATCAGAACAAGATCATGACACCTCCAGTGAAGCGAGCGAGAGTCATCATGAGGCTCAGCTCCAAGACAGATACCAACACGAAAACGTGGAGCAAAATAACTCTGCTAATGACTACCTTCCGTCTCACCAGGTAACCAACGTGAATCGCCCTGCTGACAAGCCGCATATCAGACTGAAGCATCAGACATCGGCTGGTCCCACCCAGAGGATACTAACAGGTACAAACACACCTCACACCACTATCAGGGTGACCCATCACCAGTATACTCTGCTGACAACCGGTTCACAACAGAATTTGCTAAGTTCTTCACACGACGTGATCTGGTTGCCAAGGGACTCATGAAATTCACTGACCAAGCTGAAGGTTACAGAGCTTGGAAAGCTTCCTTCCAGAATGTCACTAGAGACTTGGGGCTACAACACAGGGAAGAGATAGACCTCTTAGTCCAATACCTGGAGGAAGAGTCAGTCAAACATGCAGTAAGGATCAGAGAAATTAATATAAACCGCCCTGAGACTGGCCTCAAAGAGATCTGGAAGAGGCTGGATGAGTGTTACGGCTCAGCAGAGGTAATAGAAAGAGCCTTGTTCAAAAGAATTAATAACTTTCCTAAAATATCTAACAAAGAGCTCCAGAAACTTAGAGAATTAAGTGACTTGCTAAAGGAGGTCCAAGTTGCCAAATGTGAGGATGATCTACAAGGACTTGCATACCTTGACACAGCAAGAGGTGTTAACCCTATAGTCCAAAAGTTGCCCTACAATCTACAGGAGAGGTGGATCACACATGGTTCCACGTACAAATACAAACACAGTGTTCCATTTCCTCCCTTCTCCATTTTTGTAGACTTTGTACACCAACAAGCAAGAATCAGAAATGATCCCAGCTTTGACTTCACATTGTCATATGCCACACCGTCACCAACTACAAACCCACGCAGAACGTCTGTGGCAGTGCACAAGACTTATGTTTCTTCTCCAGGTTCTAATTACAGGTCTGCTGGCTGCTCCCAATCAGAGACAAAGGTGCAGGATCCTGACAAGCAGTGCCCGCTCCATCTGAAGCCTCATCCTCTCCTGAAATGCAGAGCCTTCAGAGGAAAATCTATGCCAGATCGCAGAAGCTTCCTGAAAGAGAACGGTATCTGCTACAAGTGCTGCTCATCCACAACTCATCTCGCCAAGGATTGCAAGGTCAGTGTAAAATGCACAGAATGTGGCACCACAGATCATAACACTGCCCTACACCCTGGGCGAGCTCCATGGAGTACACAAAACAGCCAGCTGACAGTGAGCATGGCGGGAAGGAAAGGAACATTGATGCAGCCATGCCAGAGATCACTTCAAAATGTACTGAAGTCTGTAAAGGGACAATAGACAGTAGATCCTGTTCAAAAATATGCTTTGTCAGAGTGTACCCAAAGGATCATAGAGACAAAGCTGTAAGACTGTATGCTATCTTGGATGATCAAAGTAATCGATCCCTGGCTAGATCAACATTCTTTGACCTATTCCACATCAAAGGGCCAAGCACCCCCTACTCACCAAAGACGTGTGCAGGTACTGTGACGACAGCAGGTAGGAAAGCTACTGACTACCAAATTGAGTCCTTAGACGGTCAATTCTGCCTACCACTACCTACTATCATCGAGTGTAATCAGATCCCAGACAACAGATCTGAAATACCTATGCCAGATGTAGCAATCCATCACGCTCACTTAAAAAGCATAGCACACCTCATACCGGAACTCGACCATCAGGCCCAGATAATTCTGCTGTTGAGGAGAGATATCCTGCAGGTGCATAAAGTGAGACGTCACATCAATGGACTCCACAATGCTCCCTATGCCCAAAAGCTAGACCTAGGATGGGTCATAATAGGAGACGTATGCTTGGGACGCATGCACGCCCCATCTTCTGTGACAAGCATGCTGACAAATACATTAGAGAAAGGACGCCCATCTCTGTTTCAACCTTGTAACAATGAATTCCATGTCAGAGAGCTACCACACAGCATCCAACTGCCCAATCACCTAATAGACTTCACTCACTGACAGCAGTACAGTGTCTATGAGGATCAGTTAGGGTGCACAGTTTTCCAGAGAACTAAGCAAGACAACCAAGTGGCAATGTCAGTAGAGGACAAGTTGTTCTTAGAGGTAATGGACAAGGGACTTGTTAAAGATGAGACCAACAGCTGGGTCGCACCTCTTCCCTTCAGAACCCACAGACCACGTCTACCGAACAACAGAAATCAGGCATTAAAGCGTTTCTCCTCTCTCAAACATAATCTGCAAAGGAAGCCAGAGATGAAAGATCACTTTTTCTCCTTCATGTCAAAGATCTTTGAGAATTGTCATGCAGAGCTAGCTCCCACTCTCAAAGACTCTGAAGAATGCTGGTTCCTACCCATGTTTGGAGTATACCACCCTAAGAAACCAGGCCAAATTAGAGTGGTGTTTGACTCCAGTGCTAAGTTTGATGATATCTCCCTGAATGATGTTCTACTGACAGGACCAGACCTCAATAACAAACTGCTGGGAGTACTTATGCGTTTCCGTAAGGATTCCATCGCCTTCATCGCTGACATCCAGCAAATGTTCCATTGTTTCCTTGTGAGAGAGAGAGACAGGAACTTCCTAAGATTCTTCTGGTACAGAGACAATGATCCTGCTAAAGAAGTCACAGAGTATCGCATGAGAGTGTACATCTATGGCAGTCGCCATCTATGGACTCAAAAGGTCGGCTCAAGAAGGAGAAACAGAATATGGATCAGATGTCAAACAATTCATAGAAAAAGACTTTTATGTTGACGATTGTCTAAAAGCCATGCCTTCAAATGAGACTGCCATCAGTCTTCTCAGGAGAGCCCAAGAGATGCTTGCTTGCTCGAACCTCAGACTTCACAAAATAGCCTCAAACAGCCAAGAACTCATGGAAGCATTCCCTTCACAAGACTTATGTAACAGTCTCAGAGACTTGGACTTGGGGTAAGAACCCGCACCAATGCAACGCAGCCTCGGGCTTCTCTGGAATCTACAGTCAGACACTTTCACCTTCCAGGTCAGCCAAGAAGAAAAGCCTTTCACACGTAGAGGTGTCCTGTCCACCATCAACAGTCTGTACTATCCCTTGGGTTTCGCAGCTCCTGTCACTATACAAGGCAAGGCCTTACTAAGGGACTTAACCAAGGAAACATCCGACTGGGATGCACCTCTGCCACCTGATAAGAGAATACAGTGGGAAGGATGGAAGAACTCTTTAGCAGCCCTCTCCAACCTGAATGTGCCAAGACCATACACCCCTGTGCCGTCTACAGAAATACAAAGCCAAAAACTGTACGTGTTTGCAGATGCTTCTGTCAAAGCAATTGCCGCTGTCGCCTATCTCAAAACTGTAGACTCCAAATGTCAGAGCCACATTGGATTCGTTATGGGGAAAGCCAAACTTGCTTCACAGCCAGAGTACACTATACCCAGGTTAGAGCTTTGTGCTGCAGTCTTAGCCGTTGAATTGGCAGAGTTCGTCGCATCAGAGATGGATATCGACTTGACACAGGCAAAGTTCTACTCAGACAGCAAAGTAGTCCTTGGATATATCCACAATGAAACTAAGCGATTCTATGTTTATGTCAACAACAGAGTGCTACGAATTAGGAGATCAGTTCATCCAAAACAGTGGCATTACATACCCACGGACCAAAATCCTGCAGATCACGCAACTAGAGCAGTTGATGCAAGTCGACTAGGAAGCACAACACGGCTCTCCGGACCAAAATTATTGTTTACTGAAGAACATCTCCCAGACACCTTTGAACTAGTGAGAGAGGACTCAGATGCTGAAATCCGCCCTCAGGTGTCTACACTTCATACAACGACCTCTGCTATCCAGCTTGGATCTCACAGATTCGTCAAATTTTCAAGTTGGAAGTCACTTATTAGAGCTATTACCTGCCTGACTCATATAGCTCACTCATTCACAACCACCAGACCTTGTGACACTGAAAAATGTAAAGGTTGGCATCTTTGTAAAAATACCTATGTTACCTCAGACTTGGAATTCTCCTTACCCAGAAAACAGGGCTATCCAGTGCCCCTCCAGGAGGATTTGATACCAAGGACCTCTACAAGCGCCAATGGAGACAGGTACAAAGCCTTGCAAATACCTTCTGGGACAGGTGGCGCAAACAGTATTTGTCCACCCTGCAGCCACGGGTGAAGTGGCAATCCACTAGGCCTAATCTGAGCATTGGTGACCTTGTTCTTGTGAAAGACTGCCAAGTTCACCGCAACCAGTGGCCACTTGGTCTAGTGACTGCAACATTCCCGAGTAAAGATGGCAAAGTCCGCAAAGTTGAACTGAGGATGGCCAAAGGGAATGAAACTAAGACATTATCCAGATCAGTATCCGAATTGGTCTTATTGTTGCCTTCGGAAGAAAAAGACTGTGACATCCATTGATGCCAGATGGGGAGTGTTCTGCCTCCAGCATCCAATCGTTTCTGACGTATTTGATTTTTACTGTTTTACATAGGAGTGTGATAATCTAGTGTTTGGCTCCCTCTAGTGACCAGTCTCATATAATGTTTTCTTTCATTTCATCTAGATCTTTTTCTTTCCTTTGCAATGCATCATGGTAGCTTAGCAATGCATGATGGTAGCGTAGCAATGTATGCTGGGAGCTTTCCCTCCATTTTCCTTCAGCCTGCATCCAGGAAGCAGCTCATCTTTTCCTCTCCTCTTGTGATAGCATCGCCGGTATGTACCTATGTCTCTCTAGTTAATTCCTGTCCTATATTAGCCCTGTCTAATCAGTCCTGGCCCTGGTTAGGTATCTGCAAATGTTTATTCATACTGTATTATGTATATGTATTTTCATTATACCCCTGTACTGATTGTATGTATATATGTTTGTATTATAGTTTCACCGCGCTCATCAATATATCAAGTTCAATAAAAGCACAGATTCAATCACAATCTCCTTATTGGACCCCGGTATATAAAGGTTTAGCTGTCTGTATAACTGCAATGACGTCTGCCTCATTCAGTGAGGACAGAACACCATCCTTTCCTGCGGGATTAAAAAGAGACACTTATCTACATAAAAATAGAGCTTCATGCCCCATAGTCCATGATTATGTTACAAGGACAGGGATGAGGTCTCTCCAGGACATTTTTCGGGACAAGGAGCCTACAACAGGTGCATGATTCTTTTATGAACAAATAAAGAGTTTTATTATTAAATTAGCCAAACAATCTGATCCATACAGAATATTATCTCCGTTTGAGACTCTTTGTTTATCAACAAACTCCATAGATCACACTATCTCTTTATTATACAAAACCTTCCAAGAAGGGCAGACCCCATCGAGAGATTTCCCAGCATTTTTTTCAAAATGGGAGATTGATTTGTGTAGACCCTTATCAGTTGAAGAAAGAACAAAGATTCTCTTATGCACATTCAGGTCATCGCTCTGTTCAACATCACAGGAGAGGAGCTGCAAAATCTTGTCGAGGTGGTACAGATGCCCATCAGATTTAAACGTAATTTATCCAACAACACCGGATACGTGCTGGAGATGCTTAAAAGATAGAAGTTCATTTGTACACATTTGGTGGCACTGCCCACTCATACAGAAACTGTGGTTAGCATCCTTTGATCTCTGCAACAAGCTGTCTATAACCAAAATTACACCCACAATTGAGGTGGCCTTGCTGTCCTTGTGTAGCTCCTCGATTTCTAGATTTAAGAAAGGTCTTCTTAGACATATTCTCACTGCTACCAGGAACGTGATTACTAGATTTTGGAAAAGGAAAAGATTCCCTCGCGTTCTGATTTAGTGATGGAACTCAATGACATATATAGAATGGAACAGCAGATAGGACAACTGAATGGTACCACAGGAAAGGTATATAACACTTGGGCCCCCTGGGTTATGCTTAGAGAACCATCGGAATTGGACTCTTGGTTGATAGACCCATAGATGATGGGTCATATAAGTTTACCTACTGGATGGAGCCACATTTCCTACCCCACTCCTTAAAATCCTCCCCCTCCCCCTTTTCTGTTTTTTTTTTTTAATCTTTTCCCTTCTTTCTCCCTTGTTTCTTCTCTATCTTCTTTTCTTTTGTAGACCTAGAGTCTTAGTCTAGGTACCTTCTTCGTTAAAATTTATAAAACAAAGTAATACTGATGTTAATTGCCTACGTGAGCAAACACCTCAGGCTCTCATCCAACATTTGTTTTATATGTATGAATTTCTGGGGAAAAGTTATAGTTGCTATATAATTTATTTTTGCATGTGATAGTAGAAGAGGTCTGTTCTTTTCTCTTCCTGTTATTAATGATTGATATGTATAAATACCTAAACTTGATTTACCCAAAAAAATGAGATACCTCTCCTGGCTGGGCACTCCTCTACTCTGGACGCCTCAGCGTTGCCATCTTCCAACTCTCTGCACTCTAACTGTTCAGGCAGAGGGCGCACAGACGTGACGTCATCGAGCTCTCTGACCTGAATGTCACTGTCAGGAAACGCGGTAGACGTCACAGCAGTGGAGCAGGGAGAGGTAAGTATTGCAAGTGCTGGGGCCCTGAGCAAGCAGGGGGGCCCCCTCGTGGGTGCCAGCACTGGCACAGGGCCCCTCATAGTACGCCGGTGTCTTTGACGGCGAGTGGGACCCCCCACCTGTTCAGGGCCACAGCACTTGTCCGGGTGCGCCAGGGGCTGATGCCGGCCCTGGGGGGTACAGCCCAGTTAGGGAGGTGCAAAAACTGGCATATGTTGAGGTGTAGGCTGGACATTCAGCAGCTGCAAATGGAGGAATTGGAGAAGTCGGAGGAAAAGGAGGACAAAGCGAGCCATTTTGCTGGCAACCTATGTGTCATCAGGGGAAGGTGGTACAAAATCCTTTGAAACCCAGGCATAGTTCATTTTAATGAAGGTGAGATCACCAACATTTTGGGTCGACAGCCGGGCCCTTCTTTCTGTCAGGATTGATCCAGCAGCACTGAAGACTCTTTCTGATAGCACACTACCAGCAGGGCAAGCGAGCTCCTGTAAGGCATATTGTGCCAATTCAGGCCAGGTGTCCAGTTTACAGGCCCAGTAGTCAGAGGGGAATGAACTGTGAGGGAGAACATCGATAGCCAACATTTTCTCTTGCCCCCTGAGAAGCATCCTCCTCCCCAAAATAATCATCCCCCTCATCCTCTTCCTCCTCGTCCAGGACAGTTCCCTTAGCAGACAATGGATGACTGTCATCAAGGCTTCCCTCCTCCTCCTCCGCTGCAGACGCCTGATCCTTAATGTGTGTCAAAGTTTGAATGAGCAGACGCATAAGTGGGATGCTCATGCTTATGATGGCGTCGTCTGTGCTTACCAGTCGAGTGCGTTCCTCAAAACACTGAAAGACTTTACAGAGGTCTTTCAGCTTTGACCACTGCACACCCGACAACTCGATGTCTGCCCTCAAACTGCCAGCCCGTGTATCCTCCCACAAATTCATTACAGCCTGCCTCTGTTCGCACAGCCTCTCAACCATGTGCATGGTGGAGTTCCACCTTGTTGCAACGTCTATAATTAGGCGGTGCTTGGGGAGGTGGAGCGATCGCTGCAGCCTCTGCATACGACTGGAGTCTACGGGCGAGCGACGGATGTGCGAGCACAGTCTTCGCACCTTATGGAACAGGACTGTTAACTCCGGATAATTATTTATGAAGCACTGCACCACCAGGTTCAAGGTGTGAGCCAGGCAAGGTATGTGTCTGAGTTTTGCCAGGGCTATGGTCGCCACAAAATTACGGCCGTTATCACTGACTACCTTGCCTGGCTCAAGATGTAGACTGCCCAGCCATGACTCGGTTTCTCGCTGCAAGTAGCCAGTACCTCCGCGGTGTGTCTGTTGTCGCCCAAAGACATCATTTTTAAAACAGCCTGCTGACGCTTGCCACTAGCTGTTCAATAGTGCGACACCTCGTATGCAACACTGGCAGCTGTGGATGGAGTGCTCGTGCGACTGCGCTCTGTCGACGAGCTTTCACTTCAGGAGGAGGAGGGTCGAACTCCTACAGCTAACTGTTGCCTATACCGTGGGCTAGGCAGCACTGTCCCACCGCCGCTGTCCCCTGTTGACCCTGCATCCACCACATTAAGCCAGTGCGCAGTGATGGACACATAACGGCCCTGGCCATGCCTACTGGCCCATGCATCTGTTGTGAGGTGCACACTTCCATTCACTGATTGTTTGAGTGCATGGACAATGCGGTCTTTCACATGCAGGTGGAGGGCAGGGATGGCTTTTCTAGAAAAGAAGTGCCGACTGGGTAGGTCATAGCGTGGGACAGCGTAGGCCATGATATCTTGGAATGCTGCGCTTTCAACCAAACGGAAGGGCATCATCTCTAATGAGATCAGTTTAGCAATGTAGGCGTTCAAAGCAAGTGTATGCAGATGAAAGGATGAGTACTTTCTTGTCCTACTCAGAGTGTCTGCTAGGGTGAGCTGGACTTTAGAGCTGCATATGGGGTAACTAGCAGTGGACATGGCGGACTGAGAGGGGTTGGTGATGTGGTGGTGGTGGTGGTGATGATGGCCTAGATTCAGTCTTTCATTGCAAAAACATTGTGATTCCCTGACTGCTTTGGCCTTGCAATGACACCTCAACATTTCTTGCTGGTGGTGTGCTAACCGGTGGGCTTACAGTGGGGAAGCGATGTAGCGTTGCTGGCTACCTTCAGTTGGAGCAGGTGCACATGAGCTACCTGAGGTTTTGTAGTCCGTCCACGCTTGCAAGTGCATGGTGTTTAAATGTCTAAGCATGCAACTGGTATTCAAATTTCGGAGATTTTTCCCTCGGCTAAAGGTCCTTCTGCACTTCTTACAGATAACCTTTGCCTCATCAATAGGATTTTGGTCAAAAAAGTGCCACACTTCACTCTTCCTCCTATGGAATAAATTTTCAGGGCTTGCACATTGTGCTAATTTGACCGTCTGGCCAAGCTGTCCTGCAACTCTTTTTATTTTTTTAACAAGTTTTTGGACTGCTACGGGCCTGCCAGATAACCCCAGTTGCGATGTCGATGCCTGCTGCGGATCCTCCTCCTCTTCTGAGCTATTGCCAGCGGCACTCTCTTCCCCCAATGGATGCCAATCCGGGTCAAGAAATGGGTCATCCATCACCTCCTCTTCAATTTCATCTGCACCTTCCTCTCTGTCACCGTGGAAGGTGGTATAGTATGCGGGAAGGGGCACCTGAGTTTCATCAGGGTCAGAATCTGGCTCAGTAGACTGCGAGGGCAATGTAGTGCTCTGGGTGAATGTGCCAGCAGAATCATATAGCAGTGGCTGTGCATCAGTGCACTCCATGTCAGATTCATCTTGGACTGGGGAATTCAGGATTTGACTTGATAACCCAGGTATGGTATGTGAAAAGAGCTCCATGGAGTAATCTGAAGTGTGGCCTGCCGCATCCTTCACTTTTGGTGGGGGTGAAGGACACAAGGAAAGGTGTTGTTCCTGACCAGGAGCCTGCACTGACGATTCAGTGCTTGCATTTTTTGAAACTTCAGAAGAGAAGGCGATAGAGCTGGAAGCTGTTTCGGCAATGTAAGCCAAAACCTGTTCCTGATGCTCCGGCTTTAAAAGCGGTTTACCTACTCCCAGAAAAGGGAGCCTTCCAGGCCTTCTGGAGCCAGACGATGACGCAGGCTCAACACCTCCTGCCTTAGGTGCTATTGTGCTTTTGGCACAACCAGCAGATGCATCACCACCACCATCAGTACCAGCTGCCCCCCCGCCCACGGCCTCTTACACCATACTTCCTCATGTTTATGAAAATGTACCAAAATACCAGCAGATATATGGTACTATATCAGGAGCATACAGCTGTATATGGTGAAGGTGAAAATTTAAATCTCCGTATATATTTCCGGAGTCACACACAGACTATCACAGGCTGTGTATGGATTAGACCAGAATATAAAAAGCAGAAAAAGGGTACTGTATCACAAGATACCAAGTGTATATAGTATAGGGGAAAATTTTAAATCTCCGTATATATTTGCAGAGTCACACACAGACGCTCTCAGGCTCAGTACGGATTAGACCAGAATATAAAAAGCAGAAAAAGGATACTGTGTCACAAGATACCAGGTGTATATAGTATAGGGGAAAATTTTAATCTCCATATATATTTCCGGAGTCAGACACAGACGCTCTCAGGCTCAGTATGGATTAGACCAGAATATAAAAGCAGAAAAAGGGTACTGTATCATAAGATACCAGGTGTATATAGTATAGGGGAAAATTTAATCTCCGTATATATTTCCAGAGTCAGACACAGACGCCTCACAGGCTCAGTATGGATTAGACCAGAATATAAAAAGCAGAAAAAGGGTACTGTATCACAAGATACCATGTGTATATAGTATAGGGGAAAATTGTAAATCTCCGTATATATTTCCAGAGTCACAGACAGACGCTCTCAGGCTCAGTATGGATTAGACCAGATTATAAAAAGCAGAAAACGGGTACTGTTTCACAAGATACCAGGTGTATATAGTTTAGGGGAAAATTGTAAATCTCTGTATATATTTGCGGAGTCACACACAGACGCTCTCAGGCTCAGTATGGATTAGACCAGAATATAAAAAGCAGAAAAAGGGTACTGTATCACAAGATACCAGGTGTACATAGCTTAGGGGAAAATTATAAATCTCTGTATATATATTTCCGGAGTCACAGACAGACGCTCTCAGGCTCAGTATGGATTAGACCAGAATATAAAAAGCAGAAAAAGGGTACTGTATCACAAGATACCAGGTGTATATAGTATAGGGGAAAAATGTAAATCTCCGTATATATTTGCAGAGTCACACACAGACGCTCTCAGGCTCAGTATGGATTAGACCAGAATATAAAAAGCAGAAAAAGGGTACTGTATCACAAGATACCAAGTGTATATAGTATAGGGGAAAATTGTAAATCTCCGTATATAATTGCGGAGTCACAGACAGACGCTCTCAGGCTCAGTATGGATTAGACCAGAATATAAAAAGCAGAAAAAGGGTACTGTATACAAGATACCAGGTGTATATAGTATAGGGGCAAATTGAAAATCTCCGTATATATTTCCGGAGTCACAGACAGACGCTCTCAGGCTCAGTATGGATTAGACCAGAATATAAAAAGCAGAAAAAGGGCACTGTATCACAAGATACCAGGTGTATATAGTATAGGGGAAAATTGTAAATCTCCGTATATATTTGCAGAGTCACACACAGACGATCTCAGGCTCAGTATGGATTAGATCAGAATATAAAAAGCAGAAAGAGGGTACTGTATCACAAGATACCAGGTGTATATAGTATAGAGGAAAAATGTAAATCTCCGTATATATTTGCGGAGTCACACACAGAGGTTCTCACGCTCAGTATGGATTAGACCAGAATATAAAAAGCAGAAAAAGGGCACTGTATCACAAGATACCAGGTGTATATAGTATAGGGGAAAATTGTAAATCTCCGTATATATTTGCAGAGTCACACACAGACGCTCTCAGACTCAGTATGGATTAGATCAGAATATAAAAAGCAGAAAGAGGGTACTGTATCACAAGATACCAGGTGTATATAGTATAGAGGAAAAATGTAAATCTCCGTATATATTTGCGGAGTCACACACAGAGGTTCTCCGCTCAGTATGGATTAGACCAGAACATAAAAAGCAGAAAAAGGGCACTGTATCACAAGATACCAGGTGTATATAGTATAGGGGAAAATTGTAAATCTCCGTATATATTTGCAGTCACACACAGACGCTCTCCGGCTCAGTATGGATTAGACCAGAATATAAAAAGCAGAAAAAGGGTACTGTATCACAAGATACCAGGTGTATATAGTATAGGGGAAAATTATAAATCTCCGTATATATTTGCGGAGTCACACACAGACGTTCTCAGGCTCAGTGTGGATTAGGACAGAATATAAAAAGTAGAAAAAGGGTACTGTATCTGAAGATAACAGGTGTATATAGTGTAGTGGAAAATTTCAATCTCCGTATATATTTCCGGAGTCACACACAGATAGTCAGCATGTATTTGTCCGTGATACCAGCCGGTACACGGTAGTGTGTGAGGAGCGTACAGCTCTATACGGTGTGGGAAAAAATGAACGCTCGGTAACTGTGCAGAAAAAAAGACTAAAAGTATTAGTGCTGTGTAAAAAGCAGTCTGCACAGCAGTGTACACACAGCAATACAGCTAGCAGGCTGACTAATAACCAGCGCTGCTGCACACAAGAAAATCCTCCCCGTCACTGCACACTAACTGTACAGCACAATCGCTATCAGCACAAGCACAGAAAAACTTATATTTCCTGCCCTAACTCTCTCCCTACTGATAAACAGCGTCAGCAACATCTCCCTACTGTTAAGATCGGCAGAAGTAAAATGGCGGTCGGCGGTCAGGGCTTTTATAGACACTATGACGCCACCCAAAGCAAGCCAATCACTGCAATGCCCTTCTCTAAGATGGTGGTGGACGCTGCCCATGTCATCTCGTTGCCCACAGTGTACGTTCTTGCTCATTGGCTGAAAAAAGGCGCCTGCAAGCATTATGGGAAAATCGACTTTGGCGCTCGGGTCAACGACCGCATGGCCGACTTCACGCTATGGTCGGGTTTCGCTCGGCGAAACTCGACTTTAGCGAAAGTCGGCGACTTATGAATCTGACCGACCTGTTTCGCTCAACTCTAGTCACAAGCCATCAAACAAAGAAGAAATGCTTAAATTTTTTGTTCCAAGGGTGGCATAAAGTCACCCAAAAGCAGTGTGAAAGACTGGTGGAAAGCATGCCAAGACGCATAAAACTTGTGATTAAAAATCATGGTTATTCCACAAAATATTGATTTCTGAACTCTTCCTGAATTAAAACATTAGTATTTTTGTTTCTAAATGATTATGAACTTGTTTTTTTAGCATTATTTGAGGTCTGCAAGCACTGCATATTTTTGTTATTTTGACCATTTCTCATCTTCTGAAAATAAATACAAAATGTATTGCTTGGAAATTCGGAGACATGTTGTCAGTAGTTTATAGAATAAAAGAGCAATGTACATTTTACTCAAAAATATACCTATAAAGAGAAAAATCAGACAAACTGAAAATTTTGCAGTGGTCTCTTAATTTTTGCCAGAGCTGTATATATACATACATGCATACAAATATATTTTCATTGCTGCCTGTACAATACTCAATGCTGTCCTTATGCACAGTCCCACTGTCTGCTTCGGATACTCCATATTAATCGCACACAGCTCTGCTGTGCACATATTACACACTTCTGCTTCCTGTGCACCCAGTTTTTTAGTGTATAGATTGCTAACACAGCTCTACTTAATGTATTCCCTGTTTTGCCAACAAAAGTTTAAATGGATGTAATAACAACACAGCAGAGCTGAGATTGCTGCATATTGACAGCAGAACCTTGTACACAGCCATGTGCACTGCCCTGAACACTGGTTGTGTTTGTGAAACAAGAAATGATAAAGCTCTGACTTTTCTCCCCTTCCAGTCATTATCAATGAAAACAGAGGATTGATGGAGCTGCAGGGACAGCAGCTTGTGTAGGCTGTTTTAAGGGTATGCCACACTAAGCGAGATCGCTAGCGAGATCGCTCAAGCGTCAGCGATTTTATGACGCAGCAGCGACATCGTTAGCGACGTCGCTGTGTGTGACATGTAGCAGCGATGTGGCCCTGCTGTGATGTCGCTGCTCATTCACAAACGTTCTGGACCGTTTTTTCGATCGTTGGCGTCCCGCTGGTGAGCCTGAATCGCTGTGTTTGACACCTTTTGTGAACGATGTGCGACCTCGTTGACGACTCATATGTCAGCGGCGCAGGCGGGACTGGGTTTTCTTTAGTAAAGCCCTTCAGCTCCGATTTGTGACCACAACATCACCTCAGCAATAATAACTGCGCCCCCATCCATTGTTCCAGAGCGCTTTGTGGATGACTCCAACGTTCTATCCTTTGTGCGTTGTTGCGAGGATAGTATTGTATGTCGGGGTTTTGCGATCCTGTCAGAGTCGCTACAGTGTCCCTTTGTGCATTGTTGCGAGGATAGTGTGTGGGTTTTGCGATCCTGTCTGAGTCGCTAGAGCGCTTCATCTTTGCCATTTGGATTTGGATCTTCTGGATATTTGAATTCAAGATACATATTGTATGTGATGTTGTGTGATGCGTTTTTTTCTTACACCTTTTATTTTTGTCTGCTTTATTTATTTTACACCCCCACCATTTTAGGCTTTTGTAAACTGTTTTTTAAATGTTAACTAAAAAGTTAACAATAAACAATTACTTTTTTTTTTTTTATTCTTTATTTTATTTTGTTTAAACACTTTAGTAATAGTAATTAACTTTACTCTTCTTTACCGTACAGGTTGCACATAATGAACCTGACCACTGCGGAGCGTGTGATTGTGGCAGTTGCATTAGTGATGGAGGTTGATCGACAAGAAGAGGCACGGGTGGAAGAGAGGCGCTCCAAACGACAGAGTCGCATGTGGACCAGAGAATGGCTGGAGCAGAGGTCCAAATTCACCCACATGCATCTAGTGAGGGAGTTGCAGAAGAATCCGCAGGATTTCCGAAATTATTTACGGATGTCGGAGGATTCATTCAAGCTCCTACTGGAATGTGAGGCCACTCATTGAATGGCAGGATACACGGATGCGTGCAGCTGTTTCAGCAGAGGAACGTTTGGCAGTAACGCTGCGATTTCTGGCAACCGGACGTTCAATGAAAGATTTGCAATTTTCTGCTGCAGTTTCTCGATCGCTGCTTGGTGTTAAAAATGCTTATTTTAAGTATATTTTTCAAGGACTTGTTACCAGATGCGATACTTTAAAGAAAATGTCACGTTTCTTATAAAAAAAATGTAGTGGTTTATTGGATTGTCCATCAAAAAAACATCATTACAGGAAAACATAAAATGAGTGAAATAGTTACGAAAAGATTGTCCATTTGTCCATAGCAAAACTTGTACACATCTTTCCTTGGTGTCCTGAATGGTAAAATGACATTCTGTCTCTGTCAGGAGTGTCTCGGAGAAGCAACACGTGGTTACATGGCAGCTGGCTGTTCATTCATCATAGTTCTTGTCCCATGTGTCTGTGAAGTGAGCGAGCGAGCAAGAGCCCCCCTTCCTTCGTGTAGCTATTATATATACGTCCCTTAGATCACGTGGTCTCTGTATATGGAGATGACACTTTACCATACAAAAATAGCATCTGTAATGTCAGCGATCGTTAACGTGCTTGGTACAGAATTGAGTGTATAAAGAATAAATCCATAACCAATAATTAATATTTAACAATTCCCCCTTTTGAGGGTGATAGACATTAATTGGAACCCTCAAAGTAGAGAAGTTCATCTTTAGGATAATCAGATCTTCTTTCTTCTTTTCTTCTTCTTTGGCAAAATAATTTAATTTCAATAATAATAATAATATCAGATTATTGTTATATGCACTCGATAACATAATGATGTGAATTCATGTTATGGTAAGCCGTGACCAATATTCATATAAAATATGTGTCTTATACTTTCCTAAACCTAAATCGAAACATCTCGGGTCCAGTCATCATCATCTGATGTCATCTGGTCTTCATGTTGACGCCTTGTTCTTGATTCTTTTAAAACACAGTCTTTATACGATAATTCCTTTGAAATAACATGTAGATATTGTGGAGGCCGTGTGTCATGTGTCCATCAAAGTCCATAAATTCAAATGTTGATAAGAAAACAAAGTCCATTGATGAAATGAAGCTTTAATATCTGAGCAGTGTCACCTTTAAAGACCTGGACTTACATTGGCTCGCCTTGGATATTTCTGGAATCCTCCATGCCATCCGCACTGGTCTTGGAACAGGTGTGACGTCTTTGGTCAGCAAAGCAAGGGTTAAAATGACTCTTCCTTGCTAAAGATAGCACCATAACCAGTCCTTAGTCCTAATGCACAGGACTCATGTCAGGGTTGTAGTTTCCTGACAACTTATTGTTCACCAGCTTTCATTGAAGCTTCATAGGTGATAAGAAACCACTGGAACGTGATAAAAGCGTGATAACACAGTTCATATTAGCATCATAGGATCATCGTCCTCTGCCATTGTGTCTGTCAGTGGTGGATACTGCAGTTGTTGTCAGTGGTGAATACTGCAATTACTGTCAGTGATGAAATGAATTGTAATTGACACAGTCTATTATACTCACAAATCATATAGCCTTTTTACCTTCTGGAACTTCGGCTTTTTCTTCTTGTAACTTTTTAAATTTACTTGAATTTAGAAATATGAAAAGTCTTTATTAACGTAATTCCAATATCTTGCTTGAAGTCTTCATTCCCTATTCTATACCAAATCTGGTAATTTTCCTAACCTATAATATCACAGCGTACCATAGCAATCAGTAATATCCATAGAATTATTATCAGAATAGTAATATGGAATTCATGTTTGTATAGTAAAACAATCATAAATGATAATGCATTATTAACCATATTCTTCATGAGACAGAACATTTTTATGTCATTGGTGTAATTACCTTTTCAACCCATAGGTGTCAGTGTGTTTTTCATGTAACAAGTGTTTCCATCTTTATTACTAAAACTTTATTAATGGAATATATTTATTAGACCAATAATAGGTAAGAATGTATAGCCATGAACCAAAATGTGAATATGAGTGAATGAATGAAAGAATGAAAGAATTATTGTATTTACTCAGAATTAGAACATTTTCTTTTAATGAACCGATATCTTCACTATATTTAATGAAGCAATATTCTTGTATTAGACATTACTTTATTAAATATTGATGTTTCTTGATTTATTGAGATAAAAATAAAAATTAAGAATCAAAAATAAAGATAAAGGAAGAATAAAAATTAAAAAAATGAAAAATAAGAATAAAAACAAAAATAAGAATAAAAATAAAAATAAGGCCTTTATATGTTTATGACAAATGCTGAGTAGTTATGTTCTCAGTAACACATACCCTTAATATTTCCATTATCTGGATGATTTCATATTTGTCATGACCTTGTGTCACCAAAATTTTCATATTATGCAACTTTGCATGTAATCCCCTTCTTAGTGTAAAGAAATGACTCTTTATAATACTTAATGTTATTATCTCTAGTAGTTATACCATTGTAGTCTTTTTATATTCTTTAAAATGTGTGAAGAAGAGGTATTGATGAAATGTGATGATGTATTCAGGATCACAAACACATTTCCCCCTTAATACCGGAAAAAAAATATTAGTTTATGAAATAATTGATTTATCAAAACCAAAATGAAAAAAATAATTGTTTTATAAATTATTTATATAACTTCTGTTTTAGCTTTATACCATATATTTGTCTGAAGATGTGTACCATCTATGTAACCATTAAAAATAAAAATAACATCAAATATCATAAAATTATTCTTTGGGAAAAAGAAAAAAAAATAATCTAAATGTAGATTTTCTTGATAAACCATTTTGATGTGTGATTACACTTATCTACTATTAACTAAAAAAATAATTACTAAAGAAATATATATTGAGTAGATAATATTTCATTATGTATCTTAATATTCTAATAATTGAACTGATTTGTATTATTTCTCATAAAAACAAGTTGTTGTTTTCTCGCATACCATGAATTATGATACTTCTTTCATACATCACACGTACATTTTCTCTTAGCAGCTGCTCATACATGCATCTGTCATCTGTCACTCAGACTGTGACACGGATAAATTTACACCACAGATTCTCATACAAAAAGGTTGGAATACATATATTTTTTTAACCCAAATAATTGTATCCTAATTATCAATGCGCATTGTAAACTACTAAATTTAATATTTTAATATCTCTTTGAATATTCCCCAAATACACATAACATAAACTTTGTGAACCATTCTATAGATAAAAGGACTCATAAGAAAATTTGGTTATGAGCTGTATCTATATTTGGTGCAAGGGTTTGCAACTGAAATTGAACCCTAGAACTTAGGAGGCCTAAAGAAAAATTCTTTGACTTGCAAAGGCCGAGCTCACTGAAGCTATAAGAGCTTTAAGTTGCAACCACTGAAATAGGGGTATATGGTAGCCTTATTATTAGAACAGTTTAAATGTCACATGTGTGACTGTCATGCAGTAAGAACATATTGCCATGCAAATAAATAACTTCAAAATGTTAGCAAACACAAAAACTAAATTTAGATTCAGTTAGTTACATATTATTTCCTTTTAAGTGTTAAATATATAAAAAACATGCAGTTATTACAAATTCCTGTGTAAATAAAGGAATAAATCCATGTAAGAGAGTTTTTCCCGATTTAAATCCTACTTTGAAGTGAAAATTCTAAGGATAAATAAAAGATAAGGTTAATATCATATACAAAAACAAACCAATTGCAATGTCTTATACATATATGTATTGGCTTTAATGTAATTCTAAATATTTTCTGTAGTTTATTTGAATTATATCACTATAGATATAGATATACAGTTATACAATTTCTACTTATACAAGTATACTATATACTGTATGAATATATATATATATAAACGTATATATATATATATCTACAAAAGCTGTGAACTACAGGATTATATTTATAAAATAATTACAAATAACTGAATAATATATTGTATAATACTTTTACACAACATATAATTTCATTTTCAGTCAATTCCTAAACCAAATCTTATTTCTTTGTCAAAGATGTCCTGGAAAACTCTGTTAATCATTCCTTTTTTTAATGATTGTTTGAGCAGCTCCGATAATGAGCTGTAAATTGAAGACTTAGATAAGTCATTTTGAGACATCACCTGTTCCTGTCTTTCAATGTCCGCCATTTGTCTCTTTACAGAGAGGTCTGAACTTTGAATTATTAACTCTTTCTGCAAAGCGGACTCTTGGATTTTTTTATAGGGCTTATAGCAAATATGTAATTTCCTCCGTATGTCATAGATTTGATTCCGGGGATGACTCAGTTTAGGAGATTTTGACACTGGTTTTTGAAAAGATCTTACTCTGTTTGTTTGATTTATTTTCCTATCACGATTCTCATGTTTTCTAGCAAAATCAAGGAATTGCGCACATTCAAATAAAGTATCTTTTTGTGACGCAATAACACGAGATACAGAATTTAGGAATCCAAATTTGTCCACAAAATACTTTATCATTGATTGTGTTTTGACATTGGTAATTAGAGTTTTGTACAACCTTTCAAATATGGACATGAATGTAAAAGTACATTCTTTCCGACCAATCCTTAATTTTTGAAGAATCTCAATATCTGGACAATTTTTATTTAATGCACAGAAAATCAGAATTTTCAATCTGTCTTTATCATCTAGATCTCCATGTAAGTTATCACAAGTCAACTTCAATGTTAAGCGTCTGGAAAAGGTTGCAGGAAGCCACAATTTAAATAATTGATTTTTCTCAGCATTACTTAAATCAAGCTTATCAATAAAGCTTTCGAAGATTTCAGAATTTCTGCATACATGGATTTTGTTATCATATGCAGGAATGATTTTGCATAATTTTAACAAATTTTTCCTAACTTTGATTTGGAGTTGGGCCTGTGAATTGTCTTCTATTTTTGGTGGCCATTGAACATCCGTCCCTCGTACGTCATCTGCATCAGTTCTGAAGTCTCCTCCCATGTTCCCTCCTACATCAGTTCTCAAGTCTCCTCCCATGTTCCCTCCTACATCAGTTCTCAAGTCTCCTCCCATATTTCCACCATCTTTTTTTACGTCATCAGAGACAAGGTCACCTTGAGTAGCCATTACAGACACATGTCCCACATCTTGCTCAATTTCCTCATTACAGTCAATTTCGGGAACATCACTGGTATGATCTGACACTATTTCTACACAGTCATTTTTAGATTTCTTTAATACAGACTTGTGAAATACCTCAATCAACTGTAAAATATTTTTTAATTCCTCTCTTTCTCTATTAAAGGACACCAGCTTAGATTCTAGCTTTAGATTTTCCATTTCACATTCTGCATATAAGCTGAGCCATAAAACTTCTAAATTAGACTGATCTACAGACATAAATTTCAGTCTACTTTGCTTAGAAAAAGAAGTAATGACATCCATTGTTTCTTACCTTGAAATATCTCAGCTTGTAGCTCCTTTCTTGGACAACGCTCTTGTCATCAGCACGTCTGATTCCTGTAGTCCGTCTGATTCCTCATTCATAGGTTTTTTTCTGATCCTGAAATATCGTAGTGTGATTTCTTTGATGACTTGCACATCTGACGTAATTTTGCTTCTATTCCTCCCTTTGCAAGTTTTCAGAAATTCACACTCTAAAAATCAAGTGTGACTGGCTGGCTCTCCAAAATGTTAAAAATGCTTATTTTAAAGAAATAATGCTTATTTAAAGAAAATGTCACGTTTCTTATAAAAAAAATGTAGTGGTTTATTGGACTGTCCATCAAAAAAACATCATTACAGGAAAACATAAAATGAGTGAAATAGTTACGAAAAGATTGTCCATTTGTCCATAGCAAAACTTGTACACATCTTTCCTTGGTGTCCTGAATGGTAAAATGACATTGTCTCTGTCAGGAGTGTCTCGGAGAAGCAACACGTGGTTACATGGCAGCTGGCTGTTCATTCATCATAGTTCTTGTCCCATGTGTCTGTGAAGTGAGCGAGCGAGCAAGAGCCCCCCTTCCTTCGTGTAGCTATTATATATACGTCCCTTAGATCACGTGGTCTCTGTATATGGAGATGACACTTTACCATACAAAAATAGCATCTGTAATGTCAGCGATCGTTAACGTGCTTGGTACAGAATTGAGTGTATAAAGAATAAATCCATAACCAATAATTAATATTTAACACTTGGCGTACTAATTCCAGAGACATGCAACGCCATCGGCCGCAGTTTACGGAGCTACATGCCTTTTCCCAAATCAGTGGCGGAATGGCAAATAATTGCCTCTGATTTTGAATGGATTTGGCAGTTCCCAAACTGTGGTGGTGCCTTGGATGGCAAACATGTGCAGATCACGCAACCAGCCAACAGCGGATCCTATTTCTATAATTACAAGGGCTACTTCAGCATGATCCTCATGGCCCTTGTTAATGCCAATTATGAATTTATTAATGTTGATGTTGGCATTAATGGAAGGGTTTCTGACTGTGGCGTTTTGGAGCACACAACTTTTGGTGAATGGTTGTTGAATAATAAACTTAACTTGCCAACCAACATGGACACCACCGCCAACCTAAACTTTGTTTTTGAGGGCGATGAAGCCTTCCCCCTTCATGCGCATCTTGTGAAACCATACCCACCAAAGACTTTGACAGGGGAAAGGCGTATTTTTAATTACAGACTGTCTAGGGCACGGTGCGTTGTGGAGAATGCCTTCAGCATAAAGGCCAACCGCTTCAGGGTTTTTCACACTCCAATCAACATGAAGCTGGAATCGATAGACTCTGTGGTGTTGGCCTGTTGTGTTGCTGCACAATTTTCTACGAAAACGCGATGCTGGTACTTACAGTCCGCCAGGCTTCATGGACTCGGACAGCAATGGTGACGTGGTGCTCGGAGAATGGCGTGACAATGATCCCGCTATTGCAGGCCTTCAACATGTAAATCAAGGCAGGAGCAAGGACAATGCGAAGGCCGGCCGAGACAAGTACTGCCAATACTTTAACGGGCCTGGTGCAGTGTGTTGGCAGCAGCAGATATAGTTTGCTTTTGAGAATGTTTTACTTTTGCCTTTTTTTAACTATCATTTAATAATAAAAAATGTTTATTTTAAAAATGCCTTTGTGTTCTTTCAATTATTTTACCAATATGGGAGAAAGGCTAATGATGGGTGAGATGTGGGGAGGGAGTAATGGGGATGGCAACGAGACATGTTACCAGCAGCTGTAGTTTTTAAAATATTTTCTAAAGTTTTTTGTTGTCTATATTTTTTTTTACATTGTATCTACTTGTCACACACGGGGTCATGGGAGTACCAGCAGTCATAGGAGTTCCATCATTGTTAAAGAAATAAAAAGAAAAAAATTTCAAAAATTTACAACAATTATTTTAAAGGCCCATGGTCACACTAGCGCTCAAAACTTATAATTAAAAATAATAACAAATAATGCACCACAGCTGCGTATATAAAGTTAAAATATATAATATATATTTTTCGTCATATATAAGAGATAAAAAATTGTGATAAAAATAAAAAAAAAAATTTGGAGGTAAAGGTCTACATTGACCAGGGAATCCTTTGTGTCACACTTGCGTGCTTGAATCCGACGCAAGACGCCACTGCGATCGCAAGGTGACGATTCTCACATGGTGCCCTAGCTACGCACAGACATGAGACGCCACTGCGATTGCAAGGTGACGATTCTCACATGGTGCCCCAGCTACGCACAGACATGAGACGCCACTGCGATCGCAAGGTGACGATTCTCACATGGTGCCCCAGCTACGCACAGACATGAGACGGTTCATAAAATGACTATTACTGAAGTAATTACAATGAATGAAAACTTTTGTAAACATGGTAAAAAAGTAAGCGGTCAGTAGCCCACTACAGTCATGGACAAAAGTTTTGAGAATGACACAAATATTAATTTTTACAAAGTCTACTGATTCACTTTTTCTAATGGCAATTTGCATGTACTCCAGAATGTTATAAAGAGTGATCAGCTTAACAGCAATTACTTGCAAAGTCAATATTTGGCTAGAAAATGAACTTTATCCCCAAAACACATTTCGACATCATTGCAGCCCTGCCTTAAAAGGACCAGCTAACCTCTTTTCAGTGATTGCTCCATTAACACAGGTGTGGGTGTTGATGAGGACATGGCTGGAGATCAATCTGTCATGATTAAGTAAGAATGAGACCACTGGACACTTTAAAAGGAGGCTGGTGCTTGGCATCATTGTTTCTCTTCTGTTAACCATGGTTATCTCTAAAGAAACACATGCAGTCATCATTGCAATGCACAAAAATGGCCTAACAGGGAAGAGTATCGCAGCTAGAAAGATTGCACCTCAGTCAACAATCTATCGCATCATCAAGAACTTCAAGGAGAGAGGTTCCATTGTTGCCAAAAAGGCTCCAGGGCACCCAAGAAAGACCAGCAAGCACCAGGACCGTCTCTTAAAAGTGTTTCAGCTGCAGGATCGGGCTACCAGCAGTGCAGAGCTTGCTCAGGAATGGCAGCAGGCAGGTGTGAGTGCATCTGCACGCACTGTGAGGCGGAGACTCTTGGAGCAAGGCCTGGTCTCAAGGAGGGCAGCAAAGAAGCCACTTCTCTCCAGAAAAAAACATCATGGACAGACTGATATTCTGCAAAAGGTACAGACAGTGGACTGCTGAGGACTGGGGTAAAGTTATTTTCTCTGATGAATCCCCTTTTCGATTGTTTGTGACATCAGGAAAACGCCTCATTCGGAGAAGACAAGGTGAGCGCTACCACCAGTCTTGTCTCATGCCAACTGTTAAGCATCCTGAAACCATTTATGTGTGGGGTTGCTTCTCAGCCAAGGGAATCGGCTCTCTCACAGTCTTGCCTAAAAACACAGCCATGAATAAAGAATGGTACCAGAATGTCCTCCAAGAGCAACTTCTCCCAACCCTCCAAGAGCAGTTTGGCGATCAACAATGCCTTTTCCAGCATGATGGAGCACCTTGCCATAAAGCAAAGGTGATAACTAAATGGCTCAGGGAACAAAACATAGAGATTTTGGGTCCATGGCCTGGAAACTCCCCAGACCTTAATCCCATTGAGAACTTGTGGTCAATCATCAAGAGACGGGTGGACAAACAAAAACCTAAAAATTCTGACAAAATGAAAGCATTGATTGTGCAAGAATGGACTGCTATCAGTCAGGATTTGGTCCAGAAGTTGATTGAGAGCATGCCAGGGAGAATTGCAGAGGTCCTGAAGAAGAAGGGTCAACACTGCAAATATTGACTTTCTGCATTAACTCATTCTAACTGTCAATATAAGCTTTTGTTACTCATATGTTTGCAATTATATTTCTGTCTGTGATAAAAACATCTGTCAAACACACACATAAAAACCAGAGGGCAGCAGATCATGTGAAAATATAATATTTGTGTCATTCTCAAAACTTTTGGCCATGACTGTAGATGTGATGCTGCTAAGTTAATCGCATCGTCCTTGCTCATGCCTTGATAGGCAGGGGCGCCTAGCTGGGAACCATCATCTTGCGATCGCAACAGCGTCTCATATCTGTGCGTGGCTAGGGCGCACGGCTGCTACCGGTCATTTTTTTGATCGCAATAGCGTCGCAAGTGCGACCGCACGTACGTACGCTGTGACGTCATGACGCTGGCGTCCTTCATGCATTGTTGTTTGGTACAATGGCGGCGAGAGCGAGCCAGCGTTGGGCTGCATGGAGTGACGCGGAGGTGCGCTACCTCATCAAAAAAATTGATATGTGGGATTATGACTGCAGGCTACCTGTGGAGAAAACAATGGCAGACCAAACTAAAAATCATAGATGGACAACTACGGTAAAACCAGCATGGATCATAAAATGGTGGTGGTGGGTGCGGCAGGAGAAAACAATGGCAAACAAAAAAAAAACAATTGATGGACGACAATGGTTAACAACAGCTGGGATCTTAAAATGGATCTGTAAAATTAATGAAAAAAAATTAAAAATTAAATGTGACAAAAAAAATACCTACCTTACAATACTTGTTTGTGATCCTGGAAAAAAAAAACCCGCGGGAAAGGCAATAGCGCCACAAACTGGATCGCAGAAAATAACGGCACAGACTGGATCGCAGCAAATGCAATAGAGGCACAGACTGGATCGCAGAAAAATAAGATCAATAACGGTACAAACTGGATCGCAGCAAACGCCATAGTGGCACAGACTGGATCGCAGTAGCTGCAAAGAAGGCTAGCAGGACGCACTTGAACGATGCTGGAGATTTGAATGAACCGCTTCTGCTCAAGAGCAATGGAAAGGAGCGCTAATACGTCATCTTTTATGACGCGGTCATCCAATCACAAATCGTTAGCTTGCGTCGTTGTCGTGATCGCTAGTGTGATCGCTTAGTGTGGCAGTACCTTCCTAAGTCTCTCACTGGCGATTGAAACAAGGAGTACAGCTACAATGTAAGTTCAAGCAGCCCTGTCCTCCTGACTGCTGACTCCTGTCTCACTGCTGGAACCAGAGAGGTCTTGCCACTGCTCAGATGAGGATAGAAGGTCAGGCTGCTCCTCCTCTTGAACTGCTCTTGTCCTCTCACTACATGAAAGGAGCTTTAGCTGAGTGAGTGGTCCACAGCAGAACGCCGCACCTCTCAAGACTGTCAGATGGCCAGTCCGGCGCTGGTTGCGCTTATGGTTGGGCTTTGGGTTAGTTTTTTTTTTCAAAAGTTAAAACAATGAGAAAGATATGATGACTAGTATTGAGCCCAAGTGTTCGCTACTCAAGTTTTGCTTCTGGTGCTTGGGAATGCATAGAGTATGCTCGAGTGACATGCTTAAATCTCATGCCATATACGGACAATCCCCACATGTTATTTTGGGTTTCTAATAGCCGCAAAACATGCTGGATGGGAACTTGAGCATGTCACTCGAGCACCTGACATACTGGCTGCATACCTGAGCACTTGATGCAAACTCGAGTTGCGAGCACTTGCGCTCAACACTAATGATGACATATTCAATATGACAACCTAATGTCATCAAATTCTGTGTAGTACATATGGGTTCAAAATGCTCATAAAATCCATGAAGGGTCTAGTTTCCAAAATGGGGTCAGTTGTGGGGGGTTCCTGCTGCTTAGGCACCTTAGGGGCCCTGCAAATGTGACATGGCAATCTATTTCTGCTAATTTGTGTTAAAAAATTCAAATATTGCATCTTTCGATTCGAACCCTGCCATTTGTACAAACACAACTTTTTAACTACATGTGGAGTATCGCTGCGCTCATAAAGTTTGTAACAAACTGTGGGGTGCCCTTTTTGGTGTTACCACTTGCAAAAGTGAAAAATTTTGGGCAAAAGCAAGATTTAAAAGGTAATACCTGTATATAAAAAAAACATTTATCCACATTGAATTAATTCCTGTATAGCAACTGAAGGGTTAAAACATTTCCCGACAACAGTTTTAAAGTATTTGAGGGGTACGAGTTTTAAAATGGCATCACTTTTAAGCCCCTTAAAATCCACTCTCCCAGTTGGTCATGGCACCCCCAAACCATAACAGTAAAATCTGCACTAAATGATGGCACTTCTTCCTTTCTGAGTTTTGCACTGTGCCTCAATAGTTGTTCCCAATTACATGTAGGGTAATGGCACACGCAGAAGAAATTGCACAATGAACTGAGAGGTCCAATTTTTACCATTAGCCCTTATAAAATTTAAAATTTGGGGCTAAAACAACATTTTAGCAGTAGAAATGTAATTATTCTTTCTTCACCACCCAATGTTATAAATTTCTGTGAGGCACATGTGGTGTCAACATGTTCACTGCACACCTAGATGAATTAATTGAAAGGTATATTTTGTAAAATGATGTCAATTATGGGGGGGTCTGCTGTTCTGACACATCAGGGGCTCTGCCAATATGACATGGCACCCTCAAACCATTCCAGCAAAATCTGAACTTCAGTATGGCACTTCTCCTCTGAGCTTTATACTGTGCCTCAAAAGTAGTTTTCCTCCACATAAGGGGTATCGGCATACGGAGGAAAAATTGCACAACAAATTGTATGTCCATTTTCTCCTGTTACCCTTGTAAAATGGGGCAAAACCAATATTTTTGGGATGAAAATGTGATTTTTTTTCACAGCTCAAAGTTATAATCTTCTGTGAAGCACCTTGGGGTTCAAGGTGCGCACTACTCATCTACATACATTCTGTGAGGGGTGTAGTTTCCAAAATAGGGTCACTTGTGGAGGGTTTCCATTGCTTAGGAACATCAGAGGCTCTTAAAACGCGCCATGGCGTCCGCTCTCGATTCCAGCCATTTTTGCTTTCAAAAACACAAACGGTGCTGCTTCTTTTCCAAGCCCTGCCGCGCTCCTAAACCGTAGTTTTCCCCAACATATTGGGTATTGGCATACTCAGGAGAAATTGCACAGCAAACTTTAGGGTTCTTTTTCACCTGTTACCCTTGTGAAAGTCAAACATTTGGAGCTAAACTAAAATTTTTGTGAAAAAAAGGAAAATGTTAATTTTTTCCTTCAACATTCCATTAATTCCTCTGAAGCTCCTCAATGGTTAATAAACTTTTTGAATTTGGTTTTGAGGGGTGACGGTTTTAGAATGGTGTCACTTTTGGGCATTTTTTGTTATATAGGCCCCCCAAAGTCAATTCAAATGTCATGTGGTCTCTAAAAAAAAATGGTTTTGTATTTTTCGCGGGAAAAATAAGAAATTACTGAACAAATTTGAACCCTTCTCACTTCCTAACAAAAAAAAATTATGTTTGAACAATGATGCAGATCCAAAGTAGAGATGTGGGAAATGTTATTTATTAATTATTTTGTGTGGCATAACTACCTGATTTAACCCTTTTGCCCCCCCACCAAGGCTGTTTGCATGTTAATGACCAGGTCAATTTTTACAATTCTGACCAGTCACTTTATGAGGTACTATATTTTGCAGATTATAAGACGCTCTGGATTATAAGACGCATCCCAAATTTTGAGGAGAAAAATAGGAAAAAAATCTTTTTTTAATAAAATGGTGGTGCTTCTTATAATCCATGCATCTTATTGCTTACTGGGGCTGGTGGCTGCGGTGAAGCGTGATCCTAGGGTCGCTGCTGGAGGAGGCAAGAGTGGAGCATTGCTGCAAGCCACAGGCTGGTATGAGGGGGTGTTCGGATGTGCGGCGTGCCGCTACGGGTGTCCGATGCTGCTGCAGGGGCTCTGCCGACATTGTGTGAAAGGCTAGAGCCCCCGCAGTTCCATGGTTTCCTATGCGGTGGACTCAGGGAAAATGGCTGCCTGGGGCGGCGCATGCGCAGATGGAGATCTCAGCACCAAGACACCAAGATCTCAGTGCTGAGATCTCATCTCCTGAGATCTTGGTGCCAAGATCTCTATCTGCGCATGCGTCGCCCCCGGCAGCCATTTTCCAGGAGTCCACCGCATAGGAAACCATGGAACTGCAGGGGCTCTGGCCTTTCACAAAATGTCGGCAGAGCCCCTGCAGCAGCACCGGACACCCGCAACGGCACGCCGCACATCCCCTCATCCCTGCAGCAACGCTCCACTCTTTCTTCCTCCAGCTGCGACCCTGCTTCATCGCAATCGGTAAGGTATATCCGCATTATAAGACGTACCCTCATTTCCCCCCCAAATTTGGGGGAAAAAAGTGCGTCTTATCTAAAAATACGGTAATAATTCTGGAACGCTTTGACAGATCCCACTGACTCTGGGATTGTTTTTTCGAGCTATAGTGTACTTCATGATAGTGGTATAATTTCTTCGATATTACTTGCGTTTATTTGTGAAAAAAGTAGAAATTTGGCATAAATTTAAAAAATTTGCAATTTTCAAATTTTTATGCCCATATGGCCGGTGTCCCACTTGCAACTGCAATGCGAGAAACTCGCGCGAGTATCTCGCCTCAATAAGGGGCACTGCCACCAGCGGTTGGGAAGGAGCGTTCAGCTGCATAGAAATACATGCAGCAGCACACTCCGGTCCCGAGTGCCAATGGCAGTGCTGGGTATGGAGGTGAGAGACTCGCTCAAGTTTCTCGTGTTGCAGTTGCAAGTGGGACACCGGCTTATATCAGACATTTATATCACACAAAAAAGTTAATAAATAACATTTCCCACATGTCAACTTTACATCAACTCAATTTTTGAAACATTTTTTTTTGTTAGGAAGTTATAAGGGTTAAAATTGACCAGCGATATCTGATTTTTCCAACAAACTTTACAAAACCATTTTTTTAGAGACCACATCCCATTTGAAGAGACATTGAGGGGCTATATGTCACGACGTATAACAGATATATTCTATGATAGTAACATATATCTAATGAGACAACACTCTATATTTCATATTATAGAAAATATCAACATGTATACGTAGAATCTGCCAGCAATGTCTTACCTGACATAATATCCAATGTATTGTGGGTCTATACTGTGCACGTGAAACGCTGTCTCAGGATAGAGGTGGACCGGGGTCTATGCTGACCCTGAACTGGGGTCCTGACTAGTCCCTCTACCTGGAGGTACTGTTAATGGTACAGAGGTCCAGGCCGCCAGCGTAACCCTGTCTCCTGTAGACCCTGACCACTGTAATCTAGTCCTGAGAAGGACCCTGATTACCACCACAGGGAATGGGCAGGCAACAGCTTACACACAGTCAAATACAAACGAGACAGACAGGGGGTAAAGAAAACACTGCCTTGCATACAAAACTTCCACTACAGAGGAACACAAAAGGTTAAGAAGATAAACAATAAGCGAGGAGGGGAAAAACCACAACAGGCACTCTTAGCTTAAGTCTTCTCAGAATCGATCCGCTCTGCTGGTCTGAATGAATGCTTTCACCGGCAACTTCCCCAGCAGACCAGCAGGTATATGAAGGAAGCTAATTAACAAAACATCAATCGCAGCTGGGCGAGGCTGGTCTGTCCAGCATCGAGAGAGAAAGAATTAACTCCCTCAGTGCTGAAAAACACCCAGCACCAGAAACTCAGCTGTGCGAAGTCAGGGTGTGCAATCGCGACGATCTCCGCCGCGACACACCCGTGACAGTACCCCCCCTTCTACGAGGGGCCTCTGGACCCTCAGAGCCTGGTCTATCTGGGTGAGTAGTGTGGAAGGCCCGAACCAATCGGTCTGCGTTAATATCCGACGCAGAAACCCACATCCTCTCCTCAGGACCATACCCCCTCCAATGAACAAGGTACTGAAGGGACCGGCGATTCAGACGTGAGTCAATGATCTTCGATACCTGAAACTCCAAATTACCATTGACCACCACTGGAGGAGGAGGTAGAGGTGACGGTAAAACTGGTGCCACGTACCTCTTAAGCAACGATTTGTGGAACACATTGTGGATTTTAAACATAGGAGGGAGGTCAAGACGGAAAGCCACCGGATTAATTATTGAACTGATCCTGTATGGCCCGATGAACCTGGGACCCAGTTTCCAGGAGGGAACCTTAAGTTTTATATTCTTGGTAGACAACCATACCAGATCGTTCACACTTAGGTCCGGACCAGACACTCTCCTCCTATCAGCCATACGTTTGTATCGGTTCCCCATAGTGCTCAGATTATTAAGCACTCCTCTCCACACTGAAGCAAGTGACGACGAAAATCGTTCCTCCTCAGGAACCCCAGAAGAGCCCCCCCCATTGAAAGTACAAAACTGGGGGTGAAAACCATATGCCCCAAAAAACGGGACTTACCAGTGGACTCGCTCCGCCTATTGTTAAGAGCGAACTCTGCCAGAGGCAAGAAAGAAGACCAGTCCTCTTGGTTCTCTGAGACAAAACACCGGAGATATGTCTCTAAGCTCTGATTCAGACGCTCTGTCTGACCATTAGTCTGCGGATGAAAAGCCGAAGAAAATGACAACTGCATCCCCCGACGAGAACAAAATGACCTCCAGAATTTGGACACAAACTGAGACCCCCGATCCGACACCACATCGGAAGGCAACCCGTGAAGTCTCACAATCTCCCCAATGAACACCTGCGCCAGAGTTTTAGCATTAGGAAGAGCAGGAAGAGCAATAAAATGTGCCATTTTGCTGAACCTGTCAACTACAACTAGTATGACAGTTTTACCTGAAGACGGAGGGAGGTCCGTAATGAAGTCCATAGACAGATGGGTCCATGGACGCTCCGGGATTTTCAACGGTAAAAGGGCCCCAGACGGACGGGTATGTGGGGTCTTAGAGCGCGCACATACCCCACAGGACGCGACAAAAGTTACCACCTCTTTATTTAAGTTAGGCCACCAAAACCGGCGAGAAACGAGATCCACAGTTGCTTTACTCCCTGGGTGTCCTGCCAAAGCAGAATTATGATGTGCCTCGATAACCTTTTGTCTTAACTGATCTGGAACAAACAGTCTCCCTGGAGGTCCTACAGGGGCGTCCCCCTGAGCCTCCAATATCTCCTCCTCAAGCTCAGAGCATACAGCCGACACCACAACTTCCTCCTGAAGATAGGAATCGGGTCATCCTTTTCCCGGCCCCCGGGAAACTACGAGACAAGGCATCAGCCTTTACATTTTTTGACCCAGGACGATATGTGACGACAAAATTAAACCTGGTAAAGAACAACGACCATCTAGCTTGTCTGGAATTCAGACGTTTTGCAGACTCTAAATACAGCAGGTTCTTGTGATCAGTAATGACGGTGACCGGGTGGACTGCCCCCTCCAAAAAGTGACGCCACTCTTCAAAAGCCAACTTAATGGCCAAGAGTTCCCTATTGCCGACATCATAATTCCTCTCGGCGGACGACAATTTTTTAGAGAAGAAAGCGCACGGATGCCATTTACCAGGGACGGACCTTGAGATAATACCGCACCCACTCCTACGTCAGATGCGTCTACCTCCACAATGAACGGTTGTGATGCATCAGGTTGGATGAGTATGGGTGCTGAAGCAAAACATTTTTTCAAGGAGGAAAATGCTTGACAAGCTTTGTCAGACCACCTAGAAAAATCAGTCCCTTTTTTTGCATGTCAGTGAGAGGTTTGACAACGGATGAGAAATTACGAATAAATTTCCGGTAGTAGTTAGCAAACCCCAGGAAACGCTGCAGTGCCTTAAGATCCTCTGGCCGATCCCATTCAAGCACTGCCTTCACTTTCCCAGGGTCCATACGGAAACCAGAAGCTGACACCAGGAATCCTAAAAACTGAAGTTCCTGTACGGCGAATACACACTTCTCCCATTTGGCGTACAGTTTATTGTCTCGCAAGATCTGCAACACCTGTCTCACATGCTCCTGATGAGACACAAGATCCGGCGAGTAAATTAAGATGTCATCTAGATAAATGACAACAAACTGTCCCACTAGGTGGCGAAAGATGTCATTAACAAAATGTTGAAACACCGCCGGGGCAGTAGTCAGACCGAAAGGCATGACAAGGTTCTCATAATGTCCCTCCGGAGTGTTAAACGCCGTCTTTCACTCATCCCCCTCCTTTATCCTAATCAGATTATACGCCCCCCTGAGATACAACTTAGAGAACCATTTGGCGCCCACAATCTGATTGAAGAGATCAGGAATAAGTGGGAGCGGATACGGATCTCGGACCGTAATCCGATTAAGCTCACGGAAATCCAAGCAAGGGCGTAGGCCTCCATCTTTTTTCTTCACAAAGAAGAACCCCGCGGCCACTGGGGAAGATGAAGGTCTAATATGCCCCTTGGCTAGACTTTCCAAAATATAATCCTTCATAGCTTGCCTCTCAGGACCAGAAAGGTTATATAACCTAGATTTAGGTAACTTAGCATCAGGAAGCAATTTTATAGCACAGTCATACGCGCGATGAGGAGGTAATTCTTGACACCCCTCTTCTGAAAACACATCCTCAAAGTCCTCCAGAAAAGGAGGTAAGGTTCTAGGCACGACCGCACCGATGACCGTGTTCATGCAGTTACTATGGCAAAATTCACCCCACTGGCTTATCTCTCTGGATTGCCAATTAATAACTGGGTTATGTTTAGTTAACCAAGGAAGTCCCAACACAATAGGAGTGGGAAGGCCCTCCAACACATAACAAGACAATAGTTCTTTATGTATTGCCCCCACTCGAAGGTCTATGTTATGCACGGCTTGCACAAAGCTACCTTGACCGAGAGGCCTGGCGTCAATAGAGAATATAGGGATAGGTTTGGCCAATACACTCAGTTGCATACCTTGCACCTGGGCAAACCGAGCGTCCACCAGATTAGCCGCGGCCCCACTATCCAGAAGAACAGAAATCCTCTCAGTTCCTGTACCTACCACCACCTCCGCTGGTACGAGAAACTGAGACGGACTTGGGGACGAAATACATACTCCCAGATTGTCGTCCACCACACAACCTGGGATCAACAGTTTTCCGGCGACTCCTTGCTCAGCAAAGTACGGGATGGCCCACCCCCCAACAAAATGTCCCTTTCTCCCGCAGAAGTAACACTTTCCTGTCTTGCGGCGCACCGCCGATCCCCTCCCTCGAAACGATGTCCCTCCTAACTGCATAGGCTCCTCAGAACAAACCAGGGGAACCTCAATATGAGGGACAATAGTAGAAGGTGGAGTCATCACAGGGGCGGAGTTACCTCGCACCTCTCTCGAAGCCGTCTATCAATGCGAATCGCAAGGGCCATAGCGGCCTCCAGTGACGGGGGAGAATCATACTGAGCCAACACATCTTTTAATTTGTCAGATAATCCTTGACAAAACTGGCTCCTAAGAGCTGGGTCATTCCACTGAGTATCTGTGGCCCATCTACGGAACTCAGAAGAAAATTCCTCCGCCGGACGATCTCCCTGCTGTATCTTACGTAACTTCATTTCAGCAAGGGAGACCCGATCCGGGTCATCATATACCAGACCCAGGGCTGTAAAAAAATCGATCTACTGACTGGAGAGCCGGGGAGTCTGGAGGAAGAGAGAACGCCCAGGATTGAGGGTCCCCTTGTAAGAGCGAGATGACAATTCCCACCCTCTGGTCTTCACTCCCCGAAGACCGAGGCCGTAGCCGAAAATATAATTTACAAGCCTCCCGGAAGGTAAAAAATTTGTCCCGCCCACCAGTGAACCTGTCCGGGAGAGCCACTTTAGGTTCAGATCTGGTTTGCTCCCGGGGGTACAAAACCTTGGACTTAACGTCCGTCAGCTCCATGGACAAACTCTGCAACTGCTGAGCTAACTGGGCTACTGGATCCATGGTAGCTGGGGAGAATCTTTTAGAAGTGGCCGGTGAAAATGTCACAACGTATAACAGATATATTCTATGATAGTAACATATATCTAATGAGACAACACTCTATATTTCATATTATAGAAAATATCAACATGTATACGTAGAATCTGCCAGCAATGTCTTACCTGACATAATATCCAATGTATTGTGGGTCTATACTGTGCACGTGAAACGCTGTCTCAGGATAGAGGTGGACCGGGGTCTATGCTGACCCTGAACTGGGGTCCTGACTAGTCCCTCTACCTGGAGGTACTGTTAATGGTACAGAGGTCCAGGCCGCCAGCGTAACCCTGTCTCCTGTAGATCCCTGACCACTGTAATCTAGTCCTGAGAAGGACCCTGATTACCACCACAGGGATTGGGCAGGCAACAGCTTACACACAGTCAAATACAAACGAGACAGACAGGGGGTAAAGAAAACACTGCCTTGCATACAAAACTTCCACTACAGAGGAACACAAAAGGTTAAGAAGATAAACAATAAGCGATTCCCCAGCAGACCAGCAGGTATATGAAGGAAGCTAATTAACAAAACATCAATCGCAGCTGGGCGAGGCTGGTCTGTCCCTCAGTGCTGAAAAACACCCAGCACCAGAAACTCAGCTGTGCGAAGTCAGGGTGTGCAATCGCGACGATCTCCGCCGCGACACACCCGTGACACTATATGACAGAAAATGCTCAAAAATGACACCATTCTGAAAATACTCATGGTGCTCAAAACCACATGCAAGAAGTTTATTAACCCGTCAGGTTCTTCACAAGAAGTTTTGGAATGTGGAAGGAAAAAATTAATATTTAACTTTTTGTCACAAAAATTGAAATTTAGATTACAATTTTTTTTATTTTCGCAATGGTAACAGGAAAAAATGGACCCCAAACTTTGTTGAGCAATTTCTCCTGAGCATAACAATGCCCCATATGTGGGGGAAAACTGCTGTTTGGGCACACATCAGGAGGGCTTGGAAGGTAAGGAGTGCCATTTGAATTTTTGAATGCAAAATTTGCAGTAATAATTAGTGGATGACATGTCGCATTTGGAGAACCGCTAATGTGCCTAAACAGTGGTAACCCCCCACAAGTGACTTTTGGTAACTAGATCCTTCAGGGATCTTATATAGATATGTGGTGAGCACCTTGAACCCCCAGATGCTTCACAAAAGTTTATAACGTGAAAATTAGCAAAAAAAAAAAATCAGTTTCCCACAAAAATGATTTTTAGTCCAAAATTTTGCATTTTTACAAGGATAACAGGAGAAACTGCACATACAATTTGCTGTGCAATATCTCCTTAGTATGCCAATACCCCATATGTGCGTGTAAACTACTGTTGGGGCTCACAGCTGAGCTCAAAAAAAGGAGTGACATTTTAGAACACAGACTTTGATGGAATGATCTGCCGGTGTTATGTGTCTAAACAGTGAAAAACCCCACAATTGACACCATTTTGGAAGTTAGATCCCTCAATGAATGTGTTCATGTCATTCTATATCAATTAAGGAATCTGCGTCTCTGACCTTCTAGGGGCATCAAAACACAACACCAGACCCAAATCAGAGGGCAATAAAACTTTCTCTCCTTATCTATGAACTGTTCCAATATTTATGTTCATCCCTCTGCCATAATGACAGTTCTGCTTCACGTCACTTGTCTTACTTATTGCACTATTCCTGTGTCCTGTTGTATATATAAATATGTGATTCTTCAGTTTTTGTTTTAGTCTTTGCCTGATGAAGAGACCTGAGTAGTCTCGAAAGCTTGCAATTTGTTACCATCTTTTCAGTTAGCCATTAAAAGGTATCAACCACTGAGGACTCTCAAGTCTAAATATTTTTCAATGAATGTAGATAGATATGTGGTGAGCACCTTAAATCCCCAGCTGCTTCACAGAAGTTTATAACGTAGAGCCATGAAAATAGAAAATAAAAAATTTCCCACAAAAATGTAATTTTAGCCCCCAATTTTTTTATGAGGATGCCAGGAGAAAATGGACCCCAAAATTTGTTATGCAATTTCTATCAGAATGCCAATACCCCATATGTGGTCGAAAACTACTGTTGAGGAACAGTGCAAAGCTCAAAAGGGAAGAAGCACCATATTGGAGTTAACATATTGCTGGACTAGTTTGATCGTGCCATGTCACATTGGCAGAGCCCCTGAGGTGCCAGAACAGCAGAACTCTCCATAAGAGACTCCATTTTACAAATTATACCTCGCAATTAATTCACATATGGGTGCAGTGATCATATTGACACCACTGGTGGGTCACAGAATTTTATACCATTGGGGAATGAAGAAAAAAATATCTACAGTTTTGTTTTCTCTTCAGATTTGACATTTTCACACTGGTAAATGGGTAAAAATGGCACCAAAATTTGTCCCACAAATTCTGCTGAATGTAGAAATACCCCATATGTGGATGTACAGTAATGCTTAGCCATAGGCCGGGATCACACATGCTAGTAAGTCGTCCGACACTCGCATGTGAAATCCCAGCTCTGGCGCCGGCACTCGGGAGTGGAGCGCGCGGCTGCATAGAACTACATGCAGCCACTCGCCCACTCCTGAGTGCCGGCGCCAGAGCTGGGATTTCACATGCGAGTGTCGGACGACTTACTCGCATGTGTGATCCCGGCCATATGGTGAGACTCGAGACTCATTATCTGCAAATAGTGCTCCGTCCCTCAGGAGGCATCCTGAAGCGCAGATTTTTCTATAATAGTTTGCGGACTTCATATACAGAGCCCTAAGTGCTAGAAGACCAGAATTCCCCCTCAAGTAACCCAATTTTGAAAATTATACCCTTTGGGAATTTATCTACAGTTGTAATGAAGATTTTCACTCCATGGGTGTTTTCCATAAACAAGTGGTAGTGGATGTTGCCGAATGAAAATTGCAAACTGTAGTTATAGTGACCAGTACGTCGCAGTGACCAGTTCATGCACCTGTAAATTATGAGGGTTTTCATCGCTACAGAAATGCCAACCATGTGGACACTATGGTGTAAGCACACCATGAAACTCAGAAAAGAGGAGGCATTTGGATTTGGGAGCATAGAATTTGTTGAATTTCTTGTGGGGGGGGGGGGGTGAGGGCCATTTCACTTTTCCAAAGTCTTTGTACTAGCAGTAACTTGGAAGCCCCCTATATTTCCATTGACAGATGACAGACCTGAGTCGGGACTTTTTTTTTTTTTGTGGATTGATTTGAAGCTTTTATTGGGAACATTTCCATAACTTTTAGGCTCACATTTATCCATCGCTCTACGCTGAGCACTTACTTTAGGGTTTCTTAATCTTTGAGGGTCATGAAAGATGAAACCTCCAAGTGATTAATTCACTATAATGAGGCAGCAGTTACTCTGGACTCTGTCTGGCCTCTGTTCAGAGGTGCCCTCTTTTTCAGAGCTGCACAAAACTGTTGCCAACAGAACTATTAATAAAAAAAACGGACCCCGCTGGATCACAGGTCAGACCGTGTCCATAGTGCTTCCGTCTGCCTCATTATAGGAAATCCGTCAGGAGTTTTATCTGAATCACGTATTTCAGAGATTTACACGGAAACCCCAGAGTAAACGCTCAGCGCATAGAGCAGGATAAATGTGTGCCGAGCCTTACTGCGATCTTTGGGAGGCAGAATGAACAAATAAACAGCAGGTGAATTGGTTTTATTTTTTATGCTGTTCTTCATGCGGTATAAGTGATTAGACTACTTTATTCTTCGGGTAGGTGCGATTACTGCATACATATTTATATCTTTTTAATGTTGGGCTGATGTCACCCACTAAATGTTTTTTTTTAAACTAATAATTTTTGCAACAAATAGTAAGGTTGCACCATAATATACAAAGAACATTGAAACTGCATTGCTGCCATAGGAAATAGGAAAAAATTGAAAAACCGCTATATAATGTACCCATGAAATATTTATCAGCAAAAATTGTTATGAAAAAAGAAGGTACTTCGCACATAGATTGGCCAATATATGTGAGCCCAATTGCCATGTCAAGGCTTCCTTCATAAATTGGGTCCCTGTCTTGATATATCACCTCTCCTGGGCAAAAAAGCCTACAATTGTGGGGCAGGAATGGACCAGCTAATCTGATTAAAATCACCTGTGGCTAATGGGGGTGGGAGTGCACATGTCCAAAGGCTATGATTCAATAGAAAAAAAGGACTAGTACATCTACTGTAAACTAGTGTGAACAGGTGCCAACCAAAATAAGCATATAAGCAACAAATAGTAAGGTTGCACCATAATATTAATTAATAATTTTTCTATTTAATTTTTGCATAACCATATTTTGAGAGCTATAATTTTTCCATATTTTGACCAACAGACTCATGTAAGTTCTTATTTTTCATGTTACAAGTTTCCATTTTTATTGGTACTATTTTGGGCTTTTACACAAAAATTATTTTATAGAAAAAACAATTATTTTTGCATCACTTTTTCTGAGAGCTACTTTTTATTTTTTTGGCAAATCCAAGAAAGAAAAATAGGAAGCTCAATCGCCATAAAAGTACAAATTTTTATTAAAGATATTTAAAATGCATATACGGATATAAAAATCCGGAAAAATGGGGACACAATATACAGAAAAAATGGCCAAAAGGCAGGTACAAACAATATGAAGATATTCCAGTAGTACATATATCTGTGTTTTCACATTTAGAAGCTATGTAAGCTAATTGGCAGTAAAAGTGTCAAATGGGTTGAAGATGCTGCTGAACGTATATTCATGACTACATATATCATATGAAGAAATCTCTCAAACAGATATATATATGTGCATTAAACAAAAGTCATCAATTTTGCCCCCCATTAATGATGCTAGCGTTATAGATTCCAATGTGCAAATGCAGAGTCTGCAGCAAGTGCTATATAGTATGCAAAATTTGCATTCAAATGCACAGAGCGATGTAAAACATGTATAGCAAATAAAGCTGCTAAAGGGAGACCATACCTGTCAGTAGCCTGGGCACCCCTGACGCGCGTTTCGCGTTAGCTTGTTCACAAGGGAGCGTCATATAGATCTGCTCTTTGTTGCAAATATATATAGGAGGCTCGGTGTGTTTAATGGAGGTACTTCCGCTGACTCACCGCCCGACGTCAGCATGGACTGGCGTCACCTGACACCCAAGCCCAACCCTCTGCTCCACGCGTCAGAGCAGGGGAGAGCACGGGCGCCAGTGAAGACGCGCTGCCATGGCGACCGTCGGAGCAGGAAGCTAGGTGAAGCATACTTTGCCTGTTGTTATAATCATGCAGAATGATTGCAGGTTGCACACTGGTGGATATCGCACTACCATCCAAAAAGCTATATTTAGTGCTTAACACACTTGAATAGATACTAGAATCAATAATTTAGCGCATGGTGCATGTATCCATGCTACTGCATGTAATAACAGGCATCATAAGGCTGGAAAAACACATAGCACTGCATATATATATATATATGTATCCCATAAATAAAAAATAAACAATATGCAGTGTATATCATAAAAACAGGAAGAAAATTAAAACATGTGGATCCAAAATAGTGAGATACATGGATATCAATGAAGCAAAGAAGAACCGAAAAATTGTTGAAAAAAATATGAAAAAAGCATATGTATAAGGAATGTATATAAAAATCTTATGAAAATATATAAATTATATAAGAAAAATATGTGAAAATATGACAAAAAAAAGTGAAAAAATATAAGTGTATATATGTTAAGTGGTTATATGACAAGATGACACAAAAAAAATGACCTAATAATAGTAACTATTGTGTATATTAATAAATGATGAATAGAATAAATTATATATATATGCGCATTGCATACGCATAATAGTGCAATATCAGAAATACATACAAAAAGCATGTATAATAGTGATTAATAAAACCAATGACCCCATTAGGTATAGTCGCTAAAGTGAATATCGATAATTATTAAGATAAGTGACCTCACGGGGTATGAATTATATGTGTGTGCACATTACATATATATAAATAATAAATAATGAAGATAAAAACAAAAAATAATAATAAAGTAAAAAATAAAAAACAAATGGTAAAAAAGGAATAGAAAATAATAAATATAAAAATAAAATATAATAAATCAAATGGGGATGAATATATTCAAATTGTTCTTCTTTCTTTTCATGCTTCTCGTGATATCAATCATAATTGATGCCATAGACGACAAGGCAGAGGCGCCATCTCAGATCTTCTCTCAAGGGATCCACCGAGCCCAAAGAAACGAAACATCAACAGGTATGTATCAATCTAAAATAATGTATAAGAACATATATTAAAAACAAATCCAAAAAACAAAGAACAAAAAACTACAAGAATGGGGCATAGCTCAGAATTTCGTTTAGACCCGCTGGCTGTACTGATTGTATCTTAGAGATCCAGCGGGCCTCCATTTGAGCTAGTGCTTTTCTCCAGTTCCCTCCCCTCAAATCAATATGCACCCTGTCAATGCCCGTGACCTTCAAAAGCGTAGCATCACAATCATGACATCTTTTGAAATGCCTGGGTATCGGTTTCATGGAGGTCCAATCGTCATCATCCAAGGCTTTCAAAATATCATGATAGTGCTCCCGAACTCTAATTTTTAAAGGCCTAGAGGTAAGCCCAACGTAAATTTTGGGGCATGGGCACACAGCATAATATATTACGCCTACGGTGTCACAAGTGATGTGCTGTGTGATATTAAATATCCTCTTACCGTCACTGGACAGGAAATCTAAAGCTCGTGCCATGTTCGGGCAGGCTATGCACTTCCCACAGGGGTAGAATCCCCATTTAGGGCCATCGGATCCAAAAGATTTATTCACCTGCGGCTCAGCATAATGGCTATGAACCAATATATCCTTTAGGTTAGGCGAACGCCTATAAGTAATAGACGGTTGCAGCGTGGTATGTTTCGCAGTAGTGTGGTCCATTCGAAGGATAGGCCAGTACTGATTTAATACATCCCTCATTTTCATCCATTGATGGTTATAGGTGGAAATGAATCTCACCTTAGATTCTTTATTAACCTTTTCTCTGGGCTGCAACAGTTGATTCCTATTCGCCCTTCTGGCTCTATTATAACCTTTTTTGACACTTCTTTTCGAATAACCCCTTTCTTCAAATCTGTCAGATAGAAGCTGCGCCTGCTTAATAAAGTTGAGCTCCGTGGAACATATCCTTCTGGCCCGCAAAAATTGGCCTGTTGGTATGCCGTTCACCAGTGGCAATGGGTGTGATGATTTTGCATGTAATATAGAATTTACCGCCGTTTCTTTTCTGAAAACATCCGTTTCCAGAATACCACAATTACCTTTAGATATTAATATATCCAAAAAGTCTATGTTAGATTGACTATATTTGCAGGTCAATTTGATGTTCAATTTGTTATCATTCAGAATGTCAACAAAGGCAAGAAGATCCTGTTCATTACCCTGCCAGATAAGCAGAACATCATCAATATAGCGGGCCCACATTAGGGCTCCCTCAATGTAAGCTATTGGGTTATTAAAAAAGATGGATTGCTCCCATTCACCTAAAAAGAGATTAGCGTAAGATGATGCGTACGCTGCCCCCATTGCTGTGCCCTGCTTTTGGAGGTAGATATTCCCCTTAAAGGTAAAGAAGTTATGCTCCAGGGCAAATTTAAGGAGCTTCAGGAGAAAATTATAGAATCCAGAATCGTAATTAGATTGACGCAGGAATTTCTCAACCGCTGCAAGGCCATTTTTATGCTGAATTGAAGTATACAATGATTCAACGTCCATTGTGACCAGCCACATGTCATCATCTAGCGGTATTCCTTCTATTTTTTTCAGGACATCCCCTGTATCTTTAACATATGATGGCAAGGTATTTACCAGGGGTTTAAGGTAGAAATCAAGATATTGACTGATTGTCTCACAGAGATTACCGTTTCCCGAAACGATCGGACGTCCAGGCGGGTTATCCGCATCCTTGTGTATCTTAGGGGTGAAATAGATGCACGCCATTTTTGGATATTCCGGGATTAAATACTTCTGTAGATCCTTTGTAATAATACCCCCCAAAAAGCCTCATCAAGGATATTTTGCAAGTCTTGCTGAAATTTATGAGTGGGATTGAAGGTTAGCTTCTGATAACATCTAATGTCCTTCAATTGACGAAAAGCCTCTTTTTCATATGCCTCATGCGGCCAAATCACCACATTTCCCCCTTTATCTGCGGGTTTTATTGTTACTCCCTTAAGTTTCTTCAAATCCCTGAGCGCCGTTCTCTGCTCCCTAGTGAGATTATCATGCCTAATCTTGCCTGCGATATTCTCAAAGCCCTGCGTTACTAATTTTACAAAAATTTCAATGTTAGGGTATAAATGCATCGGTGGAAATTTCTTAGGGCCGGTGGATTAAATTTACCTACCACAATATCGTCCTCCTGTTCCTCCTGAAGTTCCTCTAGGTTAGCTATTGCTTGCAATTCCTGCTCCGTCCACTGCTCTTCTGTGCTAGATTTCTCATGTAATTTCTTTAAGACTAATTTGCGCGCAAATAGATGTAAGTCCTTTACCGCTGCAAAGGAATCAAAAGGGGCGGTTGGTGAGAATGACAGACCCAATTTAAGTACCTCAATCTGGGATGTGGTCAATTCAATCTTAGAGAGATTAATCACCTGTAGTTTCGGATTACTCGGCGCATTAAAGCGTCTATTATGTCTCCTAGGGGTATCATTCCTCCTTCCAAAGTTCCTGCGTAAATTATAACCTCGCTGCTGATTGTCCTCATCCTCTTTGGATGAAAGCGATGAGAGGGATGCAGATCTAGCACTAGCATATCCATTTGTGGCAGGTAATTGCCACCTATATACGGTGCCATTTTTGAAATCCATCAGATCCCTTTGGAATTTTTTTGCCTTAGTTTCTTTGATCTCCTTCTCCCATATTAATGACTGAGAATCTATATCTTTATTAAGTATCTCCATTTCTGCAACGGATAAATTTTGTTGGAGTTTAAGACGCATATTTTCTATTTCCAAATCCACCTTGTCCAGGCTTTTCTTATTATTGCCAATAAGTAATTCCATAAGTGATTTTGAACATGTATTACAGGCCTCCTCCCACCTAACCTTAAAGGTGCTGTCTTCAATTGGAAAGGATGGCATAATGCGTACCCGCAGGCCTCTAGGGATTAACCCTTTAGCAAGGTAATTTTCTAAGGAGGCTTTGTTCCACCATGTGCGGGCTCTTTTCTTGAGGGCGGTTTTTATGGAACTTTTTAACACTGCTTTCTGCCCATTCTCAGTAGTGTCAGTCTGCATAGTGCCCCCATTAAATACAGTATCTAGGCATGATAACCAATCCTGGTCTTTAGCCTTAGTATCCATCTGACAAAAAAAGAAAAACTGTAAACTAAGTACAGCAAAAAGTCATGTACATCACAATAAATGTATTGCCTTAGAATTCCTAGCACTTCCAAAACATCAGCAAATCCAAGAAAGAAAAATAGGAAGCTCAATCGCCATAAAAGTACAAATTTTTATTAAAGATATTTAAAATGCATATACGGATATAAAAATCCGGAAAAATGGGGACACAATATACAGAAAAAATGGCCAAAAGGCAGGTACAAACAATATGAAGATATTCCAGTAGTACATATATCTGTGTTTTCACATTTAGAAGCTATGTAAGCTAATTGGCAGTAAAAGTGTCAAATGGGTTGAAGATGCTGCTGAACGTATATTCATGACTACATATATCATATGAAGAAATCTCTCAAACAGATATATATATGTGCATTAAATATCGCAGGCAAGATTAGGCATGATAATCTCACTAGGGAGCAGAGAACGGCGCTCAGGGATTTGAAGAAACTTAAGGGAGTAACAATAAAACCCGCAGATAAAGGGGGAAATGTGGTGATTTGGCCGCATGAGGCATATGAAAAAGAGGCTTTTCGTCAATTGAAGGACATTAGATGTTATCAGAAGCTAACCTTCAATCCCACTCATAAATTTCAGCAAGAATTGCAAAATATCCTTGATGAGGCTTTTTTGGGGGGTATTATTACAAAGGATCTACAGAAGTATTTAATCCCGGAATATCCAAAAATGGCGTGCATCTATTTCACCCCTAAGATACACAAGGATGCGGATAACCCGCCTGGACGTCCGATCGTTTCGGGAAACGGTAATCTCTGTGAGACAATCAGTCAATATCTTGATTTCTACCTTAAACCCCTGGTAAATACCTTGCCATCATATGTTAAAGATACAGGGGATGTCCTGAAAAAAATAGAAGGAATACCGCTAGATGATGACATGTGGCTGGTCACAATGGACGTTGAATCATTGTATACTTCAATTCAGCATAAAAATGGCCTTGCAGCGGTTGAGAAATTCCTGCGTCAATCTAATTACGATTCTGGATTCATCAATTTTCTCCTGAAGCTCCTTAAATTTGCCCTGGAGCATAACTTCTTTACCTTTAAGGGGAATATCTACCTCCAAAAGCAGGGCACAGCAATGGGGGCAGCGTACGCATCATCTTACGCTAATCTCTTTTTAGGTGAATGGGAGCAATCCATCTTTTTTAATAACCCAATAGCTTACATTGAGGGAGCCCTAATGTGGGCCCGCTATATTGATGATGTTCTGCTTATCTGGCAGGGTAATGAACAGGATCTTCTTGCCTTTGTTGACATTCTGAATGATAACAAATTGAACATCAAATTGAACTGCAAATATAGTCAATCTAACATAGACTTTTTGGACATATTAATATCTAAAGGTAATTGTGGTATTCTGGAAACGGATGTTTTCAGAAAAGAAACGGCGGTAAATTCTATATTACATGCAAAATCATCACACCCATTGCCACTGGTGAACGGCATACCAACAGGCCAATTTTTGCGGGCCAGAAGGATATGTTCCACGGAGCTCAACTTTATTAAGCAGGCGCAGCTTCTATCTGACAGATTTGAAGAAAGGGGTTATTCGAAAAGAAGTGTCAAAAAAGGTTATAATAGAGCCAGAAGGGCGAATAGGAATCAACTGTTGCAGCCCAGAGAAAAGGTTAATAAAGAATCTAAGGTGAGATTCATTTCCACCTATAACCATCAATGGATGAAAATGAGGGATGTATTAAATCAGTACTGGCCTATCCTTCGAATGGACCACACTACTGCGAAACATACCACGCTGCAACCGTCTATTACTTATAGGCGTTCGCCTAACCTAAAGGATATATTGGTTCATAGCCATTATGCTGAGCCGCAGGTGAATAAATCTTTTGGATCCGATGGCCCTAAATGGGGATTCTACCCCTGTGGGAAGTGCATAGCCTGCCCGAACATGGCACGAGCTTTAGATTTCCTGTCCAGTGACGGTAAGAGGATATTTAATATCACACAGCACATCACTTGTGACACCGTAGGCGTAATATATTATGCTGTGTGCCCATGCCCCAAAATTTACGTTGGGCTTACCTCTAGGCCTTTAAAAATTAGAGTTCGGGAGCACTATCATGATATTTTGAAAGCCTTGGATGATGACGATTGGACCTCCATGAAACCGATACCCAGGCATTTCAAAAGATGTCATGATTGTGATGCTACGCTTTTGAAGGTCACGGGCATTGACAGGGTGCATATTGATTTGAGGGGAGGGAACTGGAGAAAAGCACTAGCTCAAATGGAGGCCCGCTGGATCTCTAAGATCAATCAGTACAGCCAGCGGGTCTAAACGAAATTCTGAGCTATGCCCCATTCTTGTAGTTTTTTGTTCTTTGTTTTTTGGATTTGTTTTTAATATATGTTCTTATACATTATTTTAGATTGATACATACCTGTTGATGTTTCGTTTCTTTGGGCTCGGTGGATCCCTTGAGAGAAGATCTGAGATGGCGCCTCTGCCTTGTCGTCTATGGCATCAATTATGATTGATATCACGAGAAGCATGAAAAGAAAGAAGAACAATTTGAATATATTCATCCCCATTTGATTTATTATATTTTATTTTATATTTATTATTTTCTATTCCTTTTTTACCATTTGTTTTTTATTTTTTACTTTATTATTATTTTTTGTTTTTATCTTCATTATTTATTATTTATATATATGTAATGTGCACACACATATAATTCATACCCCGTGAGGTCACTTATCTTAATAATTATCGATATTCACTTTAGCGACTATACCTAATGGGGTCATTGGTTTTATTAATCACTATTATACATGCTTTTTGTATGTATTTCTGATATTGCACTATTATGCGTATGCAATGCGCATATATATATATAATTTATTCTATTCATCATTTATTAATATACACAATAGTTACTATTATTAGGTCATTTTTTTTGTGTCATCTTGTCATATAACCACTTAACATATATACACTTATATTTTTTCACTTTTTTTTGTCATATTTTCACATATTTTTCTTATATAATTATATATATTTTCATAAGATTTTTATATACATTCCTTATACATATGCTTTTTTCATATTTTTTTCAACAATTTTTTGGTTCTTCTTTGCTTCATTGATATCCATGTATCTCACTATTTTGGATCCACATGTTTTAATTTTCTTCCTGTTTTTATGATATACACTGCATATTGTTTATTTTTTATTTATGGGATACATATATATATATGCAGTGCTATGTGTTTTTCCAGCCTTATGATGCCTGTTATTACATGCAGTAGCATGGATACATGCACCATGCGCTAAATTATTGATTCTAGTATCTATTCAAGTGTGTTAAGCACTAAATATAGCTTTTTGGATGGTAGTGCGATATCCACCAGTGTGCAACCTGCAATCATTCTGCATGATTATAACAACAGGCAAAGTATGCTTCACCTAGCTTCCTGCTCCGACGGTCGCCATGGCAGCGCGTCTTCACTGGCGCCCGTGCTCTCCCCTGCTCTGACGCGTGGAGCAGAGGGTTGGGCTTGGGTGTCAGGTGACGCCAGTCCATGCTGACGTCGGGCGGTGAGTCAGCGGAAGTACCTCCATTAAACACACCGAGCCTCCTATATATATTTGCAACAAAGAGCAGATCTATATGACGCTCCCTTGTGAACAAGCTAACGCGAAACGCGCGTCAGGGGTGCCCAGGCTACTGACAGGTATGGTCTCCCTTTAGCAGCTTTATTTGCTATACATGTTTTACATCGCTCTGTGCATTTGAATGCAAATTTTGCATACTATATAGCACTTGCTGCAGACTCTGCATTTGCACATTGGAATCTATAACGCTAGCATCATTAATGGGGGGCAAAATTGATGACTTTTGTTTAATGCACATATATATATCTGTTTGAGAGATTTCTTCATATGATATATGTAGTCATGAATATACGTTCAGCAGCATCTTCAACCCATTTGACACTTTTACTGCCAATTAGCTTACATAGCTTCTAAATGTGAAAACACAGATATATGTACTACTGGAATATCTTCATATTGTTTGTACCTGCCTTTTGGCCATTTTTTCTGTATATTGTGTCCCCATTTTTCCGGATTTTTATATCCGTATATGCATTTTAAATATCTTTAATAAAAATTTGTACTTTTATGGCGATTGAGCTTCCTATTTTTCTTTCTTGGATTTGCTGATGTTTTGGAAGTGCTAGGAATTCTAAGGCAATACATTTATTGTGATGTACATGGTTTTTATTTTTTTGGCAGATGGAGTTGCATGGTGGCTTGTTTTTTTGCAGGACAAAATGACGTTTTCAGACATACCATTTTTATTTGTCTTTTTGATCGCGTTTTATTCCACCTTATGTTCGGTGGTAATCATTGTTTTCTGAAGTCCAACCTTAAAGGCACTGTCACACTTAGCGATCGCACTAGCGATCATGACGACACGACCTGGCGAGATCGCTAGTGCGATCACTAGCTTCCAAACACATCTCATCAGCGATCTGTATAACGACCTCTGCGGTCGTTGGGAAAACCTAGTCCCACCTGCGCCGCTGGTAAAGTCGTTCATAAAGGGTGTCACACTCAGCAATTCAGTCTCACCAGCGGGACACCAACGACCAAAAAACGGCTCAGAACGTTCATAAGCGATCAGCGACATCTCAGCAGGGGCCACATCGCTGCTACATGTCACACATAGCTAAGTTGCTAATGAGATCGCTACTGCGTCATAAATCGGTGATTTCATTAGCGATCTCGTTTAGTGTGACAGTACCTTAAAGTCTGAGTCCTCGCTGGTCTTCCCCCTGATGTAATCCAAAATTTGAGGATAGCATGATCGCTGACTCCTAAATTTCCAGCCACCTTTACTTCCTCAACCATTTCCTCCCTGTTGGTAAGAATTAGGTCCAAGATTGAAGATCCTCTTGTTCTCTCTTCTACCTTTTGAAATAGAAAGTTGTCAGCAAGAAAAGATGAGAATTTTCTGGACCCATTTCTTTAGGGGAAGAAGGGTTGTTGGAAAGAATGCTGGTTCTGGTCTGAGTGTAATATGAACAACCAGCTTCTAAGGGTGAGTTTCCACGATCAGTATTCCTTCAGGAAATGCTGCGTGTTTGGCGCTGTGCGTTGGCGCAGCGCCAAACACGCAGCGTCCAGATGTTACAGCATAGTGGAGGGGATTTCAAGAAATCCCGTCTCCACTATGCGTAACAAAACGCAGGCGGAAGACCTGCGTATCCGGACATGCGGCGCGTCTTTTCAGACCGCAGCATGTCCTAGCGTATTGCGGCGACGCTGCGTCGCCGCAACGGAATTAAACACAGGGCTATGTAGCCCTGCGTTCTTTCCGCATGTGTTCCGGAGGTGTCCTGAACACATCCGGAAAGAACGCATGTCAAAAAGGGGGCGGGGCTTAGGACGGAGCGGAATTTCCGCTCCGTCAAATGCGCTGTGGTTCCGGACCGTGGAACCACAGCCTAAGTGTATGGGGGAATACAGGACAGGTAGAATCACTCACTGACTGACTTTAGCCAGTACATATAGAACAAAAGAAAAATCTCAAAGTTGAATTTTGGAAATCTTAAGGCTATGTTCTCACATTGAGTTTTTTACTGCATTTTTACACAAATGAAAAGCTGCTTTTTACAGTACCAGCCAAAGTTATGAGATTTTCAAAAATTCACTGAACTGGAAAAATGCCACTTTTTTTTAAAAAACTGCAGCATGTCTATTTTTTCAGTGTTTCTTCCCCCATAGAAAGCAATGGGTAAGTGCAAAAAAGCAGCAAAAAAATTTATCAAAAAAGTTGCTATTGCATTTTTAGTGAAAAAAGCAGGTACAGAAGGATGTGACACTAATTAATTTTTGGGATTTTCTCAAGTTTAAACCATAATGTCATGGCTTTTTCACCTAAGAATGACATATGGGCGGTCCAGAATTGTTTAAAGGCATAGTAATTTTAATGTATGTAAACTTTTGACTTTGCAGTAATAAAAATGCCTTAAACATTCTGTCTCATCATTCTGGCATTTGGCAAATATTAATAATTATGGTAATCTTAATTGACTTAAAACGGGAAAGGTTTATTCTAGTTTCATGTCAGATATTGAGAAAAACATGCATGTGTCTTTTCAGCAGCAGATGAAGGAAGGGAGACACACTAGTCATTACTAGTGGGTAGGCGGAGCCCACATAGGATAGAAACACCTCAGATTAAAAAAGTGTTGACCGGCCCCTCCAGCTATATAGGGCTCCTCCTACTCCAGCTCTCCAGTCTAAAATTTGAGGTCACAGAGGATAGTCGCTGCTGGAAGCAGCTCCTCGGAAATTTTTTTTATTTTAGTCGGACAGAGACTTGGACCGCCAGTGGTCTAGAGGTCTCAGGGGTCTCAGCGCTGCTGGACGCCCACCTCTCCCTTGGCGGATCTGTATTACCCTGTAAGGTGGTCCCTGCAGAACCCTGCCGGCCCTGGGGGATGAGGATGGCTTCCCTGGCGGGGACGCAAACCGCGCTTCTGGGGTCACTGCGTTCCCCGCCCTGGGGGGAAGCTACGGGCACAGCGCCACAAATCTCTGAGGGGTCCCTGTGGCGCTCAGCTGGGTGAGTACTCCTCATTTTAATGTGTTTGAGTGCTTCAGCGGCCGCTGAGGCAGCCGCTGCTACATGTATTCATGTGTGGTGATTGTGTACTTTTGTCCGCAGGTGGATGCCTGCAGGACATGGGAGCGGGAGCGGAGTGAGTCGCGCGCTTTTTTTGAAACCGGCGGGGGGCGTGGCTTCGCGCTTTCCCGGCTTTTCGTGGGCAGGAAGCGCTCTGAGCTCGCGCTTTACCCTGCCTTTTTTCTCTTCCGGCTTCTCTCCTCTAGCGCGGCGGCCATTACTGAAGGCCTCCTCGGGCTCCTCACTCTCCACTCCCTCCGACCGACCAAAAGGAAGACACTACACCGCGGCCAGCTGGGTGAGTCGCTTCTACCTGTCAGGGCAGAAGCTTGACCCCCTCACACCCACAGCGCAGGAGGTACTGTCACACGGAACGCTCCCGCTACGATCACAATAGCGACGCTTAATTTTGCTATCTTTTTTTGTGATCTTTTTAATGTCGCTAGTAGCTGCCACAGTGGGCGATCTCATTGACGACGCATAAGTGGTTAGCGATCTCCTTAGCGTCTTTGGCGGTCATTGCGATGTACAATTCAGCGCAATATGTTAGCGATCTCGTTGGCGTTCTTGTTTAGTGTGGCATACCTTTGAAACACTGTCCTGCAGCGGTTACCTCATAAGAGGCACCTGGGGCTCGCACACCCTTCTCATTACACAAGGGTTGTGGGGAGTCTGCGACATTAACCCCTTCTTTGGCAGTTAACCCTTTATTGGGAGACAGCTGGGGTAGCTCTCTCTTTAAGAGCTTTAACCCTTCAGCGTTCGTTTTGCCTTTGAAAACCACACTGTTCTAGTTGCTGACAGGTTTTGATCTGCCATATACTGTGTGAGGGCATGTCGGATCAGGGTCCAGGAGGTGCGGACCGTCTCCCAGATCCGCTACAGGATCAGTCTCGCGTATCTGACACGCAGACCTCGACGGCGTCAGGCGCAGCGGTCGGAGGTGTCAGTGATGACAAAATGGAGGCCCTCGCTCGTTCTATTAATGGCCTTTCTGACCTTCTAGGTTATTGGGTGTCAGCTAGATCCTCTCATGGTAGGAAGCGACACAGGCCGGTGCCTTCTTCCCCGCGTAGCGACTCGGAGATCTCTGGTATGGAGGGTTCCCCTTCAAGCTCGAATGGGGAGATGTCCGATTCGGACAAGGAGGATCGGCAGGGACACTCTGCCTCTCTTTTGAGCCGTACAGAGGCTTTTATTGGGGCCATGAGGGAGGCGTTAGTTACCGGAGGAGGTAACTAGACGTCCTGGTAAGTCGGCCCGGATATTTCAGGAGTCGCATAGGTCGCGTTCAGCCTTACCATCTCTGGACGAGCTTAATGGGGCAGTGGAGAAGGAACGCCTGTGTCCAGATAAACGTTTTCAGGGGACATGGTTTTTTTGAGACGCTATATCCGTGTACGACGGAGTTGATTGATAATTGGATTCCTTCTCCTGAAGTGGATGTCCCTTTATTCCAGCTTAGCAAATCCTCATTGCTTCCTGTTAAAGGGAAGGCGAGTCTGCAGGATCCGCTGGACAGAAAAACGGAGATGGCAGCGAAATCCATCTACGAGGCCGCGGGTCATGGATTCAGAGCACTGTTAGGATCCATGTGTGCTTGTAAAGCTTCCCTGAGCTGGTTAGACCGTCTACGGACGGCGTGGCAAGATGGATCCCCACTATCCGAGGTAGAGGGGCTTTTCAAGTCATTGGGCACGTTATGGCAGTGATGCAGGTTTGGATACTGCCTCACTGCTGTCCAGGGCACAATCCTCGGCGATCACAGTCAGGAGAGCTCTGTGGCTTAGACAGTGGACCGGAGACGCGGTTTCCAAGCAAGGTTTGCTTTCTTTAGCTTACAAGAAGGCAAAAGAAATGGCTTTACCGCAGCAAAGAGCTGTGTCTTCTGCGGCTGGCAGGCATAGTGCTGGTACTAGTCGGCGGTCCTTTCGGTCCAGGGGACGGGGCATCCCTCTTTTTCAAGAAAAAAGAACACTCAGAAATCCGGCACTCCCTGGAAACAGAACTTCCGCCAAGACAAGCGGGAAGCTGACAAAAAACCCGCTAAGGCGGACTGACGCCAGGGCCTCACTCGAGGGCTCTCGAGTGGGAGGTCGCCTGCTCCAATTCGAACCGATTTGGACTTCCCGCGTGTCGGATGCCTGGGTGACGCGGGTTGTGTCGGCAGGCTATTTCATAGAGTTTCTTTCTCGACCCCCAGACAGTTTTTGCCAATCTCGCATTCCGTCAGAGCCCGAGCTATTTGCGGCTCTACTGCGGGAGGTCGATTCCCTTCTACAGAAGGGTGTAGTGGTACCAGTTCCACCGGAGGACCGGGGAAGAGGGTTTTATTCCGACCTATTTGTGGTCCCCAAAAAGGAGGACAAATTTCGCCCCATTCTAGATTTCAAAAGATTGAGTCGGCATGTCCGCTCCCGGAAATTCCGCATGGAGTCACTTCGCTCCATTGTGGCGGCCTTGTCGCAGAACGATTTTTTGGTGTCAATCGACATTCGCAACGCTTATTTGCATGTCCCCATCGGAATGGCCATTTCCAGTTTGTGGCCCTGCCATTCGGGTTGGCCTCAGCACCCAGAGTTTTTACAAAAATTCTGGCTCCTCTCATGGCGATTCTGCGAAGACAGGGGGTTACGATTCTTCCCTATCTGGACGACCTTTTGATTGTGACGTTCTCAAAGGAGGAGGTGGTGACGGCTCGCAATCTATCCCTTCAGCTCCTGGAGGACTTCGGGTGGCTGGTCAATTGGGAGAAGTCGTCTCTGGAACCGTCGCAGTCAATCCTGTTTTTGGGAATGCATTTCGACACGGTACGAGCAGTGGTGTCTCTGTCTCCAGACAAGCAAGCGAGTCTTCTTCGTCATGTACAGGTTATGAAGTCTGAGACAGCAATGTCCCTTCGAAGGTGTATGCGCCTTCTGGGTTTGATGGTGGCGTCAATGGAAGCAATTCCGTTTGCCCAATTTCTTTCCAGAGCTCTCCAAATGTTCATCTTGAACCGTTGGGATCGATCGCAGTTTTCACTGGATTGCAGTGTCATCATCTCCCACAGGGTGAGAGAGTCTCTAGAATGGTGGTTACGTCCGGAAGCGTTATTCCTGGGGAAGTCCTTTCCTTCCTCCGAGGTGGTCGATCATAACCACCGATGCCAGCCTTATGGGCTGGGGGGGTGTCGAACGATCTCTGGATTCAGGGAGTTTGGTCGTTGGAAGAGTCTGTCCTGCCGATCAACATCCTGGAATTGAGGGCAATTTTCCTTTGCCTCCAACACTGGACGGTCCCTTTAAGCGGTCTACCAGTCCGAGTGCAGACAGACAACGCGACGGCAGTCGCGTATATCAACCATCAAGGTGAGACGAGGAGCTTCAGGCTCATGATGGAAGTGTCTCGAATTCTGGTATGGGCCGAGGCCAGAGTGCCAGCCATCTCTGCGATTCACATTCCAGGAGTTCAGAATATCACAGCGGACTTCCTCAGTCGCGAAAAGATGGATCCCGGAGAATGGAATCTTCATCCGGGAATTTTTGCACTGCTGTGCTCCCGTTAGGGAACTCCCCAAGTGGATTTGATGGCATCCAGGTTCAATGCCAAGTTACCGACGTTCATGTCCAGGTACAAGGACCCGAACGCTGTGGGGGTGGATGCCCTGGTGGCTCCTTGGGACCAATTCGAGCTAATCTATGTGTTCCCGCCAATATCCTTACTTCCTCTGGTGTTGCGTCGGATCAGACTGGGGAGAGTCCCGGCTATGTTGATAGCCCCAGATTGGCCAAGGAGGACGTGGTTCTCGACACTGGTGTCGCTTCTGGCAGCGCCTCCACTTCCACTCCCTCTTCGCCCGGACCTGTTAACCCAAGGGCCCGTTCGTCACCTGGACCTGAAGTCTCTGCGTTTGACGGCGTGGCTCTTGAGACCGAAATCTTGACCCGTCAAGGTTTTTCAGCCGAAGTCATTGCCACTCTGCTAGCTGCCAGAGGTCCGGCTACTACTAGGATTTACACAAGACTTGGGAAGCCTTCTTTCCGTGGTGTTCGGGTTCTTCTAGGAACCCGAGGATTTTTTCCATTCCCAATTTGTTGGCCTTTTTGCAGTACGGGCTGGACAAGGGTTTGGCAGTTAGCACTCTGAAAGGACAGGTTTCTGCCCTGTCCCTGCTGTTTCGGAAGACTATCGCCTCGCGTAGGGACGTACGTTCCTTTTTTCGCGGGGTAACCCGTCAATTTCCGCCGCGGAAGGCGCCTGTGTCTCCTTGGCGGCTCAATCTTGTCTTGGAGGCTCTTCAACAGGGCCTTTTGAGCCTATGGACTCTGTTAATCTTTCCTTTCTCTCTTGGAAGGTTGCCTTCCTAGTGGCGGTTACTTCTTTGAGAAGGGTTTCTGAGTTGGCGGCTCTTTCTTGCTCGGCTCCTTTTTTGGAGTTTCAACCAGATCGCGTAGTGCTTCGCACACGGGCGACTTTCTACCTAAAGTGGTGTCACAGTTTCATGTTAACCAGGATATTGTGTTGCCCTCGCTTTGGCCGGAGCCAAGGAATGCGAAGGAACGGGCCTTGCACACATTGTATTTGGTGCGGGCTTTGAAGTTCTATTTGTCTATTACTCAAAATTTTCGGAAGTCGGATTATCTGTTTGTGATTCCAGCAGGTCGTTGACGTGGGCAACGAGCTTCCAAGGATTCTATAGCTCGTTGGATTCGGTCGGCCATTTTAGAGGCTTACCGACTTAAGGGCGAACTTTGCCCGATTAAGATTCAAGCTCACTCCACAAGGGCTGTGGGTTCATCGTGGGCTTTTCATCAAGGAGCCTCGGCAGCTCAGCTCTGGCGTTCCGTCCACACATTTTATAAGGTGGAACGTCAGTGCTTCTGCTGATGCGGCCTTAGGACGTAGGGTCCTGCAGGCGGCTGTAGTTTAAAGTTCTTGTTAACTTGTAGTTAGCTCTAGTTGTGCATTTATTTAGGTTGTTGGGTATCTGCCTCTTTTGGTTTTTTTGCCCACCCTTATTTTTGGACTGCTTTGGGACGTCCCACTAGTAATGACTAGTGTGTCTCCCTTCCTTCATCTGCTGCTGAAACACGGATTTTGGTAAGAACTTACCTGTAAAATCCTTTTCAGCGAAGAAGGAAGGGAGACACA
>JARQOD010000004.1:143970415-144033534 GCA_033576555.1 Oophaga sylvatica
CTGCTGTGTCGTGTCTGCATCTCCTGCTACCAGATAAGATTTTTCTTCTTTTGTGTTATTGCTATATTTTTGCATTTTGTCTTGCACTTCTTTGGGGGCCTTCTGGGTCCCCTCCGGGGGCTTCTGCCTTCTCAGTTTAGTTCAGCCACTGAGTTTTGTTCTTTTGCTTTTTCCAGTTTTTTCAGTGGCTGCTGTTTTGATTTTGTTACACCAGAGAGCTAATTTAGGTGGTAGAGGTCGTGTGATCTCAGGTGATTTTGAAATTAGTAGAGTTGGTGTTTTTCAGGGTTTTCTGGGATTGCAGTAAGTACCCTTCCTGTCCTTTTCTTTTAGATAGTTTGGGCCCCAGTGTTTGCTCGTTCTATTTTCTTTCTGTGTCAGTATTTCCTCTTGTCTAACCGCCATTACATGTTTGGGGGCTTTCTATTATCTTTGGGGTTCTGCTCCGGGGCAGATAGCTTTCCTATTTCTATCTTTAGGTGTAGTTAGTTTCTCAGGCTGTGACGAGGCGTCTAGGACCAACGTAGGAACGCTCCACGGCTGCCTCTAGTTTTGGTGGTTAGTCAGGGTACTGCAATCTCATAGATTCCAACTGCTCTGGTGTATTGCCTTTTTTACCTGCACTCCTCAGCTACCGAAACATAACAATATCACCGGCCTAAAAATTGAAAATTGTATGGTACTCACAGAAGTGAAAAAAAAAAAAAAAAATATTGTGAATGAAAAAAGGTTGTCAGAGTTGTCAGAGATATTTTTCTGTTTGTTGCATTTTTTTTTTTTCCTCTGTATCTCTGGGTGCTGGGAAGGATCTTTTCTCCCAATGGAGTTTGCACAGTTGTCTGGCCGTGTAGATCAGCTTGCCACTGAGGTTCAGAGTATTGCTGCATATCTTGCTAGGTTGCCTGTTGTGGAACCTAGGATCCCCATGCCAGATTTGTTTTTAGGGGATCGAGCTAAGTTTCAGAATTTCAAAAATAATTGTAAATTGTTTTTTGCCTTAAAATCTAAGTCCTCAGGAAACGCAGCGCAGCAGGTTCAAATTATCATCTCTCTCCTGCGCGGCGATCCTCAGGATTGGGCTTTTTCCCTGATACCTGGGGATCCTGTTTTGAGTGATGTTGATGCGTTTTTTCAGGCTTTGGGGTTATTGTACGATGAGCCTAATGTCACTGATCAAGCTGAAAAAGCCTTGTTGGCATTAAATCAGGGGCTTGATGACGCTGAGTTATACTGTCAGAGATTCCGTAGGTGGGCAGTCCTGACCAAATGGAATGACGACGCTTTGGCGGCCCTTTTCCGGAAGGGTCTGTCAGATAATGTAAAGGATGTTATGGTGGGATTCCCTGTCCCCTCTGGTCTCAATGATTCTATGTCATTAGCGATTCAAATTGACAGACGTTTGCGTGAGCGGAGAAGTATGCGTGGAATGGTGTTGCCTTGTGAACCAGCTTCTGAACCCATGCAGTGTGATAGAGTGGTGTCTGGGGCACAGCGTCATGAGTTTCGAAAGCGCAATGGGTTATGTTTCTACTGTGGTGATGCCTCTCATGCTATTTCAGTCTGCCCTAAGCGGGGAAGACGTTTTGCACGCTCAGTTGTCTTGGGTAGTGTTCAGACTAAGTTTTTATTAACTGTCACTCTGATATGCTCTCTGTCCTCATTTTCTGCTCAGGCTTTCGTTGATTCTGGAGCAGCTATTAACCTGATGGATTATGATTTTGCTAAACGTTGTGGGTTTCCCTTGATACCCCTACAGAAGTCTATTCCCCTACTGGGGATCGATTCTACCCCTTTGGCTGAGAATAAACCCCAGTTTTCTACTCAGGTGATAATGAGGGTTGAACCTGATCACCAGGAGTGCTGCAAATTTTTGGTTCTATATAATCTGCATGACATTATCGTGCTGGGTTTCCCTTGGTTACAGTCTCATAATCCTGTTTTGGATTGGAAATCTGTGTCTGTAACCAGTTGGGGCTGCCAATGTGTTAATACCAACACTCCTGTTTTTTCTGCCTCCCCCCAGGCTCAGGATGTTCCTGACTTTTTGTTTGATTTTTCTGATGTGTTTAGCGAAAGTAAATCTGCATCCTTGCCTCCCCATAGGAGCTATGACTGCGCTATTGAATTAGTGCCGGGTAGTAAATTGTTGTGAATGGGTTTGAGATGAGTTCTGAGCAGAGGCTCCCTCTGGTGGTTACAAGCGGTACTAGTGAAGATTGTCAGGACTGGGAATCAGGTGTTACTGACTGGTCTTATATAAGGGAGTCATTTTCCCATCAGGGTTGCCGGTGATCAATTGTTCTGGTCTGAATCCTTCATTCCAGTTTCCCTTGTAGCCTGCTGTGTCGTGTCTGCATCTCCTGCTACCAGATAAGATTTTTTCTTCTTTTGTGTTATTGCTATATTTTTGCATTTTGTCTTGCACTTCTTTGGGGGCCTTCTGGGTCCCCTCCGGGGGCTTCTGCCTTCTCAGTTTAGTTCAGCCACTGAGTTTTGTTCTTTTGCTTTTTCCAGTTTTTTCAGTGGCTGCTGTTTTGATTTTGTTACACCAGAGAGCTAATTTAGGTGGTAGAGGTCGTGTGATCTCAGGTGATTTTGAAATTAGTAGAGTTGGTGTTTTTCAGGGTTTTCTGGGATTGCAGTAAGTACCCTTCCTGTCCTTTTCTTTTTAGATAGTTTGGGCCCCAGCGTTTGCTCGTTCTATTTTCTTTCTGTGTCAGTATTTCCTCTTGTCTAACCGCCATTACATGTTTGGGGGCTTTCTATTATCTTTGGGGTTCTGCTCCGGGGCAGATAGCTTTCCTATTTCTATCTTTAGGTGTAGTTAGTTTCTCAGGCTGTGACGAGGCGTCTAGGACCAACGTAGGAACGCTCCACGGCTGCCTCTAGTTGTGGTGGTTAGTCAGGGTACTGCAATCCCATAGATTCCAACTGCTCTGGTGTATTGCCTTTTTTTTTACCTGCACTCCTCAGCTACCGAAACATAACAGTATCACCGGCCAATAGAAAATTGTATGGTACTCACAGAAGGGAAAAAATATTGTGATAGAAAAAAAGGTTGTCAGAGATATTTTTCTGTTTGTTGCATTTTTTTTTTTTTCCCTCTGTATCTCTGGGTGCTGGGGAGGATCTTTTCTCCCAATGGAGTTTGCACAGTTGTCTGGCCGTGTGGATCAGCTTGCAACTGAGGTTCGGAGTATTGCTATCTATCTTGCTGGGTTGCCTGTTGTGGAACCTAGGATCCCCATGCCAGATTTGTTTTTAGGGGATCGAGCTAAGTTTCAGAATTTCAAAAATAATTGTAAATTGTTTTTTGCCTTAAAATCTAAGTCCTCAGGAAACGCAGCGCAGCAGGTTCAAATTATCATCTCTCTCCTGCGCGGCGATCCTCAGGATTGGGCTTTTTCCCTGATACCTGGGGATCCTGTTTTGAGTGATGTTGATGCATTTTTTCAGGCTTTGGGGTTATTGTACGATGAGCCTAATGTCACTGATCAAGCTGAAAAAGCCTTGTTGGCATTAAATCAGGGGCTTGATGACGCTGAGTTATACTGTCAGAGATTCCGTAGGTGGGCAGTCCTGACCAAATGGAATGACGACGCTTTGGCGGCCCTTTTCCGGAAGGGTCTGTCAGATAATGTAAAGGATGTTATGGTGGGATTCCCTGTCCCCTCTGGTCTCAATGATTCTATGTCATTAGCGATTCAAATTGACAGACGTTTGCATGAGCGGAGAAGTATGCGTGGAATGGTGTTGCCTTGTGAACCAGCTCCTGAAACCATGCAGTGTGATAGAGTGGTGTCTGGGGCACAGCGTCATGAGTTTCGAAAGCGCAATGAGTTATGTTTCTACTGTGGTGATACCTCTCATGCTATTTCAGTCTGCCCTAAGCGGGGAAGACGTTTTGCACGCTCAGTTGTCTTGGGTACTGTTCAGACTAAGTTTTTATTAACTGTCACTCTGATATGCTCTCTGTCCTCATTTTCTGCTCAGGCTTTCGTTGATTCTGGAGCAGCTATTAACCTGATGGATTATGATTTTGCTAAACGTTGTGGGTTCCCCTTGATACCCCTACAGAAGTCTATTCCCCTACTGGGGATCGATTCTACCCCTTTGGCTGAGAATAAACCCCAGTTTTCTACTCAGGTGATAATGAGGGTTGAACTTGATTACCAGGAGTGCTGCAAATTTTTGGTTCTATATAATCTGCATGACATTATCGTGCTGGGTTTCCCTTGGTTGCAGTCTCATAATCCTGTTTTGGATTGGAAGTCTGTGTCTGTGGCCAGTTGGGGCTGCCAATGTGTTAATACCAACACTCCTGTTTTTTCTGCCTCCCCCCAGGCTCAGGATGTTCCTGACTTTTTGTTTGATTTTTCTGATGTGTTTAGCGAAAGTAAATCTGCATCCTTGCCTCCCCATAGGAGCTATGACTGCGCTATTGAATTAGTGCCGGGTAGTAAATTCCCTAAAGGTCGCCTTTTTAACTTGTCTGTACCTGAACATGACGCTATGCGGTCTTATATCAAGGAATCTTTGGAGAAGGGTCATATCAGACCATCCTCTTCACCCTTAGGTGCCGGTTTTTTCTTTGTGGCCAAAAAAGATGGTTCATTAAGGCCGTGTATTGATTATCGTCTCTTGAACAATATTACTGTGAAATATCAATACCCGTTACCCTTGATTTCTGACCTGTTTTCCAGGGTGAAAAACGCTACTTGGTTTACCAAGCTTGACCTCAGGGGGGCGTATAACCTTATTCGCATTAAGCACGGGGATGAATGGAAGACGGCATTCAATACCCCTGAAGGGCATTTTGAGTACCTAGTGATGCCCTTTGGGCTCACTAATGCTCCTTCCGTCTTCCAGTCCTTCATGAATGACATTTTCAGGGATTTTGTGGACAAATTTCTGATTGTTTATTTGGATGATATCTTGATTTTTTCTAATGACTGGGACTCTCATGTGAAACATGTTCGAACTGTGTTCCAGAGTTTGAGAGAGAATGCTCTGTATGTGAAGGATCAAAGTGTCTTTTTGGCGTACAGAGGATCTCATTTCTGGGATTCATTTTGTCCCCATCTGTTATTGAAATGGACCCGGTCAAGGTTCAAGCCATCTGTGATTGGGTCCAACCTACTTCATTAAAGGCTCTTCAGAGATTTTTGAGTTTTGCCAATTTTTATCGTAAATTTATTGGTAATTTCTCGGTTATTGTTAAACCATTAACTGATTTGACCAGAAAGGGTTCTGATGTGGTGAATTGGCCTCCTGAGGCAGTCTCTGCATTTCAGGAACTTAAGCAGAGATTCACTTCTGCTCCTGTTCTACGGCAGCCTGATGTTTCTCTGCCATTTCAGGTGGAGGTTGATGCCTCTGAAATTGGGGCAGGTGCCGTTTTGTCCCAAAAAGATCCAGAGACCTCTAAAAGTAACCCTTGTGCCTTTTTCTCTCGAAAATTTTCTCCTACTGAACGTAATTATGACGTGGGTAATCGGGAGTTGTTGGCCATGAAGTGGGCTTTTGAAGAGTGGAGACATTGGCTGGAGGGAGCCAAACATCAGGTGGTGGTCCTTACGGACCATAAGAATCTGGTCTATCTGGAATCTGCCAAGCGACTCAATCCTAGACAGGCCAGGTGGGCCTTGTTTTTCACACATTTTAATTTTGTGGTTTCCTTTCTTCCTGGCACTAAGAATGTTAAGGCGGATGCCCTCTCGAGGAGTTTCCTTGCGGACTCTCCTGAGTTATCTGATCCTTCTGTTATTTTGAAAGAGGGTGTAGTTCTTTCCGCCATCTCGCCCAATTTGAGACTTGCTCTGGAGGGGTGTCAGGAGGATAGGCCCGAGCGCTGCCCTGTTGGAAAATTGTTTGTCCCGGACCAATGGAAAAAGAGTGTGATGTCTGAGATTCATTGTTCCGCATTGGCTGGGCATCCCGGAATTTTTGGTACCAGAGACTTGGTTAGTCGGTCCTTTTGGTGGCCTACCTTGTCTCGTGATGTCAGGGAATTTGTGCAGTCCTGCGGGACTTGCTCTCGCTCCAAGCCTTGCTCTCGCTCTAGTGGTTTGTTGATGCCATTGCCTGTGCCCAAGAGACCATGGACCCATATCTCTATGGATTTCATTTCCGATCTTCCTGTTTCTCAGAGAATGACCACCATCTGGGTAATTTGTGATAGGTTTTCCAAAATGATACATCTTGTGCCATTACCTAAGTTGCCTTCCTCCTCTGAATTGGTGCCGTTGTTCCTTCAGCACGTGGTTCGTTTACACGGCATTCCTGAGAACATTGTGTCTGACAGAGGAGTCCAGTTTGTTTCCAGATTTTGGAGGACTTTTTGTTCTAAACTGGGTGTTCAATTGTCTTTCTCCTCGGCATTTCATCCTCAGACCAATGGTCAAACTGAGAGAACAAACCAGACATTGGAGACTTATCTAAGATGCTTTGTGTCTGCTGATCAGGATGACTGGGTCTCTTTTTTGCCTTTGGCTGAGTTTGCTCTTAATAATAGGGCTAGCTCTGCCACTTTGATGTCTCCGTTTTTCTGTAATTCTGGGTTTCACCCTCGATTTTCTTCAGGACAGATGGAGGCTTCTGTCTGTCCAGGTGTTGACTCTGTTGTGGAGCGTATGCAACAGATTTGGGACCAGGTAGTGGAGAGGTTGTCCCTCTCTCAGGAGAAGGCCCAGCGGTTTGCTAACCGGCATAGGACTGATGGTCCTCGGTTTAAAGTGGGGGACTTGGTCTGGTTGTCCTCAAGGAATATTCCTATGAGAGTAGCATCTCCTAAATTTAAGCCTAGGTTCATTGGACCTTATAAGATCATGGAGATTATTAATCCTGTTTCTTTTCGTTTGCTTCTTCCAGGGACATTTAAGATCCATAACGTGTTCCACAAGTCCTTGTTGAAGAGGTTTGTTGAGCCAGTGGTTCCTGCTGCTGTGCCTCCTGACCCTGTTTTGGTTGAGGGCAATCTGGAGTATGTGGTTGAGAAAATATTGGATTCTCATTTTTCTAGACGGAAACTCTAGTATTTGGTTAAATGGAGAGGTTATGGTCAGGAGGACAATTCTTGGGTGTTTGCTTCGGACATCCATGCTGGGAGACTTATCCGTGCGTATCATAGAACTCATCCTGACCGACCTGGTTGCTCAAATGAGGGTTCGGTGACCCCTCCTCAAGGGGGGGTACTGTTGTGAATGGGTTTGAGATGAGTTCTGAGCAGAGGCTCCCTCTGGTGGTTACAAGCGGTGCTAGTGAAGATTGTGAGGACTGGGAATCAGGTGTTACTGACTGGTCTTATATAAGGGAGTCATTTTCCCATCAGGGTTGCCGGTGATCAATTGTTCTGGTCTGAATCCTTCATTCCAGTTTCCCTTGTAGCCTGCTGTGTCGTGTCTGCATCTCCTGCTAACAGATAAGACTTTTTCTTCTTTTGTGTTTGTGCTATATTTTTGCATTTTGTCCTGCACTTCTTTGGGGGCCTTCAAGGTCCCCTCCGGGGGCTTCTGCCCTCTCAGTTTAGTTCAGCCACTGAGTTTTGTTCTTTGTTTTTTCCAGTTTCTTCAGTGGCTGCTGTTTTGATTTTGTTACACCAGAGAGCTAATTTAGGTGGTAGAGGTCGTGTGATCTCAGGTTATTTTGAAATTAGTAGAGTTGGTGCTTTTCAGGGTTTTCTGGGATTGCAGTAAGTACCCTTCCTATCCTTTTCTATTTAGATAGTTTGGGCCCCAGCGTTTGCTCATACTATTTTCTTTCTGTGTCAGTATTTCCTCTTGTCTAACCGCCATTACATGTTTGGGGGCTTTCTATTATCTTTGGGGTTCTGCTCCGGGGCAGATAGCTTTCCTATTTCTATCTTTAGGTGTAGTTAGTTTCTCAGGCTGTGACGAGGCGTCTAGGACCAACGTAGGAACGCTCCACGGCTGCCTCTAGTTGTGGTGGTTAGTCAGGGTACTGCAATCTCATAGATTCCAACTGCTCTGGTGTATTGCCTTTTTTACCTGCACTCCTCAGCTACCGAAACATAACAGTTGCTGATCTCACCATCATTAAAATGAACCATGCCTGGGTTTCAAAGGATTTTGTACCACCTTCCCCTGATGACACATAGGTTGCCAGCAAAATGGCTCGCTTTGTCCTCCTCTTTCTCCGACTTCTCCAATTCCTCCATTTGCAGCTGCTGAACATCCAGCCTACACCTCAACATATGCCAGTTTTTCCACATCCCTAACTGGGCTGCACCCCCCCAGTGCCGGTGTCAGCACCTGGCGCACCCGGGCAAGTGCCGGGGCCCTGAGCAGGTGGGGGGGGCCCACTCGCTGTCAGAGACACCGGCGTACTATGAGGGGCCCTGTGCCAGTGCTGGTGCCCATGAGTGGGCCCCCCCTGCTTGCTCAGGGCCCCAGCACTTGCTATACTTACCTCTCCCTGCTCCACTGCTGTGATGTCTTCCCTGTTTCCTGACAGTGACATCCAGGTCAGAGAGTGCCATGACGTCACACCTGTGCGCCCTCTGCCTGAATAGTCACAGTGCAGAGAGCTGGAAGATGGCGATGTTGAGGAGTCCAGAGTACGGCAGTGCCCAGCCAGGAGAGGTATTTCATTTTTTAATGTTTGGAGCAATATATGGGGAGCATTATACACTGGAGAATTATATATGGGGCCCAACATACACTTGAGCATCATAGATAGGGCCCATTATACACTGGAGCATTATATATGGGCACATCATACACTGGAGCATTACAAATGGGGCCCATCATACACTGGAGCATCATATACGGGGCCCATTATACACTGGAGCATCATATGGGGCCCATTATATATGGAGCATTGTATAGGCCCATCATACACTGGAGCATCATCCATGGGGCCCATCATACACTGGAGCATCATATACGGGGCCCATTATACACTGGAGCATCATATGAGGCCCATTATATATGGAGCATTATATAGGCCCATCATACACTGGAGCATCATCCATGGGGCCCATCATATACTGGAGCATCATATGGGGCCCATTATATATGGAGCATTATATAGGCCCATCATACACTGGAGCATCATCCATGAGGCCCATCACATACTGGAGCATCATCCATGGGGCCCATCATATAGTGGAGAATCATATACAGGGTGCATTATACACTGGAGAATCATATGGGGCCCATTATTTATGGAGCATTATATAGGCCCATCATACACTGGAGCATCATCCATGGGGCCCATCATATACTGGAGCATCGTATACGGGGTCCATTATACACTGGAGCATCATATGGGGCCCATTATATATGGAGCATTATATAGGCCCATCATACACTGGAGCATCATCCATGGGGCATCATCCATGGGGCCCATCATATACTGGAGCATTATGTGGAGCTCATCATATACTGTATGGAACATTATATGGAGCCCATTCTGTATGGAGCAATATATGGGCTCATTATTCTGTATGGCGCACTATGTGGTGCCCATAATACTGTATGGAGAAATATACTGTCCGGTTTTTGAGCTATTGTAGAATTTACAATAGATATCAGTCATGTAATGTAAGAAGTGAAGTATTTGGCATTGTACTATACCTGTATTTCTCTGCCGTATCGGAGCATCATGAATTGTGGTATGTGCTAAAGGTGCCCACTGAGACTCTTTGGCCCTGGGCCCACGAAAACCTGGAGCCAGCCCTGCCCCCCCACAACTTTAGCCAAATAACCCCCAGTTTTCAATGCGTTACTATTATTATAAAGTAAATTAAGGTTGACAAGCTTAAGTAATAAGAATTGATGTCGTTGGCATTGAAATGGGCACTGTAGGTGTGTTTACTGTCCTCCACTGACTGCCGACTTTCTTCCCCATTGACTTGCATTGGGGTCGGTTCGAGTTTCAGTCGGACCTTCGACTTTTTCCGATAGTCGGCCGATTTCGTTCGACTCGACTTTTGGGAAAGTCGGTGGTCCGAAACCCGACTCGACCCTCCCGGAGGCAAAGTCGCTCATCTCTAGTCATAAGTATTCAGACCATTTGCTCAGTATCGAGTAGAAGCACCCTTTTGAGCTAGTACAGCCATGAGTCTTCTTGGGAATGATGCAACAAGTTTTTCACACCTGGATTTGGGGATCCTCTGCCATTCTTTCTTGCAGATCCTCTCCTGTTCCCTCAGGTTGGATGGTGAATGTTGGTGGACAGCCATTTTCAGGTCTTTCCAGAGATGCTCAACTGGGTTTAGGTCTGCAATTTTTCTTTTTTAATAATTTTGCAAACATTTCTACATTTTTGTTTTTTTCAGTCAAGATGGGGTGCAGAGTGTACATTAATGAGAAAAAAATGAACTTTTTTGAATTTACCAAATGGCTGAAATGAAACAAAAAGTGAAAAATTTAAAGGGGTCTGAATACTTTCTGTACCCACTGTACTTAAGTCTCTGGTTGGGAACTCTTCATCTCCTTCAGCTTTACCTTTGGTTTCTGTGCTGTCTCTCTGATTCATTCCCGCCTTGCCCGGGCTGAGAGTTTTGGTGGAGCCCTCTCTTGACAGTTTTGTTGTGGTACCATGTTCTTTCCACTTGATGATAATGGATTTGATGGTACTGCTTGAGGGAATCATCAAAACTTGGGATTTTTTTTTTTTTTTATAACCCAACCCTGACTTGTTCTTCTCATGAACTTTGACCCTGACTTGTTGGAGATCTCATTGGTCTTCATGGTGTTGTTTAGGTAGTGGTGCCTCTTGCTTAATAGTGTTGCAGTCTCTGTGTCCTTTCAGAAAATTGTGTGTATACAGTGTATACTGACAGACCACGTGACACTTAAGCCCCCATCACACACAGCGATCTCGCTAGCGAGATCGCTGCTGAGTCACTAGTTTTGTGATGCAACAGCGATCTCCCCAGCGATATCGCTGTGTGTGACATTCAGCGATGATCAACCCCCTGCTGGGTATCGCTGATCGTCGCTGAATGTCCTGGACATTTTTTTGATCGTTGGTCTCCTGCTGGCCAGCACGCATCGCTGCTTTTGGCAGGAAACCCGATGTGTACCTTGGTTTCCAGCTCCTCAACCAGCAGTTTCGCACCCGCAGTATCGCTGTCCTGATCACGCCTGAGCTGCCTGTTTGGCAGCTCAGCAGCGATCATGTAGCGACACACCAGCGATCCTGACAAGTGCATATCGTTGTCGGGATCGCTGGTGTGTCGCTATGTGTGACGGGGCCCTTTGATTGCACACAGGTGGACTTCCTTTCGTTAAGCATGTGACTCATAATGGTATTTTATTGCACCAGAATTTTTTAGAGGCTTCAGTGCAAAAGTGGTGAATACATACGCACATGCCATTTTTTAGATCCCATACATTACCAACTTAGACTATTTAGTACTGATGTGTAAGGAGGTGGCGGAGACCCTCGCATGTCTCCTCTCCCCTGGACGCTGTTCACATGACTACGTGCGGCACCTCATTGTTCACTAATGTTATTATACTTGTTATGTAGTATAATGTGATGTGTTTGCCATGTACCGATTAGGATTAGAATAGTGGGGGCATCAAAGAGATAGAGAATAGAATAGATAGGAGTGCTGATAAGGTACAGGTAGCATGGGAGTTGTTTAGTGGGAAGGAGTTAGAGTAGGACAGTGCAGAGATTAGGGATATCGGACAGATACTTTCTGTTTAGAGAGCAGAGCCCAGGCAGCCTTGCCCAGGTCAAGGTGTAGGGAGCAGTGAAGAAGACAGTCTGTCAGCCATAGGGATAGAGCTGCTATGGCAGGAAGGGGCCCCAGGCTGAGGATCGTGCAGGTGGGCATCAGCTCAAGGAGGACCATCCTAGGAAGGATCCGGGGTCTACGACCGGGACAAGAGTAGCTGAGATGGCGATCCTGGCTCCTTTCCCTATTGGAACCAGACGAGTGGATGGCAGGGATCTGGTGGGACTGCAGGCATGAATGGGACAGAGATAGTCTAGAGATAAGGCTGGGATTGCCAGAAGAAGAGACAGAGTTGGCAGGAAGAGTAGAGGCTGCCAGGAAGGCAGTGAAAGCTCAGAAGATGTCCCTTTGTGTAACCTGTGCTGCAAGTGTGATGGATGCCCTGCTATTTAATAAAGTTAAGCTGTTGGAAAAGAACTTTGCCTCAGAGATGTTTTGTAGAGCTTGGGAACGCAGAGCCGGAGTGACAGAGCTGGTGAAGGGGGGCTTTCGCAAACCACTGTATGATGAATACAAAATTTTCATCCAGTCTTCTAGACTGACATGATACATTTCAGCATATACAGTGGCATGTAAAAGTTTTGGCACCCCTGGTAAAAATTACTGTTATTATAAACAGTTAAGCAAGTTAAACATGAAATTTTCTCTAAAATGTCTAAAGTTAAAGCTGACACATTTCCTTTGAATTTTAGGCAAAAAAAAAATAGAAAAAATATATGCAAGATGACACAGGAATCTCACAGAACTGGAAGAATTTAACAAGGAAGAGTGGATGAAAATCCCTCGAACAAGAACTGAAAGACTTTTGGCTGGCTACAAAAAAGCATTTACATACTGTGATACTGTGGCCAGTACGGTGGCTCAGTGGATAGCACTGCAGCCTTGCAGTGCTGGAGTCTTGGGTTCAAAACTCACCAGGGGCAACATTTGCAAGAAAATTGTATCTTCTCCCTGTGCTTGCATGGGTTTCCTCCCACATTCCAAAGATATACTGCTAGGGAATTTAGATTGTGAGCCCCATCAGGGACAGTGATGATAATGTGTGCAAGCTGTAAAGCACTACAGAATATGTTGGTGCTATATAAATATTATTGTTATTATAAAAGGGGTGCTACTAGGTACTAACCATGCAGGGTGCCCAAACTTTTGCATTGGCCCATTTTCCTTTTTGTAATTTTTAAAATGTAAAAGATGAATATATACTGTATATATATATATATATATATATATATATATATACATATATATATATATATTATATATATATATATATATATATATATATATATTCATTAAAATACAAAGAAAGTGTGTCAACTTTAACTATAGGCCTCTTAGAGATCATGTCATCTTCAACTTGCTAACTGTTCACAATAATAGTAATTTTGACCAGGGATGTGCAAACTTTTATATGCCACTCTAGGGTCATGTTGGACCTCATGGTTTGCTTAATCTCTTCACAAAATGTGACGTATATTTATGTAATATGTCGTGTCCCCGACTTTGATGCGGGCTCCAACGCTGAGCCCTCATTTTTCTCTCGCATGACAGCTGACTTAATCAGCCAATTTTTACAGCCAATGGTGGATCGTGGCTGTTCACCAGTTAAATTTAACACATGCCAGCCAGTGTGTATAATAAAATATATATATATATATATAGTTGAGGGTAAACTAAAGAGGACAATGTAATTGGAAAAGTAGACAACTTACTAACAATACTATATATGAAAATAATATAATGATATAAATAACTCTCTATCCAGGGCTGACGTCAACACCCGGCGCACCCTGGCTTGTCCCTGGGCCCTGAGCAAGTGGGGGGGGCACTCACCATTGGGGACACCAGCAAGCTACAGTGGTGGCCAAAAGTATTGGCACCCTTGCAATTCTGTCAGATAAGGCCTCTTTCACACATCAGTTTTTTTGTGTCAGGCATGATCCGTCAAACACCTGAAGGGACGAAACCGGCACTGAAATGAAAAAACTGATGTAACGGATCCGTTTTTTTGCTGGATCCGACCTGAACTTTTGAACCCGGAAAAAGAGGGTTTTGGATGTCCGGAGACAGTGGAAAATAGTAGTAGTACAGTCATGGCCAAAAGTTTTGAGAATGACACAAATATTATATTTTCACATGATCTGCTGCCCTCTGGTTTTTATGTGTGTTTGACAGATGTTTTTATCACAGACAGAAATATAATAATTGCAAACATATGAGTAACAAAAGCTTATATTGACAGTTAGAATGAGTTAATGCAGCAAGTCAATATTTTCAGTGTTGACCCTTCTTCTTCAGGACCTCTGCAATTCTCCCTGGCATGCTCTCAATCAACTTCTGGACCAAATCCTGACTGATAGCAGTCCATTCTTGCACAATCAATGCTTTCATTTTGTCAGAATTTTTAGGTTTTTGTTTGTCCACCCGTCTCTTGATGATTGACCACAAGTTCTCAATGGGATTAAGATCTGGGGAGTTTCCAGGCCATGGACCCAAAATCTCTATGTTTTGTTCCCTGAGCCATCTAGTTATCACCTTTGCTTTATGGCATGGTGCTCCATCATGCTGGAAAAGGCATTGTTGATCACCAAACTGCTCTTGGAGGGTTGGGAGAAGTTGCTCTTGGAGGACATTCTGGTACCATTCTTTATTCATAGTTGTGTTTTTAGGCAAGACTGTGAGAGAGCCGATTCCCTTGGCTGAGAAGCAACCCCACACATGAATGGTTTCAGGATGCTTAACAGTTAGCATAAGACAAGACTGGTGGTAGCGCTCACCTTGTCTTCTCCGAATGAGGCATTTTCCTGATGTCCCAAACAATCGAAAAGGGGATTCATCAGAGAAAATAACTTTACCCCAGTCCTCAGCAGTCCACTGCCTGTACCTTTTGCAGAATATCAGTCTGTCCATGATGTTTTTTCTGGAGAGAAGTGGCTTCTTTGCTGCCCTCCTTGAGACCAGGCCTTGCTCCAAGAGTCTCCGCCTCACAGTGCGTGCAGATGCACTCACACCTGCCTGCTGCCATTCCTGAGCAAGCTCTGCACTGCTGGTAGCTCGATCCCGCAGCTGAAACACTTTTAAGAGACGGTCCTGGCGCTTGCTGGTCTTTCTTGGCGCCCTGAAGCCTTTTTGGCAACAATGGAACCCTCTCTCCTTGAAGTTCTTGATGATGCGATAGATTGTTGACTGAGGTGCAATCTTTCTAGCTGCGATACTCTTCCCTGTTAGGCCATTTTTGTGCATTGCAATGATGACTGCACGTGTTTCTTTAGAGATAACCATGGTTAACAGAAGAGAAACAATGATGCCAAGCACCAGCTTCCTTTTAAAGTATCCAGTGGTGTCATTCTTACTTAATCATGACAGATTGATCTCCAACCATGTCATCATCAACACCCACACCTGTGTTAATGGAGCAATCACTGAAAAGAGGTTAGCTGGTCCTTTTAAGGCAGGGCTGCAATGATGTTGAAATGTGTTTTGGGGGATAAAGTTCACTTTCTAGCCAAATATTGACTTTGCAAGTAATTGCTGTTAAGCTGATCACTCTTTATAACATTCTGGAGTATATACAAATTGCCATTAGAAAAAGTGAAGCAGTAGACTTTGTAAAAATTAATATTTGTGTCATTCTCAAAACTTTTGGCCATGACTGTAGTAGTAGTAGTAGTAGTAGCAATAGTCCCTGATTTCCAGAATCCGGATCAGTGTTTTGACTGTTTGCACAAAAGACTGATCCGGTTCCATTGACTTGTATTATTTCCGGCCGCCTGCACCGCTTCAGGCACTATCAGGCGGCTCCGGCAAACAAAAAAAAACGTTGCATGCACCGTTTTGTCCGGCCGCCGGAATGTACATTTCCGCCAGATCCGGACAAAAACGGATACAACGCAATGACATCAGGCGCGATCCGGCGCTAATGAAAGTCAATGGTAAAAAAACGCATCCGGTACCGGATCCATTTTTTTTACAACAAGCCGGATCGTGCCTGAAGTCAAAAAACGGATGTGTGAAAGCAGCCTAATACTCAGTTTCTTCCTGAAAATGATTGCAAACACAAATTCTTTGGTATTATTATCTTCATTTAATTTGTCTTCAGTGAAAAAACACAAAAAGAACTGACCTAAAGCCAAATTGGATATAATTCCACACCAAACCTAAAAAAAGGGGTGGACAAAAGTATTGCACTGTTTGAAAAATCATGTGATGCTTCTCTAATTCGTGTAATCACCCGCACCTGTAACTTACCTGTGGCACCTAACAGGTGTTGGCAATAACTAAATGACACTTGCAGCCAGTTAACATGGATTAAAGTTGACTCAACCTCTGTCCTGTGTCCTTGTGTGTATCACATTGACCATGGAGAAAAGAAAGAAAACCAAAGAACTGTCTGAGGACTTGAGAAACCAAATTGTGAGGAAGCATGAGCAATCTCAAGGCTACAAGTCCATCTCCAAAGACCTGAATGTTCCTGTGTCTTCCGTGTGCAGTGTCATCAAGAAGTTTAAAGCCCATGGCACTGTGGCTAACCTCCCTAGATTTGGAAGGAAAAGAAAAATTGACGACAGATTTCAACGCAAGATTGTGAGGATGGTGGATAAAGAACCTCGACTAACATCCAAACAAGTTCAAGCTGCCCTGCAGTCCGAGGGTACAACAGTGTCAACCCGTACTATCCGTCGGCGTCTGAATGAAAAGGGACTGTATGGTAGGATACCCAGGAAGACCCCACTTCTTACCCGAGACATAAAAAAGCCAGGCTGGAGTGTTATGTTTAGGTAGCTGAGGAGAAAAAGCAAAAACAGTAATACACCAGAGAGGCTGGAACCTATTGGATTGCAGTAACCTGAACTAACCACACAACTAGAGGTAGCCGTGGAGCGTTCCTACGTTGATCCTAGACGCCTCGTCACAGCCTGAGAGATAACTACACCTAAAGGCAGAAAGAGGAAAGCTATCTGCCCTGGAGCAGATCCCCAAAGAAAATAGGAAGCCCCCAAACATATAATGGCGGTTAGACAAGAAAAAGCACGGCCACAGACAGAAAATAGAATGAGCAAACGCAGTGGCCCAATCTGTCTAGACAGAAAAGTACAGGAAAGGATTCTTACTGCAATCCAAAAAAACCCCTAAAAATACCAACTCTTCTGATTGCAATAACACCTGAGATCACACGATCTCTACCACCTAAATCAGAACTCTGGTGTAACAAAACTAAGCCGCAGCCACTGAAAAAACAGGAAAAAGCAAATGAACAAATAACAGTGGCTTCAGATAAACTGAGAGGAGCACAGGCCCCCAGGAGGGGACCCGGCTGACCTCCCAGAAGTGCAGGGAACTATGCAAAAAGCAAGCACAAAAATAAAAGCAGAAAATATCTTATCTGAAAGCAGAAGATGCAGACAAGACTCAGCAAACTTCCAAATGAACCAGGAACCACAATTGAGACAAGAACAATTGATCACCGGCGACCATCATGTAAGGGAACCTCCCTTATATCAGTCCAGTCCGTGATCCCAGATTGCCATTCCTCGCTGTGAGGTTCAGTACTGTCTGCAACCACTAGAGGGAGCCTCTGCTCAGAAACCATCTCCAGCACATTCATAACAGTACCCCCCCTTGAGGAGGGGTCACCGAACCCTCACTTGTGCAACCAGGCTGATCAAGATGAGCTCGGTTCAGTCTCCTAGCATGGATGTCTGAAGCAAACACCCAAGAATTGTCCTCCTGACCATAACCTCTCCACTTAACCAAATACTGGAGCTTCTGTCTAGAAAAACGAGAATCCAATATTTTCTCAATCACATACTCCAGATTGCCCTCAACCAAAACAGGGTCAGGAGGCGCAGCCATAGGAACCACTGGCTCGACAAACCTCTTCAATAAGGACTTGTGGAACATGTTATGGATCTTAAATGTCCCTGGAAGAAGCAAACGGAAGGAAACAGGATTAAGAATCTCCTTGATCTTATAAGGTCCAATGAACCTAGGCTTAAGCTTTGGAGATGCAACCCTCATAGGGATATTTCTTGAGGACAACCAAACCAAGTCCCCCACTTTAAACCGAGGACCATCAGTCCTATGCCGGTTGGCAAACCATTGGGCCTTCTCCTGAGAGAGAGACAACCTCTCCACTACCTGGTCCCAAATCTGCTGCATTCACTCCACAACAGAGTCAACACCCGGACAGACAGAAGCCTCCGCCTGTCCCAAAGAAAATCGAGGGTGAAACCCAGAATTGCAGAAAAATGGAGACATCAAGGTGGCAGAGCTAGCCCTATTATTAAGAGCAAACTCAGTCAAAGGCAAAAAAGAGACCCAGTCATCTTGATCAGCAGACACAAAACATCTCAAATAAGTCTCCAAGGTCTGGTTTGTTCTCTCGGTTTGTCCATTGGTCTGAGGATGAAAAGCAGAGGAGAAAGATAATTGAATACCAAGTTTAGAACAAAATGTCCTCCAAAATCTGGAAACAAACTGGACTCCTCTGTCAGACACAATGTTCTCCGGAATGCCATGTAACCGAACCACGTGCTGAAGGAACAAAGGCACCAATTCGGAGGAGAAAAGTAACTTAGGTAATGGCACAAGATGTATCATCTTGGAAAACCTATCACAGATTACCCAGATAACGGTCATTTTCTGAGAAACAGGGAGGTCGGAAATAAAATCCATAGAGATATGGGTCCATGTCCTCTTGGGCACAGGTAATGGCATCAACAAACCACTAGAGCGAGAGCAAGGCTTGGAATGAGAGCAAGTCCCACAGGACTGCACAAAGTCCCTGACATCACGAGACAAAGTAGGCCACCTAAAGGACCGACTCACCAAGTCTCTGGTACCAAAAAATCCGGGATGACCAGCCAACGTGGAACAATGAATCTCAGACATCACACTCTTCTTCCACTGCTCTGGGACAAACAATTTCCCAACAGGGCAGCGCTCAGGTTTATCCTCCTGACACCCCCCCAGAGCCAGCCTCAAATTGGGCGAGATGGCGGAAAGTACTACACCCTCTTTCAAAATAACAGCAGGATCAGATAACTCAGGAGAATCCGCAAAGAAACTCCTTGAGAGGGCATCCGCCAGGGCCGGCGTCAGCACCCGGCCAACCCGGGCAAGTGCCGGGGCCCTGAGCGGGCGGGGGGGCCCACTCGCCGTCGGGCACCCCGGCGCCCGTTAGCGAAGGAGAGCGGTGTCAGCGCTGCCACTGGGCCCCCCCGCTTGCTCAGGGCCCCAGCAGCAGCTGGCACATTACTTACCTCTCCCCGTGCCTCCGTTGCCGCAGCTCCGGGCTCCAGGGGGCGCCGGCGCTTCCTCTCACAGCAGCGCCGCTGAATGACGTCATCATTCAGCGGCCAGCTGTGGCAGAGAGCGCGCGGACGCCGGACAGGTGAGATGTGATGTGTCTGTGTGTGTGTGTCTGTGTGTATCAGTGTGTGTATGTAGTGCAGTGCTTTGTGTGTGTGTGTGTATGTATGTATGTGAGAGAGTGCTTGTGTGCTGCGGTGCTGTCTGTGTGTGATGATGGGCAGGCATTGATGATAATGGGCAGGCATTGATGATGATGGGGAGGCGATGATGATAATGGAAAGGCATTGATGATGATGGGTAGGCGATGATGATGATGGGCAGGCATTGATGATAATGGGCAGGCATTGATGATGATGGGGAGGCGATGATGATGATGGGCAGGCATTGATGATAAAGGGGAGGCCATGATGATGATGGGGGGGCAATGATGAAGATGGGGAGGCGATGATGATGATGGGCAGGCATTGATGATAATGGGGAGGCCATGATGATGATGGGGAGGCAATGATGATGATGGGGAGATAATGATGATGATAATGGGGAGTCTTTCCACAGCGCCCTTTCCTGAGCCGTAACAGTGCAGAACGCAGCACAGCGCAGAGGAGAGCTCCATATTTTGTATGGAGCATTATATGGGGACCAGTATCCTGTATGGAGCATTATATGGGGACCAGTATCCTGTATGGAGCATTATATGTGGTCCAGTATTCTGTATGGAGCATTATTTTGGGTCCAGTATTCTGTATGGAGCATTATATGGGGGATGGGGGGTGACATCCTGCATGGGGTATTATATGGGTGATGAGGGGGAGACTATGTGGTGCCCATAATATTGTATGGAGGACTGTACTGTCCAGTCTGTACTGTGCACTGTGAGGATTTGGCGGTTTTTGAGCTATTGTACAATTTACAATAGATATCAGTCATGTAATGTAAGAAGTGAAGTATTTGGCATTGTACTGTACCTATATTTCTTTGCCGTATCTGTGCATCATGAATTGTGGTCTGTGTTAAAGGGGCCCACTGAGGCTCTTTTGCCCGGGGCCCGTAAAAACCTGGAGCCGGCCCTGGCATCCGCCTTAACACTCTTAGTGCCAGGAAGAAAAGAAACCACAAAATTAAAACGTGTGAAAAACAAGGCCCACCTGGCCTGTCTAGGATTAAGTCGCTTGGCTGAGTCGAGATAAACCAGGTTCTTATGGTCCGTGAGGACCACCACCTGATGTTTGGCTCCTTCCAGCCAATGTCTCCACTCTTCAAAGGCCCACTTCATGGCCAAAAACTCCCGATTACCCACGTCATCATTACGTTCAGTTGGAGAAAACTTTCGAGAGAAAAAGGCACAAGGGTTACTCTTAGAGGTTTCTGGATCCCTTTGGGACAAAACGGCACCTGCCCCAATCTCAGAGGCATCAACCTCCACCTGAAACGGTAGAAAAACATCAGGCTGCCGTAGAACAGGAGCAGAAATGAATCTCTGCTTAAGTTCCTGAAATGCAGAAACTGCCTCAGGAGGCCAATTCACCACATCGGAACCCTTTTTGGTCAGATCAGTCAATGGTTTAACAATACCAGAGAAATTACCAATACATTTATGATAAAAATTGGCAAAACCCAAAAATCTCTGAAGAGCCTTCAATGAAGTAGGTTGAACCCAATCACAGATGGCCTAAACCTTGACCGGGTCTATTTCAATAACAGACGGAGACAAAATGAATCCCAGAAATGAGACCTTCTGTATGCCAAAAAGACACTTTGATCCCTTCACATACAGTGCATTCTCTCTCAAAATCTGGAACACAGTCCGAACATGTTTCACATGAGAGTCCCAGTCATTGGAAAAAATCAAGATATCATCCAAATAAACAATCAGAAATTTATCCACAAAATCCCTGAAAATATCATTCATGAAGGATTGGAAGATGGAAGGGGCATTAGTAAGCCCAAAGGGCATCACTAGGTACTCAAAATGCCCCTCTGGGGTATTAAACGCCATCTTCCATTCATCCCCATGCTTAATACGAATAAGGTTATACGCCCCCCTGAGGTCAAGCTTGGTAAACCAACTAGCACTTTTCACTCTGGAAAACAGATCAGAAATCAAGGGTAATGGATATTGATATTTCACAGTGATCTTATTCAGGAGGCGATAATCAATACACGGCCTCAATGAACCATCCTTTTTGGCCACAAAGAAAAAACCAGCGCCCAAGGGTGAAGAGGATGGTCTGATATGACCCTTCTCCAATGACTCCTTGATATAAGATCGCATAGCATCGTGTTTAAGTACAAATAAATTAAAAAGGCGACCTTTAGGAAATTTACCACCAGACACTAATTCAATAGCGCAATCGTAGCTCCTGTGAGGGGGTAAGGATGTAGATTTACTTTCACTAAACACATCAGAAAAATCAGTCAAAAGTCAGGAACATCCTGAGACTGGGGAGAGGCAGAAAAAACAGGAGTGCCAGCATTCACACATTGGCAGCCCCAACTGGTCACAGACACAGATTTCCAATCCAAAACAGGATTATGAATCTGCAACCAAGGGAAACCCAGAACAATAATGTCATTCAGATTATGCAACACCAGAAATTTGCAACTCTCCTGATGATCTGGTTCAACCCTCATTATCACCTGAGTAGAAAATTGGGTTTTATTCTCCGCCAAAGGAGTAGAATCAATGCCCAATAGGGGAATAGACTTCCGCAGGGGTATCATGGGAAAGCCACAACGTTTGGCAAAGTCGAAATCCATCAGGTTAATAGCTGCTCCTGAATCAACAAAAGCCTGAGCCGAAAATGTGGACATGGAGCAAATCAGGGTAACAGTCAACAGAAATTTAGTCTGAACACTACCCAAGACAACTGAGCGCGCAAAACGTCTTCTTAGGGCAGATGGAAATAGCATGAGAGGCGTCACCACAGTAGAAACATAACCCATTGCGCTTTCAAAATTCATGACGCTGTGCCCAGAAGTCACTCAATCACACTGCATGGGCTCAGGAGCTGGCCCACTATGCAACACCATCTCACGCATACCTCTGCGCTCACGCAAACGTCTGTCAATTTGAATAGCCAAAGACATAGAATCATTGAGACCAGAGGGTACAGGGAATCCCACCAAAACGTCCTTTACATTCTCTGACAGACCCTTCTGAAAAAGTTGCCAAAGCATCATCATTCCATTTGGTCAGGACTGCTCACTTTCGAAATTTCTGACAGTACAGTTCAGCGACTTCACAGCCCTGACTTAATGCCAACAAGGTCTTCTCAGCATGATCAGTGACATTAGGTTCATCGTACAACAACTCCAGAGCCTGAAAAAATACATCAACATCATTCAAAACAGGATCCCCAGGTGTCAGGGAAAAAACCCAATCCTGAGTGTCGCTGCGCAGGAGAGAGATGACAATTTGAACCTGCTGTGATGCGTTCCCTGAGGACTTAGGCTTCAAGGCAAAAAACAACTTACAGTTATATTTGAAATTCAGAAATTTAGCCCGATCCCCCAAAAACAAATCTGGCATGGGAATCCTAGGTTCCACAACCGGCAACCCAGCAAGATAGGTAGCAATACTCCGAACCTCAGTGGCAAGCTGATCCACACGGCCAGACAACTGTGCAAACTCCATTGAGAGAAAAAAAAATCCTCCTCAGCACCCAGAGAAAAAGAGGGAAAAAATGCAACAAACAGAAAAAAAAAAAATCTCTGACAACTTTTTATTTTTTTTTTCCACACTATTTTTCCTTTCTGTGAGTACCATACAATTTCAGCTTGGCCGGTGATTCTGTTATGTTTAGGTAGCTGAGGAAATAAAGCAAAAACAGTAATACACCAGAGAGGCTGGAACCTATTGGATTGCAGTAACCTGAACTAACCACACAACTAGAGGTAGCCATGGAGCGTTCCTACGTTTATCCTAGATGCCTCGTCACAGCCTGAGAGATAACTACACCTAAAGGCAGAAAGAGGAAAGCTATCTGCCCCGGAGCAGATCCCCAAAGAAAATAGGAAGCCCCCAAACATGTAATGGCGGTTAGACAAGAAGAAGCACGGACACAGACAAAAATAGAATGAGCAAACGCTGGGGCCCAATCTGTCTAGACAGAAAAGTACAGGAAAGGATTCTTACTGCAATCCAAAAAAAAACCTAAAAAATACCAACTCTTCTGATTGCAAAAACACCTGAGATCACACGATCTCTACCACCTAAATCAGATCTCTGGTGTAACAAAACTAAGCTGCAGCCACTGAAAAAACAGGAAAAAGCAAATGAACAAATAACAGTGGCTTCAGATAAACTGAGAGGAGCACAGGCCCCCAGGAGGGGACCCGGCTGACCTCCACAGAAGTGCAGGAAACTATGCAAAAAGCAAGCACAAAAATAAAAGCAGAAAATATCTTATCTGAAAGCAGAAGATGCAGGCAAGACTCAGCAAACTTCCAAATGAACCAGGAACCACAATTGAGACAAGAACAATTGATCACCGGCGACCATCATGGGAGGGAACCTGTCTTATATCAGTCCAGTCCGTGATCCCAGATTGCCATTCCTCGCTGTGAGGTTCAGTACTGTCTGCAACCACTAGAGGGAGCCTCTGTAATGCAGCTGAAATGCAGGCCAGTGTGCTCAGGACAAGCCTGCACTGCAGCAGCCAAAACCACCACCAGGTGGCAGCAAAAACATCCAAAGCTGTGTTAAGAGTAAGCAGTCATATAAGTACTACAGGTCACAGCAAGCCCGTGGTCAGAAAACAAGCCAATAGGTCAAAACCAGATGGGAGCTGTAAGACTACTGCAGTGTAATGCAATATTCCCCAGAGGGAGCTAGGGAGGGACGTGAGACTGAGTACACAGAGAAGCTATACTAATCAGAAGCACAGACACCAACGAGTGATGTGAGCGTGGTCAGGCAAGCCGAGTCAAAACCGTACGGAGGACGAAGTACCAGAAGGAGCAGCAATACACGTAGTCAATATACCAAGCCGAGGGTCAAATAGCCAGACAGGGAACGTAGCAGCAGAAACGGATACCAAGAGACGGGGTCAGAGTCAGTCCGGGTCATACACGAGTAATCAAGTCAAAGGCAGGAGGATCACCAGGTAACAGGGGTCAGAGGCTCTAGACTGGAAGCTTGAACTAACACTAACACTGGTAAGCCGGCTGTGACGGACTGAAATAGCCCAGCCCGCTCCAGAACGAGGCCGAGGAAATGAACCCCCGCATGACCAGTCCTGAGAGATGACAGCAGCGCACAAACTCCGGACCGGACCATGACAGTACCCCCCTCTCAATGGGGGGCCACCGGACCCCCAGGCTTCCCTGGATGACGAGCGTGAAAGGCCCGGACCAACCGATCAGCATGGACCAAACGCCCGGCACCCATGACCGGTCCTCAGGACCGTACCCTTTCCAATGGACCAAGTACTGAAGTGAACGGCGGAGCATACGAGAATCCACCACCTGTTCCACCTCGTACTCGGTCTGTCCATCTACCACAACAGGCGGTGGGTGTGAGGGAGACTCACCAGAGGAAGGCACCGACGGCTTCAGAAGTGCCTTATGGAACACATTGGGGATCCGCAACGACGGAGGCAAGCGCAAGCGAAAGACCACAGGATTAATTACCTCTAAAATTTCATACGGACCAATATACTTAGGACCCAACTTAGCCGAGGGAATTCTCAGCCTTATATTCTTGGTGGATAACCATACCTTATCCCCCACCTGATAAGCTGGCCCCACAGAACGTTGTTTATCTGCAAAAAATTTGTATTTGCCTTGAGCCTCCCCAATGTTTCTCTGAACCTCCCTCCAGACCTCCCCCAACCGCAGAAAGGCCGAATCAGCCCCTGGACATTCTGAATCCAGCCGGGAAAACTCACCAAAATGAGGGTGAAACCCATAGTTGCAGAAAAATGGCGAAGTACCAGTGGACTGATTGACACGATTATTGAAAGCGAATTCTGCAATAGGTATTGCAGAGCACCAATCATCCTGTCTAGACGTGACAAGACACAGTAAAATCTGCTCCAATGACTGATTGGTCCTTTCAGTCTGACCATTGGTCTCTGGATGGTAGGCCGATGAAAAGGTCAGACTGATGCCCAGCCTTTTACAAAAAGCCCTCCAGAATTTTGCCACGAATTGTACTCCTCTATCAGACACCACACTGACAGGCACACCATGCAACCGGATCACATGCTCAATGAATAGTTTAGATAGAGTCTCAGCATTCGGAAGGCCCTTTAAAGGTACAAAATGTGCTTGTTTACTGAACCTATCAACAACTACCCAGATCACAGTTTTGCCATTAGAGGGAGGAAGATCGGTGACAAAATCCATGGACAGATGAGTCCATGGTCTATCCAGAATTGGCAGTGGCACCAATTCCCCGGCCGGCCGGTTGCGGGAGGCTTTTGCGCGGGCACAAGTTTCACAGGAGGAGACAAACCCAGTGATGTCTGACGTCAACGAGGGCCACCAGAACAACCTAGTGATGGCTTTACGAGTGGCCGAGATTCCCGGATGCCCACTCAGAGCAGAGTCGTGGAACTCTCGAAGCACCCTTAACCGATATTGGACAGGCACAAAGAGCTTATTTTCAGGTATGGACGATGGAGCAAGGGATTGGGACTCACAAATCTCTTGTTCAAATCTCGAGGACACCACAGCCACCACCCCCCCCCGCTGAAGAATGGAGGAAGGAGGTTCAGGAGGAGATATTGGATCTAAGCTACGAGACAAGGCATCAGCCTTCACATTCTTGGACCCTGGTCTGAAAGTGATGGAAAACTGAAATCGGGAAAAAAAAAGTGACCACCTTGCCTGTCTCGGAGTTAAACGTTTGGCACACTCGATGTAAGACAGGTTCTTGTGATCTGTAATGAGAGTGATACGATGAGCTGCCCCCTCCAAAAAATACCTCCATTCTTCAAATGCCAATTTAATGGCCAACAACTCCCGGTTACCCACATCATAATTCCTCTCAGCAGAGGAAAATTTTTTTGAAAAGAAGGCACAGGGTCTTAAGTTAGTTAATGTGGTGGGCCCCTGGGACAACACAGCCCCCACTCCCACCTCAGAGGCGTCCACCTCTATGATAAATGGTTTAGACAAATCAGGTTGAACCAGTACAGGGGCAGTCATGAAACTGTTTTTTAATGAAGAAAATGCCGCCACAGCTGGAGCTGACCAGTTTTTTAGATCAGCCCCCTTTCGAGTGAGATCAGTGAGGGGTTTGACCACTTGAGAAAACCCCTTGATAAATTTTCTATAGTAATTGGCGAAACCCAGAAATCGCTGAAGACCCTTGAGATCTCTGGGTTGCACCCAATCCACAATGGCCTGTACCTTCCTAGGGTCCATACGAAACCCCTCAGAGGACAAAATGATCCCTAGAAAGGACAATTCTTGAGTAAAAAATGAACACTTCTCCAGTTTGGCAAAGAGAGAGTTCTCCCTGAGCTTCTGGAGAACCGCACAAAGATGACCCATGTGACTTTGTCTATCAGAAGAATATATAAGTATATCATCAAGATAAACTACCACAAAGCGTCCAATAAAGTCTGAAAAAACATGGTTAATGAAATTCTGGAATACCGCTGGTGCGTTAGTCAAGCCGAACGGCATGACCAAATTTTCAAATAGACCTTCAGATGTGAGAAACGCAGTTTTCCACTCATCCCCCTCCCGCATACGGATGAGATTGTATGCTCCCCTGAGGTCCAACTTAGAAAACCATCTGGCCCCTGACAATTGGTTGTATAAGTCAGGTATCAGTGGGAGAGGATAAGTGTTTCTTATGGTGATCTTATTCAGTTCTTGAAATCGAGGCACGGGCGTAAACCACCATCTTTTTTTTTTACAAAAAAGAACCCCGCCGCCACAGGAGAGACAGATGGCCGAATATGTCCTTTACGGAGGCTCTCAGAGATATACTCCTTCATAGCAGCTCGCTCAGGGATGGAGAGATTGTACAGACGTGCTTTGGGCAATTTGGCACCGGGAACAAGATCAATGGCACAATCGAATGGGCGGTGTGGTGGCAGAACCTCAGCCTCCTTTTCGGAGAACACATCCTCAAAGTCCTTCAGGTACTCCGGAATACCCTCCAGACTGACGGATGACATAGACACAGTAGAAAGACAATTTTTAGAACAATTAGGTCCCCATTTGACAATATCCCGGGACCCCCAGTCAATAACCGGGTTATGCCGTTGCAACCAAGGAAACCCTAACACCAGGCCAGCAGGGAGGTTATCCAAAACAAAGCATGACATGTGCTCCTGGTGCAGGGCCCCCACCCTGAGGGTGAATTCTTGAGAAATGAAATGGAGACCATCCTTTGTGAGAGGTGTAGAGTCAATAGCCACAAGTTTTAAGGGAGTCTCCAACCTAACTGTCCCTAATCTACAGCGGGCCACCAGTTTAGAGTCAATCAGGTTCAGCGATGAACCACAGTCTACAAAAGCCGAAGTATGGACAAAGCAGTTCTCAACACCAAGTTCCACCTTTAACAGTATCTTTGTAAATGAAGTAAAAGGTACCTGAGAGTCTGAGTGACCTCCACGATGATCACCCAGACTCAGCCGCTTGTTAGAGGATGGACAAGAGGGGCAGTCCCTTTTCCAATGTCCGGGGTCTCCGCAGTAAAAACACCGCTTTTCATCACGCCGCCGTTTCCTCTCTTTTTCCTTGAAGTCGGTGGCTCCCACCTCCATAGATTCAGATGGAAGCAAAACATCTGGGTTAGCAGGGAACAATGGAATCCCCCGTTGTGTAAGACCTCTCTCCCGTAGCCTCCGATCCATACGGATAGCCTGAGTCATAGCCTCCTCCAAAGAGCTGGGAGGTGGATGGATAGCCAGAGCGTCCTTCAAGCAATCAGACAGTCCCTTCCCAAATAGACATCTCAGTGCGGAGTCATTCCAAGATACCTCAGTGGACCATCGACGGAACTCGGAGCTGTACCATTCAGCTGAGTGCTTCCCCTGAACCAGACCCATAATGGTGTCCTCTGCCACCCTAACACGGTCCGGTTCGTCATAGATAAGTCCTAGGGCCTCAAAGAACCTATCTACCGAGGTCCGTTCAGGAGCGGTAGGGGGCAGCGAGAAAGCCCAGGATTGGGGACCTTCCCTAAGTAAGGAGATAATAATCCCTACCCGCTGAGTCTCATCCCCAGACGATCGGGGTCTAAGAGAAAACCATAATTTACAACTCTCCCTGAATATGCGATACTGATCTTTCTTGCCAGAAAACGTGTCAGGAAGTTTAACTGTGGGTTCGGGGGAGTGCAAAACAACATCTACAGAGTCATCAGGTAGACTAACAATATGAGAAGTGTTTCCCTGCACAGTCTGAATATTCTCAGTAAGTCTTTTCTGTAAGTGGGTATGAGACGTAACAAGAGACTTATGTCTCACAGAAAAATCCTGCACCACCTGCGTCAAACTGGACACTTGATCCGCCAAGTTATGCAGCGGATCCATGACTAGGGAAAAAAAAATTGCAAACTCCCGTTTAAATGTGAAGGTTAGTGTTAATGTAATGCAGCTGAAATGCAGGCCAGTGTGCTCAGGACAAGCCTGCACTGCAGCAGCCAAAACCACCACCAGGTGGCAGCAAAAACATCCAAAGCTGTGTTAAGAGTAAGCAGTCATATAAGTACTACAGGTCACAGCAAGCCCGTGGTCAGAAAACAAGCCAATAGGTCAAAACCAGATGGGAGCTGTAAGACTACTGCAGTGTAATGCAATATTCCCCAGAGGGAGCTAGGGAGGGACGTGAGACTGAGTACACAGAGAAGCTATACTAATCAGAAGCACAGACACCAACGAGTGATGTGAGCGTGGTCAGGCAAGCCGAGTCAAAACCGTACGGAGGACGAAGTACCAGAAGGAGCAGCAATACACGTAGTCAATATACCAAGCCGAGGGTCAAATAGCCAGACAGGGAATGTAGCAGCAGAAACGGATACCAAGAGACAGGGTCAGAGTGAGTCCGGGTCATACACGAGTAATCAAGTCAAAGGCAGGAGGATCACCAGGTAACAGGGGTCAGAGGCTCTAGACTGGAAGCTTGAACTAAGGGCAGAGACACACTGCCGTATTTCACGTGCGAGAATCGCATTGTAAAACTCGTCCTGGCTGTCGGCTCTCCTGACCTGAGCTTGACCTCTGCATAGTAATCCATCACGCTGTCTTGCTCAGGTCAGGAGAGGTGTCAGGCCAGTCCGTGCAGTGCGATGCGATTATCGCACGAGAAATACGGCCGTCTGACTCCAGCCTTACACTAACACTGGTAAGCCGGCTGTGACGGACTGAAATAGCCCAGCCCGCTCCAGAACGAGGCCGAGGAAATTAACCCCGCATGACCAGTCCTGAGAGATGACAGCAGCGCACAAACTCCGGACCGGACCATGACAGCCTCTGCTCAGAAACCATCTCCAGCACATTCATAACACTGGAGTTTGCCAAAACTTACCTGAGAAAGCCTAAAACGTTTTTGGAAGAATTTTCTCTGGTCAGATGAGACAAAAGTCAAAGAAAAGAACACGGTCCCTACAGTCAAACATGGCGGAGGTTCCCTGATGTTTTGGGGTTGCTTTGCTGCCTCTGGCACTGGACTGCTTGATGTGTGCATGGCATTATGAAGTCTGAAGACTACCAACAAATTTTGCAGCATAATGTAGCGCCCAGTGTGAGAAAGCTGGGTCTTCCTCAGAGGTCATGGGTCTTCCAGCAGGACAATGACCCAAAACACACTTCCAAAAGCACTATAAAATGGTTTGAGAGAAAGCACTGGAGACTTCTAAGGTGGCCAGCAATGAGTCCAGACCTGAATCCCATAGAACACCTGTGGAGAGATCTCAAAATGGCAGTTTGGAGAAGGCACCCTTCAAATATCAGGGACCTGGAGCAGTTTGCCAAAGAAGAATGGTCTACAATTCCAGCAGAGGATTGTAAGAAACTCATTGATGTTTACCGGAAGCGGTTGTTCGCAGTTATTTTGGCTAAAGGTTGTGCAACCAAGTATTAGGCTGAGGTGCCAATACTTTTGTCTGGCCCATTTTTAGAGTTTTGTGTCAAATGATCAAGGATTTGATTTTTGCTTCATTCTCTTTTGTGTTTTTTCCTTGCAAGCAAATTAAATGAAGATAAAAATAGCAAATAATTTGTGATTTCAATCATTTTCAGGAAGACACTGAGTATTATCTGACAGAATTGCAGGGGTGCCAATACTTTTGGCCACCACTGTATGGGGCCCGTGAGTCAGGGAGGCCCAGTGCCATCATTGTGGCGCTGCCACCTGCCCCCTATCATGCTTTAAACTGTTTGAGATACTTACCTCTCCCTGTTCCTCGGCAGCTCCAACCTCTTCCGTGTCTTCTGACTCTTTGACATCTCAGGGCAGAGGGAACGATGATGCTACTACAGCGAGCCCTCTGGGCTGAGCAGTGCAGAGGGTGAGAAGATGCTGAGGAGAGCAGAGCTGCAGCCAGCATGGAACGAGTAGAGGTGTGTATTTGATCATTTATTTTTTTCTGTATGGAGCATTATATGGGGCACATTTTTCTGTATGGAGCATTATATGGGGTCCATTATTCTGTAAGGAGCATTATATGGGGCACATAATTCTGTATAGAGCTTTATATGGGGCACATTATTCTGTATGGAGCATTAAATGAGGCCCATTATTCTGTCTGGAGGATTATATGGGGCCCATTCTGTATAGAGCATTATATGAGGCCTCTTATTCTGTATTGGACATCTATTATTCTTTATGGAGCGCTATATGGAGCCCATTATTCTGTATGGAGCAATATATGGGATTCATTATACTAAATGGAGCATTATATGGGGCTCATTATACTGTATAGAGCAAGATGTAGGGTCCATTATACTGTTTTGAGGACTATGTGGTGCTCATAATACTGTATGGAAGACTATGTGGTGCCCATAATACTGTACGGAGGATGATGTGGTACCCATAATACTGTATGGAGGACTTTGTGGTGTCCATAATACTGTATGGAGGACTATATTGTCCAGTCTAAAATGCATCCCCAGCTCAGGCACTGTGCGCCACAAGGATTCGCCATTTTCTGACCTTTTGTAGAATTTACAATAGATATCGCTCATGTAATGTAAGAAGTGAAATCTTTGCAGCAAAAATAGGCTAAGCAGCCAGACACCCAGAGAGATTGGTAACTAGTGGATTGCAGACCCCCTAAACTGACAGCACAATTAGAAGTAGCCATGGGACGTGCCTACAGTGTGCTAGACGCCTCGACACAGCCGGAGAGTTAAAAAAACCTAAAGGGAGAAAGGGGAAAGCTAACTGCCCGGAGTAGACCCCAAAGGAATAGGTAGCCCACAAACATATATTGGCGGTGAGACAAGATGAAATACAAACACAGGCAGAAAATAGAGCGAGCAAATGCTGGGGCCCAAACTGTCTAGATAGAACAGGACAGGAAAGAATACTGTCTGCAATCCTTCAAAAACACTAAGAAAAATTCCAAAGCATCTGATATGCAAAAATACTGAAACCACACGATCTCTCCCCCGCTAGATCAGAACTCTGGTGTGGACTGGTAGCTAATCAGCAGATACTGTCATGTGTGCATTGCCACGAAGATCGTCGCGGTTGCACATTTTGACTTCTCACAGCTGAGCTGCTGTTTCTTTGTGTTTGGCAGCTAGGGAATTAATTCTGTCTGTGCTCGGTGCTGGGACTGGGTGCAGTTTCTCCCAGCTGCAATTGATTATTTGTTGATTGGTCTCCTTTAAATTTCTGGTTGTCTGCTTGGGGAGTTGCCAGTGAAACCTTCATGCAGACCACAGATAGGAATGAATCTGTATAGACTTTAGTTGTGAGCTCCTTAGTTGTTCTAAGCTCAACTTGGTTAGAGGTTATTTCCCAGACCATTTATGTTCCTTTGGTGTTTGAGTGTGTATGCAAGCGAGTGTTATCCTGTCTGTCTTATATGTCTAATCTGTGTATTTAGCTAAGATCAGCCCATATCCCTTTGGTGGTAGTCAGGATCCTTCTTAGGACTGATTACAGGGTTCAGGGTCTGATAGGAGACAGGGTTAGGTTGGAGACTTGGACCTCTGAACCATTATCAGTACCTCCAAGGTGAGGGATTAGTTAGGACCCCAGTTTAGGGTCAGGTTAGATCCCGGTCCACCTCTTTCTGTTTCAGCTCATCAAGTCCTCAAGATTAACCCTGAGTTCAGCAGATATCGTGTCAGGTAAATCTATTCTATACTTACATGCTGATGTTGCTATACTAGTTGTTGTATAGAGTGTTGTTCCTGTATTAATAGTTTACTGACATTGTATACATATCATTAGACAGCGTGACATTTTCACTGGCCATAAAAATTATCTCTAGTTACCATGGATCCAGTAGCCCAGCTGGCTCTGCAGTTGCAGGGATTATCCATGGAGCTGATGGACATTAAGTCCAAAGTTTTGTCTCCCCTGGAGCAAACCAGAGTTGAACCTAAGGTTGCTCTCCCGGACAGGTTCACTGGTGGGCGAGACAAATTTTTCACCTTCCGGGAGGCATGTAAATTGTATTTTCGGCTTCGGCCTCGATCATCAGGGAGTGAGGAGCAGAGAGTGGGAATTGTTATCTCACTTCTGCAAGGGGACCCTCAATCCTGGGCATTTTCCCTTCCTCCGGGATCCCCGGCTCTACTGTCTGTAGATCAATTTTTTACTGCCCTGGGATTGGTATATGATGACCCAGATCGGGTCTCTCTTGCTGAGACAAAATTACGTAAGATACAGCAGGGAGATCGTCCGGCAGAGGAATTTGCTTCTGAGTTTCGTAGATGGGCCACAGATACTCAGTGGAATGACCCAGCTCTTAGGAGCCAGTTTTGTCATGGGCTTTCTGATAAATTAAAAGACGTTTTGGCTCAGTATGAGTCTCCTCCTTCTCTGGAGGCTGCTATGGCCTTAGCTATCCGTACTGATAGACGGCTTCGGGAGAGGGGTGAGGTAACCCCACTCCCTGTTGTTTCTCCACCTACCACTAAAGTCCCTTATGTTGAGGTTCCCCTTGTCTGTTCGGATGAGCCTATGCAGTTGGGAGGGACATCATTTCGTAGGAGGGGATTGGCGGTAAGCCGCAGGACTAGAAGATGTTTTTTCTGCGGGAAAGAGGGACATTTTGTTGGAGAATGTCCATCCCGTGCCTTGTTGAGCCAAAAGTCGCCGGAAAACTGTTAATCCAAGGTTGTGTGGTGGACGACAACCTGGGAGTATGTATTTCATCCGCCAGTTCTTCTCAGTTCCTTGTACCAGTGGAGGTGGTAGTTGGTACGAGAGTGGAGAGATTGTCTGTTCTTCTTGATAGTGGTTCCGGGGCTAATCTGGTTGACGCTCAGTTTGCTCAGGCTCAAGGTATGCATCTGAGTGTATTGGTCAAACCGATCCCTATATTCTCCATTGACGCCAGGCCTCTCGGCCAAGGTAGCTTTGTTCATGAGGTTCATAACATTGACCTTCGGGTAGGGGCAACACATAGGGAACAATTATCTTGTTATGTGTTGGAGGGTCTACCTACTCCCATTGTGTTGGGACTTCCTTGGTTGGTTAAACATAACCCTGTGATTAATTGGCAGTCCAGAGAAATAAGCCAATGGGGTGAGTTTTGCAAAAGCAACTGCATGAACACAGTCATCAGTGCGGTCGTGCCTAGTACATTGCCTCCTTTTTTGGAGGATTTTGGGGATGTTTTCTCTGAGGAGGGGTGTCAGGAGTTGCCTCCTCATCGCGTGTATGACTGCTCTATTAATCTCCTTCCTGATGCTAAGTTGCCTAAAGCTAGGTTGTATAATCTTTCTGGTCCTGAGAGGCAGGCTATGAAAGATTATATTTCTGAAAGTCTGGCCAAAGGGCATATTAGACCTTCATCTTCCCCAGTAGCCGCGGGTTCTTCTTTGTGAAGAAGAAAGATGGAGGCCTACGCCCTTGCTTGGATTTCCGCGAACTTAATCGGATTACTGTTCGAGATCCGTATCCACTCCCTCTTATTCCTGATCTCTTCAATCAAATTGTTGGTGCCAAATGGTTCTCTAAATTGGATCTCAGGGGGGCGTATAATCTGATTAGAATAAAAGAGGGGGATGAGTGGAAAACGGCGTTTAACACACCGGAGGGACATTATGAGAACCTAGTCATGCCTTTTGGTCTGACTACTGCACCAGCAGTATTCCAACATTTTGTTAATGACATTTTTCGTCACCTTGTGGGGCTGTTTGTGGTTGTATATTTGGACGACATTTTAATTTACTCGCCAGATCTTGTGTCTCATCAGGAGCATGTGAGACAGGTGTTGCAGATCTTGCGAGACAATAAATTATACGCCAAACTGGAGAAGTGTGTATTTGCCGTACAGGAACTTCAGTTTTTGGGTTTTTTGGTGTCAGCCTCCGGTTTCCGTATGGACCCTGAAAAGGTGAGAGCAGTGCTTGAATGGGATCAGCCAGGGGATCTTAAGGCTCTGCAGCGTTTTTTGGGGTTTGCTAACTACTACCGGAAATTTATTTGTAATTTCTCATCTGTCGTCAAACCTCTCACTGACATGACAAGAAAAGGGACGGATTTTTCTAAATGGTCGGACAAAGCTTGCCAAGCCTTTTCCTCTTTGAAGAAATGTTTTGCTTCGGCACCCGTTCTCATCCAACCAGATGCATCTCAGCCGTTCATTGTGGAGGTGGATGCGTCTGACGTAGGGGTGGGTGCTATATTGTCCCAGGGTCCGTCCCCTGGTAAATGGCATCCGTGCGCTTTCTTTTCTAAGAAATTGTCGTCTGCCGAAAGGAATTATGATATCGGCAATAGGGAACTTTTGGCCATTAAGTTAGCTTTTGAAGAATGGCGTCACTTTTTGGAGGGGGCAGTCCACCCGGTTACCGTTATTACTGATCACAAGAACCTGTTGTATTTGGAATCCGCTAAGCGTCTGAATTCCAGACAAGCTCGATGGTCGTTGTTTTTTACCAGGTTTAATTTTGTCGTCACTTATCGCCCGGGGTCTAAGAATGTAAAGGCTGATGCCTTGTCTCGCAGTTTCCCAGAGGCCGGGAAAACGGATGACCCGAGTCCTATCCTTCAGGAGGGGGTGGTAGTGTCGGCTGTATTTTCTGAGCTTGAGGAGGAGGTGTTAGAGGCTCAGGGGGACGCCCCTGCAGGACCTCCAGGGAGACTGTTTGTCCCAAATCTGTTGAGACAAAAGGTTATTGAGGCACATCATAATTCTGCTCTAGCAGGACATCCAGGGAGTAAGGCTACTTTAGATCTCCTTTCTCGCCGGTTTTGGTGGCCTAATGCTAATAAAGATGTTATAACTTTTGTCGCGTCATGTGGGGTGTGTGCTCGCTCTAAAACCCCTCATACCCGTCCGTCTGGGACCCTTTTACCCTTGAAACTTCCGGAGCGTCCATGGACTCATTTATCTATGGACTTTACTTTACTTAAGTCATTACTTAAAAGGTATGTGGCACCAGTCACCTCTACCTCCTCCTCCTGTGTTGGTCAATGGTAACTTGGAATTTCAAGTATCAAAGATCATTGACTCACGTCTGAATCGCCGGTCCCTTCAGTACTTGGTGCATTGGAAGGGGTATGGTCCAGAGGAGAGGACGTGGGTCCCTGCGTCTGATGTTAACGCAGATCGTTTGGTTCGGACCTTCCACAGAACTCACCCGGGCAGGCCTGGCCCTGAGGGTCCGGAGGCCCCTCGTAGAAGGTGGGGTACTGTCATGTGTGCATTGCCACGAAGATCGTCGCGGTTGCACATTTTGACTTCTCACAGCTGAGCTGCTGTTTCTTTGTGTTTGGCAGCTAGGGAGTTAATTCTGTCTGTGCTCGGTGCTGGGACTGGGTGCAGTTTCTCCCAGCTGCAATTGATTATTTGTTGATTGGTCTCCTTTAAATTTCTGGTTGTCTGCTTGGGGAGTTGCCAGTGAAACCTTCATGCAGACCACAGATAGGAATGAATCTGTATAGACTTTAGTTGTGAGCTCCTTAGTTGTTCTAAGCTCAACTTGGTTAGAGGTTATTTCCCAGACCATTTATGTTCCTTTGGTGTTTGAGTGTGTATGCAAGCGAGTGTTATCCTGTCTGTCTTATATGTCTAATCTGTGTATTTAGCTAAGATCAGCCCATATCCCTTTGGTGGTAGTCAGGATCCTTCTTAGGACTGATTACAGGGTTCAGGGTCTGATAGGAGACAGGGTTAGGTTGGAGACTTGGACCTCTGAACCATTATCAGTACCTCCAAGGTGAGGGATTAGTTAGGACCCCAGTTTAGGGTCAGGTTAGATCCCGGTCCACCTCTTTCCTGTTTCAGCTCATCAAGTCCTCAAGATTAACCCTGAGTTCAGCAGATATCGTGTCAGGTAAATCTATTCTATACTTACATGCTGATGTTGCTATACTAGTTGTTGTATAGAGTGTTGTTCCTGTATTAATAGTTTACTGACATTGTATACATATCATTAGACAGCGTGACAGATACTGAAACAACAGGGAACTGAAAACACATAAACAGTGGCAAATGAGAAACAGTGTCCAGCGCAGGCCCCCGCAGTTGAACCTGGCTGAACTTAATCCAAAAGGCAAAAAACTGAGATAGACAAAAGGAAAAAACAAATGCCACAGAAATAAACAGCAAATAACTTATCTGAAGGTTGCAGGACAAAGCAGGAAGCAAGCTGACTTCCAAAAGGGACCAGGAAGAAACAATCACCGGCAAGGATCATGGGAAGGTTGCTCACTTATATTTCCCCAGTCAGCAACACCTGATTGCCAATCATCACCCCCAGCTGATAGACCTCTGTCAGCCAAAGCAGCTTCATTACTATCAGCAGCCACCAGAGGGAGCCCAAACTCAGAAGTCAGATCCAGAGTGTTCACAACAGTACCCCCCCTTGAGGAGGGGTCACCGAACCCTCACCTGCGCCACCAGGTCGATCAGGATGAGCCCGGTGAAAGGCGCGAACCAATCTCTCAGCATGAATGTCAGAAGCAAACACCCAAGAATTGTCTTCCTGACCATAACCTTTCCACTTGACCAAGTACTGGAGTCTCCATCTAGCCAGACGAGAATCCAATATCTTCTCCACTTCATACTCCAGATTGCACGCAACCAAAACAGGCTCAGGTGGCAAAGCCATAGGAACTACTGGCTCAACAAACCTTTTCAAGAAAGATTTATGGAAGAAGTTGTGAATCTTAAACATCCCTGGAAGAGCCAAACGGAAAGAAACAGGATTAAGGATTTCCAAGATCTTATAAGGTCCAATGAACCTTGGCTTAAATTTTGGAGATGCAACCTTCATAGGGATATTTTTTGAGGACAACCAAACCATGTCACCTACTTTAAACTGGGGACCATCAGTCCTATGCCGATTGGCAAACCGTTGGGCCCCTTTCCTGAGAGAGAGACAACTTATCCACTACTTGATCCCAAATCTGCTGCATTCTCTCTACCATAGAGTCAACACCCAGACAGACAGAAGCCTCCACCTGCCCCGAAGAAAACTGAGGATGAAACCTGAAATTCCATAAAAAAGGGAACATCAAAGTGGCAGAACTAGCCCTATTATTTAGAGCGAATTCAGCCAAGGGCAAAAAAGAGACCCAGTCATCTTGATCAGCAGATACAAAACATCTCAAATAAGTTTCCAAAGTCTGATTTGTTCTTTCAGTCTGCCCATTGGTCTGAGGGTGAAACGCAGAGGAGAAAGACAACTGAATTCCCAGTTTAGAGCAAAAGGCTCTCCAAAATCTGGAAGCAAATTGGACTCCTCTGTCAGACACAATGTTCTCCGGAATGCCGTGCAAGCGAACCACCTGCGAAAAAACAAGGGCACCAACTCGGAAAAGGATGGCAACTTCGGCAGTGGCACAAGATGGACCATCTTGGAAAATCTATCACAGATCACCCAGATAACAGTCATTCTCTGAGAGACAGGGAGGTTGGAAATAAAATCCATAGAGATATGGGTCCATGGCCTCTTGGGCACAGGCAGTGGCAATAACAGTCCACTAGAGCGAAAGCAGGGTTTGGACCGAGAACAAGTCCCACAGGACTGCACAAAATTCCTGACATCACAAGATAAAGTGGGCCACCAAAAGGACCGACTCACCAAATCTCTGTTACCAAAAATACTGGGATGACCACCCAACACAGAGCAATGAATTTCAGACATTACTTTCTTCCTCCATTGGTCGGGGACATACAATTTCCCCACAGGGCAACGTTCAGGTTTATCCCCTGAAATTCCTCCAGGGCCTGTCTCAAATCGGGTGAGATAGCGGAAAGAACCACACCCTCCTTCAGAATGGCAGTAGGCTCAGTCACATCAAGAGAATCCGCAAAGAAACTCCTAGAGAGGGCATCCGCCTTAACATTCTTAGTGCCTGGAAGAAATGAGACCACAAAATTAAAACGCGTGAAAAACAAGGCCCACCCGGCTGTGAGGATCACAACTTGATGTTTGGCTCCCTCTAATCAATGTCTCCACTCTTCAAACGCCCACTTCATAGCCAATAATTTCCGATTCCCCACATCATAATTACGTTCAGCTGGGGAAAACTTTCGAGAGAAGAAGGCACAAGGGTTAATCTTAGAGATTACAGGATCCCTTTGGGACAAAACGGCTCCTGCACCAATCTCAGAAGCATCTATTTCCACCTGAAATGGGAGAGAAACATCAGGTTGCCGCAGAATAGGAGCAGAAGTGAATCTCCGCTTAAGCTTCTGAAACGCCGAAACTGCCTCTGGAGACCAATTCACCACATCAGAGCCCTTTTTGATTAAATCTGTCAGTGGTTTCACAATACCAGAAAAATTACTTATAAATTTACGGTAAAAATTGGCAAAACCCAAAAATCTCTGAAGAGCCTTCAATGAAGTGGGCTGAACCCAATCACAAATGGCCTGAACCTTGACCTGGTCCATTTCTATAGCGGACGGAGACAAAATGAATCCCAAAAACGAAACCTTCTGTAGCCAAAGAGACATTTTGATCCCTTAACATACAAAGCATTTTCTCTCAAAATCCGGAATACCATCCGAACATGTTCCACATGAGAATCCCAGTCATTGAAAAAAAATCAAAATATCGTCCAAATAAACGATCAGAAACTTATCCACAAAATCCCGTTCATGAAGGATTGGAAGACGGAAGGGGCATTAGTGAGCCCAAAAGGCATCACTAGGTACTCAAAATGCCCCTCAGGAGTATTAAATGCCGTCTTCCATTCATCACCGTGCTTAATGCGAATAAGATTATAACGCCCCCCTAAGGTCAAGCTTGGTAAACCAACTAGCACCTTTCACTCTGGAGAATAAATCGGAAATCAGGGTAATGGATACTGATATTATAACAGTGATCTTATTAAGGAGACGATAGTCAATACATGGCCTCAAAGAACCATCCTTCTTGGCCACCAAGAAAAAGCCGGCACCCAAAGATGAAGAGGATGGTCTAATATGACCCTTCTCCAATGACTCTTTGATTTAAGATCACATAGCCTCATGCTCAGGTACAGACAAATTGAAGAGCCGACCCTTGGGAAATTTACAACAGGGCACTAACTCAATCGCGCAATCCTAACTCCTGTGAGGAGGCAAGAACGCAGACTTACTCTCATTAAACACATCAGAAAAATCAGTCAAATAGTCAGGGACATCCTGAGACTGGGGAGAGGTAGTAAAAACAGGAGTGTCACCATGAACATATTGACAACCCCAACTGACCACAGATACAGATTTCCAATCCAAAACAGGATTATGGGTCTGCAACCAAGGAAAACCCAGTACAATAATGTCATGTAAATTATGCAACACTAAAAATTTACAATTCTCTTGGTGGTCCGGAGCTACCCGCATTATCACCTGGGTCCAAAACTGGGGTTTATTCTCCGACAAAAGGGGTAGAATCAATACCCAGCAAAGGAATAGGAGTCCGCAAGGGCACCATGGGAAAACCTCAATGCTTGGCACAGTCAAAATCCATCAGGTTCAGGGCTGCTCCTGAATTGACAAAAGCCTGAGCAGAAAATGAGGATAAGGAGCAGATCAAGCTAACAGTCAAGAGAAATTTAGACTCTACATTGCCCAAAACAAATGAGCGCACAAAACGTCTTCCCCGCTTAGGGCAGACAGAAATAGTATGAGAAGCGTCCCCACAATAGAAGCACAACTTATTACGCTTCTGAAATTCTCGACGCTGAGCCCCAGAAACAAACCCATCACACTGCATGGGCTCAGAGGTTTGTTCGAAAGGTATCACCACCTCTCGCATATTTCTACGCTCACGTAAACATCTGTCAATTTGAATGGCTAATGACAGAGTCGTTGAGACCAGAGGAGACAGGAAATCCCACCATAACATCTTTTACGGTTTCTGCCAGACCCTTTCGAAAAAGAGCCTCTAGGGCATCATCGTTCCATTTAGTAAGGACCGCCCACTTTTGGAATTTCTGACAATATAACTCTGCTGCTTCCTGACCCTGGTTCAATGCCAACAAGGTTTTCTCAGCTTTATCAATAACATTAGGTTCATCATACAACAACCCCAGAGCCTGAAAAAACACATCAACATTAGCCAAAACAGGATCCCCAGGTGTCAGGGAAAAGGTCTAGACCTGAGGGTCGGTGCGCAACAGGGAGATGACAATTTTAACCTGCTGTGCTGCGTTCCCCGAGGACTTAGATTTCAAGGCAAAAAATAATTACAATTATTTTTAAAGTTCAAAAATTTGGACCGATCCCCAGCAAATAAATCAGGGAGAGGGATCCCAGGTTCCACAGCAGAGAACTGAGTGAGATAGACAGAAATACCACAAACTTCATCAGCGAGCTGCTCAACACAATCAGACAACTGCTTAGTCTCCATTGAAAAAAATCCTCCTATGGCCCCCAGAGAAAAAAAGGAAAAAAATATATAAAAAACCTTTTTTTTTTTTTTTTTTGTATGTTGTATATGGGGGTAGTTCCTGCTGGTTTGCACCTATTCACATTAGTTTGGATGTGCCAGTCAGGTTTTTTTGTCTTTTGAACGTTAGCTTACTGATCGAGCACCCCTCCAGGTGGTGGTTTTAATTACAGCAGTTTCCTGCTAACCCATAAATGCAGGCATTGCTGACAGAGGTGTCCACATTCACCCAGGAATTCAGATATCAGCTAGAGAGGTATTCACACAGGTTAAGGACCCATCAGACTTGAGACCACCTTGACGATGGTTGGTGGGCAAATAATATTTGGCCAAATTTTATACTAAGCGTCTCAAAATTTTCCTAATACTCCAAAGCCGTACTGCTATTCAAAATTTCACATATTCTATATTGACATGCTTTAGTATGATAGAGTACAACCTTTTTTTGTGTGTGTATATGGGGGTAGCTCTTCCTGGTTTGCACCTATTCACATTAGTTTGGATGTGCCAGTCAGGTTTTTTTGTCTTTTGTTCAGGCAGAGGGCGCGCACTAACCACGTCATCACACCTTGTGACCTGAACGTCACAGCCAGAGGACCCGGAAGACATAGCATGGAGGTGGAACGGGGACAGATGAATATCGCATGTGCCGGGGGCCTGAGCAAGCGGCAACACCGGCACCTGGCCCCCATAGCGCGCTGGTGTCCCCGCCTGTTCAGGACACCGGCACTTGTCCGCAGCTGCAGCAGAGCGCGGACATGTTCCCTTCCCGGGGACCTCCACACTAGAACAGTGACTCGTTTAAAAGCCGAGGGGGGTCTTTTTCAGCCAAAGGGGCTGAAAAACTTGGCTTATAAACGAGTATATGCGGTACATAATGCTGAAATTGTGGGGTCAGTGAGAAGTTGAGAACAACGATTCCTGCAGTTTAAACCCGTAGATGCTAACAGGCATAATACACTGCAATACCTCTGTATTACAGTGTATTTTATGAAAGATCAGGACCATTCGAAATCAAATCCCTCAGGAGAACTAAAATAAAAAGCAAAAATTATTGAACAATATAAAAAATGTGAATATTAAGATGAAAAAAACACATTTTATTCTTACTCAATTCTATATTGTTTAAATTATGAAAAATGCAAATATCTGTTATTGCGAAAAACAATTTAAAAAGAGATTTTAATTGCACAAAAGCAGCTAAAAATATACAGTATATAAACTTGGTATAACCATATTTGCACTGATCTGTTGAATAAAGGTAAATGTTATTTACCTCACGTGTTGAACACTTTAAAAACTGTCAAATTGCAGAATTTTTTTTTTTTACACATTATTTGCATTCCAAATTAGTAGCATGAGGGTATGTTTCTATGGTCAGGAAATAGTCCGGATTAGCTGCGTGTTTGACGCTGTGCGTTGGCGCAGCGTCAAACACGCAGCGTCCAGATGTTACAGCATAGTGGAGGGGATTTCAAGAAATCCCGTCTCCACTATGCTGCAAAACACGCAGGCGGAAGCCCTGCGTTTCCGGACATGCGGCGCGTATTTTTAGACCGCAGCATGTCCTATTCCCTTGCGGCGACGCTGCGGCGACGCTGCGTCGCCGCAAGGGAAATAACACAGGGCTATGTAGCCCTGCGTCATTCCGCATGTGTTCCGGATGTGTTCCTGAACACATCCGGAATGAGCGCGCGTTCATAAGGGGGAGAGGCTTTGGGCGGAGCGGACTTTCCGCTCCGTCCAAAGCGCTGTGTTTCCTGACCGTGGAAACATAGCCTTAGAAATACAACTTGTCACTCCAAAACTGTGATATTCTGACTGAAAAACTAAACCACTATGGGTCTTCAAACACACCACCAAAAAAAAACAAAAAAAAACTTGCTGTGTCCTTTATAATACAAAATAGCTTCCTCTTTAAATGGAATCTGCCCTCAAGAAATATATAAATAATGTTAATGCAAATGCAATATATTTTATTTTTTTCATGTTTTTTTTTAATTTATTGATAATGTGAAAATGTAATTTTTCATTTTTCACAGAAGGCTGCAAAGGTGGGCTGCAACTGCACCCACTAGTGTGATGTTACTTCTCTCCCCTATTGGGTGTTGGCAAAAAGAGGGGAGTATATTGTGTTTGATCACAGTGCAGATCCATTTTGTTGGTGACTGTGTAAGGAGGAAGACCGGGCTGTGGGTACGGAACTGTTGAGGCTGCCTCCCATATTGCCTGGGGGAAGAAATGAGGGACCGCACCAACCTCATGATCCAGGTAGGAGGGGCGTGAAAAAAGCAAAAGCACGTGCAGTGGCAAGGAGTTTGGTGCAAACAGGCAGAGCGCAGCAGGGTGAGCAGTGTGCTCTGTGTCCTGAGCATCGGCGCTGCGACAGGCTATGGTTGTCGGCTCCCGTAGCCAGGGCCGGCCTCAGCACCCGGCACACCCGGGCAAGTGCCGGGGCCCTGAGCAGGCGGGGGGCCCACTCGCAGTCTGGCACCCCCGCGCCCGTTAGCGGAGGAGAGCGGTGTCAGCGCCACCACTGGGCCCCCCCCCGCTTGCTCAGGGCCCCGGCATCAGCTGGCACAATATTTACCTCTCCCGTGCCTCCGCTGCCGCAGCTCCGGGCTCCAGGGGGCGCCGGCGCTTCCTCTCACAGCAGCGCCGCTGAATGACGTCATCATTCAGCGGCCGGCTGTGGCAGAGAGCGTGCGGACGCTGGACAGGTAAGACGTGTGTGTGTGTGTCTCTGTGTGTGTCTGTGTGTATGTAGTGCGGTGCTTTGTGTGTGTGTGTGTGTATGTGTATGTGTGTGTGTATGTATGTGAGAGAGTGTGCTTGTGTGCTGTCTGTGTATGATGATGGGCAGGCATTGCTGATAATGGGGAGGCATTGATGATGATGATGGGGAGAAGATGATGATAATGGGCAGGCATTGATGATAATGGGCAGGCATTGATGATGGGGAGAAGATGATGATGGGCAGGCATTGCTGATAATGGGGAGGCATTGATGATGATGGGGAGAAGATGATGATAATGGGCAGGCATTGATGATAATGGGCAGGCATTGATGATGGGAGAAGATGATGATGGGCAGGCATTGATGATGATGGGGAGGAGATGATGATGGGCAGGCATTGCTGATAATGGGGAGGCATTGATGATGATGGGGAGAAGATGATGATAATGGGCAGGCATTGATGATAATGGGCAGGCATTGATGATAATGGGCAGGCATTGATGATGGGGAGAAGATGATGATGGGGAGGAGATGATGATGATGGGCAGGCATTGATGATAATGGGGAGGCCATGATGATGATGGGGAGGCAATGATGATGATAAGGAGGCAATGATGATGATGGGGAGGCAATCATGATGATAATGGGGAGTCTTTCCACAGCGCCCTTTCCTGAGCCGTAACAGTGCAGAACGCAGTACAGCGCAGAGGAGAGCTCCATATTTTGTATGGAGCATTATATGGGGACCAGTATCCTGTATGGAGCATTATATGGGGACCAGTATCCTGTATGGAGCATTATATTGGGTCCAGTATTCTGTATGGAGCATTATTTTGGGTCCAGTATTCTGTATGGAGCATTATATGGGGGGTGACATCCTGCATGGGGTATTATATGGGTGATGAGGGGGAGACTGTGGTGCCCATAATATTGTATGGAGGACTGTACTGTCCAGTCTGTTCTGTGAGGATTTGGCGGTTTTTGAGCTATTGTACAATTTACAATAGATATCACTCATGTAAAGGAAGAAGTGAAGTATTTGGCATTGTACTGTACCCATATTTCTCTGCTGTATCTGTGCATCATGAATCGTGGTCTGTGTTAAAGGGGCCCACTGAGGCTCTTTCGCCCGGGGCCCATAAAAACCTGGAGCCGGCCCTGCCCGTAGCTACCAGCGGGACCGTAAGAGAGAGATGCCGGGCACTAAGACTGTGAGTACTGTACACGTGCGGAGGAGAGAAGGCCGAGTACCGGACAATTGTTTGTGGCCTTCCCTGCCATTTGCAGTACGCCAGCCCACGTTTAACTCCGAGAGTTCTGCGGCCTGGTTTGCTTTGGCCGCACAAGTTCATGGACTAAGGGCTCAGCAGAAGGTACCGAAGACCAATCGCTGCCTCCAGAAAACGGATCATCGTTTCAAGTACTCCTTTGTGGACATCTTTCCGACCGTTGCCGGTGCTGCTTTCCTTGTGGCATCATCTGCGGTGGAGGAACATAAAGGACACGATAAGTTTGATAACTGGACTGCTATTATTCTGCACTTGTTTCTTCTATCTACACTTTAACCACTTATCTCCCTGCGATGAGTTTAAAACCCTGTTGATTAAGCTGTTAAATTTGTTAACCCTTGCTCTGCCTCCTGTCTGTCACTGCATCCCACAACCTGCTTACAACGGCACTGTGATTCAATGCCATAAACACCTTTATAGACTGTAATTTTTCTTCATTAAAAATAAAATCAATTAAATGTTTTATCAATTAAAAAAGTGCAACACAATACCTTTAAGTGCTTAAAGCTTTCAATTCCTTAAAAATCTTTTTCATGCTGTCATTGTTATTTTCCCGTAATGTAGCCAGTTCCACAAAAACAATAAATCAGACATAGCATAAAAATCATATTTTGTATTATGAAAAATCCATTTTCATATTTTCTATACGTTCACAAAGGCGAAAGCCACATCTAAGCGTTCCCACTTGAATGAAGCCATTATTATAAAGATTCTAAACCAACCATGTCATTCAGGTCTTTTGACTGTCAGGAGGTAATTAGAGGTTTTGATTGCTCGAACTGTGGGAAGGGCTCGTCATTTTTGATACTTTTATGCTTTTATAGAATTGTCTGAATCTTTCTCTGATGGTCACACTACATGGTGACAAAGTCACAAATTTCCATGTACAGTTTAAAGTTCTTTACTGTTGTCTTGGTACAATGGGTATTCACATTTTATATACCTCGGCTATAAATGTGGATTTTAGTATGTTGAAACTATAATCTCTTTTAAAGTTTATCCCTTACAGGCAGTGTCCTCTGAGTAAATGCAATTATTGGAGCTAACAAAATTGATCATAAGGATTGATGCTAATTAGTAACTCAAGATGATGGCTTTTAACACAAAGAGTGTTATTTGTAGCTGTTTGTTTACAAGGGTACTTGTGAGCCAAAAATCCTAATAGATTCAGAAAGAATAAGGCCTGTTTCACACATCAGTTTTTTGCAATCAGGCAAAATCCGTCCAATTGCTTAAAAGATGGATCCGGCTTAGACTGTGAAAAACTGATGTGCCGGATCCGTCGTGAACTTTTGAACCCGGAAAATATATAGTATGCATGTCTGGCACGGAGGAGAGAGAGAGAGACCTTGGTTTCTATAATCCAGATCAGTCTGATTGGCAGATTGCACAAAAGACTGATCCGGTACCATAGACTTCTATTGTTTCCGGCCGCCTGATGCGCCGCTTCAGGCGCTGTCAGGCGTTTCCGGCAGAAAAAAAAACGTTACATGATGCGTCCTGTCCGGCCGTCGGAATTAAAATCTATGACGGATCCGGCAGAAAACGGACTAAACGCAATGACATGCGGTGCAATCTGGCGCTAATGATAGTCAATGACAAAAAAACGCATCCGGCGGTAAAAAAAAACTGATCCGTTTTTTACAAAAACTGCCGGATTGCACCTGACGGAAAAAAACTGATGTGTGAAACTAGCCTTAAGAAAAACTACCAAAGCAGACAAAAAGTATATATGATGCCCTCTTAAAGACAAACCAATAGGCAGAATTAATCTTAAAGGGAACCTGTGATATGAAAAAAACATTAACCTGCAGATATTAGGTTAATTATGTTCAGTAGCCACGTGGCTGTCTCACTGAAAGTCCTGCCATTTTTTCCCCCCGGTGTCTCAGGCTTTCAGTCACAGAGATGCAGCGGCTTCAGTGAGCGGCGGCTGTAACCACTCTGACTGACAGCTGACTTGAACACATAGAAGACCACTGAGGAGACGGCCTGAGGGCAGAGAGAAAGTCTGAAGGGGCGGTCTGTGGACATAGAGGAAGGCTGATGAGACGGCCTGAGGGCCAATAGGAGCGTGGAGGAAACCACCTCAGTGAGGACTTCGAAGATCACGAATCGAGGTGTGAAATATAATGGGAATCTTAACTGTAAGTTGACGTAGCTCATTACAGTCAGTGGTGACGGTCGGGCTTTGCATCTCATGATGAATGTTTCCAGCTGTTTTCCATTGCTCTTATACTATAATGGGACGAAACAACAGAAGGGTCTATTAGTAGCGTTAACACAGCCTAAAGCGGTTGTCTATCACTTTCTAACATTTTCTTTAAGCAGACAGGGTGGAATGAAATGGTAAATAAGTGTGACTATGGGATGTCATTAGGAACATGGCCTAAAATTTGTCAGCACAATCTGTCCTTTTTTCTCTTCTTTGACAGATTGGAGGCATGCCAATAATATTGTTACTCACCTGTCCTGGGTCCAGTGCCGAGTCTTGGTCCCTTCTCCGATGAACACCTCTCTTTGTACTAGTTTCTCTGGTAACCTGGCAAACATCTCTGAGGCAATCACCTAAAGATTTTTTATGTATTGAGTATTCAGAAAGCATAAGGATAGGTGTGAAATTTTGATAGCCTCTTATTGCATTTTATTACAGTGTTGCAGCGGTTGCAGCGAACAAAAAGCATAATTCTGGTGTTTCTATGTTTTTCTCATTTTGTTGTTTACCATTCAGGTAATTTGTGTTATATTTTGATAGATCAGACTTTTACAAACGCAGCAATACCAAACATGTATTTGTTTTTTTTAACGGTGAAACGGGGATGACTTGATATTTTATATTTTATTTTTTCATATTTTAACCCCTCTCTGCCATCGGACGTACTATCCCGTCCATAAAACCCGTGCCAATCTGCCCATGGATGGGATAATACGTCCAAGGCGATCAGCTGCGCTCCCGGGGGGAGCGCAGCTGATCGCCGCCGGGTGTCAGCTGATTATCACAGCTGACACCCGGCACTATGTGCACCTCTCCCGGCACATTAACCCCTGGCACACCGCGATCAAGTATAGAATATAGCAAAAAATGGTATTTAAACCTTAGCTTTTACTAACAGTTTCTTTAAAAAAGGGTTTTGACATCTATTAATCAAACGTGAACCAATACACTGGTGCACCAAATATACATATAAATCCAACAATAAATATGGTTTAAAACCCAGTGGGGTATGCCATCAAACAAAGCACTCCCTGTTTGGGAAAGTTTCTTTGCTCTCTATTTAAATACTGTAAACATTATACATTATAGAGGGTAAATGGAACAATCTCACCCATTTTGATGCTTCCTCTATATATATTTTTCATGGAGTCGGGGTCCACAGATTATCCCTATTATTCTCTGCAAATAATCCTGGCACCCCAAGACTCCTGCCCTTACAAGGACACTCCACAGCTGGCCCTTTCAACTATAGGCCCTGGGCTGACCCTATGTGCCTTCCGACGCGTTTCCTTAATGTCTTGATTCATCAGGGGACTGGCACAAAACTTTTCTTTTGTCAGGAGCAAACGGGCAGCATATCCCACCAGGGATAGCATATGGATGGCAATGATCGCAGTGTACCGGAGGCACAGGGGAGCATCGCGCAGGGAGGGGGCTCCCTGCGTGCTCCCCTGAGGCCCTCAGAACAGCGCAATGTGATTGCGCTGTTCTGAGGCCTTCCTCCCTGCAGGACCCCTGATCCAAGATGGCCACCGGGTCCTGCAGGGAGGCGGCTTCATAAGTGCCTGCTGAGAGCAGGCGCTGAGGAAGCCTGCAGCACTACCTGTGAGACCGTTGGTCTTACAGAGTGCTGTGCACAATGTGAGACCAGCGATCTGATAAAATACAGTGATGTCCCACCCTGGGGCAAAGTAAAAAAGTAAAAAAAATGAAAATCAGAAGTGTAAAAAAAAAATCCAAAATAGAGGAAAAAAAAATTCCCCAATAAATTCAATTTCTTCCTGTAAATAAAAAAAGCAAAACAATAAAAGTACACATATTTGGTATTGCCGCGTCCGTAACAACCCCCCTATAAAACTGTCCCACTAGTTAACCCCTTTAGTGAACCCCTTAAAAAAAAAGCAAAAAATCAATGCTTTATCATCATACCGCCGAATAAAAAGTGGAATAACATGCGACCAGAAAGACGGATATAAATAAGCATGGTACCGCTGAAAACATCATCTTGTCCCGCAAAAAACGAGCCACCATACAGCATCATCAGCAAAAAAATAAAAAAGTTTTAGCTCGCAGAATAAAGCGATGCAAAAATAATTATTTTTTATATAAAATTGTTTTTATTGTATAAAAGCGCCAAAACATAAAAAAATTATATAAATGAGGTATCGCTGTAATCGTACTGACCCGAAGAATAAAACTGTTTTATCAATTTTACCACACGCGGAACGGTATAAACGCCCCCCCAAAAGAAATTCATGAATTGCTGATTTTTGTTCATTCTAACCTCCCAAAAATCAAAATGAAGAGCGATCAAAAAACGTCACGTGCTCAAAAATGGTACTAATAAAAATGTCAACTCGTACCGCAAAAAATAAGACCTCACATGACTCTGTGGGCCAAAATATGCAAAAATTATAGCTCTCTAAATGTGGTGATGCAAAAAACTATTTTTTGCAATAAAAAGCGTCTTTTAGCGTGACAGCTGCCAATCATAAAAACCCGCTATAAATAGTAAATCAAACCCCCCTTTATCACCCCCTTAGTTAGGGAAAAATAATAAAATTTAAAAAATGTATTTATTTCCATTTTCCCACTAGGGTTAGGGTTGCGGCTAAAGTTAGGGTTAGGGTTGACGCTAAAGTTAGGATTAGGGTTGGGATTAGGGTTAGGGGTGTGTTAGGGTTAGGTTTGTGGTTAGGGTTATGGTTAGGGTTGGGACTAGGGTTAGGGGTGTGTTGGGGTTAGGGTTGGAGTTAGAATTGGGGGGGTTTCTGCTGTTTAGGCACATCAGGGGCTCTCCAAACGTGACATGGCATCTGATCTCAATTCCAGCCAATTCTGCGTTGAAAAAGTCAAACAGTGCTCCTTCACTTCTGAGCTCTGCCATGCGCCCAAACAGTAGTTTACTCCCACATATGGGGTATCAGCGTACTCAGGACAAATTGCACAATAACTCCTGGGGTCCAATTTCTTCTGTTATCCTTGTGAAAATAAAAAATTGGGGGTGAAAATATCATTTTTGTAAAAAAAAAATATTTTTTTGTTTTTACGGCTGTACGTTATAAACTTCTGTGAAGCACTTGGGGCTTCATAACACTCACCACACATCTAGATAAGTTCCTTGTGGGGTCTATTTTCCAAAATGGGGTCACTTGTGGGGGTTTCCACTGTTTAGGCACATCAGGGGCCATACAGTAGTTTTCTCCCAAATATTGGGTATCAGTGTACTCAGGACAAATTGAACAACTTTTGGGGTCCAATTTCTCCTGTTACCCTTGTGAAAATAAAATATTGGGGGCGAAAAAAATCATTTTTATAAAAAAAAAAAAAAAAAGATTTTTTATTTTTACAGCTGTACGTTATAAACTTCTGTGAAGCACTTCGGGGTTCAAAGTGCTCACCACACATCTAGATAAGTTCCTTGGGGATCTATTTTCCAAAATGGGGTCACTTGTGGGGGTTTCCACTGTTTAGGCACATCAGGGGCTCTCCAAATGTGACATGACGCCCGGAGACCATTCCATCAAAGTCTGCAATCCAAAACATCACTACTTCCCTTCCGAGCCCCGACGTGTGCCCATACAGTAGTTTTCTCCCAGATATTGGGTATCAGCGTACTCAGGACAAATTGGACAACAACTTTTGGGGTCCAATTTCTCCTGTTACCCTTGGGAAAATAAAATGTTGGGGACTTAACCCCTTCACCCCCAAGGGTGGTTTGCACGTTAATGACCGGGACAATTTTTACAATTCTGACCACTGTCTCTTTATGAGGTTATAACTCTGGAATGCTTCAACGGATCTTCGCGATTCTGAGATTGTTTTCTCGTGACATATTGTACTTCATGTTAGTGGTAAAATTTCTTCGATATAACTTGCGTTTATTTTTGAAAAAAACGCAAATATGGCGAAAATTTTTAAAATTTTGCAATTTTCAAACTTTGAATTTTTATTCCCTTAAAACAGAGAAATATATCACACAAAATAGTTAAGAAATAACATTTCCCACATGTCTACTTTACATCAGCACAATTTTGGAACCAAAATTTTTTTTTGTTAGGAAGTTATAAGGGTTAAAAGTTGACCAGCGATTTCTCATTTTTACAGCAAAATTTACAAAGCCATTTTTTTTAGGGACCACCTCACATTTGAAGTCACTTTGAGGGGTCTATATGGCAGAAAATACCCAAAAGTGACACCATTCTAAAAACTGCACCCCTCAAGGTACTCAAAACCACATTCAATAAGTTTATTAACCCTTCAGGTGCTTCACAGTAACTAAAGCAACGTGGAAGGAAAAAATGAATATTTTACTTTTTAGCCACAAAAATTATCTTTTACAAACTTTTTTTTTATTTTCACAAGGGTAAAAGGAGAAAATGGACAGATAAGGTTGTTATGCAATTTCTCCTGAGTACGCCAATACCCCATATGTGGGGGAAAACCACTGTTTGGGCACACGGCAGAGCTCGTAAGGGAAGGAGCGACGTTTGACTTTTTCAAACTAAAATTGGCTGGAATTTAGATTGGATGCCATGTCGCGTTTGGAGAGCCCCTGATGCGCATAAACAGTGGAAACCCCCCACAAGTGACACCATTTTGGAAACTAGACCCCCTAAGGTACTTATCTAGATCTGTTGTGAGCACTTTGAACCCTCAAGTGTTTCACAAAAGTTTATAAAGCCTGGGTGTGAAAAAAAAAAAATCAATTTTCCACAAAAATGATTTTTTAGTCCCAAATTTTTGAATTTTCCCAAGGAAATTGGACCCCAAAAGTTGTTGTCCAATTTGTCCTGAGTACGCTGATACCCCATATGTGGGGGGGGAAACTGTTTGGGCGCACGGCAGGGCTTGGAAAGGAAGTAGTAACGTTTTGGAATGCAGACGTTAATGGGGGTCATGTTCCGTTTGCAGTGCCCCAGATGAGCCTAAACAGTGGAAACCCCCACAAGTGACCCCATTTTGGAAACTAGACCCCCTAAGGAACTTATCTAGATCTTTGGTGAGCACTTTGAACCCCCAAGTGCTTCACACAAGTTTATAATACCCGGGCATAAAAATAAAAAATCCTATTTTTTTCCCACAAAAATTATCTTTTAGTCACTCATTTTTTATTTTCCCAAGGGTAACAGGAGAAATTGGACCACATAAGTTGTTGTACAATTTGTCCTGAGTACGCTGATACCCCATATGTGGGGGGGAACCACTGTTTGGGCGCACGGCAGAGCTCGGAATGGAAGGAGCACCATTTGACTTTTTCCAACCAAAATTGGCTGGAATTGAGTTTGGATGCCATGTTGCATTTGGAGAGCCCCTGATGTGCCTAAACAGTGGAAACCCCCACAAATGACCCCATTTGGGAAACTAGACCCCCTAAGGAACTTATCTAGATTTTTGATGAGCAATTTGAACCCCCAAGTGCTTCACACAAGTTTATAACGTAGAGCCGTAAAATTTAAAAATCATATTTTTTCCACAAAAATGATCTTTTCACCCCAATTTTTATTTTTCCAAGGGTAACAAGACTCCAAAAGTTATTGTGCAATTTGTCCTGAGTGCGCTGATACCCCATATGTGGGGGTAAACCACTGTTTGGGTGCATGACAGAGTTTGGAAGGGAAGGAGCGCTGTCTGACTTTTTCAACGCAGAATTGGCTGGACGCCATGTCGTGTTTGGAGCGCTCCTGATCTGCCTAAACAGTGGAAACCCCCATAAATGACACCATTTTGGAAACTAGACCCCTCAAGGAACTTATCTAGATGTGTGGTGAGAACTTTGAACCCCCAGGTGTTTCACTAAAGTTTATAACGTACAGCCGTAAAATAAAAAATCTTTTTTTTTTTTTACAAAAATGATTTTTTCGCCCCCAATATTTTATTTTCACAAGGGTACCAGGAGAAATTGGACCCCAAAAGTTGTTGTCCAATTTGTCCTGAGTACGCTGATACCCAATATGTGGGAGAAAACTACTGTATGGGCGCACGTCAGGGCTCGGAAGGGAAGTAGTGACGTTTTGGATTGCAGACTTTGATGGAATGGTCTGGGTGCGTCATGTCGCATTTGGAGAGCCCCTGATGCGCCTAAACAGTGGAAACCCCCCACAAGTGACCCCATTTTGGAAAATAGACCCCACAAGGAACTTATCTAGATGTGTGGTGAGCACTTTGAACCCCGAAGTGCTTCACAGAAGTTTATAACGCACAGCCGTAAAAATAAAAAATCTTTTTTTTTTTTTTGCAAAAATGATTTTCCGCCCCAATATTTTATTTTTACAAGGGTAACAGGAGAAATTGGACCCCAAAAGTTGTTGCCCAATTTGTCCTGAGTACGCTGATACCCAATATGTGGGAGAAAACTACTGTATGGGTACACGTTGGGGCTCGGAAGGGAAGTAGTGACGTTTTGGATTGCAGACTTTGATGGAATGGTCTGGGGGCGTCATGTCGCATTTGGAGAGCCCCTGATGCGCCTAAACAGTGGAAATCCCCAACAAGTGACCCCATTTTGGAAAATAGACCCCACAAGGAACTTATCTAGGTGTGTGGTGAGCGCTATGAAGCCCCAAGTGCTTCACAGAAGTTTATAATGTACAGCCGTAAAAACAAAAAAATAATTTTTTTTGTACAAAAATGATATTTTCGCCTCCAGTTTTTTATTTTCCCAAGGGTAACAGAAGAAATAGGACAAATTGCACAATAACTCTTGGGGTCCAGAGTATGCTGATACCCCATATGTGGGGATAAACTACTGTTTGGACGCATGGCAGAGCTCAGAAGTGAAGGAGCACCGTTTGACTTTTTCAACGCAGAATTGGCTGGAATTGAGATCAGACGCCATGTCACATTTGGAGAGCCCCTGATGTGCCTAAACAGCGGAAACCCCCCAATTCTAACTCCAACCCTAACCCCAACACACCCCTAACCCTAGTCCCAACCCTAACCACAAACCTAACCCTAACACACCCCTAATCCCAACCCTAACCCTAATCCTAACTTTAGCGCCAACCCTAACCCTAACTTTAGCCGCAACCCTAACCCTAACCCTAATGGAAAAATGGAAATAAATACATTTTTTTAATTTTATTATTTTTCCCTAACTAAGGGGGTGATAAAGGGGGGTTTGATTTACTATTTATAGCGGGTTTTTATGATTGGCAGCTGTCACGCTAAAAGACGCTTTTTATTGCAAAAATAGTTTTTTGCATCGCCACATTTTGAGAGCTATAATTTTTGCATATTTTGGCCCACAGAGTCATGTGAGGTCTTATTTTTTGCGGTACGAGTTGAAGTTTTTATTTGTACCATTTTTGAGCAGGTGACATTTTTTGATCGCTTTTTATTTCGATTTTTGGGAGGTTAGAATGAACAAAAATCAGCAATTCATGAATTTCTTTTGGGGGAGGCGTTTTTATTGTTCCGCGTGTGGTAAAATTGATAAAGTAGTTTTATTCTTCGGGTCAGTACGATTATGGTGATACCTCATTTATATCATTTTTTTATGTTTTGGCGCTTTTATAGAATAAAAACAATTTTATATAAAAAATAATTATTTTTGCATCGCTTTATTCTGCGAGCTATAACTTTTTTATTTTTTCGCTGATGATGCTGTATGGCGGCTCGTTTTTTGCGGGACAAGATGACGTTTTCAGCGGTACCATGTTTATTTATATCGGTCTTTTTGATCGCGCATTATTCCACTTTTTGTTCGGCGGTATGATGATAAAGCATTGATTTTTTGCTTCGTTTATTTTTTTTTTTAAGGGATTCACTAAAGGGGTTAACTAGTGGGACAGTTTTATAGGGGGGACGCGGCGATACCAAATATGTGTACTTTTATTGTTTTGTTTTTTTATTTACAGGAAGAAATGAATTTATTGGGGAATATTTTTTTTTTTTTATTTATTTTGGATTTTTTTTTATAACATGTTTATTTTTATTTTTTTAACTTTTTTACTTTGTCCCAGGGTGGGACATCACTGTATTTTATCAAATCGCTGGTGTGACAGTGTGCACAGCACACTGTCACACCAGCGATCGCTCAGGCAGTGCAGCAGGCTTCTCAGTGCCTGCTCTCAGCAGGCACTGAGGAAGCCGCCTCCCTCCAGGACCCCGGCGCCATCTTGGATCCGGGTCCTGGGAGGGAGGAAGCCCTCAGAACAGCGCGATCACATCGCGCTGGTCTGAGGGTCTCAGGGGGGCGCGCAGGGAGCCCCCACCCTGCGCGATCCTCCCCTGTGCCCCCAGTACACCGCGATCATGTTTGATCGCGGTGTGCTAGGGGTTAATGTGCCGGGAGCGGTCCGTGACCGCTCCTGACACACAGTCACGGGTGTCAGCTGTGATAATCAGCTGACACCCGGCGGCGATTAGCTGCGCTCCCCTCAGGAGCGCAGCTGATCGCCTATGACGTACTATCCCGTCCATGGGCAGAATGGCACGGGTTTTATGGACGGGATAGTACGTCTAATGTCAGAGAGGGGTTAAAGATCATGTTTGTGGAAAAAATATGATTTTTTTTATTTTCATGCTCGGGCGTTATAAACCTTAGTGAAACACCTGGGGGTTCAAAGTTCTCACCACACATCTAGAAAAGTTCCTTGAGGGGTCTAGTTTCCAAAATTGTGTCATTTGTCGGGGGTTTCCACTGTTTAGGCAGATCAGGAGCTCCAACCAATTCTGAGTTGAAAAAGTCAAATGGCGCTCCTTCCCTTCCAAGCTCTGCCATGCACCCAAACAGTGGTTTACCCCCACATATGGGGTATCAGCGTACTCAGAACAAATTACACAATAACTTTTGGAGTCTTGTTACCCTTGGGAATATAAAAATTGGGGTGAAAATATGATTTTTTAATTTTACAGCTCTACGTTATAAACTTGTGTGAAGTACTTGGGGGTTCAAATTGCTCACCACAGCTCTAGATAAATTCCTTAGGGGGTCTAGTTTCCAAAATGGGGTCACTTGTGGGGGATTTCCACTGTTTAGGCACATCAGGGGCTCTCCAAATGCAACATGGCGTCCAATCTCAATTCCAGCCAATTTTGGTTGGAAAAAGTCAAATGGTGCTCCTTCCATTTTGAGCTCTGCCGTGCACTCAAACAGTGATTCCCCCCACATATGGGGTATCAGCATACTCAGGACAAATTGGACAACAACGTTTGTGGTCCAATTTTTCCTGTTACCCTTGGCAAAATAAAAAATTGGTGACTTTTAGATAATTTTTGTGGGAAAAAAATAGGATTTTTTATTTTCATGCCCGGGCATTATAAACTTGTGTAAAGCACTTGGGGGTTCAAAGTGCTCACCACAGATCTAGATAAGTTCCTTAAGGAGTCTAGTTTCCAAGATGGGGTCACTTGTGGGGGTTTCCACTGTCTAAGCTCATCTGGGGCACTGCAAATGGAACATGACCCCCATCAATGTCTGCATTCCAAAACGTTATTACTTCCTTTCCAATCCCTGCCGTGCGCCCAAACAGTTCCCCCCCCCACATATGGGGTATCAGCGTACTCAGGACAAATTGGACAACAACTTTTGGGGTCCAATTTCCTTGGGAAAAATCAAAAATTTGGGACTAAAAAATCATTTTTGTGGAAAACATTTTTTTTTTCACACCCAGGCATTATAAATTTTTGTGAAACACTTGGGGGTTCAAAGTGCTCACAACAGATCTAGATAAGTTCCATAGGGGGTCTAGTTTCCAAAATGGTGTCACTTGTGGGGGTTTCCACTGTTTAGGCGCATCAAAGGCTCTCCAAATGCGACATGGCGTCCAATCTCAATTCCAGCCAATTTTGGTTTGAAAAAGTCAAAAGGCGCTCCTTCCCTTACGAGCTCTGCCGTGTGCCCAAACAGTGGTTTTCCCCCACATATGGGGTATTAGCGTACTCAGGAGAAATTGCAGAACAACTTTATCTGTCCATTTTCTCCTTTTACTATTGTGAAAATAAAAAAAAGTTTGTAAAAGATCATTTTTGTGACTAAAAAGTTAAATATTCATTTTTTCCTTCCACGTTGCTTCAGCTCCTGTGAAGCACCTGAAGGGTTAATAAACTTCTTGAATGTGGTTTTGAGTACCTTGAGGGGTGCAGTTTTTAGAATGGTGTAACTTTTTGGTATTTTCTGCCATATAGACCCCTCAAAGTGACTTCAAATGTGAGGTGGTCCCTGAAAAAAATGGCTTTGTAAATTTTGTTGTAAAAATGAGAAATCGCTGGTCAAATTTTAACCCTTAAAATTTCCTGACAAAAAAAAATTTTGGTTCCAAAATTGTGCTGATGTAAAGTAGACATGTGGGAAATGTTATTTCTTAACTATTTTGTGTGACATATTTCTCTGTTTTAAGGGAATAAAAATTCAAAGTTTGGAAATTGCAAAATTTTCAAAATTTTGCCAATATTTGCATTTTTTCAAAAATAACTGCAAGTTATATCGAATAAATTTTACCACTAACATGAAGTACAATATGTCTCGAGAAAACATTCTCAGAATCGCAAAGATCCGTTGAAGCATTCCAGAGTTATAGCCTCATAAAGAGACAGTGGTCAGAATTGTAAAAATTGGTTCGGTCATTGACGTGCAAACCCCCTTTGGGAGTGAAGGGGTTAAAAACACTTTGTTTAACTTTCTACTGTATTTGTTAGTCCCTTTTGGAGACCTGAACCTGCGGTCGTCTGATTGCTTGTCTTATACACAACAAAAGTATTGCTATGTATAGCAAATATCACGGTTTCCTATGAAGGCCAGGTTGGCGTTCACAGGAGTACCATCATGACAGACACGGGGGTCTTCAGCAGACCCACTGGCCATCATAGCAACCCATCAATGTCTTGACATCACGTCACAATTGCAATGATGTACGCTTAGAATGAAACGCCCCCCCCCTGCCTTATTAAATGCCGCTTTCACAGATTGACATTGGGATTTAACAGGTTAATAGTCACGGGTGAAGCTCCGGTCAATCTGCAGCTGTTAGGGGCAGATGATGGCTGAATAATACATCCATTATCTGCCTGGAAAGATGTAGGCTCAGTTTGAAAGCCTGCATTTAAGTCAAGGTAAAATATATTTTACAACAGTACATTTGCGCATAAGTTGGATGAGGTATCTGGAATCAGTCTAGTGGAGGTATGAAATGTGTTCATGGAGTTTCTCACAAATCCAGGTGTTAGATTCAGTGCTACTGTCAAAGACTTGAACATTCTTATTAGTTTGAATTCCCAGGTTTCTCTCTTTGTCCTCCTTAAAAGGACCTTTCAGTATAAAGACTTTTAAATCTGTCATACTTTGTAGAGGTCAAGAGAAATGTTTTCCCACAGGTGTGTCCAGCTCATTACTTATAGAATACCTGTGTAGATTTATCCTCATTTGTAGTTTTTGCTTATTTTCCCCAACATAGGTACCCCCATGGCACCTTGTACAGTGGCTTGAGAAAGTATTCACCCCCCTTGGCTTTTGATCTATTTTGTTAGATTACAACCTGTGTTTAAATATTTTTGTAATCCAATTTGTGTATGATGCATAAGCACTAAATAGTCTAAGTTGGTGAAGTGAAGTGTGTAAAATATAGGCATGAATTCAATGTATGGGATCAACTAACTAAAAATTGGCATGTACATATGTGTTCACCCCTTTTGCGATAAAGCCTCTCTAAATTTCTAGTGCAAAGCAATTGCCTTCATAAGTCACATGCTCAGTAGAGTTGAGCGATACTTTCCGATATCCAAAAGTATCGGAATCGGAATGGTATCGCCGATACCATTAAAATATCGGCGATACCCGATACCGATACCGGAAATCCAATGTAAGTCTATGGGAACAAAATATCGTAACTAAAAAAACCTCTTTCTTTCCTTGTAAACACTAAATATACACACATAGAATACATATATATATATATATACATGTCATTGTGACATATATATATATACATATATTTATAGTTTATACACTTCTACATAGTAAAATAGCCTCTGATTCAATTGCCGGGTAAAGCCGGCTTTTGTGAAAAGACAGAAGCACCCGACATGAAATGACACTTGGTTTACATAGAGTTAACCATGTCTTTTCATGTAGTTTGATATCTGATTTGCACAAACAATTACATGAGTGTAAGTGTGCAAAATTTCACACCTGTAGAGGTTAATTAATGGTATAAATATGTTGTAAAAAAACCGGACTTTTTTGCTACGAATTTACACCTTTAATTAACCCCTACAGGTGTGAAATTTTGCACACTTACACTCATGTAATTGTTTGTGCAAATCAGATATCAAACTACATGAAAAGACATGGTTAACTCTATGTAAACCAAGTGTCATTTCATGTCGAGTTCTGCATTTTCACAAAAGCCGGCAATTGAATTAGCGGCTATTATACTATGTAGAAGTGTATGAACTATAAATATATATATATATGTGTCACAAACTCAATGACATGTATATATATATATATATATATGAGGTGTAAAATTGCTGAAAAAAAATGCGTGGGCTCCCGCCCTATTTTCGCAACCAGACAGACAAAGCCAGTGAGTGGGGGCAGATAATAATAGCCCAGAGAGGGACCATTATTTTTGCCCCCCCCGGCTACTAACATCTGCCCCCAGACACCCCAGAAAGGGCAAATCTCTAATTAGATTTGCCCTTTCTGGCACTTTGCCCGTCTATTCCCATTGCCCTGTAGCGGTGGCGAATGGGTTAATAAGGGGTTAAAATGACCTTGCAATTGAAAGGTCACTTTAAGCCAGGTTAATAATTGAGAGCTGTCAATTAGACAACTATCAATTATTAATCCTATTGTATGAAAGAAAAATCAAACACACACACTTTAATAAAAAAGAAGTTTAATGAAATAATCACACAGTTTTTGACCATATTTTATTTACCTGCTAAAACCATTTCCTGTAATAAAAATAAAATAATAAAGCAAAATTATTCTTACCTATCCCATGCACAGTCAGGTCCCACGGTGTAATCCTTCAGAAAGGGTTAATGTTTACTGCAGGGACCGCAGCTAATGCTGCAGCCTCAAGGGTATGCCACACTAAACAATATCGCTAACGGGATCGCTAAAAAACGTCACTATTTAGCGATCCCGTTAGCGATATTGTTCAGTGCGGCAGCTTCCAGCGACGAGCTTCCTGCTGTGATCTCGCTCGTCGCTGGAATCGTTCCGGACCCTATTTCATCGCTGGCGCTCCCGCTGGGTAAGTATCTAATCGCTGTGTGGCACCTTTTCTTAGGATTTAGCGGTACTTTTGTACCGCTAAAGTCGTTAAGAAGATCGCTAACGGCGATAGCGTCGTTAACTATATCGCTAAATGTGGCCGCATTTAGCGATATAGAAACAATCCCGCTAGCGATCTCATTAGTATGCAACGCTAACGAGATCGCTAGCGGGATAGCTTAGTGTGGCAGTACCTTCACAGTAAACCCCCAAATGAATGAGCTCCTCTCCTGGCTGACAGGAGAGGAAGTGGAAAGCTTAATTGATTGCTTTCCACTTTCACTTCAGGTCATCCAGGGACACAATCAGTGACGTCAGAGGGAACTGATTAACAAAAATAGGGGTTCCCTTAAAAAAAAAATGGCGTGGGGTCCCCCCTATTTTTGTTAACCAGCCAGATGAAGCAGACCGTTGAGGCCTGGATTTTCAGGCTGTTAAGGAGCCAAGATCCATGGACCTTGCCAGCCTGATAATACCAGGCCACAGCAGTCTGCATATCTTGGCTGATTAACAAAAATAGGGGATCCCCTCGAAAAAAATTGGCGTGGGGTCCCCCCTATTTTTGTTAACCAGCCAGATGAAGCAGACCGCTGAGGCCTGGATTTTCAGGCTGTTAAGGAGCCAAGATCCATGGACCTTGCCAGCCTGATAATACCAGGCCACAGCAGTCTGCATATCTTGGCTGATTAACAAAAATAGGGGATCCCCTTGAAAAAAATTAGCGTGGGGTCCCCCCTATTTTTGTTAATCAGCCAGATGAAGCAGACCGCTGAGGCCTGGTTTTTCAGGCTGGTAAGGATCCAATATCCATGGACCTTGCAAGCCTGATAATACCAGGCCACAGCAGTCTGCTTAGCTTGGCTGGTTAACAAAAATAGGGGATCCCCTCGAAAAAAAAACGGCGTGGGGATCCCCCCTATTTTTGTTAACCAGCCAAGTAAAATGCAGACTGCTGCGGCCTGGTATTAAAAGACTGTCAAGGCCCATGGATTTTGGCCCTCAACAGCCTGATAATACCAGGCTACAGCAGCCCCACATTTGGCGCATCAAAAGATGTGCCAATTGTGGCACTTTACCCGGCTCTTCCCACTTGCCCTGTAGCGGTGGCAAGCGGGGTAATAAGGGGTTAATGTCACCGTTGATTGCACGGTGACAATAAGCCCGGTTAATAATGGAGAGGCGTCAATAAGACACCGATCCATTATTAATCCCAAAGTTTTTAAATGTTTAAAAAAAAGACACAGCAAGAAAAAAGTTTTTAATGAAATAAAAGAGACAACACAGTTTTCATTTCTTTTATTACACTCTCATTCCTGCGACGCCATCGATCTCCTGTAAAAAAAGAAAAAAAACAAACCAACAGTATACCACCTGTCCGACGCAGTCCATAGTAACGAGTGTCCCACGACGATCCAGCTCTGCTACATCGAATGCCAGGCAGAGCCTGACATCCCGGCGCAGCACAGCTGATTACCTGCTTCTCCGGCGGTGACGTCATCGGACTGCTTTACGGCCGCGATTACCCAGCAGTCACTGCAGTTATCGCGAGAAACTGCATGTGACCGCCAGGGAGAAGAGGATGGCGGCCATCAAGCAGTCCGGGATGTGACCGCCGGAGATCTTCTGCCGGGTAAGTGCCGCTGACTCCTGACAGACCCGACCGACGGACACTGACAGTGACAGTGACATTCCGATTCCGGTATCCGATATGACGAAAATATCGGTACTCGGAATCGGAATTCCGATACAGCCAATATCGGCCGATACCCGATATTTGCAGTATCGGATGCTCAACCCTAATGCTCAGTGAAATGAAGTCCACCTGTGTGCAATCTAAGTGTCACATGGTCTGTCAGTATTATACACACCTTTTCTGAAAGTCACAGAGGCTGCAACGCGATTAATCAAGAGGCACCACTAACCAAACAATAACATGAAGACCAATGAGACCTCCTAACAAGTTAGGGACAAAGTTCTTGAGAAGTACAACTCGGAGTTGGGTTATAAAAACATCCCAATCTCTGATGATCCCCCAGAGCCCCATCAAATCATGGTACCACAACAAACCCACCAAGAGTAACAATCATACTCGGGAAGTTTTTGGTAACAATCCGGAAAAGAAGGAAGAATTAGAAGCATTTAAAGAGATCAGGATGGATGAACACAGAACTTAATCACTCGTTAAAAATAAAAAGTATATTAGATGGAAAGAGGGAGGCATAGCTAAAGAAGAATATAATGCTGTTTGCAGGGAATGCAGGGCAAGCATTAGAAGAGCTAAAGCCTGTACTTAACTGACGATTGCAAGGGAGACCAAAAGCCATAAAAAGGATTTTGGGGGTATGGCAAAAGCAAAAGAAAAGTTAAAGATGCTATAGGATTCTTACAGGATAAAAAATGTGAAGTTGTCAAAAATGATGTTGAGAAGGCAGGACTTTTAAATTTCTATTTTGCATCTGTGTTCTCTAAGAAAGCAATTGTAACATCAACTGATCTTCACAGTGCCATTGAAGGAACAAAAGAATCCATACTATCTATAAACAGAGAGATGGTGATGGAACACTTAGCTAATTTAAATCAATTTAAATCTCCTGGTCCAGATGAACTACATCCTAGGGTACTGAAAGAGTTATCAGAGGAAATTGCAGAA